>JBBAXF010000002.1:120274965-120933259 GCA_037837765.1 Delichon dasypus
ATTATTTTTATTTTTATTTATTTTCTCTTGTATCATCTTTAATCTCTTCCTGGAAGACACCCCTCAAATGCCCTTCCCTTCCCTTCCCTTCCCTTCCCTTCTCCTTTCCTTTCCCTTTCCTTTCCTTTCCTTTCCCTTTCCTTTCCCTTTCCTTTCCTCTTTCCTTTCCTTTCCTTTCCTTTCCTTTCCTTTCCTTTCCTTCTTTCCTTTCCTTTCCTTTCCTCCTTTCCTTTCCTTTCCTTTCCTTTCCTTTCCTTTCCTTTCCTTTCCTTTCCTTTCCTTTCCTTTCCTTTCCTTTCCTTTCCTTTCCTTTCCTTTCCTTTCCTTTCCTTTCCTTCCTTTCTTTCCTTTCCTTTCCTTTCCTTTCCTTCCTTTCCTTTCCTTTCCTTTCCTTTCCTTTCCTTTCCTTCTTCCTTTCCTTTCCTTTCCTTTCCTTTCCTTTCCTTTCCTTTCCTTTCCTTTCCTTTCCTTTCCTTCCTCTCCCATCTCTTACCCAGTTCTCTCTTTTGTTTTTTTGTTCTCTTGCTTTCACACTTTCTCTTGCCTTTTTTTTCCCCTCAATTTCCTTCTCCTGTCTCTTTTTCCTTCTCTCCTTCCTTCCTTCTTTCACTCTTCCCTTCTCTTTTCCTTTCTTTTTTTGCATCTTTATTCTCTTCGCTTTTCTCCCGTTCTCTTTCCCTCCTCCCTTTTTTTTCCCCATTTTTCCAGCTCCTCGCCTCTTTCTCTCCCGGACGCTCCCAGGCAGTGACGGGAGCTGTTCCCCAGCAGTCTGCACCCCCCTTTCTCCCGTTCCAGCCCGGATCCTTTCTCTCGGGGCTTCCCAGCGCCTTCGGGGACCCCGCCGCGTTCCTCTCCCCTGGAGATGCTCCAGCGGAGCTCCAGCTCTCTCCCCGAGCGAGCGAAGGATTCCCGAGGCCGGGGCAGGGCGGTGGCAGGGCCCGCAGCACAGAGCGGGGTCGAACCCGGCCTTTTGTGCCCCAAAACCGGCGCTGAATCCAAAACAAGGGCGGCTGGAAACCTCCCGGGGAAGGGCCGGGAGAGGGGAAAATCATCTTCCTCAAGAGCGGGAGACCCCGAGGAGTCCCGGAGTACACGAGAGCAGCTCAGAGCTCTCGGCGCGGGGGAGAAAGGCGGGATATTATCCCGGTGCTAAGGAGATTACCAATGGATTTCACTGCCCAATCCTTTTTTACAACACCCGTCTCATTAGAATAAGTAATAAAGATGACATCACGGAGAGGTTCTAATTGATCAAAAAGAGCTCCCTTTCGCCGTGTCCAGATTCACTCCCGCATTCAATGCCATTTTTTTTTTTTTTTCCTTTCTTCATCCCCCCCACCCCACCCAAGAAACTCAGCCCTTGCCTTTGACGGAGCAGTTGAAAAGTTTTAGTATCGAATCAAACTCGCGCCCTTATTATGCAAAGCTTCCCCCGCTACTCCGCTTTGGTAAATGACCTCTATTAGCATCCAGATTGACTGGGGATTACCAGGAGGTTTCCCAAAATAATCATCAGAACCGGTCTTTCTAAGGGCTGCGCTGCCCCCGGCCCGCCCGGCCCCTCGCTCCTTCTGCTCCCGCCGGGGAGCGGCCCCGGCCCCGTCCCCAGATGGTCGCGGGGCTCTTGTTCTCCCCAGCCCAGCTCTGAATAGGCGCAGGGATTTCCCAGTGGGAGCAGCCGGGGGAAGCGGGTTTGTGCGGGACAGCGGGAATTTTTTTTTTTTTTTGCCACAGATGCCCCACAGCCGGGATTTCCCTCCCTGCCCGGCCCGGAGGAGCCGGAGCGGAGCGGGGGCAGAGCGCAGAGCGGGGAGTTTTCCCGACATCCGCATTTAGCTGCTCGGTTTCTGGCGGAATCGGCCCCTGGTGAGCGAAGGAGAGTCTGAGGGAGCTGGGAAGGGGCTGAGGGAGCTGGGAAAGGGCTGAGCCTGGAGAAAAGGAGGCTCAGGGGGAACCTTGTGGCTCTGCACAAGCCCCTGACAGGAGGGGACAGCCGGGGGGGTCGGGCTGTGCTCCCAGGAAACAGGGACAGGAGCAGAGGGAACAGCCTCAGCCTGGGCCAGGGGAGGCTCAGCTTGGACAGCAGCAGGAATTTCCCCATGGAAAGGGGGCTCAGGCCTTGGCAGGGGCTGCCCAGGGAGCTCTGCAGTGCCCATCCCTGCAGGTGGCACCTGGAGGTGGCACTCAGTGCTCTGGGCTGGGGACAAGGTGGGCACGGGGCACAGCTGGCACTGCCCGGGCTGGGAGGGATTTGCCAGAATCAGGGATTTGGGGATTCTGTGGAATTTTGCCACTGTCACTCCAGTGCCCCCCCTGAGGTACTTCAGCCCCTGAGCATCTCCATGGGATGTTGCCGGGATTTCCCACAGCCCCCCACACACACAATCCCCAAATCCCTGATTCTGACAAATCCCTCCCAGCCCAGGCAGTGCCAGCCGTGCCCGTGCCCACCTTGTCCCCAGCCCGGAGCACTGAGTGCCACCTCCAGGCATTTACTGAGCAGCTCCAGGTGATTTCCTCACCTGCCCGAGGTGGCTGCAGGAGGCAGAGGCGGCGCGGCAGCACAGACGCGGTTTGGTGATTACGGACAAGAATTAACTGATAATTAGAGCAGCTCAAAGGTGACCGGCTGCGGGCAGTGATGCAGAAAGCGTCAGCGCTGGCCCAGGGAAACCTTTGGGGCGTTTGGAGTGACCTGCAGAGCCCCAGAGCTGCCCGTCGCTAAATGCGGCACCTCAGGCAGCCTGTGCTGCTGCTCCTGCTCCCCAAAACTGTCCCCAGGGGCTTCCACCTGCAGCCCCCCCTCGTCCCTGGCAGCCCGGGGGCTCTGGGAGGATGGAATCCTGCTCCTTCTCCCAGCCGTGCCAACAGCAGAGGGGTCAGTTATGGGCCGGAGTGGATCTGGGAAATGCCGCTGATCCCCACTTCCCCTTGGGTTTCCCCATGGAGGTACAGCCGCGATGTTGTGCCACGGGGTGAGCATCGGAATATCCTGCAGGTAAAATAATTAAAGCATCCTGCGGGTGGGGGGCTCCTCTTTGATTCTGCTTTCCCCCCCGTTTCCATCCCTGGAGGAGTCGAGCAGAGCTCACAGCGTTCCCCAGTCCGGGAATCATGGATCGGAGACACGTGGAGTGCGCCCTGCGGGAAGGACCCAGGGATCACCCCAAGAACCCCAACACTTTCATTCTTTGAAAGGCATCCCAAGGTGTTTTATCTTCTTTTTTCTCAGAATCAGGATTAAATGCTCCAGATGTTGTTTCATGTTCAGACTCAGGCGTTTATTAATTCTATCTACAGCACAAGCTGTGAGTGCTGCAGCACTTCTAGATAACAAGCTAGAAATGGCTCCTTTACAAGGCCTTTTAAGGATAAACTGTCCAATTATGAAATGACACCTAAATTATTTTGACTTTTAACCCAATAACCACCACCCCTGGCCCGCAATGGGGACTTTTCCACCCAATCCCAAAATCCCACCCAGCCCATGGAGAAGAAGGTGAAAAAGAAGGACTCAGCCTCTGCCCTAAATCCTCCACCTTGCTTTCTCTCTGTTCCTGTGTTCTAAACCCTTCAGCTCTGAGTTTTGCACCCTGTGCTGTCACACACTTCTATCCCAACTGCACAGCCACAATCCCAGTGCTGTCACTCCATTTTGGGAGCTGTTCCACGGCCTCAGGTCAGTGCAGTGTTTGCCTGGGGCTCAGTGCCTGGCAGCACAGGAACTCTGCAATTCTCAGGGTCCCAACACTGAGGGTTCACCCAGCTCCTGCCATCAAACAAATTAATGAAGCACTCAGGAGAAACCTGATGAACTTTGGAGCTTTTCTGCCTGAAGCTCCTCACACTGAACCTTCTGACAGAACAAAATCTTTCCAGGTGCCAGAAGGTGGCTTATTGTGGAACAGTTCTCTGTGTAATATCAGAATTCTCTAACGATTCTGTCCCATTTTTCTCCTGGAAAGATCTTTCAATAGTGACGGGGTTTCTTTGGGCATTTGGCTCTCCTTCGGTGTCCTCCTCGTTTTTCCTCCCAGTCTTGATTTTGGGTTCTTTTTCCCAGTGGGCCTGGAGCCAGCCCGGTGCTTTCACAGCAAGTCATTAAAACACAAGCAGATTGCAGAGCTCGCAATCTCCACAGCAGAGGAATTTCCTGCTTGAAAGGAGAAAGGTGATGATACCGAACTCCTGAGGCCTTTTAGGTTTTTTTTTTTGTCACTTGGTCATCAAGTATTTATTGATTCAGGTGTTTTATTATATATTTTAATGGTTACTTATTAATGCTAATATGAATACAAATACTAACAATATTACTAATATTAATATTACTAGTAATGTTACTAGTAATATTGATATTGATATCGATATTGATATTGATATTGATATTAATATTAATATTACTAGTAATGTTACTAGTAATATTGATAGTAATAGTAATAGTAATTGTAATTGTAATTGTAATATTAATATTAATATTAATTTATATCAATGTCGATATAATAATATCATAATATGAATATAAGATAAATAGAACTACTAATATAAATATTAACAAAATTTATTATAAACTGATATTTAGAATATTTTTTCATGTTCGTATTATAATTATATTATACTATATATTTATATTTACATAAAAACTTTATATATTTATAGATCATTTATATGTATCAATATATTGATATGATATTAATAAATGTTAATATTTATTACTTTTTTTTTTAACATTATTGTATCCTTACATATGTGCATTAACAGGATGATTTCCAGGATCTGGGATCCTTGGTGATAAATTGGGAAAGGCATTCCCAGCTGCTCAGCTCCAGGGAGGCTCACCTGGAGTGTCCTGCTCAGTTCTGGGCTCCACAGTTCAGGGTGGACCAGGAGCTACTGGAGAGGGTCCAGGGAAGGCCACAGAGATGATTTGGGGTGAGGAGAGACTGTGGGAGCTGGGCCTGCTCAGTCTGGAGAAGGAAGGCTGAGAGGGGATCCAGCAATCCATACAAACATCCCAAAAATCCATCCAGATATCCCATCAATCCATAGATATCCCAATAACCCATCCAGATATCCCATCAATCCATAGATATCCCAATAATCCATCCAGATAGCCCATCAATCCACAGATATCCCGTCAATCCATCCAGATATCCCAGTAACCCATCCAGAAATCCCAGTAACCCATCCAGAAATCCCAGTAACCCATCCAGAAATCCCATCAGTCCATCTAGATATCCCATCAATCCATAGATATCCCATCAGTCCATCCAGATATCCCATCAATCCACAGATATCCCAATAATCCATCCAGATATCCCATCAATCCATAGATATCCCAATAACCGATCCAGATATCCCATCAATCCATAGATATCCATTAACCCGTCCAGATATCCCAGCAACCCATCCAGATATCCCAATAATCCATCCAGATATCCCATCAATCCATAGATATCCCAGTAACCCATCCCGATATCCCAGTAACCCATCCCGATATCCCAGTAATCCATCCCGATATCCCAGTAACCCATCCCGATATCCCATCCCATCTCTCCAAGGGTGTCCGGGTGGTTCCAGACTCTCCGTGGTGCCAAGTGACAGCACACGCAGCAGCGGCCAGGAGCTAAAACACAACAATTGCAGCCCAGCCTGAGGAAGAACTTCCTTCCACGGAGGGGCAGAGCCCTGAACAGCTGCCCAGGGGAGGGCTGGAGTCTCCCTCTCTGGAGACATCCCAAACGCCCCGGACACGTTCCTGTGTCACTGCTGCAGGTGGCCCTGCCTGGGCAGGGGGCTGCGCTGGGGACATCCTGAGGTCCCTTCAGCTCCACTGCCAGATTCTGAGATCTCTGCCCTCTCCAAGATGAAAACCCGGGATAACTCCCAAGGCAGGGCTGGTTCCTGCCCCGCTCCAGGCGCTCTCAGCCCGGGGAGCAGCACAGTCTGTTCCCTCGGGCCCTCAGTGCCCATCCCGCAGCCAGGGACGGAGCTTGCGATGGAAAGAGCCGGTATTGTTTGCTTAACAGTCAAGTGACAAATTATTTAATTAGCACATATGCCATTTGTCTCCACAGCTGTGTTCATCCTTCTAATTGCAAAGCAGCCTTAATTTATTGCGCCTATATTGCTCCCTAATACTAACACGGTAATTACATGCTTCCATTAGCCCACTACACCCTATGGAAAGAGGGGGGAAAAAAACGGGAAAAAAGAGATTCATTCCTCCACACGATGTATCTCTCCTCTAGTAAAGGTATGGATCGCTCACGGGAAGGGAAAGTCAGGTGGCAGCTGGAAAAGCGACACTTCTCCTTTTTCCTCCCAGCCGCTTTCTTTAAACTTTTTATTGCCAGGATTTGTCCGTTTGGGCTTTGTTTTGGGAAGCGTTTCCTCGGACGCACAACCAACCCTGCTTTGAGATCTCCACCTGCTGGAGAAATCCCAGCACGCACAAAGGAGCTGCGGGAAAAGCCCGGCTCCTCCGCGGCCAAATCCTCCTTCTCCTTCTCCTTCTCCTTCTCCTTCTCCTTCTCCTTCTCCTTCTCCTTCTCCTTCTCCTTCTCCTTCTCCTTCTCCTTCTCCTTCTCCTTCTCCTTCTCCTTCTCCTTCTCCTTCTCCTTCTCCTTCTCCTTCTCCTTCTCCTTCTCCTTCTCCTTCTCCTTCTCCTTCTCCTCCTCCTCGGCAGAGCCGCCCTGGCCGGGCAGGAAGCGGCGCTTCCCACCTGTCCCACCTGTCCCAGTGATGCCTTCAGTTTTCTCTTCCCTGTGTTCCATGTTCTGCGCTGCCCAGGTGCAGCTCTGAGCTCACACTCAGGCTCACTCAGCTCTCTGCACACAGCAGCCACACAAAACAAATCCTGTTCCTGCTGCACACCAAGGACAACTGGGACAAGTGTTCAGCCCAAAAGAACAAACAGCGGTGCTGAGGGGAGAAAACAAGAAGGATGGGACTGCAGAACCTGGAGCTGGAATTGGACAATGAAACCCCAAGGTGCAAATGGACCCAAACTGATCAAAGTGTGAGACCTCGTGACTGGGCTCCATTTTGTGTCCATTTTGTGTCCATTTTGTGCCCATTTTGTGTCCATTTTTTGTCCATTCTGTGACCATTTTGTGTCCATTTTGGTTCCACCTTGGGTTCAGCCCTGCCCAGGCTCTTGTCCTGCCCGAGGTGAATCCTTAAAGGCCTTTCAATAAACATCTACTTTATTCTCCAGCTCTGTCCAGTCTCTGTTCCAGCTCAGCCTTCCCAAGCATCACCACCTGCAGCTCTTGCCCTTCCCAGGCCAGGTGGGGCTGGTTTTGGTGCTTTGGGAGGTGCTGCTCGGGCGGAGAGGTCCAAGCCCTCCACAGGTCACACTGGAGAATCTGGAGATGTTTCTGTTGTGGCAGCTCCTCGGGAACCCTCCCACTTTTCTTGCTGTGATAAACCTGGGATGGTAGGAGGGATTGGAGCTGGATGAGCTTTAAAGATCCCTTCCAGCCCAAACCAGTTCTGGAATTCTGGAATCCTCAAACAGTGACATGTTTTTAACAGGAGAAAAAGCTGGGAGCCAGAACCTCTGTCCAAACCCCTTCACCAGGGTTGGTGCTTCCCCGGAGGGAAGGATCGGGAATGTCGCTGTCCCAAAGCAAAGCTGGAGCTGAGAATCCGGGATTCTCTGGGAATCCTGCCCCGGGCACACCAGCTTGGCCTTATTCTCCCTGACCCCACAGAAAGGAAGGAAAGGTCAGAAGTGGGGGCTGTTGTTAACTCGGGAAGGGGACAAGCTGCCTCAGATCCCGGTGCAGCCAAACAGCTGCTGGACTCTGTTCCCGGCAGGCAGAGCCTTTAAGTGCATCCCCAGCCCGGCAGCGCTCAGCTAAGCCTGTCTGAAGTTGAGAGGATTTAGGCAGATGCCCCTCTCTCTCTAAGCACGGGCTTAAACCCCCTGAAGGGCTGCGGAGCTGCCAAGGGCGGGGGCAGCTGCAGGAGCCCCATCCCTTCCCTTCCCTTCCCTTCCCTTCCCTTCCCTTCCCTTCCCTTCCCTTCCCTTCCCTTCCCTTCCCTTCCCTTCCCTTCCCGCACCTTCCCGCACCTTCCCGCACCTTCCCTTCCCGCACCTTCCCTTCCCGCACCTTCCCTTCCCTTCCCGCACCTTCCCTTCCCTTCCCTTCCCTTCCTGCACCTTCCCTTCCCGCACCTTCCCTTCCCGCACCTTCCCGCACCTTCCCGCACCTTCCCGCACCTTCCCGCACCTTCCCTTCCCGCACCTTCCCATGGATCCCATCCCATCCCATCCCATCCCATCCCATCCCATCCCATCCCATCCCATCCCATCCCATCCCATCCCAGGATGTTTTTCCCTTTTCCCACGTTTCTCCCGTTTCATTTCCAGCCCACTTTCCCGGGAAGCCCTGAGCGAGGTGTGCGGGTGGGGAGGGCTCTGGGGTTTGGGGTGGTGGCCCCAGAGCTGCTCCAGGCCCTGCTGGGAGCCAGGAGCCCTTCCAGAGCCCTGGAATCCCTGGGTGTCCCAGGGACCCGCAGGGATGCTCCGGCTGGGCCGGGCACACCCAGCAGTGCCCCCTCTGTGCCCCCCAGGTGTCGGTGGCCAGGGACCCCCCCAGGTCACCTCTCGCTCGTGTCCCCCCCCGGCTCGGCCAGAATCCCCCCGGGAGGAGGCCGAGCCCCGGGAAAAGGGGAAAGGGCAGCGCGGAGAGGCGGCGGCCGCGCTCTCGGGTGGCTGCTCGGGCCCTGCCTCCCGCCAGACGCCAAATCCCAGCCGGCAAACGCAGCTCCATTCTTCTTCCCCCCTTTTTCTCCCTTCAATGCGGCTGCGAGGCTACTGCCAAAAACATATCCAGCACAATCAAACATCAGATGGTGACTCCTTTCCCACAGCTTGTGTGAGTGAAAACAGTGAAATTATACCCATGTTTTAGCGGCGAATCCCCTGGTGTTCGAGCGAGGCGAGCCCAGCGCAGGGCTCTTGTTCTCCTGCTTTTTGTTCCCGGACTTGCGCTGTTTTTAGCACTGGACACCATTCAGCCCCCATTCAGCATTGTATGTCACTTCACATATGGTTCATCCGCTCCAAATGTGTGCATGTACCCAGAAAATGCAGCTTTTCATTATGTATTCTCTATGTAACAGAAAAGATTAAGATGTAAGCCCGGTGAATGCAGCAGGAATTAGTTGGACAGATGAATAAGGGAAAAATGAATCTGGAATGACGGCGGATTTAGTCTAATGATGGTGGGAGGGCGGTAAGAACTTGGTGGTAGGTTTCAGCCCTTTTAATCCCGGCCTGCGTGTGTATTTTGGCAGGAGAAACGTTTCCTCAGAACTACATCCAGAGGGATACAGTAAAAACACTTTTAACCCGATCCGCGTGAAAGGCATCAAAACTGCCAAGGCAGCGCAGCGCCGGCCCTGCCCCGAGCCCCGCGCGGGTTTGGGGCGCTCCCGGCGCAGACCCCGCGGCCTTGGGACAATAAACACAAATCCCCCCACCTCCACGAAAGCCTGGAATATCGGCCCCGAATTTACGCCTTTCATTCCGCTCTTCCTCCTCTCCAGATATCGTTTCCATGAGCGTCCGGCTAATGAGGGAGCCTTTGATGCAGCCCGGAGAGGGGATTTCGGTTTTGAAAGGGGAATGAAAGGACGGAGCGCCCAAGTTTCCTTATTCCCCTCTGCCCACAGACGCTCAGCTCAAGCGCGCCCGACAGCCAGTTACAGATATTTGTGTTAAAATTCAGGCGTTTGTGCACGAAGGAGGGAGGCTGGAAGTGTCCAGGCGTGGATAAATAGAAAAGCAGCTCGTTCGGTAGCGGCCGTTCGCTGCGTTCGACAGAAAACGAGCAGGGAGAGAGAAATCCCGAGCCCCAACGGCAGCACTGGGAGTTCAGCTCACTTCCTACAACAGTTTGCACGGGGAGAAAGATAAATTTTTTTTCTTTTCCTTTATTTTTTTTTCCTTTTTTTTTTTTTTTTTTTTTTTTTTTTTTTTTTTTTTTTTTTTTTTCCGGATTGAAAATCAGCATTTGCATCACAATGGAGATATTTCAAAAGTATAAACACAAAGGGCTGCAACGCCAGAGCCCGGTGGGTCGGCCGCGCTCGGGGGCGCGCAGCACATCCTCTCCCAGCGCCGGGAAAGGCGGATTCGCCGCTCCCAGCAGCAGCGGGGGATTCTCGGAGCCGTCAGGGCAAAAAGAGTTTCCTTTGGTGGTGCCTGGGTCCCGCCAGATCCACAGCAAACCCTTGGCATCTGAAAGGCACAACCTGAATTTTCTCCCAGTTTACGGGTTTTTTGTGTGTGTGTTTTTGGGTTTTTGTGGGTTTTTTTGTGTTTTTTTGTGGTTTTTTGTGGTTTTTTTGTGGTTTTTAGTGTTTTTTTTTTTTTATTTAATCCATTAATATTTCACAGAATAAATTTTCTCCACTTGGAAAATAAAAAAGAATTAATCTGAGCAAGGAAAAACCTCAGGATAAATAACAATTCCCCCTGCCTGGCGCCAAAGGTTTTCAGACACATGGGTGGCTCTCAGCTGTCCCTGGTAAACGCTGGCAGCCTTAAAAAGTAAGAAAAAAAAATTCTCCTCCTGTGCCTGTTCAGTGTGTTTTGATTGAAAAGAAAATAAAGTGGTTTAAAATCCCAGCAGCATTTCTTAAAATATCTCCCTGCCTCCTCCCAAAAGGATTTTAAGGATTAATCCCTCTAAGAAGCTGAATAAAAACCTTCCTAGTTACTGACTGGAAAATTAAATCTATTGAATATAACTTAAATAATATAATTAAATATGTGGCCCTGTGAAGAAATGATCTCCTTTTAAAAAAAAATTAAAAATTAAATTTTTATTTGCAATTCTTCAGTGCCAGAAGGTCAAAATGCATCATTTTGGTCTTGAGAAATGTCACCACCAAGCCCAGGGGGTCTCTTGGGGTCTCTTGGGGTGGTGATTACCGTGCTTGGGCTGGAGTTGATGTCCACACCTGAATTTCACCATTCCGACATTTCCAGAAGTGACCAAACCCAGTGGCCCGACTAAGACAAACCAGTGAATTTCACCCCCTTTTCTCATCCCAAGAGGAGCCACATCATGAGCTACAACTGGTTCAACCTTCACGGAACCTGGCTCCTGTTTTGTCTCTTTTCGCCGGGGTTTGGACTTAAAATTTAGAACCGGAGCAGGAATTCCAGCCCGGCCTCAGCCCAGATGAAGGCTGACACGGTGCCCTGCAGCTGGGTCAAACCCCACTAAATCAGGCTCTGTTTTGCCTCTTTCCCCATGGATTTGGATTTAGGATTTAGGATTTAGAACCGGAGCAGGAATTCCAGCCCGGCCCAGATGAAGGCTGACACGGTGCCCTGCAGCTGGGTCAAACCCATTAAATCTGGCTCAGTTTTGCCTCTTCCCCATGGATTTGGATTTAGGATTTAGAACCAGAGCAGGAATTCCAGCTTGGCCCAGATGAAGGCCGACATGGAGCCCTGCAGCTGAGTCAAACCCCATTAAATCAGGCTCAGTTTTGCCTCTTTCCCCATGGATTTGGATTTAGGATTTAAGATTTAGGGTTTAGAACCGGAGCAGGAATTCCAGCTCAGCCCAGATGAAGGCTGACACGGTGCCCTGCAGCTGGTTCAAACCCCATTAAATCTGGCTCAGTTTTGCCTCTTTCCCCATGGATTTAGGATTTAGGATTTAGAACCAGAGCAGGAATTCCAGCTCGGCCCAGATGAAGGCTGACACGGAGCCCTGCAGCTGGTTCAAACCCCATTAAATCAGGCTCCGTTTTGCCTCTTCCCCCATGGATTTGGATTCAGGATTTAGAACCAGAGCAGGAATTCCAGCTCAGCCCAGATGAAAGCTGACACGGTGCCCTGCAGCTGGGTCAAACCCCATTAAACCCGTCTCCGTTTTGCCTCTTCCCCATGGATTTGGATTCAGGATTTAGAACCAGAGCAGGAATTCCAGCTCGGCCCAGATGAAGGCTGACACGGTGCCCTGCAGCTGGGTCAAACCCCACTAAATCAGGCTCTGTTTTGCCTCTTTCCCCATGGATTTGGATTTAGGATTTCGGATTTAAGATTTGGAACCGGAGCTGGAATTCCAGCACAGGTCCCCCGTGGAGACCGGAAAACCCAAACCCCCCAAAAAACGGAGGTGCTCAGAACTCCTCCCGAGGAAGGCAGGGCTCTGTGCCTTGGCCTTTTATCCCGATTTACTTCTGCTCCTCCTCCTCGTCCAAGGGAACGGGGGGAGCGGCGGCGCCTCCGGAGCGCCCGGGGGTGCAGAGGTGCCCGGGTTCCTGCTGCAGCTCCTTGGGCTCCAGCTGCTTTCCTGACTGCCCAGCCCAGGGCACTTCAAACTCTGAATTTATGGTGCTCTGGTCCTGCAGTTAATTTCCTAGCTTTTACAGTTTTATTTTTTTCTTTCCCTACTTTTGCATCTGGAATTTTTTAGGGGGATTTTTTTTTTTCCCCTGTAGGACCACGGATGGAGTGGCAACTCATTAAATCACAATTCTTCGTTAAATCCAAGGACAATTTGGAGGCTGTAGGTGCCCGGGCTGGTCCTCAGCCTGCTCCTCCTGGGTTTTATCCTTCCCTCCCTTGCTGTTATCCTCCCCACTGGGGACTTGGTCCCACGCCTGGCACCAGACACGGAGCTGTTCTGTGCCCCCAGTGCCAACAGGGACCCTCCCAGTAACTCCAGGCTTCCATCACAGGGAATGGGACCATTCCTGTGGGAAATCCAGGCCCAGGAAACTCTCAAATCTTGTGCACGCAGTGCCAAATAATAATAAAAAGAATGAATACAGGGTTCAGGCCGAGACCTTGGGAAAGGCTTCCAGGTTTAGAGACGGTAGGTGAAAACGTGGGTTTGTAGTTTGGATAGAAAGACATTGAGCTAAGTAGTGGAAAGTTTTAGAGTTTAAAGTTTAAGATACAGAAGTGGTTATAAAGGTGACAAGAAGTTTTAAGGCGTAAGTCTGTGTCTCATGAGGTGATTGGTCAAGAGATGTGCACAGCACGGCAGAGACGTGTAGGACAAATTAATTAGGGGTTGGTGTGAAAGCAAAAACATCCCTTGTGGCAGCAGTTTATTGGTTAATTAACCTTTAAGGGACCTTGTAACCCGCGATCTCGGCACCGCTGACCACTGCTGACCACCGCTGACCGCCGCTGACCACCGCTGACCACCGCTGACCACCGCTGACCACCACTGACCACCGCTGACCACCGCTGACCGCTGCTGACCACTGCTGACCACCACTGACCACCGCTGACCACTGCTGACCACCGCTGACCACCACTGACCACCACTGACCACTGCTGACCACCGCTGACCACCGCTGACCACCGCTGATCACTGCTGACCACCGCTGACCACCGCTGACCACCGCTGACCACTGCTGACCACTGCTGACCACCGCTGACCACCGCTGACCACTGCTGACCACCGCTGACCACTGCTGACCACCGCTGACCGCGGGCTCCGGCCGTGCCGTGAGGACGTTCTCACCCTGCCGTGAGACTGCGGCAATAAATCACGCGTTAAAACGTCCTGAGATGTTTCAAATCTCTTAAAGTCCCGACACGTTCCCAGCCTCAGTGCCACGAGCAGGGGCACCTGTGAGAGGTGAGGAACGGGATGGGTCCTGTGTGAAGAGGTGAGGAATGGGACAGGTCCTGTCTGTGACAGGTGGGGAACTGGACAGGTCCTGTGTGTGACAGGTGAGGAACTGGACAGGTCCTGTGTGAGAGAGGTGAGGAACTGGACAAAAGTTCTGTCTGTGAGAGGTGAGGAATGGGACAAAAGTTTCTGTCTGTGAGAGGTGAGGAACAGGACAGGTCCTGTCTGTGACAGGTGAGGAACTGGACAGGTCCTGTCTGTGAGAGGTGAGGAACTGGACAAAAGTTCTGTCTGTGAGAGGTGGGGAACAGGACAGGTCCTGTGTGTGACAGGTGAGGAACTGGACAGGTTCTGTGTGTGAGAGGTGAGGAACTGGATGGGTCCTGTGCGAGAGAAGGTGAGGAACTGGACAGGTCCTGTGGTGTGAGAGGTGAGGAACTGACAGGTCCTGTCTGTGAGAGGTGAGGAACGGGACAGGTCCTGTCTGTGAGAGGTAAGGAACTGGACAAAAGTTCTGTGTGTGAGAGGTGAGGAACTGGATAGGTCCTGTGTGTGACAGGTGAGGAAACTGGACAGGTCCTGTCTGTGAGAGGTGAGGAACAGGACAGGTCCTGTGTGAGAGAGGTGAGGAACTGGATAGGTCCTGTGTGTGACAGGTGAGGAACTGGAGAAAAGTTCTGTGTGCCTGTGAGAGGTGAGGAACCAGAGAGATTCTGTCTGTGACAGGTGAGGAACTGGACGAATTCTGTCTGTGACAGGTGAGGAACCAGATGAGTTCTGTGTGTCTGTGAGATGTGGGGGAACCAGGCAAGTTCTATCTCTTTGTGACAGGTGAGGAACCAGACAAGCCCTGGAGGAACCAGACAAGCCCTGTGTGTTCCTGGCAGGAAGCAAAGGAGCCTCCCCCAGGAAGGCAGCAGGCACCAGGAGAGCTCTGGAAGAGCTGTGACAGAATCACAGATTCGCAGAATGTCTGGGTTGGTCAAGGCCATCGAGCCCAACCCAGCCCCAGCACCTCAAGTGCACCACGGCACCGAGTGCCACATCCTGCCTTTCTTTAAAACACATCCGGGGGTGGTGGCTGCACCCCCTCCCTGTGCAGACCATTCCAGGAGTTTACCTCAAAGCCTCGAGGGGAGAGGCTCCATTTTTCTCCAGGAGAGCTGTGCCTGACACATCCGGCTTTTGGATCTGCTGCCATCCCCCCCAAGTTGTGTCATGGACACGGAGGGGACTCTCCTTCCTTCCCTCTCGTGATCCTCAGGGGCAGAAGGGGTGTCCACATTCCTGGCATGGAAAAGGTGGATTCACTCCGAGGATGAGGAGGGAAAGGTGCCATCCCGGTCCTGCTGCTGCTTCCCAGGCCTGCGGGAGAGGAGGTTTTGGAGCTCCACATCTCCCTTCCTGAAGTGTCACCAAGCTGCTGGATCCCAGAGCTGCACAAAGCTGTGTGTTCACTGAATTGGTCCAAAACCCCTCAAATCTCGGTTCCTGAAGCTTGGGAAGGAATTCCTGAATTCAGGATCTGGCTGGTACAGCTGAGGGACTTCCTGTGTACGAGGAAAACCTGGCAAAACTCTCATCTGCTTTTGCAGGAAACAACAGTGCTCTCCAGGTTCAGTGAAATCCCCAAATCCCTGATTCTGGCAAATCCCCCCCAGCCCAGGCAGTGCCAGCTGTGCCCCGTGCCCACCTTGTCCCCAGCCCAGAGCTCTGAGTGCCACCTCCAGGTGCCACCTGCAGGGATGGGCACTGCAGAGCTCCCTGGGCAGCCCCTGCCAAGGCCTGAGCCCCCTTTCCATGGGGAAATTCCTGCTGCTCCAGAAGGAAAATATTTCCTCATCTCGGGGTCAGAGCCCGTTTGTGATCCCTGGGCATTGGCTGCCTGGGCAGAGCTCAGCTCCTCGTCCTTTGGGGGATGGACAAAAGTGAGCGTTGGAACCACAGAACCCAGAGCGGGCTGGGCTGGGAGGGACCGGAGAGCATGGACCGGAGAGCATGGCAGGGACACCTCCCACTGCTGCTCCCAGTGCCCAGCCTGGCCTTGGGCACTGCCGGGATCCAGGGGCAGCCACAGCTGCTCTGGGCACCCTGTGCCAGGGCCTCAGCACCCTGCCAGGGAACAATTCCTGATTCCCAATCTCCCATCCAGCCCCGCCCTGTTTCAGTGGGAGCACTCCCTGGCACTCCCGTTCCTGATGCAGAACCCAACCCCTCCTCACTGCTTTTTGTAAAACTCATTCTGCTTTGGCAGGACCCGTGGTTTCACAGAATCCCCAAATCCCTGATTCTGGCAAATCCCTCCCAGCCCAGGCAGTGCCAGCTGTGCCCCGTGCCCACCTTGTCCCCAGCCCAGAGCTCTGAGTGCCACCTCCAGGTGCCACCTGCAGGGATGGGCACTGCAGAGCTCCCTGGGCAGCCCCTGCCAAGGCCTGAGCCCCCTTTCCATGGGGAAATTCCTGCTGCTGTCCAAGCTGAGCCTCCCCTGGCCCAGGCTGAGGCCGTTCCCTCTGCTCCTGTCCCTGTTCCCTGGGAGCACAGCCCGACCCCCCCGGCTGTCCCCTCCTGTCAGGGGCTTGTGCAGAGCCACAAGGTTCCCCCTGAGCCTCCTTTTCTCCAGGCTCAGCCCTTTCCCAGCTCCCTCAGCCCCTTCCCAGCTCCCTTCCCTGCCCTGGACACGCTCCAGTCTCTCCTGCAGGAGCCACAACTGGACACAGCCCTGGAGGTGTCTCACAGTGCCAGCACAGGGGACAGTCTCTGCCCTGGGGCTGTGCCCACACTGGTGCCACCTTGGAGTTCCAGCAGTTCCTGGGCAGAGGCGGCACAGAGGGCAGAGGTTCCCCATAACCCTGCAGAGCACTTTGGGGTCACCCCCGGGCAGATGGGGGCTGCAGAGGCAGCAGTGGCCTCTCTGGGGACAGCCGGTGCCCCCGGGCCGCTCCAGCTGCTGTTCCAGGGCCCGTCCCACGCTGGAGAAATGAGCTGGTGCCCCTGGTGCCCAGGGAGCTCTCCCAGCCCCGACTGACCACCAGGTTTTAATAACGCTGCAAAGGTCATATCGATTTTCCAGGCTCCGACCACACGGAATATTTTACCCATTGTGGAGCAGCGAGGTTGAAAGCCTCGGCTGCTTCTTTAATTTCAGCAGGCAGACAATTCCCAGCAGAGCTGTGAAACTCGGTGTGTGTCACCTCTGAGCCGACACAGCCCACCCCAGCCCCGGGCTGTGTCACTCCCGGGCTGATGGCTCCGGCTCCAGACTGGCACAGACTGGGACTGGCAAAGCTCAGCTCAGCCAGGCTGGGAGCAGATCCAGGGCTCACTTCAAACCTTGTGTGGTTTTCTCACTGACTTGTTCGGGTTGGAAAAGCCTCAAACCCCACCCATTCCCACCCCTGCCATGGCAGGGACACCTCCCACTGTCCCAGGCTGTCCCCAGTGTCCAACCTGGCCTTGGGCACTGCCAGGGATCCAGGGGCAGCCACAGCTGCTCTGGGCACCCTGTGCCAGGGCCTCAACACCCTGCCAGGGAACAATTCCTGATTCCCAATCTCCCACCCAGCCCTGCCCTCTGGCACTGGGGACAAACCCTGGAAACGTGGTGATGCCAGAGCTGCAGAACTTCTCAGCTGCTGATGGCACCGGTGGGGGTGATTTGGGCACAGGTAATGCCAGAACACTCCAAAAGCACAAAACCCCTGGGTACCTCCTGCTTTTGCCCGTGGGCTGATGTGACGGTTCTGGTTTCTTTTTCTGCCAAGGTCGGGGTTAATAGCACAAGTGATGAAGTTCATGTTCGGACTCAGATGTTTATGAATTCTTATCTGCATTACATCCTCCGTGAGTTCTGCAGTGCCTCCAGTTAACAAGGTGCAAGATGGAGCACCTCTCTGTCTCTACAAGGGCTTTCCAAGGACAATCTGTCCAGCTGTGAAATGCCACCTGAATTAGTTTTACTTTAAGCCCAATAACTACCTGAATTCTGCAATGTGGACTTCATTAACCAATTACAGAAAACCCCCCAAAGCCATGAAGAAGAAGGTGAAGGTGAAGAAGACAGTGAAGAAGAAGGTGAAGGAGAAGGTGAAGAAGGACTTAGACAATGCCCCAAATCCTCCATCTTACTCCATGTATTATTATGTACTAAAATTTTAAACCTGAGTTTCCCGAATTCCAACAGCTCGATGCCTGGGCTCACTCCAGCCACATCTTCTCCGTCCCTTCAGCCGGTGTGGAGGGAATTTTGTGAGGGATTGTGGAGGGCAGACCTTGGTGCCAGCAGGTGTTAACCGAGACACACAAAGCAGTCACACGGAGAGAGAGGTTTCGCAGGGCAGGGGTCCTTCTCAGATTCTGCTCAAGGCTGAATCCAGGCAGAGTGAGAGCCTCCTTGTTTATTTCTTACTTTATATACATTTGTGGGTCTGGCTGGAGATTGGCTTTTAGAGTTTCCACCTCTCAGCCAAATGGCCAGACCAGCTATCAGTTACAATTGTTTTCAGGTTAGAAATGTGCAAACAAAGGGCAGGGAATGAAAACCAAAGGATTTGTTTATGTTACATCTGTGGGAAAAAGGTAGAACTGCTCTTAATATTGTACAGTAACTAAAAAGATCTGACTCCATTTTATGAAAAATCAAAAAACTCAGACAAACCAGGGTGACAAGAAGGCAGCTCTGGGGAGCCGTTCCCGGAGCCAGGGCAGCATCCCTCACTGAAGCTGAGGGTCACGGAGGGAGCTTCCCTGCAGCTCCAGTGATGCTCAGAGGGGTTTTCTGCCCGTCCTCCTCCGAGCCTTTGGCTTTTCTCTTGGGAGTGTCGATTTCTCAGCCTCCGCTTCCTTCCCAGGTCACGTCGGCCCAGCCCTGCCCCGGCAGTTTGCGAGGTCTGCGCGTGGGATTTTTCCATTTTTGGGTGGAAGCGGGCTGCAGAGCCCTTTGGTGAGGGGAGTTCTGGGGGAGCAGGGCGAGCACATCGCTGCGGCTCCACGCTGCTCCGCGCTGCTTTTACCTCTGCGAGGCCAAGGCAGCAAACCCCAGCCGGGTGTGGTCACGCTGCGTGGCTGCTGTCCCCTTTTTGGGACAGGCCCTGTCCCCCCGAGGCTGGGAGGGCTCTGGGAAGAGCGGGGCTGGCACTGGGGAGTTTGGCCCAGCTCCGGGCTGTCCCTCCCCGGTTACAGCGGTTTTTTGTCCAGGGCTGTGTCTGTTCCTGAGGGAGCGGCTGTTGTTGGACAATGCTCTGAGGTTGGACAGTGCTGCCACCACAAGCGGGGTTTGGATTTCCCCAGGTCTCACAGTCCGGGGATGTGAGGCACCACCAAGTTCACGTGGTGGAGCCCCAGGAGCCCTGTCTCTGGGGACGTTCCAGAGGTGTCCAGATGTGGCACCTGGGGACACCTGTGGGTGGTGTTGGGGGTGCTGGGCTGGACTCCAGTCAGACTAAATGATCCTGAAGATCTCTCCCAACTCTGATGACTCTGGAATTCTCTGATTTTCTCACCTTGAAACCCTTCAAGGCCTTTTAGGCACCAGGAATTCTCGTGCTCAGTCTGGCTCCCAACGCACGTGTTTTTACCACTCTGCCTTTGCACTCCCAGAGTGTTCAGTGCTGCTTGTGCTACACCAGGAGGACAATCCATGGAATCACAGAATCACGGAATATCCTGAGCTGTAGGGAGCCACAGGAATCATGAATCCAGCCCCTGTCCCTGCCCAGACCCCCAACAATCCCAGCCCGGGCATCCCTGGCAGCGCTGTCCAAAGGCTCCTGGAGCTCTGGCAGCCTCGGGGCCGTGCCCATTCCCTGGGGAGCCTGGGCAGTGCCAGCACCCTCTGGGGAAGAACCTTTCCCTCCGATCCCAGCTCCATCCCTGCTGTGCCAGCTGCAGGCGCTCCCTGGGCGCTGTCCCTGTGCCAGGAGCAGAGCCCGGAGCTGTCCCTGCGCTGCCCCTCGGGAGGAGCTGCAGCCCCGGGGAGCTCTGACCTCAGCCTCCTCCGGCCTCAAGTGACCCAGTGACCTCGTGGGGCCCCTCCAGACCCTTCCCCATCCCCGTCTCCCTGCTCTGGATACCCTCCAAGAGTTTTAGATCTTCGTCGTATCCCAGTGCCAGCAGCACTGAAGCACCCACAGAAACTTCAGCTGCTTTGTCTCCAGGGCAAAACCGCTTTGGGGGCTTTTTTCAGCCCTAGATCCAAACCAAGCAGCAGCAAAGAGCTGGGAGACCCAAACCAGCTCCCCAGAGGCGGTGGGAGGGGTGGGTGCCAAACAAAGGCACCTCTGCACGTTAATGCTGAGCTGAGCCTTGCAGCCAGGGCTCTGTGTGTGCAGAAAGGTGCAGAGAGCACCGGGAGCAGGATGATCCTCTGTTGGGGAGGATGAAGCCAGAAAGCCGTATAAATATGATTGCTTAGATTCTGAGAATGAGAAACCTGTAAGTGAGATAGAATTGTTTTGATGTTTGAGATGTATTAGATACCGGATGTCTGGGAAAGCAGTTCTGTGACCAGCTGAAGGTCACCTGCAGCCAGACCCAGAGGTCAGATGGGATGTTCTGTCTCACCCCAATGTATGGTTCATCCCACACCTGTACCCCTCTCCTGAGTTATCAGGTATCTGTGACCCCATTGGCACAAGTCCTGTCCCAGCCCACCGTGAGACCCCTGATAAGGGGTCCCAGGGGGCTGGACGCTCTCTTCGCTTGCACCCTTTCCCGAGGACTTTCCTCTCTTGGAATTTCCTCTCCCAACCTCTCCCTTCCCTCACTCCCTAGGCCTCACCACGAGCTGCAGCCTGGCAGCTCAGAGCAAGGCCTCACATCCCTTACAATAAACCTCATCTTCTAAAACCCAGCCTCAGAGATCTCTCGTCTACATTCATCCACACCGTCCTGGAGTCCACAGCAGAGGAGCAATTTCTACAATCCTCCCCTGGCAAAACACAACGAGAGTTGGAATGACACTCTCTCCGGCAGCGCAGCAGCCTTGCCCGTGCTCTGTTCAACCCTCATCCCACATTTCCCCGCTCCCCTGGCACCGCTCTGGAGCTGTGCATGTTCCGTCCAGCCCCAGGATTTCCCCCAGTCCCAGGTTGGAGCAGGAGCTGGAGCGGTTCAGGTGGCGCGGTGGAAATGTGGCGCTGGCGCCCTTGGGCCCTTTCAGCTGGCCCTCAGCTGCTCCCATTTTTTGTCACCGTATTGGGGCAAGCCGGGCCGTTTTGTCACTCGGCGCTAATCTGACACCCGATGTCTGCCTCTCATCGTTGTCTGGGGCACAGCTGGATCCAGCCCGGCGACACCCACGGCGCTTGCACCCTTTAATTCTCCTTCTCCAGCGCTCGGGGCCTCGTTCGCGGGAGGCCGAAAGGGTCAGGAAAAACCGATTATTGCCTCAAGGGCCCCCGGCACCCACCCTGCACGGGCAGGGACGGGAGGGAGCGGTGCTGAGGCTGACCAGTTAAACCAGTGAGTCAGACTGGGGGAGCGCTTTGGCGGCTCCCAAAATACGACGGCAGCTTCGCTTGTACAACCTGCTCACTGCCGCTGCCACACCTGGCCGGGGCAGCCCGCAAAGCGTCTCTTACTTCTGCTTCTTTTACTTCTGCTTCCTTTACTTCTGCTTCTTTCACTTGTTTCTTCCACTTGTTTCTTCCACTTGTTTCTTTCACTTGTTTCTTTTATTTGTTTCTTTCACTTGTTTCTTCCACTTGTTTCTTTCACTTGCTTCTTTCACTTGCTTCTTCCACTTGTTTTTTTTTGCTTGTTCCTTCCACTTGTTTCTTTCACTTCTTCCTTCCACTTGTTTCTTTCACTTGTTCCTTCCACTTGTTTCTTCCACTTGTTTCTCTCACTTGTTTCTTCCACTTGTCCTTTCACTTGTTTCTTCCACTTGTTTCTTCCACTTGTTTCTTTTGCTTGTTTCTCTCACTTGTTTCTCTCACTTGTTTCTTCCGCTTGTTCCTTTCACTTGTTTCTTTCACTTGTTCCTTTCACTTGTTTCTTCCACTTGTTTCTTTTATTTGTTTCTTCCACTTGTTTCTTCCACTTATTTCTTCCACTTGTTTCTTTTATTTGTTTCTTTCACTTGTTTCTTCCATTGTTTCTTCCACTTGTTTCTTCCACTTGTTTCTTTTACTTGTTCCTTTCACTTCTTCCTTTCACTTCTTTCTTTCACTTGCTTCTTCCACTTGTTTTTTTTGCTTGTTCCTTCCACTTGTTTCTTCCACTTGTTTCTTTTATTTGTTTCTTCCACTTGTTTCTTCCACTTGTTTCTTTCACTTGTTTCTTCCACTTGTTTCTTCCACTTGTTTCTTCCACTTGCTTCTTTCACTTCTTCCTTTCACTTGTTCCTTTCACTTGTTTCTTTTCCCTTCTCCTCCCGACGTCGCTGCCGCGGGACTCGATTATCCCAGTTATTAGCGGGAATCTCGAGCTGGATCTTTAAGGAAAGGCAGCGAGGTGTCAGTTGTTAACTTAACACAGCTCTGCAGCGGGGCTGAGAGCTCAGGTCGTGACCCTATAATGGCCAAACCAGCCTATTAGTTTAGCAAAGCCGGGCTCAAATGTCATTTCAGCACCCGCCGGATGCTTGAATTTATTACCCAGGAAGCTCCTGACTTGAAAACGATAGGATTTCTTCTCCACCAGCTGCTGGAAGTCCCCTTTTTCAAAATAATAGCCACAAATCTGCGCTTTCAAAGTTCTTAACTGGCGGGGTGACCTGCGGTGAACGAGGAGGCCGAGCAGGTACGGCAGCTCACGGAACCTGCAGCCTCCAGGAAGAGGGGGGCGAAAGGCAGAGTAAAGGCAAAAAATGCCAATCAAACCGAGATGATGAGCCCATTAAAGAATGATTCTCATTCAGGCCTCACCTTCCACGGTGTTCGCATTTTTATGGCCAAAACCCACAGGAAACAAACTCTGCCCCTCTGTCGCCCTCCCTCCCGCCTGTTATTACCTCCTGATATTTTGTGGTCATTTTAGTCGAGGGGGAGAAGGGGGGGGGGGGGGGGGGGGGGGAAAAGCAACAAACCAAAAAATAAACAAAAAAATAAACAAAACAAAACAAAAACAACAAAAAAAAAAAAAAGGGAGGGGAAAAAAACCCCGACCAAAAAAATCTCGCTGCATTCAGTCCCCTGAGAATGTTGGGTCGAGTTTTTTGATCCCTGTTGCTCATTGATTTGAGGGCTGATGTAGTGCAAGGGGTCCCTATTAGTGGCGTCTGTCACTGCTGTAATGTTTTTGTTATTTTTCCTCATTTGTTCGCTCTGACATCATGTCATTACAGAATGGTGCTGTTCAGGCCCTGCCTTGGCTGTTCGTTAGCGTGTGTTTAATGAGCAGCTTAATTGAGCTGTCTACTAGGCCACCTGTCACCCTCCGGACTTATTAACATACTAATGGCCTGACATTGTCCTCGCTGACAGGCAACAGGGTTTACTGATTTGATGTCTGGACATGGGGATTTTATGCAGGAATGAGAGAGGATATTGGGAAGGAGGTTTAAAAACGCAAATTAACTCTTTGGTATCTCTGTATTTATGGCTGGCTCGGAGGAAAAAAAAAAAAAAAAAGTTCAACACAAAGTAGCCGGGGGTGGAGGGGGGGAGCGGTCCCGCTAAGCCAGAGCCACTTTGTCATCGATTGCAGCACGTTTGTGCAGGGGAAAATCTGCTCGGGGTAAGAGGAGCGGGGCTTTACTTCTATTACAGTATTATTGTTGGGGCTGCTTCAAAGGAGAAATCTCCTTAAGCCCACAGGAAAGTTTTGTGACTGGGCTTTTCTCCACTGTGGCTAAACAAATGAAAGGCACGAAATTTCCAGTGAAGGGATTTAAGTGCACGACATTGTCCCCACCTTTTAAAGCCAGATGAGGACATTCAGCGCTGGGCTGGGCTCTAAAGGTTCAAAGGAGCGCCTTAAGCGCATGCAAGTTTAATAAAAACGCTTGTTTTGCTTTGCTTGCTTCTGGTTGTTGTTGTTGTTGGGTGGGTTTTTCCCCCGGCCCGGGAGAAGCCGACCTTCTGTCACGGCAAAGCTCGGCTTTGCGGGGATCCCGCATCCAGATGGGGCGGCCCTAAGCCCGGCCCAGCGCTAAATCCGTGGGGCTGCGAGCTGGGTTTGCTCTCCCTGCGGGGCAGGATGGAGCAGAACCCAAAGGGACAGAGGTCCCGGGTGACGGGAACCCCGAGGGACAGTTGGGTGATGAGCGCCAGGAGCTTGAGCGGCCACCAGGACCCAGCCAGGGGGGAGACACGGAGCTGGAACCCCTGGAAACTGAGAATTGCAGAGTTCCTGTGCTGCCAGGCACTGAGCCCCAAGCAAACACTGCACTGACCTGAGGCCGTGGAACAGCTCCCAAAATGGAGTGACAGCACTGGGATTGTGGCTGTGCAGTTGGGATAGAAGTGTGTGACAGCACAGGGTGCAAAACTCAGAGCTGAAGGGTTTAGAACACAGGAACAGAGAGAAAGCAAGGTGGAGGATTTAGGGCAGAGGCTGAGTCCTTCTTTTTCACCTTCTTCTCCATGGGCTGGGTGGGATTTTGGAATTGGGTGGAAAAGGCCCCATTGCGGGCCAGGGGTGGTTGCAGGGGTTTTCCATCTGTGTCTGACGCTCGTTTTTCCTGGAGTGTGGAAGCTGCTCTTTGCCTCACCTGGATCTGGGTTTGCACGGGGCTCCTGCAAAATCCCTGCAGGAAACAAGGCTGGAACAAATCCCGGAGCCTTTCCTGCTCCCAGGCACACCCAGCTGGGCCAGGGGAGCTCCAGGTGAAAAACAGGGGGAGTTTGGATCCTCGGGGTTTGGAAATTCCCTCCTGGGGAACCTCCTGCAGCCCTCGGGGTGCCCCAGCAGAGCCCAGGAGCTGCTGGGGTGGAATTGTCCTCTAAGGAGCACCTGGGGACCCCGAGGGATTCCCTGTGCCAGGAACAAGGAATCCCAAACCCAAAGGATCCTGAGGGATCAGGAACAAGGAGCACAAACCCAAAGGATCCTGAGGGATCAGGAACAAGGAATCCCAAACCCAAAGGATCCTGAGGGATCAGGAACAAGGAGCACAAACCCAAAGGATCCTGAGGGATCAGGAACAAGGAGCACAAACCCAAAGGACCCTGAGGGATCAGGAACAAGGAATCCCAAACCCAAAGGATCCTGAGGGATCAGGAACAAGGAATCCCAAACCCAAAGGATCCTGAGGGATTCCCTGTGCCAGGAACAAGGAATCCCAAACCTAAAGGATCCTGAGGAATTCCCTGTGCCAGGAACAAGGAGCACAAACCCAAAAGACCCTGAGGGATCAGGAACAAGGAATCCCAAACCCAAAGGACCCTGAAGGATTCCCTGTGCCAGGAACAAGGAATCCCAAACCCAAAGGATCCTGAGGGATTCCCTGTGCCAGGAACAAGGAGCACAAACCCAAAGGACCCTGAGGGATTCCCTGTGCCAGGAACAAGGAATCCCAAACCCAAAGGATCCTGAGGGATGCCCTGTGCCAGGAACAAGGAGCACAAACCCAAAGGATCCTGAGGGATGCCCTGTGCCAGGAACAAGGAGCACAAACCCAAAGGATCCTGAGGGATTCCCTGTGCAGGAACAAGGAGCAGGGAGTCCACAGACACCGGCAGCTTCACCGAGCCTCAGGAAAGCGGCAGCAGGGCCCGCTGGTGCCATGGTTATGGGATGTTTTTGGGATGAAACACTCGGATGGTTTCACAGTTCCCAGAACTCCTCATGGGAAAGAGAGGTCTGTTTCCTTTGGATCCCAAACTGGGGGAATCTGAGGAGTCACCCTCCCCTCAGCAAAGTCAGCCCCTTCTGGAGCTCACTGCTCTTCTCACTGGCTGCCCTCTGGTTTTTCTGGGTGCATTCTGGAAACAGAGGATCCGACTCCACAGCCTCTTTTCCACTGGAAAAATGAGGATTTCGCTGCAGCTGAGCCTCTGTACCCCCTGTGCCAGAGAGACCCAGAGACACCCCCAGAGCACAAACACCCCCAGACACCTCCCCACACAGATGGTGGGGTGGGCACAGGCCGGGATTTCCTGACACTTTGGGAAGTATCCAGATGAACCTGGACGCAGTGAGGGCAGGAAAAGCCTGGGGATAAGAAGTTAAAGAGAAATCCCATTCTTTGATGGCACTTCTTCATACCATAAGGGCTGCCTGTCCTTCCCCAGTGTGCCATGGACATTCAGCTCCTCCAAAGCCCAGGAAGGTCCTGTCCTGCTCCCCTGGGGACGCTGGGATCACTGAATGGGGCTCTGGAGAGAGGATCTGCCATGGACTGGGGGCTCAGGGAGCTGCAGGCAGAGGCTCTGCCCTGCCATGGCTTGGATGAAGGGCTTGGGGTTGGTATGGATAAAAAAAACTCTGTTTTGTGAGGACACCTTAATTTTTCTCTTCCCTGTGTTCCATGTTGTGCGCTGCCCAGGTGCAGCTCTGAGCTCACACTCGGTGTCACTCAGCTCTCTGCACACCCCAGCCACACAAAACAAATCCTGTTCCTGCTGCACACCAAGGACAACTGGGACAAGTGTTCAGCCCAAAAGCACAAACAGCGGTGGCTGAGGGGAGAAAACAAGAAGGATGGGACTGCAGAACCTGGAGCTGGAATTGGACAATGAAACCCCAAGGTGCAAATGGACCCAAACTTATCAAAGTGTGAGACCTCGTGACTGGGGCTCCATTGTGTGACCATTGTGTGCCCATTTTGTGACCATTTTGTGACCATTTTGTGACCATTTTGGGTCCATTTTGGGCCCATTTTGTGCCCATTTTGTGTCCACTTTGTGACCATTTTGGGTCCATTTTGTGTCGATTTTGTGACCATTCTGTGTCCATTTTGTGTCCATTTTGTGCCCATTTTGTGTCCATTTTGTGACCATTCTGTGTCCATTTTGTGTCCATTTTGTGACCATTTTGGTTCCACCTTGGGCACAGCCCTGCCCAGGCTCTTGTCCTGCCCAAGGTGAATCCTTAAAGACCTTTTAATAAATATCTACTTTATTCTCCAGCTCTGTCCAGTCTCTGTTCAGCCCTCCCAAGGCAGCAGTGACACACACTCAAATTCAGAATCAGGGAATCAGTGAATGTTTTGGGTTGGAGGATCCTGAAATCCACCCAGTGCCAGCCCTGCCACGGCAGGGACACCTCCCACTGTCCCAGGCTGCTCCCAGCCCCAGTGTCCAACCTGGCCTTGGGCACTGCCAGGGATCCAGGGGCAGCCACAGCTGCTCTGGGCACCCTGTGCCAGGGCCTCAGCACCCTGCCAGGGAACAATTCCTGATTCCCAATCTCCCTTAAATTTCCCCTTCTTCAGCTGAATTGGACAAAGCTCTGTCTGGCTCTGGTGGCATTGAAAAAACACAACTCGTAGAAAAAGAGCAAAGAGCATTGATGAATTCCCCACCCTCTGCCCGGTTTCTGGCTGGAATCAGGAGCACCCCGAAGCCTTTTCCCCCCAGGCACTGGCATTCCCTGCAGGGCTGTGTGGATGCCCAGGCACGGCCGAGGACACACCTGGTGCAGGAGTGCAGGTCTGCCCTCCCTCAGGGAGCAGCCATGGAAAGGGGATCCAGGACAGCGGAGGAGGAATGAAGGGAATGAACCAACTCCGGGAAAAAAAAAAAACAACCCTGAGTTCCAGGCGTAGTTTATCCCAAAAAAAGGCAGCTACACTCCCAAGCTGCCAGATCCCAGCAGCTGGGCAGGAGCTGGAGCGCTGGGGGCAGAGGGATGAGGATTTCTTCTAAATCTCCTTCCTCAGCCAAACTATTCCTGCCAGGAGCAGCAGGAGAGCTCCTTCAACAGCTGGGGGACCTGAGCTCAAACCTGCCGTGTCCCACACGGGGTTTTCCACAGGATCCCCCTTCTCCTCCTGGCTCTGTGCCCCAAAATGTGCGATGTGGGTCCTGCCAACCCCCAGAGCCCGGCCTGGGAGGGATCAGACTGTCACCCTGGTTTGTCTGAGTTTTTTAAAGACTTTTGATTGTTCATAAAACAGAGTCAGACCTTTTAGCTACTGCACAATATTAGGAACAGTTTCTACCTTTTTCCCACAGATGTAACATAAACAAATCCTTTGTTTTTCATTCCCTGCCCTTTGTTTGCATATTTCTAACCTGAAAACAATTGTAACTGACAGCTGGTCTGGCCATTGGGCTGGGAGGTGATAACTCCAGAAGCCAATCCACAGCCAGACCCACAAATGTATAAAAAGTAAGAAATGAACAGGCTGGGGGCTCTGGGCTTGGTTCAGCCTTGGGCTCTCAGAGGAACAACTCTGCCCTGCGAAAATCTTCTTGACTCCATGTGATTGATTTGTGTATCCCAGTCACATCAGCCCTGCACAGGCAGGAGTTACATCGGAATTAAACTCACCAGACAAAAGAATGATTTTCTGTTGCTTTTGAAAAGCCGGTCACGAAGGGTTTGTGGGGAACGTGGGTGTGGCACCTCCTTGCTGCCTGTGGAGAGGGAAGGAAGGAGCGGGTCACAGGCTGGGTGCAGATACAGCAGGAGGTGGTAAATTTGATAAAATTTGATAAATCAGGGAGATCAGGGCGCTGCGGGCAGGAGAAACAGAGCTTCCATTGCAGAGGTTTTGTACAGACAGCGGCAATTCCATTAAAAGGAAGGATCCAAAGAAGCCTCCATTTTCAGGCTGTTTAAAAGAAACAAATAACAAGATAATTAACAGAGGAAACAAAATAAAATAAAAACGAAAATTCTGATCAAGCTGCTCCATCCTGTTTCGTCCCTTTTTACCCACATTTGTACTACAACGTTTGCTGTAACACAAAATCCAAGGAATTTCCCGCAGGACCTTGCTGAGAGCCCAGTAAAACCCGAGAAGGTTTGTCACCAAGACACACACAGCAATCACACACAGACGAGAATTTCACAGAGCTCCTTCCGATCCCAGCTCACAGCTGAAAGCCAAGAGAAGAAGAGACCCCTTTGTTTATTTTTTACTTTTTATACATTTGTGGGTCCAGCAGAAGATTGGCTTTTTGGGGTTTCCACCCCTCAGCCTCAGTGGCCAGAGCAGCTGTCAGTTACAATTGTTTTCAGGTTAGAAACATGCAAACAAAGGACAGAGAATGAAAAACAAAGGATTTGTTTATGTTACATCTGTGGGAAAGGTAGAAAACTGCTCTAATATTCTACAGTAACTAAAGATCTGACTCCATTTATGGAAATCAAAAAGCTGATAAAGAAACTCAGAAAAACCAGGGTAACAAAGGCTCCATTTCCAAAAGGCCCAAACCGCCCAACGCTGCTGGAATTTCCCCTCCCGGAGCAAAACCGCAGCAAAATCCGCTGGGCTGGCTGCGGGAGCCAGGCTGGGATTTGCTGGACGCCTCCTCCAGCGCCGCAATCCCGGAGTCAGCGGGGCTGGGAGAGCTCCGGGACCAGGCAGCGCCTCCGTCCATCCATCCCCAAATCCTGAGGGAATCCAGGAGTGCGGCAGCGCAGGACGCGCCCCAGAGGATGCCTGGCGGCAATTCCCAAAATAATGGAACCCGGGAAGAGCAGGAGCCGGGCTTGGCCGCGGGGCGGAAGGAACAGCGGGAGTGCGGAAATCCCCGGGAAATGATGGCTGGAGCTGGTGACCCCATTCCCGTGGGAGCAGCTGCTCCTGTGGGATGGGGGTACGGGATGTGGGGTATGGGATATGGGATATGGGATATGGG
Organism: Delichon dasypus; assembly: GCA_037837765.1. Taxonomy (NCBI): domain Eukaryota; kingdom Metazoa; phylum Chordata; class Aves; order Passeriformes; family Hirundinidae; genus Delichon; species Delichon dasypus. Next base: position 120,304,280 of record JBBAXF010000002.1, read on the forward strand.
ATGTGGGGTATGGGGGATGTGGGGTATGGGGGATATGGGATATGGGATATGGGGGATGTGGGGTATGGGGAATGTGGGATTTGGGGGATGTGAGGTATGGGGGATATAGGATATGGGACATGGGATTTGGGATGTGGGATATGGGATCTGGGGGATGTGGGGTATGGGGGATATGGGATTTGGGATATGGGATCTGGGGGATGTGGGGTATGGGGGATTTGGGATATGGGATATGGGATCTGGGGGATGTGGGGTATGGGGGATATGGGATTTGGGATATGGGATCTGGGGGATGTGGGGTATGGGGGATTTGGGATATGGGATATGGGATCTGGGGGATGTGGGGTATGGGGGATATGGGATTTGGGATATGGGATCTGGGGGATGTGGGGTATGGGGGATATGGGATTTGGGATTTGAGATTTGAGATATGGGATTTGGGGGATGTGGGGTATGGGGGATAAGGGGGATATGGGGGATATGGGGGATAAGGGGTATGGGATAAGGGATATGGGGGATGTGGGATATGGGATTTGGGATATGGGATCTGGGGGATGTGGGGTATGGGGGATATGGGATTTGAGATATGGGATTTGGGATCTGGGGATGTGGGGTATGGGGGATATGGGATTTGGGATTTGAGATTTGAGATATGGGATGTGGGGGATGTGGGGTATGGGGGATATAGGATATGGGATATGGGATTTGGGGGATGTGGGGTATGGGGGATATGGGATATGGGATATGGGATTTGAGATATGGGAGTTGGGGGATGAGGGATATGGGGGATGTGGGATATAGGATATGGGATACGGGATATGGGATATGGGATTTGGGATTTGGGGGATGTGGGGTATGGGGGATATGGGATAAGGGGTATGGGATAAGGAATATGGGGTATGGAATTTGGGGGATATGGGATATAGGGGATATGGGGGATATGGGGGATATGGGATATAGAATTTGGGAGATATAGGATATGGGATTTGGGGGATGTGGGATATGGGGGATTTGGGATATGGGATTTGGGGGATATGGGATTTGGGGGATATGGGATAAGGGATATGGAATTTGGGGGATGTGGGATATGGGGGATACGGAATTTGTGGGATATAGGAAGTGGTGCCTCCAGACAGGGTTTGATTCTCACTGCGGTCCAGAGCTGAAGGTGAATCCTTTTCCCAGAGCACACAGTAACTTTTCACCCGTGATTGATTTTAGAATGATCCCACACCTTCCTTAGGGGAACGGTGTGTCTGGGGCGCTGCTGTCCCTTCTCTCCCAGGGCTGCACACACAGCCAGCTCTGCTCTTCTCCTTCCATTCACTGTCTCTTCTGCCCTTGATCCGATGCTCTCCCTGGTCATTCCCACAGGGAAATCACTCTCTCCTTCCTCAAGGACCTCCCGCAGCTCTTGGGTAACCCCCAGCTCTTCCTTTCTTTCTGCAGTCGTGGAATCACAGAATATCTGAGCTGGAGGGGATCTTTCAGGCCACCACCCCTCAGACAGCTCTGGGGAGGACGGCAGAGCGCGTCCCCGAGTGCTGCTGTTCCAGAGGGACAACTCCAGGCTTCCCCCCGTGTATTTTCCCAGCCCCAGTGAGCACCTGGAAGCGTCACTCCTGCTGGAACCCCGGGCACTGGGAATTGCAGAGTTCCTGTGCTGCCAGGCACTGAGCCCCAAGCAAACACTGCACTGACCTGAGGCCGTGGAACAGCTCCCAAAATGGAGTGACAGCACTGGGATTGTGGCTGTGCAGTTGGGATAGAAGTGTGTGACAGCACAGGGTGCAAAACTCAGAGCTGAAGGGTTTAGAACACAGGAACAGAGAGAAAGCAAGGTGGAGGATTTAGGGCAGAGGCTGAGTCCTTCTTTTTCACCTTCTTCTCCATGGGCTGGGTGGGATTTTGGAATTGGGTGGAAAAGTCCCCATTGCGGGCCAGGGGTGGTTGGTTATTGGGTTAAAAGTCAAAATAATTTAGGTGTCGTCTCTTAACTGGACAATTTATACCTAAAAGACCTTGTAGAGAGAGATAGGGACCATTTTTAGTTTGTTATCTACAAGTGCTGCAGCACTCACAGCTTGTGGGACTGTGCCATGGGTAAGAATTAATAAACACCTGAGCCCAAACAGGAAACAACGTCTCACTCATTTAATCCCGAAGCTGGCAAAAAGGAAATAAAACACACAGCTCCCGCCTGGGCAGCTCCCTGCTCGCTGCAGTGCCCTGTTCTGGTGGCAGCAGGGCCAGGCAGGGCGGCTCCTCCTTGTCCCTCTCTTCCCTCACCTCCATTGTTACCCTGGTTTTTCTGAGCCTTTTGATTTTCTTAAATGGAGTCAGATCTTTTAGTTACTGTAGAATATTAGAGCAGTTTTCTACCTTTCCCACAGATGTAATATAAACAAATCCTTTGTTTTTCATTCTCTGTCCTTTGTTTGCATATTTCTAACCTGAAAACAATTGTAACTGACAATTGGTCTGGCCACTGAGGCTGAGGGGTGGGAACCCCAAAAAGCCAATCTTCTGCTGGACCCACAAATGTATAAAAAGTATAAAAATAAACAAAGGGGTCTCTTCTCTCCGCTCTCTCAGCTGGGAGCTGGATCAGAAAGAGCTCTGCGAAAATCTCTTGTCTGCCTGTGACTGCTCTGTGTGTCTCGGTGACACCTCCATCACCTGAACTCGGACACCTTTTAAGGCCTTTGCCCCTTCAGGGGTTGTCCCAGCCCCAGCTGTCCTCTCCCCGTCCCTCTGTGCCTCCCTCCCCGCTGGATGTGGCAGTAGTGCCGTCCCAGCCGAGCCCTGCCCTGCTGCTGGCTGCCGCCGAGGACATCCCTCATTCCCAAGGGTCTCCATGGGAATCCGCCCTCCCACCGGAGCCTCCCCGCAGCTCCCCAGCAGCAGCTGCTGCCCCACCGGAGCCCTCCCCTTCCGGAGATGGAAACCTTATTCCCAAAGGTAATTCTATGCCCTCCTGTGATGCAGAGCAGGCTGGGCCGTTCCTGGGGTCAGGCCAGGTCTCCTCTCTGCTCCGAACTTTGCCGGGGTCGCGCCTTTGGGTTTGGCTGTGAACGCGCCCCACGCTGACCCCTGCCAAGGGGGCAGAGCTGAAAATGCTCCTGCAGCCATCAACAGCCCCGTCCTGCTCCCGGGGTGGCACTGGGGACAGCAGATGTCAGCAGATGGCCCTGAGCCCCGTCCTGCTCCCAGGGCCACAGCGCAGCTACGAGGGCTCCTGCTCCAAAGTCCTCTCAGGAAATCACCAGCCTGATGTTGTTACTGTGATTCCTGCAGCCAGGGAGAAGGAACAGCGAGGCTCCACTGTGTCTGGACGTCATCTGGGAGAAAGGAACCGGCAGTGATCTGCGAAATCCCCGTGCCCACCTTGTCCCCAGCCCAGAGCACTGAGTGCCACCTCCAGGTGCCACCTGCAGGGATGGGCACTGCAGAGCTCCCTGGGCAGCCCCTGCCAAGGCCTGAGCCCCCTTTCCATGGGGAAATTCCTGCTGCTGTCCAAGCTGAGCCTCCCCTGGCCCAGCCTGAGGCCGTTCCCTCTGCTCCTGTCCCTGTTCCCTGGGAGCACAGCCCGACCCCCCCAGCTGTCCTTTCCTGTCAGGGACTTGTGCAGAGCCACAAGGTTCCCCCTGAGCCTCCTTTTCTCCAGGCTCAGCCCTTTCCCAGCTCCCTCAGCCCCTCCTGGGGCTCCAGCCCCTTCCCAGCTCCCTTCCCTGCCCTGGACACGCTCCAGTCTCTCCTGCAGGAGCCACAAGTGGACACAGCCCTGGAGGTGTCACACAGTGCCAGCACAGGGGACAATCCCTGCCCTAGGGGACAATCTCTGCCCTAGGGGACAATCCCTGCCCTGGGGCTGTGCCCACACTGGGGCTGGCACTGCCCAAGGACCATTGTCCTCTTGCCCACCTGGACACGCCTGGGCTCACACCCTGGAAATGTCACAGCCTCCCTCTCCAGCCCCTCTGCCCCAGCCTGGAGAGTTTCCTGGGGCTGGTGTGTGCTGCCAGCTCCTGGAAAGGTTTGGGCTGGAAGGCTGATCCCATCCCAAGCCCTGCTGCTCCCTGGATCAGAGCCCCATCCGCAGTGGGTTTGAGGCCAGGCTGCTCGGCTGCGTGCCCAGGATTGTCCCCAGGAGCCCCCAGCCCCTCTCCTGCACAGCCCAGCTGTGGGGACAGCCCTGGCTCCTGGCTGCTCCCTCCTGTCCCGGCTGGAGCTCACGGGACGATTCCTGAGCCCTGCGACAGGGCTGGGATCAGAACTCTGTCCCCACAGGGTGGGACACACTGGGTACTGCTGAGATCTGTCCTAGGGTGACTTTATGATGTTTGTATCCCCCATCCTCTGCTCTGTTTGTGCTGTACATTGAGTCCTGTGCCTTTCAGACTGGTTCTAAGAGCAAGGAGAAGCGCGGAGTTTGTTTTGAGGAAACTGCCTGACTCCTCCACATTCTCCTCTGGACGGGGTGTTCGGCGGAGGCTTGGAGAGACTGCAGGACAGAGATTTCTTTGCTTTTAGTTTCAGCTAGCTAGGGCAGAGAAGTTCCCTGGACTGTTTTGTTGGGGTTTTTTTCCCTTTTTCTTGGAACTGTGTAAACCTGCTCTGGACTGAAAACCCAGGGGAGCACTGGGGGCTGCACCTGCTGCCCACCGGGGCCTGGAGCTCGGCATTTTCCAGCAGCGCCGGAGGGACTGGGACTGAGGAGAGACTGAGAGAGAGCCGAGCTCCACCCACGGCAAGGACTTTCTCAATTTGCCATCTCACTCCAGAACGAGAGGCTTTATTGTTTCATATTATTCATTCTTTATACTTGTATGCACTTCATTTGTTTAGTAAAATAGCTTTTTCCACTTTTCTCCAAAGAGGTTTTTTTTTCAGACCAGTTGGAGGGAGGGGCCACTGGGGTTTGCTTCCCAGAGGGATCCTGTACAGGGGTTTTCCCCCAAATTTGTCCCAAACCAGGACAAGCTCCACGGCCTGGAAGGGAGTTTTGTTCTAAACCCGCTGCTCCAGGCCCTGCTCCTTGCAGGAACAATGGGATCCTGTCCTGCCCTGCTGGGGCACTGCCCAGGAAAGCCTGAGGCTGCTGGCAGAGCCGATCCTGGCTTTGGAGCCCCTCTCCAGCAGAGCTGCACGTCGCTGCTCCCCCTGGACGTGCCCGTGGTGACTCCAAGGTCAGATTTGGGATTTCATGATTTGGGGCCCAAAAGAAGCCAAGTGTGCTTTGTTTTGAGATGAGAACACCAGGCTGGCACTGCTGGTGTTCGATGATGCAGGAAGCCAGGCCTCCTTCAGAATTCCTCTCCTTGACATTTTTGACCCAATTTTGCTGTTTCTTTGGAAAAAACATTTCATGTTGTGGAAGGGATTTTGCCCATTTGGTTGAATATTTGATGCAGCAAAATGCCTTCATTAGACACTGGAGATCTCCCTAAGGTTTCTGACCCCAGCAGTTGTTTTGTTTTGGTCTCTACATCTCCCCAGGTGATCATTCCCAGGAAAAGCCGCCCTGGCACTGGCCAGGCTGGATCATGCTGATTATCACAGGGTTCATCCCGGAGGTGTGGGTTAAAAAGAGGGAGCTCCAGTGTGCCCAGAATTCCCTCCCTTGCTGAGCCAGCCTGGGAAGTGGCTCTGGTGCTGGAATTCTGGGCTTCAGCAGAGGATAAACCCACAAATGCAGGGGTGCTGAGGGGGGCACAGGCACAGCCAGCTCTCCGCTTTGCAGGCGTGGTTAAGGTGTGTGGCTGCCTCCAAGAGATCCCTGGCAGAGATCCCGAGTTGTTTGGAGCCGTTCCAGAGGGAGGGAGCACACAGAGGTTTCCAGAGGCTGAAATCCCACCATGAACACAGGGAGAGGAAGTGAACCCGAGCTCCTCTGTGGCTGCTGTTCAGTGCCACAGCTGGGAGGATTATTGTCCCCACAGCTGGGGTTTGGGACACTCTGGCCATTCCCTGCAGCCACCCCTGGTTCAACACCCCTGGCAGCACCTAAAGGGGCTCCAGGAGAGCTGCAGAGGGACTGGGGACAAGGGACAGAGGGACAGGACACAGGGAATGGCTCCCAGTGCCAGAGGGCAGGGCTGGATGGGAGATTGGGAATCAGGAATTGTTCCCTGGCAGGGTGCTGAGGCCCTGGCACAGGGTGCCCAGAGCAGCTGTGGCTGCCCCTGGATCCCTGGCAGTGCCCAAGGCCAGGTTGGACACTGGGGCTGGGAGCAGCCTGGGACAGTGGGAGGTGTCCCTGCCATGGCACAGGTGGCACTGGCTGGGATTCCAGGTCCCTTCCAACCCAAATCCTGTGTGATTCCATGGACAGCTCTGTGTAAGGATTTTTCTCAGGCTCTTTTCTTCCTTCCTTCTCCTTTTCCGCTGCCCTCCTGCCCCTGGAGACAGGAAGTGTTTATGGATGTTGTCTGATCTTTCCATGGGCCTGTCCAGATCCATCACTGGGGAAGTGACCCACAAACACCCTCGGTGGTCCCTCAGTGCTCCTCCTTCATCCCTGGGGATGGGCCTGGCCGTGGCAGGCGCCAGGAGGACGAAGCTCCCGTCCCAGGGAGGAGCTGCTCCGGGCACCATCAGCCCCACAAGAGCCAAAGTCAGCTCCCCTCCTGTCGGGGCTCCTTTTCCTGACTTTAAATTCCCCGGCATTCAGGTGGTTTTAGAGTTCTGACCCTCTGCAAAGCTCTGTGCCAAACGGAGGAAAAGACGGAGTCTTCAAGGTTACATGCTTCTTTTATTAGTTCTTATCTTACAATTTTCTCAGTGTCCAAAAGATGTTTGCCGCGGCTCGGACATCTGGTGACTCCTGACTCCTCTCCTCTCTCCCTTTCTTCTCTGGGCTGTCCTTATCTTTTATACTAATTGCTACGTATTCTTTATTTACTATTTATTACCAATGTCTATCACTATTACTAAAAAGGTCATCTTTACTCTGACCCAATCCTCACTGACTACTTTGTGCCAACGTCACTGCAGAAATGGAGTGAGGGAACAAGAAGGAAGAAGAATGGGACAACGCCCTAAATTCTCCATCTTGCCCCATTCACTTCAATGCCAAAAATTCCAAACTCACTGTTTTTCACCCCGTGATATACTAAACTACATTTTTCACACTCTTGTGGCCTGCAATGCTTCCTGCAGTGCAAGAAGCCTCTCCCACGGACTGAGATCAAATCCAGTGTCTCTCTGAGCTCTGGGCTCTGGGCCAGGGTCCCAGACCCCCCTGTCCAGGTCTCTGACCCTCCAGGGCAACCAAAGGAATGCCCTGGACTCCAACACCCTCCCTTCCCCCGGGTGCTGCAGGGGCAGAGATGTGAAAACCAGGACAGGAGGGATTTTCCTCAGGGATCCATCTCCGTGCTGCTGGGAGGGGCTGAGGATGAGGATGAGGATGAGGAGGGGCTGGGGCCGGTGCTGGATCCTCAGGCTGAGGGGTGACCCTGCGTACGGGAGACAAGAAGGGACCCGAAATCCAGCAGGGTGTGAGGCCAGCTCCAGCCCCCCGGTTAAACCCCTCTCTGTAGGAACAGGGTAAATCTGCCCTGTCACTTCTCCTATGCGCTGCTGACCGGCAACCTGTAAATTCCCACACGGAGGTGTTTTGGGAACGAGAAGTTCCCTTAACGCCACGATCCACCCCGAGGGTGAAAGAGAACTGCGTCTGTGATAAGAGAGGATCTGTCCCGCGAGGATCAGCAAGGAAACACATCACCAACCCGGGAACTGATAAATCTGCCAAGCGAGGAAAAATACCTTTTACTAACCGACAGAACAATTAACAAGAGAGCCATTAAGCGGCCAGAAGCTGCCCTGGAGGTCTGTAAAAACCGCGTAAAGGACAGCACGGGGCCGCGACGAAGATCCTTGTGCGGATTTTACCGTGCGCCCGAGTGCCGTGCCCACCCTGGGCAGAGGGGACAGCGGCTGCCTGGCAGGTGCGGATGTCACCAGGTGAGGACAAAACCCGTGAATCCCAAATCCCCAGAGCCCGGCCCGGGCATCGCGCCCCAAAGCAGCGCTCCGGGACCGCGGCGGCACCAGCCGAGCGCTCCGACAATTAGTCCCTATCATTCACACTGTGCAATCAGCTGTTAAATCCTCATTTATGCTAATTGGGATGTGGAGGCGCCCGGCTCGGCGAAATGTTAGATTGCCATGTTTACAAATACACTCCCAGGTATTTGGGAATTGAGATGATCCGAGCCGTACTGCTTAAGCTACTCGCGCTGCCGGTTTAAAGAGCTTAAGCCTATTTATCATTTATTTAACGATTCTTTGTGCATTCCGCCGTTTTCTCCGTGCGGCCCCTCGTCACACGAGCGGGACCGAGCTTGCTGCTCTAAAAAAATCCATATATAATCTAATAATTGGTAATCTCAATGGCGGGATTTAATTGCCTGCGGCCTCGACGTGGGTAGCGCGATTTACCCAAAACATGTTTTCCTAATCCGTGAAAGCGTCCTTTAAAGCTGCTGCCTTCGGAAATAAAGAGGAAAATCACCTCTGGCTCAGCTGTACCTCCGAGACTGCGGTATGTCCGTGGAAAGTGATTTTCCCAAAGCCGTCACGGCATAATAAGCTCAAGAATTAGTTTCAAGTGAAAGTTTATCTCATTACGGGCTCTGACCGGCGCGCAGCTCACACTCCCCATCAAAGGCTGAGCTCTCCTGATGGCTCTGCTTCCATGCGCTGGGGAAGGTGACGGCACTCGGGGGCACGGAGCAGCTCCGGGGCAGGAATTCCCCCCAGCCCTGCCGGGATCCGGCTCAGAGCAACCAGGGGAGCAGGGAAAGGCGGCTCCTGCTGGGGGTCAGGGCCCCACCGTGCTCCTGGAGGATCCAAACTCCAGCCCTGCTTGGCTGGCACCAGAACAGGAATCCCCAAAATCCCTGATTCTGGCAAATCCCTCCCAGCCCAGGCAGTGCCAGCTGTGCCCCGTGCCCACCTTGTCCCCAGCCCAGAGCACTGAGTGCCACCTCCAGGTGCCACCTGCAGGGATGGGCATTGCAGAGCTCCCTGGGCAGCCCCTGCCAAGGCCTGAGCCCCCTTTCCATGGGGAAATTCCTGCTGCTGTCCAAGCTGAGCCTCCCCTGGCCCAGGCTGAGGCCGTTCCCTCTGCTCCTGTCCCTGTTCCCTGGGAGCACAGCCCGACCCCCCCGGCTGTCCCCTCCTGTCAGGGGCTTGTGCAGAGCCACAAGGTTCCCCCTGAGCCTCCTTTTCTCCAGGCTCAGCCCTTTCCCAGCTCCCTCAGCCCCTCCTCACAGGATTGACAATTTGAGGCATCAGGGTGAGACCAACCTGCTCATAATCCCCTCCTTGGGAAAACAATTAGTTCAATAACGAGGAGAGGAAGCTGCTTCTCCCCTCTGGAAATTTTGCTGAAGCTGTGGGTTCTGCACCAGGCCCTGTGCAGCCACTGCACACCGGGGGTCCCACTGCCCTTTGTCCCCGGACACGCTGAAAAGAGCAAATCTTAACTTTGATTGTGAATGTAGCAGCAGTGTTGGACGTGTGTCTAGCGGTGTGAAACTTCTCAGGGTGCCCAGAGCAGCTGTGGCTGCCCCTGGATCCCTGACAGTGCCCAAGGCCAGGTTGGACACTGGGGCTGGGAGCAGCCTGGGACAGTGGGAGGTGTCCCTGCCATGGCAGGGGTGGGAATGGGAGGGATTTCAGGTCCTTTCCCAACCCAACCCCTTCGGGAATCACAAAATCTTGAAAAGAAGCTGCTGAGCAGGAGAAGCACAGGCAGGAGTTGGATCTGGAGGCACATTCCATGGACCCAGAGTGAGATCCTGAGGTGAAGCAACTCTGCAGGAGGCACGGTGGCAGCTCCAGGGGAGCAGATCAGAGCACCCACAGCATCTATAACATCCACAGCACCCACAGCACCCACAGCACCCACAGCACCCACAGCACCCACAGCACTCACAGCACCCACAGCATCCACAGCCCCACAGCACCCACAGCACCCACAGCACCCACAGCACCCACAGCACTCACAGCACCCACAGCACTCACAGCATCCACAGCATCCACAGCACCCACAGCACCCACAGCATCTATAACATCCACAACACCCACAGCACCCACAGCACCCACAGCATCCACAGCATCCACAGCACCCACAGCACCCACAGCATCCACAGCAACCACAGCACCCACAGAACCACAACACCCACAACACCCACAGCACCCACAGCACCCACAGCATCCACAGCACCCACAGCACCCACAGCACCCACAGCATCTATAACATCCACAGTACCCACAGCACTCACAGCACCCACAGCATCCACTGCATTCACAGCACCCAGACCCACAGCATCCACAGCATCCACAGCATCTATAATATCCACAACACCCACAGCACCCACAGCATCTATAACATCCACAGCACCCACAGCATCCACAGCACCCACAGCAACCCCAGCACTCACAGCACCCACAGCACCCACAGCATCCACAGCAACCACAGCACCCACAGAACCACAACACCCACAACACCCACAGCACCCACAGCACCCACAGCACCCACAGCACCCACAGCACCCACAGCATCCACAGCAACCACAGCACCCACAGCACTCACAGCACCCACAGCATCTATAACATCCACAGCACCCACAGCATACACAGCAACCACAGCACCCACAGCACTCACAGCACCCACAGCACCCACAGCACCACAGCAACCACAGCCCCACAGCACCCACAGCATCCACAGCACCCACAGCACCCACAGCACCCACAGACCCACAGCATCCACAGCCCCACAGCACCCACAGCATCCACAGCACCCACAGACCCACAGCACCCACAGCCCCACAGCACCCACAGCATCCACAGCACCCACAGCCCCACAGCACCCACAGCCCCACAGCACCCACAGCACCCACAGCACCCACAGCCCCACAGCATCCACAGCCCCACAGCACCCACAGCACCCACAGCACCCACAGCACCCACAGCATCCACAGCCCCACAGCACCCACAGCACCCACAGCACCCACAGCACCCACAGCACCCACAGCATCCACAGCCCCACAGCACCCACAGCACCCACAGCACCCACAGCACCCACAGCACTCACAGCACCCACAGCATCCACAGCCCCACAGCACCCACAGCACCCACAGCATCCACAGCATCCACAGCACCCACAGCACCCACAGCATCCACAGCACCCACAGCACCCACAGACCCACAGACCCACAGACCCACAGCATCCACAGCACCCACAGCATCCACAGCACTCACAGCACCCACAGCACCCACAGACCCACAGACCCACAGCATCCACAGCACCCACAGCACCCACAGCACCCACAGCACCCACAGCATCCACAGCATCCACAGCACCCACAGCATCCACAGCACTCACAGCACCCACAGCACCCACAGACCCACAGACCCACAGCATCCACAGCACCCACAGCATCCACAGCATCCACAGCACCCACAGCATCCACAGCATCCACAGCACCCACAGCACCCACAGACCCACAGACCCACAGACCCACAGCACCCACAGCATCCACAGCACTCACAGCACCCACAGCACCCACAGACCCACAGCATCCACAGCACCCACAGCATCCACAGCATCCACAGACTCACAGCACCCACAGCATCCACAGCATCCACAGCACCAACAGCACCCACAGCATCCACAGCATCCACAGACCCACAGCACCCACAGCATCCACAGCATCCACAGACCCACAGCACCCACAGCACCCACAGCATCCACAGCATCCACAGACCCACAGCATCCACAGCACCCATAGCATCCACAGCATCCACAGCACCCACAGCACCCACAGCATCCACAGCACCCACAGCATCCACAGCATCCACAGACCCACAGCATCCACAGCATCCACAGACCCACAGCACCCACAGCACCCACAGCATCCACAGCATCCACAGACCCACAGCATCCACAGCATCCACAGCACCCACAGCACTCACAGCACCCACAGCACTCACAGCACCCACAGCACCCACAGCACCCACAGCACCAACAGCACCAACAGCACCCACAGCACCCACAGCACCCACAGCACCCAGACCCACAGCACCCTTAGCTCTGGCACAGCAGGGTCCCCGGTGGATGTGTGCCCACAACCCCAGAGCCCATCCGCAGTCTCCCAGGACCCCTGAGGTTGGCAAACCCCTCCCAGCGCCAGCTGTGCCCGGTGCCCACCTTGTCCCCAGCCCCGAGCGCTGAGCTCCGGGTGCCTGGCACCCTGTTCCACCCCTCTCTGCCCCGTTCAGGGGTGTCTGCGCCTCCTTTTCCGTCTGCGAGCAGAAGAGCCAAAGCCAGCTCATCCTCCAGGGGAGTTGTGGCTGGGCAGAGCAGGGGTTTTGGCGGGAGCTCCCCACAGGACCCATCTGTCCTGGTTTGGGACAAATTTGGGGGAAAACCCCTGCACAGGATCCCTCTGAGAAGCAAACCCAAGTGGCCCCTCCCTCCAACCGGTCCAGAAAAAAAACCTCTTTGGAGAAAAGTGGAAAAAGCTATTTTACTAAACAAATGAAGTGCATACAAGTATAAAGAGTGAATAATATGAAACAATAAAACCTCTCGTTCAGGAGTGAGATGGCAAATTGAGAAAGTCCTTGCCATGGGTGGAGTTCAGCTCTCTCTCTCAGTCTCTCCTCAGTCCCAGTCCCTCCGGCGCTGCTGGAAAATGCCGAGGTCCAGCCCCGGTGGGCAGCAGGTGCAGCCCCCAGTGCTCCCCTGGGTTTTCAGTCCAGAGCAGGTTTAAACAGTTCCAAGAAAAAGGAAAAAAAAACAGTCCAGGGAACTTCTCTGCCCTAGCTAGCTGAAACTAAAAGCAAAAGAAATCTCTGTCCTGCAGTCTCTCCAAGCCTCCGCCGAACACCCCGTCCAGAGGAGAATGTGGAGGAGTCAGGCAGTTTCCTCAAAACAAACTCCGCGCTTCTCCTTGCTCTTAGAACCAGTCTGAAAGGCACAGGACTCAATGTACAGCACAAACAGAACAGAGGATGGGGGATACAAACATCATAAAGTCACCCTAGGACAGATCCCCACCGCCAGGGTCTCTGCGGGCACCAGCCAGGGAGGGGAACGCCATGGAACAGCTGCCAGCCGTGGGAACGAGGGGCACAGAGACAGAACCCACCCCAGGACCTCAGGCCAGAGCCCCTGGAAGCGGAGCAGGGAGGGATCCACCTGCTGCTCCGGGACCCGTGCTCTCCGTCAGGAAAACAACTTCCCATCCTCACAGACGACTCCTTTTTGTCTTTCCCACTGGTCCCACGGTGGGACTGTCACCTGAAACTGGGAGTAACCCATTGCTCCTGTGGAGCCCGGGATCGCCCCACAGGGGGAGTGAGGCTGGAGGGCAGGGTGGGGGCTGCTGTCACCCGCTGCTGTCACCCGCTGCTGTCACCCGCTGCTGTCACCGGCTGTTGTCACCCACTGCTGTCACCCGCTGCTGTCACCCGCTGCTGTCACCCACTGCTGTTACCCACTGCTGTCACCCACTGCTGTCACCCACTGCTGTCACCCGCTGCTGTCACCCACTGCTGTCATCGGCTGCTGTCACCGGCTGCTGTCACCGGCTGCTGTCACCCTCTGCTGTCACCCGCTGCTGTCACCCATTGCTGTCACCCACTGCTGTCACCCATTGCTGTCACCCGCTGCTGTCACCCGCTGCTGTCACCCTCTGCTGTCACCCACTGTTGTCACCGGCTGCTGTCACCGGCTGCTGTCACCCGCTGCTGTCACCCACTGCTGTCACCCACTGTTGTCACCGGCTGCTGTCACCCGCTGCTGTCACCCGCTGTTGTCACCCGCTGCTGTCACCCACTGCTGTCACCCTCTGCTGTCACCCACTGTTGTCACCGGCTGCTGTCACCCGCTGCTGTCACCTGTGATCGTGATATGCAAAGCAATCACACGAGAGATGTCGCAGGGCAGAGGGTTCCTCTGAGCCAGCTCAAGCTGAGCCCAGGTGGAGAACAAGGCCGAGAGCCCCTCTGCCTGTTCATTTCTTACTTTTTATACATTTGTGGGTCTGGCTGTGGATTGGCTTCTGGAGTTTTCACCTCCCAGCCCAATGGCCAGACCAGCCATCAGTTGCAATTGTTTTCAAGTTAGAAATGTGCAAACAAAGGACAGGGAATGAAAAACAAAGGATTTGTTTATGTTACATGTGTAGAAAAAGGTAAAAACTGCTCCTAATGTTGTACAGTAGCTAAAAGATCTGACTCTGTTTTATGAACAATCAAAAGGCTTTAAAAAACTCAGAAAAACCAGGGTGACAGTCACCTGCTGCTGTCACCTGCTGCTGTCACCTGCTGTCCCCAGCCCTCTCACCCCCAGCCAAGTCACCACGGAACCACAGAACAACCTGGGCTGGGAGGGGCTTGAGGATCATCTCACTCCAGCAACATTCCAGACTCCCCAGTGCAAAAGCTGCAGATTTCCTGCTGTCCCGGCAGAGAGCTTCCCACAGCCCACCTTGGCTCTGGGTTCTGGTGTTTCGGATCCGTTTCGTGCCCCTCCCTTTGTCCCTGGCAGGGCTGGGGTCAGCAGCGGAACAGACAGCTGGGGGCTCCTCAGGTGTTTTCCAGCAGCGGATCCCTCCCTCAGGGAATCCTCCGCCAGGCTCCCAGCCCAGCGATCCCCACTGCTGCTGAAAACGCCAGAGAAGAATTTAGTTATTATATCTATTTGAAAGTACGGCCGAGGGGGAAAAAAAAACCCACCCAAACCCTGCAACTTTTTCCATCTTTTTCTAAGACAAAAAGTCAGTCATTCAGCCAACCTTCAAAGTGCTCGACTTAATCCTCGGGGGGACTCGAGCTCGCTTTTCTCAGCCCAGATTTTTCCCCTTGTTCACACACCTTGAGACAAAGGCTGCAGGAAGGAGGCGGAGGGGAGGCCAGGGTGGTGGATTTTGTTGTATTTTGGGTTTTTTTTTGTTTTTTTGTGAGGGATGCGGGGCAAATTTATTCCGGAGAGCGCCTGAAACGCCTTCAGAAAATGGAGAGAGAAGTGTCTCCTGCGAGAAAAAGGCCCCCGAGTAAACTCCGGCGCCATTCAGGAGATTTGCTCCGGCACTTAACAAGTGGGGCAGGAAGAAAGGAAAAGCTGTTGTCAGGTTTGGGGTGTTTATCAGCTCCCCTCCAGACACTTGACCCGGAGTGGGACCCCCTAATCCCCGCTCTGCATGCGCGCCCGCCCGGCCCGGGGCACTTGTCCCGGTGCCCATTGTGTGCCACTCACCCCCCGGTGGCATTCTGCTCACAAACGCTCCCAGGAGTTGTTTGGGCTGGGTTTGGCGAGGGAATTGTGCTCCTAATGAAACAGTCTGGTCATTATACAGGCCCGGGCAGGGACGGGGACAAAGGGGCGGCCTCGGGGACGGCCCGGCGCACAAAGGGTTAACGCGCCGCCGGGGTTTAGGGGCTCCCTCAATGGGGAGGATTTGTAGGGGGCGAATCTCTCGGGGGGGCTTCGAGCTGTTTGCCCGAGGGGGGGGGGGGGAAACAACAAAAATTGGGGAGTTTCCAAAAAAAAAAAAAATTGGGATTTTAATTTTTTTTTTTTTTTAGGAGTTGTCTCCTTCCTGAATAACAGGTGGAGGGGGAAGCAGCTCCAGAGGCAAAGGCTGCGCCAGGGGTTTGGGCAGAACCCCGGGCTGCTTCTCCCCTCTCCCTTCCCAAAGCCCTAAAACGCCCCGAGGGAGTTAATTCCCAGATCTCGGGGATTTGCGGCATTCATTTCGGTGATTTTTAATACCTGCCGGTTAAAACCCTTCGCAATACATTTTTTTTTTTACGTTTTTAATTGCATTAATCATTAGCCGTAATTATTTAGATTTAGGAGCTCCTTTGTTCGGCGGCTAAGCGCAAACTCGGTGGAAACAGCTTGATTTTCGTGAGGCAGGGTGACTTCATTTCACTTAATGACCTGAACCGAGCAGAAATCCCGGAGCAAGGAAATTTTCACCAGGTGATTTATCACCGGAGGGACACTTTAAATCTGGATCAGTTTTATGAAATCTGCCAGGCATTTATTAAAGCCGGAGCAGGAATAATAGCTGGCTGCAATATCACATAATGACCATCGTTCCACAAAGCCCCAAAATAGCGGCTGAATATGGTTTGGAAGTAACAAACAAGGATAATCCCGGGACGTGTTTGAAATAACTTGTGAGCTCCGGCCCCACCGGGGTCGGGCTGGGCTCTCAAGGACGGGCCTTGAAAAGCTCCTGCTCCACACAGGGACAGAGACCAGGCTGGACCTTGAGCTCAGCTTCTGCACCACGGATCCTCATTCCACCGAAATTCCCACTGCAGATCCTCGTTCCACCGAAATTCCTACCGCAGATCCTCATTCAATTGAAATTCCTACTGCAGATCCTCCTTCCATTGAAATTCCCACCACAGATCCTCTTTCCACCGAAATTCCCACCTCAGATCCTTGTTCCATTGAAATTCCCACCACGGATCCTTGTTCCATCGAAATTCCTACCGCAGATCCTCATTCAATTGAAATTCCTACTGCAGATCCTCCTTCCATTGAAATTCCCACCACAGATCCTCTTTCCACCGAAATTCCCACCTCAGATCCTTGTTCCATTGAAATTCCCACCTCAGATCCTCATTCCATTGAAATTCCCACTACAGATCCTCATTCCATCGAAATTCCTGCCACAGCTCCCCATTCCATTGAAACTCCCACCACAGATCCTCACTCCATTGAAGTTCCCACCACAGATCCTCCTTCCATTGAAATTCCCACCGCAGATCCTCATTCCATTGAAATTCCCACCACAGATCCTCTTTCCACCGAAATTCCCACCGCAGATCCTTGTTCCATCGAAATTCCCACCACAGCTCCTCATTCCAATGCAATTCCCAACACAGATCCTCATTCCACTGAAATTCCTACCACAGCTCCTCACTCCATCAAAATTCCCATCTCAGCTCCTCATTCCACTGAAACTCCCACCACAGACCCTCGTTCCATTGAAACTCCCACCACAGACCCTCATTCCATTGAAATTCCCACCTCAGTTCCTCATTCCACCGAAATTCCCACCTCAGCTCCGCGTTCCCTCCCCACTGGGGGAGCTGGATGCGGCAGAGCCGAGCCCTGGCTGCTCCCCGTCAGACCCCAGTGGAGCTGGGAAGGGGCTGAGGGAGCTGGGAAGGGTCTGGAGCCCCGGGAGGGGCTGAGGGAGCTGGGAAAGGGCTGAGCCTGGAGAAAAGGAGGCTCAGGGGGAACCTTGTGGCTCTGCACAAGCCCCTGACAGGAGGGGACAGCCGGGGGGGTCGGGCTGTGCTCCCAGGGAACAGGGACAGGAGCAGAGGGAACGGCCTCAGCCTGGGCCAGGGGAGGCTCAGCTTGGACAGCAGCAGGAATTTCCCCATGGAAAGGGGGCTCAGGCCTTGGCAGGGGCTGCCCAGGGAGCTCTGCAGTGCCCATCCCTGCAGGTGGCACCTGGAGGTGGCACTCAGTGCTCTGGGCTGGGGACAAGGTGGGCACGGGGCACAGCTGGCACTGCCTGGGCTGGCAGGGATTTGCCAGAATCAGGGATTTTGGGGATTCTGTGCAGTGTGTTCCTCTCACACTGCCGGGACCACAGGGGAATCAGGGACGGCTTTTCCCAGCATTGCTGGAAATCCTGGAGGGGTTGGCACCGAACACCGGGGGCTCTGCCCTGCTCCCACAAGGCCTGAGCCGTGTGCGATGCCAGGGCAGGATTCACACCTTGCCCGGGGCTTTATCTGAGGTGGGTGTGAATTTCCTCCTCACAAACAGAGGCCGTTCCCTCTGCTCCTGTCCCTGTTCCCTGGGAGCACAGCCCGACCACCCCGGCTGTCCCCTCCTGTCAGGGCTTGTGCAGAGCCACAAGGTTCCCCCTGAGCCTCCTTTTCTCCAGGCTCAGCCCTTTCCCAGCTCCCTCAGCCCTTTCCCAGCTCCCTCAGCCCCTCCCCAGCTCCCTGCCCTGCCCTGGACACGCTCCAGCCCCTCCAGGGCTCTCCACAACTGGACACAGCCCTGGAGGGGTCTCAGCACAGGGGACAATTCCAGCCTTGGCCACGGCAACATTTTGGAACAGTTTTCCACGCCGGTGCCGTTGAGCTTTTCACCTTTTAATTTCAGGCATTGAAACCCTCTCGATGGGAATTCACCTCCTCGTCTGCAGCTCTCCAGGACCCCCAGGCAGCAGCGGCTGTCCCTGGGATGCTCCTGTGCTGCCAAGCCCGCCTGGAACCCTGTTCCCATTAAAAACAGAAAGACGGCACAGCCCAGGGATGTTTATTAGTGTGAGGAAGAAGGGGAAATTGGGATTTTTATTCGCTGCAGCCAGAGGTCCGTGCACAGGAGTTCAGCAGTAAGATTTTTAAAATTCAAAACATACGAATGAGCAGCACTTCATCGCAGAGTTGAAAGATAATTGTGCAATTAACGGTGTGAGGTCAATAATGCCAGAGCTGGATGCTTCTGACAGATAGGGATAATCAATCCAGCCTCCATATGAAAGGCTCGGAGGTAGCAATGGAAAAATAACACAGTGCCGGTGTTTCTGTGCCCTAATGAACAGCAGACAAGTCATTATTGACTGGTTTTTTACTTATTTTGAGTGCCAGAGCACAAGTATCTGCTTTGATTAAATGGAACTTTAGAATTTTCCCTAAGTTCAGTTCCCCAAGTTCAGTTCTAAGCGAGGACATTAATTTGGGGATGCAGCAAAGGCTCCTGGTGGCAGCTGCAGCGTCTGCTCAGGGAACTGCCAGGAGAATTCCCAGGAAAACGTTCCCAGCCTGGTTTGTCGTGGAGGGGAAGGGCAGCATCCGAGCTCCCCTCGTGCTGGGCGACGTCCAGACCGGGCTGCATCAAAATCCCTTTCACCTTTGGTGCTGGGATTGGCCTTGGCACGGAGGGAGAACAAATCCAGAGTGGGGATCAGCAAGCACAGATCCAGGGAGAGAAGCGGGGAGCCCTGAGGCGCTGGATGTTGGCAGAGACATCCCTTCCCTGCTTGGTGTGTCCCTGGAATCAGGAAACACCTCACGCCAGCATTTCAGCTGGAGCTCCAGGGAGAGCTCAGAGCACCTAAAGGGATCTAGGAGAGCTACAGAGGGACTGGGGACAAGGGACAGAGGGACAGGACACAGGGAATGGCTCCCAGTGCCAGAGGGCAGGGCTGGATGGGAGATTGGGAATCAGGAATTGTTCCCTGGCAGGGTGCTGAGGCCCTGGCACAGGGTGCCCAGAGCAGCTGTGGCTGCCCCTGGATCCCTGGCAGTGCCCAAGGCCAGGTTGGACACTGGGGCTGGGAGCAGCCTGGGACAGTGGGAGGTGTCCCTGCCATGGCAGGGGTGGGAATGGGTGGATTCCAGGTCCCTCCCAACCCAAAGCATCCCGGGATAAGCACGGACGGGGATCACAGTGAGGAGCTGCCACCGCGGGAACACGAATCCCTTTCCAGCACCCATCCCGAAGTTCTGGCCGTGCCTCTTCCACGAATTTTCCGTGCCCAGGGAAAGCAGGAGAGCAGCAGCCGCTCCACCTGCAGCGCCGGGGCTCGGGCATCAAAACCCAGAACGCAACAACGCCGAGCGATTAACGGGATTAATTCGGGGATGCACGTGACTCATTAGCCATCAATTAGGGGGCTCATCCCCACACGGCTGATTAGGGGCCGTCAGTGCCTCAAATTAAGCAGGAAGAAGATGTTTTAACAAACCATATGGCTGCGCCTCGGGAGCGGTCAGAGCACAAACGGAGCGCGGCGGCGGCTCCCGGCCGCGATCAATGAGGGGAGAGCGGCCCAAATTTGTTCAGAGAGTTCCCCCTGCACTTTTGCCGCGGTTTTTAATGCGATCTAATGAATGAGCAGAGTCAGCTTTAATTGCCCGCTCACTCTCCGATGAAAAAGAGCTTCCAAAAGATCCCTCTCCTCCTCTCAGCCCGCCGGAAAAATCGACCAGGGGAGGAGAAGTTTCCCTGGAGCGGAGGCAAGCCCTTGGCTCTCCCTTTCCTTTGCTCCCTGGTGTGATTCCGAATCTGCCCGTCCAAGCGGGAGCGAGACTTTGCACGCTTGTCCGAGGAAAAGGGGGGATTTGGGCTTTGGTGGGGGATTTTGGGGATGGGAGGTGTGGCAGGAGGGGATGGATGTGTGGGGTGGCCACCTGCAGTGGGCTGGTGGCTACGGGAGAAGAGGGGATGGAAAAGCTTCTTGGAGCAGGGGTTGGGATCGCTGTGCTGGCACAGTCACAGTGCCCTGAACTTACCACAGATCCCCAAATCCCTGATTCTGGCAAATCCCTGCCAGCCCAGGCAGTGCCAGCTGTGCCCCGTGCCCACCTTGTCCCCAGCCCAGAGCTCTGAGTGCCACCTCCAGGTGCCACCTGCAGGGATGGGCACTGCAGAGCTCCCTGGGCAGCCCCTGCCAAGGCCTGAGCCCCCTTTCCATGGGGAAATTCCTGCTGCTGTCCAAGCTGAGCGTCAAGAGAGAGAATTGGAGTGGCCCAGGAGGGCCCAGATCTTCCCCACTGTGGGTGCACAGGAATGTTTGGGGTTTGGGGCCCCCACTCCCATCAGCTCAGCTCAAAGGGGAGATCCCAGCTCTGCTCAGAGGGGAGATCCCAGCTGCAGTCAAAGGGGAGATCCCAGCTCTGCTCAAAGGGGAGATCCCAGCTCTGCTCAGAGGGGAGATCCCAGCTGCAGTCAAAGGGGAGATCCCAGCTCTGCTCAGAGGGAAGATCCCAGCTCTTGTCAAAGGGGAGATCCCAGCTCCTGTCAAAGGGGAGATCCCAGCTGCAGTCAAAGGGGAGATCCCAGCTGCAGTCAGAGGGGAGATCCCAGCCCCAGTCAGAGGGGAGATCCCAGCTCTGCTCAAAGGGGAGATCCCAGCTCCTGTCAAAGGGGAGATCCCAGCTCCTGTCAAAGGGGAGATCTCAGCTGCAGTCAGAGGCGAGATCCCAGCTGCAGTCAGAGGGGAGATCCCAGCTGCAGTCAGAGGGGAGATCCCAGCTGCAGTCAGAGGGGAGATCCCAGCTCCTGTCAGAGGGGAGATCCCAGCTCTGCTCAGAGGGGAGATCCCAGCTGCAGTCAGAGGGAAGATCCCAGCTCTGCTCAGAGGGGAGATCGCAGCTCCTGTCAAAGGGGAGATCCCAGCTCCCTCCTGCCAGCCCTTAACCCCAGCACAACCAAGGGAATGACAAATATCAGGATGAGCTTTGTCACCCACCCAGCTTTACCACCGGCCGTCTGGGGGCAGAGGGGGTTTCCAAATGATCCACGCTAACACTGCCTTCTCTGGGGGGTAGTTTGTTATTTTCAGTGAAATCCCAGGAACAGGGAGAGGTTTGGGTTGGGAGGGACCTTAAAGTTCATCCCATCCCAGCCCTGCCATGGCAGGGACACCTCCCACTGCCCCAGGCTGCTCCCAGCCCCGGTGTCCAGCCTGGCCTTGGGCACTGCCAGGATCCGGGGACAATCTTTCCTTCTGTCCTGGAGTGAGGAGGGCAGCGTCCCCGGTGCTGGATTTGACACCCCGGGGGTGAATGAGGAGGGGGAGCAGAGGGATTTTGGGGGCTCTCTGGGATTCCCTGGCGCCTGGCAGGGATCCCGCTGACCTTTCCCAGCAGAAGGAAGGTGTAAACGCCGCTGCTGCTCGGTTCCACCTGACAAACACCCGGTGCCACCCCGGCCTGAGGGAGCTGGTGACGCTGGGGACACCCGGGGAAATGTCCCTGCCGCATCCTTCCCATTACCTGCCTTTAATTAACCCCCGGAGCCCTTTGTGCGGCCGGGGCTCTCAGCGGGGCCCTCGGCAGAACGCTCCTTGTCACAAAATTTGGGAACAAGCCGCCCTTGAATGGCCCCACGGGCGGGGGGCTGCTCCCTCCTTAATCCCACATTTGATAGCACGAGCTGGGGACAAAAGGCAGCTCCTCCAGCTTTCTGTGCCCTGGTGCCGTGTGACACATCCAGCCGCCTTTGTGCCGCCGGGAGGACGCTCCTGGCCCATCCCGCGGCAAATCCCGGACGCGCCCGGTCCGGCTGGGTTGTTTTTTTTTTTTCCCCTCCTTGCGCTCCCGTAAGGATGCGATTCCACCCAAGAAGTCCAGGACGATCAGATTTTGCCATGGCAACGCGTTATTATAAATGCAAATGGAAGCCTGGGGAAGGGGGAAGCCTTTGGTTCTCCTAATGAGATGACAAAAGGGGATAAGGCTGAAATGTTCGAAACCAGAAAAATCCTCCTCTCCCCTGCCATCCCTCTTTCTGGAGAGCTGCTCCAGAGCTTTTGGCTGGAGCCCGTGGAGGAAATCATCTGGTTCCATTTCATTTTCGTTTAGTGAGTGGTGGGGCTGGCGCTTTGCCTGCACCGTCGGCAGGGCTGGGGGCCGCTGCTGCTCTGGGGATTGGATCTCCGGAAGGACAAGGAGAAGGTCAGTGGGAACATCACCGCTTTTAAACGAGGGTCTCACAGCCAGAAGCTGCTCTGTCCTGACCTTTCATTTGTATTTACGGCACCTGAGCCACTCCCACCTTCATCAGACATCTTCTGCCTGTGGAATAATGGAAATAATTTGTTTTAATTTCTAAAAAGAGAAGGTTTAGCATGTGTGGAGTTGATTAAGAGTAAAATGCTGTGCAGGACCTTGAACAGAGAGCACCTGTGGCGTCTCCTTTTTTAAAATTATCCATCAGTTTTTATTTACCTTCTTCACTTGTGCAAAAAGCTTTAAAGAGCACCATGAAAACCAGCCCTGAGCAGCCTCAGTTTCAGACCACTCCCACCTCAGGGGAAGAGGAGAAGCTGGAATTATTGCACAGGCCAATCCCAGCTACTTTTCATGTAAAAGAAAGCAAAAAACCCCCAACCCCCTGTGAGGGCACCGGCCGGACGCGGTCCCAGATTTCCAGATGTAAACAGCAGCGTGTGGGGACACTTCCCCTCCCGGGACCCTCAAGCAGATCCTGTTTGCACAGCCAGGAGCCTTTCCAGGGATTCCCAGAGGTGTAGGGCTGCTCACCAAAGCTGAGCACAGCTGCTCCTCACTGCCCTGCTCCGGCTGCAAACCCCAGCCGGGCTCTTCCCCCACTGGAGCCTCTTTCAAGGTCCTTTAAAAATCCATTTCTTTAATGCTCCTGCAAACT
The DNA here is from genome assembly GCA_037837765.1 of Delichon dasypus. NCBI lineage: Eukaryota > Metazoa > Chordata > Aves > Passeriformes > Hirundinidae > Delichon > Delichon dasypus. The sequence goes on from JBBAXF010000002.1 coordinate 120,327,462, forward strand.
CCCCCTGCCCGCCCAGCTTTTTTTTTTTTTTTTTTTTTCCTTTTTTTTTCTTTTCTTTTTGCTAATTTGATGAAGACCACACACATAAAATCAAATGCTTTTGTCATTTGCTCCTCAGTGTCCCCCCTCGGTGAAAGGAAGCATCGCCTGCGTCGTGCGATCATAAACATCAGAGCTCAGAGCCTGGCACCTCTCCAAATGTTCATTTTTCAGGGCAGCATTTGGGGTAATTGTGGAGCTTCGTGGTAACTGTCAATTATGGGAGTGGCTGGAAGCACCAGGACAGCTCTGGTGTGCTGAGTGTGTCCGGGGAAGGGGCTCCGGGGCAGAAAAGGAGCCACAGGGAGACCTTCAGGGAACAGGGACAGGAGCAGAGGGAACGGCCTCAGCCTGGGCCAGGGGAGGCTCAGCTTGGACAGCAGCAGGAATTTCCCCATGGAAAGGGGGCTCAGGCCTTGGCAGGGGCTGCCCAGGGAGCTCTGCAGTGCCCATCCCTGCAGGTGGCACCTGGAGGTGGCACTCAGTGCTCTGGGCTGGGGACAAGGTGGGCACGGGGCACAGCTGGCACTGCCTGGGCTGGCAGGGATTTGCCAGAATCAGGGATTTGGGGATTCTGGGATCTGTGAGGTATCCAGCAGCAAACACTGGAGGGAAAGGCTTGAAGTAACTATTTTAAGTGTAATTTTTTTTTTCTGGGTGTGACCATTTTTATGCACTTAGATGAACAGCCTCAGGTTTATTACAGTTTATTGGATCCCAAATGTGCTTCCAGCAGCGATTCCCAGCCAAAGAACAAACCCACCCACCAGGCTTCTGCTACAAATCCACCTGGCACAAAGAGTGAGGAGCTGAAATACAGATTGAGAATGGGAAAATCTCCACGTTTCAGGGAGCAGGTGGATCCTCAGAGAGCAGGAATGTTCCCAGCTGGAAGGGCCTCACCTCCGTGTGTCATTCCTGGAAGTCAGAGGGAACAGTTCTGGAGAAAATTCCTTCTGCAGAATGAATAAACCACAGTAAATGAACACAAATATTGTACAAACACGGGGAGTTATTCCCAGAGCCTGTCAGGAGCAGAATCACTCCAGAGCCCTGGGGGAAAAACCCTCAGGACTGAACATGATCCTGACTTTGCTACGACTCCTGCAGTGGTGTGGAGGTGCACACGGAGCCTGGTGCTGCTGTTACCTTGGTTTCTCGGTGACACTGCTGCAATGCCTCATCAGCTCTTTGGAGCCCATCCAGCTCTCAGCAGCTCATTTGGACACAGCTTCTCCATCCCATCCCATCCCATCCCATCCCATCCCATCCCATCCCATCCCATCCCATCCCATCCCATCCCATCCCATTCATTTCATGGCTTTGTGAAGACTTTTTACCCTTGCTAAGGTGAAATTTCATCCATTCCCTGTTTGCTTGTTGGGGACAGATCCCAACCCAGTAGTGGGAGTTGTCTCAAAACCAGTGACTTGTGGGGATTTGGGAAGAAATGTGTGAGATTTGAGTCAGGATGGTTTTCACATTTCTTATTCTTTCAAGTTATTCCCTGGGAATTGTACCCAGCCTGGGCAGTGCCAGCTGTGCCCCGTGCCCACCTCGTCCCCAGCCCAGAGCACTGAGTGCCACCTCCAGGTGCCACCTGCAGGGATGGGCACTGCAGAGCTCCCTGGGCAGCCCCTGCCAAGGCCTGAGCCCCCTTTCCATGGGGAAATTCCTGCTGCTGTCCAAGCTGAGCCTCCCCTGGCCCAGGCTGAGGCCGTTCCCTCTGCTCCTGTCCCTGTTCCCTGGGAGCACAGCCCGACCCCCCCGGCTGTCCCCTCCTGTCAGGGACTTGTGCAGAGCCACAAGGTTCCCCCTGAGCCTCCTTTTCTCCAGGCTCAGCCCTTTCCCAGCTCCCTCAGCCCCTCCTGAAGACGTTGAAGAAATGTCTCCAATAAATCCTGCTTTTATTTTAGTTTTATTTCCATTCCCTGTTACATATCAAGCATACCAACGCAGGCCAGCATCGTCCCGGAGCCAGTAACTCCGACGGCTCAGCCAGGGGCACAGGTGACAGGATTCCCCTCCTTCGCCTGCTGCAAATCCCCTTTGCCCTGCACGGGAGCTCTTCCCAGCCTCCCAAACCGCGTTACCGGGGACAAAACGAGCGAGCGGAGGGAAGGAGCGGATTGGGGAGCAGCAGTGCAGCCTAACGGCCACCAGCAGCCACATCCCGGCCACCTGGGGACACCGGGCTGCTGGAACGGCCACCGGCAACCTGCCGAGGGTCCCAGGAAAACCTACAGAGGGTCCCAGGGAAAACCTGCTGAGGGTCCCAGGGAAACCCTGCAGAGGGTCCCAGGGAAACCCTGCCGAGGGTCCCAGGAAAACCCTGCCGAGGGTCCCAGGGAAAACCTGCTGAAGGTCCCAGGGAAAACCTGCCGAGGGTCCCAGGGAAACCCTGCCGAGGGTCCCAGGGAAACCCTGCAGAGGGTCCCAGAGAAAACCTGCCGAGGGTCCCAGGGAAAACCTGCAGAGGGTCCCAGGGAAAACCTGCCGAGGGTCTCAGGGAAAACCTGCCGAGGGGTCCCTGGGGGGCACCTGGGGGAACCTGCAGAAAGCTCCTGGCTCAAGAACTCCGCCTTTAGCCCGAGCCAGGCACAGCGAATCCCATGCCAGGAATCCCTGCCCGAGCTGGGACAGCCCCAGCCACTCCAGAGCCTGGGCGCAAAGCTCCCAGGAATGCGCCAGCAAGGACGCAGTGTCCTGTCCTGACCCCCCAGTTCCCCTGTCCCGTTCCCCCTGTCCTGCCCTGTCCCGTCCCCCCAGTGCCCTGTCCCGTTCCCCCAGTGTCCCTGTCCCGTTCCCCCAGTTCCCCTGTCCCGTTCCCCCAGTGTCCGTGTCCCGTTCCTCTGTCCTGCCCTGTCCCGTTCCCCCAGTGTCCCTGTCCCGTTCCCCTGTCCTGCCCTGTCCCGTTCCCCCAGTTCCCCTGTCCCATTCCCCCGGTGTCCCTGTCCCGTTCCCCCGGTGTCCCTGTCCCGTTCCCCCTGCCCTGCCCTGTCCCGTTCCCCCGGTGTCCCTGTCCCATTCCCCCGGTGTCCCTGTCCCGTTCCCCCGGTGTCCCTGTCCCGTTCCCCCTGCCCTGCCCTGTCCCGTTCCCCCGGTGTCCCTGTCCCGTTCCCCCGGTGTCCCTGTCCCGTTCCCCCTGCCCTGCCCTGTCCCGTTCCCCCGGTGTCCCTGTCCCATTCCCCCGGCGTCCCTGTCCCGTTCCCCCGGTGTCCCTGTCCCGTTCCCCTGTCCTGCCCTGTCCCATTCCCCCAGTGTCCCTGTCCCGTTCCCCTGTCCTGCCCTGTCCCGTTCCCCCAGTGCCCTGTCCCGTTCCCCCGGTGTCCCTGTCCCGTTCCCCCGGTGTCCCTGTCCCGTTCCCCCGGTGTCCCTGTCCCGTTCCCCTGTCCTGCCCTGTCCCATTCCCCCAGTGCCCTGTCCCGTTCCCCCGGTGTCCCTGTCCCGTTCCCCTGTCCTGCCCTGTCCCGTTCCCCTGTCCTGCCCTGTCCCATTCCCCCAGTGTCCCTGTCCTGTCTCCCCAGTGTCCCTGTCCCTTTCCCCCTGTCCTGCCCTGTCCCGTTCCCCCAGTGTCCCTGTCCCTTTCCCCCGGTGTCCCTGTCCCGTTCCCCTGTCCTGCCCTGTCCCGTTCCCCCAGTGTCCCTGTCCCGTTCCCCCGGTGTCCCTGTCCCGTTCCCCTGTCCTGCCCTGTCCCGTTCCCCCAGTGTCCCTGTTCCGTTCCCCCGGTGTCCCTGTCCTGTCTCCCTGGTGTCCCTGTCCCATTCCCCTGTCCTGCCCTGTTCCGTTCCCCCGGTGTCCCTGTCCTGTCTCCCCAGTGTCCCTGTCCCGTTCCCCTGTCCTGCCCTGTCCCGTTCCCCCAGTGTCCCTGTCCCGTTCCCCCAGTGTCCCTGTCCCGTTCCCCCGGTGTCCCTGTCCCGTTCCCCTGCCCTGCCCTGTTCCGTTTCCCGTCCCATTCCCCCATTCCCCATCCCGGCTCTGTCCCCTCCAGTGCCGCCCAGTTTGCGGTGACAGCCGTGTCCCAGTGACAGCCGGAGCTGCCTGGGGACGGCGGCGGGGGCTGAAGAGAGATTCCAAGCACGAGGAAACCTGGAGCCATCCCGGTGTCCCCGGGGCTGTGTCCCCGCCGGGCCAGGGGACACGAGCGGCACGAGGGCGGCGCTGCCGGAGCTCCCCGGGACCGTGGGGCTCGGGACAGCGGCGATCCCAACCGCGGGGCCCGCGAGAGGAACCGGGGAGAGACCCGCGGCGAGCCCCGCTCGGGGCTTTGGGGACATCGGGGACACTGGGGACAGCACAGGGACATTGGGAACAACGGGGACATTGGGGACACTGGGGACAGCACAGGGACATTGGGGACAGCACAGGGACATTGGGGACATGAGGGACATTGGGGACAATGGGGACAGCACAGGGACATTGGGGACAATGGGCACATTGGGTACATTGGGGACATGGGGGACATGGGGGACATTGGGGACAGCACAGGGACACTGGGGACATTGGGGACATTGGGGACATCGGGGACTTTGGGGACAGCACAGGGACATTAGGGACAATGGGGGACATTGGGGACATTGGGGACAGCACAGGGACAATGGGGACATTGGGGACAATGGGGACATTGGGGACAATGGGCACATTGGGGACATGGGGGACATTGGGGACAATGGGGACAGCACAGGGACATTGGGGACAGCACGGGGACATTGGGGACAGCACGGGGACATTGGGGACATTGGGGACAATGGGGACATGGGGGACAGTGGGGACAATGGGGGACAGCACAGGGACATTGGGGACATTGGGCACATTGGGGACATGGGGGACATTGGGGACAATGGGGACAGCACAGGGACATTGGGGACAGCAGCCCGGGACACAGGGCACACTGCGGCCGCGCCGCCAGCGCCCCCCGGCGGCCGCGAGAGGAGCTGCAGGGACAGAACCGGGACGGGGACCGGGGCTCAGTGCCGGCAACAGAACCGGGACCGACACCAGCACCGGGATTCAGTGCCGGGAACAGAACCGGGACAGGGACCGGGGCTCAGTGCCGGGAACAGAACCAGGACCGGGATTCAGTGCTGAGAACAGAACCGGGACAGAGGTTCAGTGCTGGGAACTGAACCGGCACCGGCACCGGGGTTCAGTGCCGGGAACAGAACCGGGACCGGGGCTCAGTGCTGAGAACAGAACCGGGACAGGGACCAGGGTTCAGTGCTGGCAATAGAACCGGGACTGGGAACGGGGCTCGGTGCTGGGAACAGAACCGGGACCGGGGCTCAGTGCTGGGAACAGAATTGGGACCGGAACCAGGGCTCAGTGCTTGGAACAGAGCTGGGACCAGCACCGGGGCTCAGTGCTCGGGACAGAACCGGGATCAGGGTTCAGTGCCGGGAACAGAACCGGGACTGGCACCAGCACCGGGGCTCAGTGCTGGGAACAGAACCGGGACAGGGACTGGGGTTCAATGCTGGGAACAGAACCAGGATCAGGATTCAGTGCTGGGAACAGGACCAGGACCAGGACCAGACTGGGGTTCAGTGCTGGAAACAGAACCAAGACCGGGGTTCAGTGCCGGGAACAGAACCGGGACCAGCACCAGCACCGGGGCTCAGTGCTGGGAACAGAACCGGGACAGGGACTGGGGTTCAATGCTGGGAACAGAACCAGGACCAGGACCGGACTGGGGTTCAGTGCCGGGAACAGAACCAAGACCAGGATTCAGTGCCAGGAACAGAACCAGGACCGGGATTCAGTGCTGGGAACAGAACCGGGACCAACACTGGGGCTCAGTGCTGGGAACAGAACCAGGACTGGCACCAGGGCTCAGTGCTGGGAACAGAACCAGCCCCAGGGCTCAGTGCAGGGCACAGAACCGGGATTCGGGTGCTCGGGGCAGAACCAGGACGGGCCCGGGGCCGTTCCCTCTCCTCCTGCCCCTGTCCCAGGAGCACGGCCCGGTTCCCTGCCTGCCCCTCCTGCCAGGGAGCTGTGCAGAGGGACGAGGGCCCCTTGTCCCCGTGGAAGGCAGCAGGGCAGGAACAGCACCAACCTGCTGGCACACATTTTTCATCACAAAAAGAAGTGTTCCCGAGGTAGCACCAGCCATTCCCTGGACGTTCCACGCTTTATTGGGTTTGGACTGGGGGTGGGTTGTGGTTCTTGAGTTCAATAAATACTGCAGAACTGCCTGAAGCCCCACTGAGTTTGAGCAGGGAGCGAGCACAGGAGCAGTAAATTGACAAGAGGTTTACAAGATCTAAGAACTACCTGGGCTGGAGAGATGGAGCTCCATGAAGAGGTGGCAGGTGACCTTCACCAGCGGCATGTGGCCCTCACAAGATGGCACCTGACCCGAGGCCAAGGACAGTACCGTTCCCCCTGCCAGCAAACTGCCCATCAGACTGAATGAGTGAGTTTAATGCAGAATAAAACGCAGGGCAGCAGCTCTGCCTTTCCTGGCCCCACTGGAGGACACTCAGCCACTGCCAGGCTCCACCCTGGCCAGCTGAGGGAGAAGAGCCCAGGAGGAACACCCCTTGCACCCATCTGCTCCTTCCAAAGGCTTTCTGGAAGGGCCAGAGGAGGGGACAAGGAGAGGGAGCAGCAGTGGGAGGAGGCCCTGGCAGGGTGGGGACACTGCAGGGGTGCCAGCTGCTCCAGTGCCTACTCTGAACACAGCCACCTGGGGGGCTCCCAGCCCAGGAAAAGGCACCAGCCAGGTGCTGCTCCCTCTGGGACACGAGGAACAGTCTTTGGTGACTGCAGGGCACCGTCTGGAGCGCCCCGGACAGAGCTGTGAGCGCACCGGCACCTCCCTGTCCCCAGCCCCACCTGCAGGGTCCCATGGAAGGCCACGCCAGAGCACTGACAGCCCTGGGACGCCCAGCTGCTAAAGCAATGCTCACCCCACCCACGTGCCCCATCCCCATGGACGGGGAATCCACACCACCCCCTCCCAGCCCCAGCCCTCGGCACCCACCCGTCACTGCAGACGCTCCCAGCCCGGCAGCTCCAGCCCCTTAGGAGCCACACATCAGGCACTCCTCCCTGTTCTCCAGGGAGCACACCATGGCTGCCTTGTTCCTCTCCTTCTCCTCCTCCTCCCTGGACGCCTTCTCCCGCTCCCGCAGCTTCTCCTTGTTGAGGGTGAACTGGATGGGGTTGGCGGCTGGCTTTGTCCGCAGGTAGTACATGCCAGTCTTCAGGCCCTGGGGACACAGGGAGCCTCAGGGCTGGCACCCCCAGCTCTGCAGGTACCCCAGGGAGAACGGCATTCGTGGGAGGGAGCGGCCGTTTGCCCTGCCTGGAATCGCCAGAACTCACCAGGCCCTGTGTGCCAAACCCAGCAGGCACCGTTTGCTGGGAACAAGCCCCCCAATCAGGGTACAGCTCGTGTGTTTTGGGAATGAGCCCCCAGTCAGAGAACAGCTCGTATGTTTTGGGAATGAGCCCCCAAATCAGGGAACAGCTCGTGTGTTTTGGGAATGAGCCCCCAGTCAGAGAACAGCTCTTGTGTTTTGGGAACGAGCCCCCAGTCAGAGAACAGCTCCTGTGTTTTGGGAACAAGCCCCCAAATCAGGGAACAGCTCGTGTGTTTTGGGAATGAGCCCCCAAATCAGGGAACAGCTCATGTGTTTTGGGAATGAGCCCCCAATCCCAGGTACAGCTCGTGTGTTTCGGGAACAAGCCCCCAAATCAGGGAACAGCTCGTGTGTTTTGGGAACAAGCCCCCAATCCCAGGTACAGCTCGTGTGTTTTGGGGACGAGCCCCCAATCCCAGGTACAGCTCGTGTGTTTTGGGAATGAGCCCCCAAACCCAGGTACAGCTCGTGTGTTTTGGGAACGAGCCCCCAAATCAGGGAACAGCTTGTGTGTTTTGGGAACGAGCCCTCCAAGTTCCAAGTACTGACCCTATTTGTTGGGAACAAGCTCCCAATCCCAGGTAATGTCCCTGTTTTTGGGAACAAGACCCCAGCCCCAGGTGATGTCCCCCAGCCCCAGCTGAAGCCCCCAGCCCCAGCTGAAGCCCCCAGCCCCAGCTGATGTCCCCCAGCCCCAGCTGAAGCCCCCAGCCCCCGGTGAGGCGCCCAGCCCCAACTGAAGCACCCAGCCCCAGGTGATGTCCCCCAGCCCCAGGTGATGTCCCCAGCCCCAGGTGATGCTCCCAGCCCCAGCTGAAGCCCCCAGCCCCAGGTGATGTCCCCCAGCCCCAGGTGATGTCCCCCAGCCCCAGGTGAAGCCCCCAGCCCCAGGTGAAGCCCCCAGCCCCAGGAGAAGCCCCCAGCCCCCGGTGAAGCCCCCAGCCCCAGGTGAATCCCCCAGCCCCAGGTGAATCCCCCAGCCCCAGGTGAAGCCCCCAGCCCCCGGTGAGGCGCCCAGCCCCAGCTGAAGCCCCCAACCCCAGGTGATGCCCCCAGCCCCAGGTGAAGCCCCCAACCCCAGGTGAAGCCCCCAGCCCCAGGAGCACGCTGTACCTGCTTCCAGCCGTAGAAGTGCATGCTGGTGAGCTTGCCGTAGTTGGGCTCGGCGATGTGGATGTTCAGGGACTGGCTCTGGTCGATGAAGGCCCCTCTGTCCGCAGCCATCTTCAGGATGGTTTTCTGGGAGATCTCCCACACGGTCTTGTAGAGCTGCTTCAGGTCATCGGGAATCTCAGGGATGTTCTGCAGGGAACAGGAGGAGTTTGAAGTATGGAAAGCACAGACTGCAGAGATATCCCCATTTCTGACATGGAACTCTTCAGTGATTGCTGGGCTGCAGCAATCCTGACTGGAACAGAGGCCTGTACAGCTGAGCTCTGTCCCTGAATCCAAACACACAATCCCAGGATGGTTTGGGTGGGGAGAGACCTCAGAGTTCACCTCATCCCACCCCTGCCATGGCAGGGACACCTCCCACTGTCCCAGGCTGCTCCCAGCCCCAGTGTCCAACCTGGCCTTGGGCACTGCCAGGGATCCAGGGGCAGCCACAGCTGCTCTGGGCACCCTGTGCCAGGGCCTCAGCACCCTGCCAGGGAACAATTCCTGATTCCCAATCTCCCATCCAGCCCTGCCCTTGGCACTGGGAGCCATTCCCTGTGTCCTGTCTCTTCAGCCCTTGGAAACTCAGTCTCTCTCCCTGTTTCCTGTTGGCTCCTCTAGGTCCTGGAAGGCCACAATTGGTCACCCTGCAGCCTTCTCCTCTCCAGGCTGAACAATCCCAATCCTCTCAGCCTTCCCTTGCAGGAGAGGTGCTCCATCCCCCTGGTGACTTGGTGGCCTCCTCTGGACACCCTGTGTCTGCGAGCACCAAGCACACGTGCAAACACCCTCAGCAGCTACATGTGGACAGCCTGGAAAACAGGGAAAGGTTCTTCCCCAGAGGGTGCTGGCACTGCCCAGGCTCCCCAGGGAATGGGCACGGCCCCGAGGCTGCCAGAGCTCCAGGAGCCTTTGGACAGCGCTGCCAGGGATGCACGGGCTGGGATTGTTGGGGGGTCTGGGCAGGGACAGGAGCTGGATCCATGATCCCTGTGGGTGCCTCCAGCTCAGGATATTCCATGAGACTCCCTGCTATGAAATCACCCCTTTATCATCTTCCTGAGAAGTGGGAGTCCAGAAGGAGCAGGATGTGCCTGGCTGGAATCCCTGCCCTGCTCCCCCTGTACCTGGATGGAGCCGTTGTGGGCGATGATCTGGTTCTTCATCTCCTCGTTCCACAGGCCCCTCTCCGTGAGATCCTTCAGCAAGTGGGGATTCACAACCTGGGAGGGGCAGAAGACAAAGGTTTTTAAATGCTTGAACAAGATCCTGCACACTCCTGACAGACTCTCAGCCCTGGAAGTGTTCCAGGCCAGGCTGGACAGGGCTTGGAGCAGCTGGGACAGTGCAAGGTGTCCATGCCCACGGCAGGAGTTGGGAATTCATGACCTTTAAGGTCCCTCCAAGACCACTCTGGGATTCTGCTGGACATGGCAAATTAGAAAGGGCGCTGTGTGGAACTGCCCTGCAGGAGGAACTCCAAAAGATGGGAAAAGGGGAGATCTTGGACCACTGGCCACAACCTGAGTTCCTAAAGAAGGGTGTAAACAATCACGACTGATGGCAGGAGGGGAAAGAACAGAACAGTACTGGAAGAAAACACAGCCACCTTTTCCTGCTGGGACTGGGGTCCCTGTCCCCCAGCCCTCCCTGCCCCACACAGGGAGGCAGCAGGGCAGTGATGCTCCTGTTCCACCTCCCCACTCCTGCCTGGGGTGATCCTGCAGCCAGGAGGAACAGAGAGCACGGAGACACCCCAGAGGGGATGAACACACCTCCCAAACAGGGACAGCCTCCCCCTGTCGCCAGAGGGGTCTCAGCTAATCCAGCCTCTTTGTTTCACTCCCTTTCCTAGCTGACAGACCCCTCTGAGCCTGTGGAGCTCTTCCATGGCCCCTTCAGAGCCCTGAGCTCATTCTCAGGACTGGTCTCAGCTACTCTTCCCATGTCCCTTCCCTCACATCCCTTCCCCCTCAGCAGTTTTTCCTGCAGCCCACCCTGACAAAAGTGGCCCCTGTTCACAATTTCCCCTGTGGGACACACAGAGCTGCACTCCTGCAGCACCCAGTGCTCCAGGCCCCCTCGGTGCTCGGACACAAAGATCCAGCTGAAGCGAGCCCCCAGGTGTGAGCCCTCCCCTGGCGTCCCTTCGCCACCAAGCACCAGGAGAGAGCCAAGCTCGTGCCCCAGAGCTCACCTGGAACTCCCCCGAGAGGACCCTGCGCGTGTAGATGTTGCTGGTGTAGGGCTCGATGGACTCGTTGTTGCCCAGGATCTGGGCGGTGGAGGCCGTTGGCATGGGGGAGATGAGGAGGCTGTTCCTGACACCGTATCTGGGGACAACAGGGAGCTGCAGCCGGGGGGACGGGACGGGAAATCCGGGGTAACCCGCAAAGCCTCACGGAGAGGGGAAGCGCCGCTCGACCGGGGGTCAGGTGGAAGCGGAATTAGGGCCTTTGCTGTTCTCAGCTCTCGTCAGAGGCTCTCCCAAATGATTCACAGGATGAGGGGCAGGGAAGAGAATCTGCCAGGCGCTGCACAAGCCACAGCCCTGAGGCAGAACTGAGCCAGCGGCCCACGAAGAGGCTGAAAGCTCTCCACACACGGGACAGGGGACAGATCTGCCACGTTTAAAAATTAGAGCCAAACAGACAGAATTAGTCCCCCACAGGCACCTCACACTTCAGTGACTCCTGTCTTCAGGATGTTCAAGGCTCAGGATGTTCCCTGGCAGCAGGGAAGTGCCCCCAAGGCCAGCTCATGGCTCACTCCTCACTACGTTTGTTTAATGGGAGCACAAATCCTCCTGCTGGATGCATCCAAAATGGAATTAGAGCTCAGCTAAAGCAGAGCAGTGAGGGTGGGCTCCTCGGCCTCAGAAGGACAAAAATGAAAGAAAGCCACCCAAAAATCAGCTCAGAGGAAAGATCTGCTGGGGTGGGGGGAACACGTGGGGCTGTTTTCACACTTGGACCCTGCCTTTAGCTCTCAGTAGACAGAACATATCAAGTTGATATCCAGAGCCAGGCTGGATGGGGCTGGGAACAGCCTGGGACAGAGGGAGGTGTCCCTGCCCATGGCAGGGGTGGCCCTGGATGGGATTTGAGGTCCCTTCAGCCCAACCCAGTCTGGGTGTTATCTGACATCTACCACAAACCACGCAGGGTTACTCACTTGGCAATCTTCTCCTTCAAGGCCTTCCAGTCCCAAAGGTCAGAGGGGGTGACATTCCACATGTCATACTGGAGGATCTGCGGAACAGTTTGGTTCAGATTAGAGAGGGCACTCTTTTCTCCGTGTTTTATAAATCCCACTGGAAATGGACCTGTTATTCCTCTTAATTCTTCTCTCCAATTAGATCTCAGTGAAGCTCTGGTATAACCTAACTAACTCCATCTTGTGACTGCTCCAGGGCACAGCCAGCACAGGCTGAGGCTGCTTGTCTTTTCCAGCCAGAGAATCACAGAATATCCTGAGTTGTAGGGAGCCACAGGGATCATGGATCCAGCTCCTGTCCCTGCCCAGACCCCCAACAATCCCAGCCCGGGCATCCCTGGCAGCGCTGTCCAAAGGCTCCTGGAGCTCTGGCAGCCTCGGGGCCGTGCCCATTCCCTGGGGAGCCTGGGCAGTGCCAGCACCCTCTGGGGAAGAACCTTTCCCTCCGATCCCAGCTCCATCCCTGCTGTGCCAGCTGCAGGCGCTCCCTGGGCGCTGTCCCTGTGCCAGGAGCAGAGCCCGGAGCTGTCCCTGCGCTGCCCCTCGGGAGGAGCTGCAGCCCCGGGGAGCTCTGACCTCAGCCTCCTCCGGCCTCAAGTGACCTCGTGGGGCCCCTCCAGACCCTTCCCCATCCCCGTCTCCCTGCTCTGGACACTTCCCAACAGCTTCTGATCTTTTATTGAGACACCCAGAGCTGCCCCAGCCCCGAGCAGAGCAGAACAATCCCTTCCCTCTGGCCAGAGATGGTGGCCCTGGTGTCCCCGGGACTGGGATGTCCCTCCTGGCTCTGGGGCACGGCTGACTCAGCTCCAGCTGCCCACGGACCAGGCCCCAGCAGGTCTCTGCACCAGCCCAGGCACAGAGCAGCTGCGCAGAGCCGCTCCCTGTCCCGGCCCCCGGCACTCACCCCCTTGCTGACAGGAGAGCCCTCGTAGGTGTCGTAGGGGCCCTGCTCCTTGGCCAGCTCACAGCTGGCCTCCAGGGCCCCGTAGTAAATGGTCTCAAAGATGTACTGGTTGAGGAGCTGGGCCTGGGCGCTCTCGAAGGGGAACCTCATGAGGATGAAGGCGTCGGCCAGGCCCTGCACGCCGATGCCGATGGGGCGGTGCCGCCGGTTGGAGCGCTCGGCCTGCAGGGACGGCACAGCTGCAGTCACCTCCTGCACAGCTGCGGGAAACCAGGCTGCAAGGGCCCCAGAACCCGCTGCTGCAACCCGCCACGAGCGCTGCACCAACACACCTTCCACCCTGCCACTGCATGCTGAGGCCCAGAGCGAGCTGGTTGGAGCCCAGCACAGACTGTGATTGTTTAACCCAGGAAAGGCAGCCGGGATTTAGAAGTGAGCACTCAGCATATTCTGAGAAATGAAGACATTTAACAGAGCAGGATCACAGAATCACTGAGGTTGGAAAATCCCTGTGAGCTCACCAAGTGCAACTGTGCCCCAGCAGTGCCAAGGCCACCACTCACCATGTCCCCAGGTGCCACATCCACACGGGTATTAAATCTCCTGCAGGGACGAGGACTTCACCACTGCCCTGGGCAGCCTGTGCCAGGGCTGGACAGCCCTTTCTTTAAAGATTTTTTTCCTAATGTTCAAGTTAAACCTCCCCTGGCACAGGTCGAGGCCATTTCCTCCTCATTCCTTTTCCTTGCTCTCTGGGAGCAGAGCCTGACCCCCACCTGGCTGCCCCCTCCTGTAAAACCAACCAAAATTAATTACTCTTTCTCAGGACCTTTCCAGGATCCTTCTCTCTGTTCCACTTCCCACTCTGTTCCTAGTGCTGCTCTGTGCTTCACTGAAATCCTCACACATGAAAAAATTCCAACGGCAGAAGCAGAGTGGGAATCTTTCCTCCAAGTGCTTCACTAGGGAACTGCTCGGGGTTGAAGCTCAGGCAGGCCCTGACAGGGCCCACCTGGGAACAGGCGCTTCAGGGAGCTCCCAACGGGTCTGTGGAGCTCCCCTGGGATTCCCTGTGTCCCACACTGCTCTGGGCAGGATCCTTCCCCAGCCCAGCACTCACCTCTGGCACAGGGTAGTAGTTGATGTCGATGATTTTGTTGAGGTTTCGGACGATGACCTTGGTGACCTCAGCCAGCTTCTTGAAGTCGTAGGTGTGCTCGGGGGTCACGTACATGTTCAGGGCGATGGAGGCCAGGTTACACACGGCCACCTGTGAGCAGAGACACGGGGAATCATTGGAAATGGGCCAAGGACACCCTGCTGTGCCCCAAACTGCACGGGAACAACCCGCCAGGGAACCCGCCAGGCCGGCAAAGCGCACCCCTTGGTCCTCTGGCGCGGCAGAAGTTGTGCAAAAGGTAACAACAGTTCAGGGAAGTTCGGGAGAAATTGGTGTGACCACAAAAATCCTGCCCTGGACAGTCCCACTGCCTGGAAACCATCCTTCCACAGAACGCCAGAAGGGGCTGGGCTGGTGTTGGGGTCCAGGGCATTCCTTTGGCTGCCCTGGAGGGTCAGGGACCTGGGCAGGGGGGTCTGGGACCCCAGCCCAGAGCTCAGAGAGACACTGGCTTTGATCTCAGTCCATGGGAAAAACTTCCTACACTGAGAGAAGGTTTACAGGCCACAAGAATGTGAAAAATAGTAGTTTAGATTATCACAGAATGAGAAAATAGTAGTTTTAGGTTCCTAGCATTGAAGTGAATGGGGACAAGATGGAGAATCTGGGGCGTTGTCTCTTTCTCCTCCTTCCCTCACTCCATTGCTGCAGTGACGTTGGCACAAAGTAGTCAGTGAGGATTGGGTCAGAGTAGAGATGACCTTTTTAGTAATAGTGATAGACATTGGTAAGAAATAGTAAACAAGAAATAGGTAGTAATTAGTATAAAAGATAAGGACAGCCCAGCTCGGGGGGAGACGTGAGGAATCCATGCAGCTGCGAACATCTTGTCGGACTCTGAGAAAATTGTAAGATAAGAAACAATAAACGAAGTGTGCAACATTGAAAAATCTAAACCTGAGAACTCCGTCTCTTCCTTCGGCTTGGCTCGGAGCTGTGCAGGGGAGCAAAGGACCCTGAAACCACCTCAATGTTGGGGAAAGCCCCCGACAGGCTGGAAGGAATCTTCAAGCCCGGTTTGTTCCCTGTCACTCTCCCTTTGGAGGTGTGCTGGCTTGAAGGCAAAACCAGCAAGAGACTCCAAGTCAGAAAAAACAATTTAATAGGAGAGGAAAAAAAAAAAGGTAAAATAAAATAAAACACATGCAATGGTACAAAAGATCACTGACAGAGTCAGAATACAACCTGAAACCGTGGTGGTAGCAGTCCAGATGAAGTGGTCTTGTTGAAGCGGTGTTCCTGCAGAAAGGTCTGGTAGCTCTTGTCCTCTGGGAATCCAGTGGGTAAGGCTGCTTGAGCTGTCCCAAATGCCAGATTATATCCAGGTGGGAATGCCTGGCTCCTCCCCCTGGGCGGAGCATCTCACAATGGACTGATATCATTTTATCAGTTTTGTAATGGGTCCTTGATTGCCTATTAACCAGAGATAGCTCCTGGAGGGAGTTATCTATGAGTCATGCAGGAAGGCATTGAGGGGCCATTAACAGAAGATAGTCTGGAGGCAGGGGGCAAGAGAAACAGTGGAGCACAATAGTTTCAACATTTCACGTAGATGGTGATAGAATACATACCTCGGGCACATTTTACATTGTAACCTAGGACATAATCCACCCCTTATTCTATGACCATCTACATCATACCTAAATTAATACATTCTTACAGCTAGATAGATAAATATACACATATACAGAATGAAACCCTGCACCCAGTTCTCACTTAAAATTAGGTCTCCCTGTGGTACACAACGGTTTTCCCCATCTCTGTGCATTACCCACCAAGTGGAACCAGGTCCTTGAGCAAAAACAATCCCACGGATGGGTCTGCCTTTGCTCGATGTGGGATTAATCCAAACAGTTTTTCCTAAAATGCCTTTCATGTGTACCACAGGGACTTTATCTCCATCCACTGTGTGCAAGGGTTCAGACTGGGCAGGACCAGCTCGATTGATTGACCCTCGAGTGTTGACCATCCAGGTGGCTTTTGCTAAGTTCAGTTCACAATTTTTGAAAGTCCCCCCACTAAACGCCTTCAGGGTAGTCTTAAGTAACCCATTGCACCGTTCAACTTTCCCGGCAGCTGGTGCGTGATAAGGGATGTGATATATCCATTCAATGCCATGTTCTCTAGCCCAGGTGTTTATAAGGCTGTTCTTGAAATGGGTTCCACTGTCCGACTCGATTCTCTCAGGGGTGCCATGTCTCCACAGGACCTGCTTTTCAAGGCCTAAGATAGTATTCCAAGCAGTAGCATGAGGCACAGGGTAGGTCTCCAACCATCCAGTGGTGGCTTCCACCATAGTCAGCACATAGCGCTTGCCTTGGCGGGTTTGGGGAAGGGTGATGTAGTCAATCTGCCAGGCTTCCCCATACCTGTACTTCAACCATCGTCCACCGTACCACAGAGGCTTTACCCGCTTGGCCTGTTTGATTGCAGCGCAGGTCTCACAGTTGTGGATGACTTGTGAGATGTTGTCCATAGTAAGGTCCACCCCTCGGTCACGGGCCCATCGGTATGTTGCATCTCTCCCCTGATGACCAGATGCACCATGGACCCAACAGACTAGGAATACTTCTCCTTTGTGTTGCCAGTCTAGATCCACCTGTGATACTTTCACCTTGGCAGCTTTGTCCACCTGCTTGTTGTTGTGATGCTCTTCATTAGCCTGACTCTTGGATACATGTGTGTCCACGTGTCGAACCTTCACGGTCAGCTTCTCTACTCGAGCAGCGATGTCTTGCCAAATCTCAGCAGCCCAGATGGGTTTCTCTCTGCGCTGCCAATTGGCCTTTTTCCAGCGATTCAGCCATCCCCACAGAGCATTAGCTACCATCCACGAGTCGGTGTAGAGGTAGAGTCTTGGCCACTTCTCTCCTTTGGCAATATCCAAAGCCAGCTGGATGGCTTTAAGTTCTGCAACCTGACTTGATCCACCTTGTCCCTCAGTCGCTTGTGCAACTCTTCGTGTGGGGCTCCATACTGCAGCTTTCCATTTCGGGTTGGCACCTACAATTCGGCAGGAACCGTCAGTGAAAAGGGCATATTGTCTTTCAGTCTCCGGTAGCTCATTATAGGGGGGGCTTCCTTGGCACGTGTCACTTCTTCTTCTTCTTCAGAAGATAACCCAAAAGTCTCACTTTCAGGCCAGTTAGTTATAATTTCCAGAATCCCAGGGCGATTTGGGTTTCCAATACGGGCGCGCTGTGTGATGAGGGCAATCCATTTGCTCCATGTGGTGTCAGTGGCATGATGCGTGGAAGGAACCTTTCCCTTGAACATCCATCCCAGCACTGGTAGTCGGGGTGCCAAAAGCAGCTGCGTTTCAGTGCCAATTACTTCTGAGGCAGCTTGAACTCCTTCATAGGCGGCCAAGATTTCCTTCTCTGTGGGAGTGTAGTTGACTTCAGATCCTCTGTAGCTTCGG
Source organism: Delichon dasypus (assembly GCA_037837765.1). Lineage (NCBI taxonomy): Eukaryota > Metazoa > Chordata > Aves > Passeriformes > Hirundinidae > Delichon > Delichon dasypus. The sequence goes on from JBBAXF010000002.1 coordinate 120,344,750, forward strand.
CTCCAGAATCCCAGTGGCCGGCCCCGAGTCTCCCCAGGCACCTTCTGCCAAAGGCTCCAGGACAGGCCATTGTTCCCGGCTGCTGAGTAGAGCACGTTCTTCACATCTGGTCCTGTCCTCACTGGGCCAAGGGCCACTGCATGAGCGATCTCCTGCTTGATCTGGGCAAAGGCTTGTTGCTGTTCAGGGCCCCAGTGGAAATTGTTCTTCTTGCGGGTGACCAGGTAGAGAGGGCTCACAATCTGGCTGTACTCAGGAATGTGCATCCTCCAGAATCCTATAGCGCCTAGGAAAGCTTGTGTCTCCTTCTTGCTGGTCGGTGAGGACATGGCGGTGATCTTATTGATGACCTCAGTGGGAATCTGCCGCCGTCCATCTTGCCACTTTACTCCCAGGAACTGGATCTCTCGGGCAGGTCCCTTCACTTTACTTCGCTTAATGGCAAAACCAGCTTTCAGCAGAATCTGGATGATTTTTTCTCCTTTCTCGAAGATTTCCCCTGCTGTGTTCCCCCATACAATGATGTCATCGATATACTGTAGATGTTCCGGAGCCTCACCTTTTTCCAGTGCAGTCTGGATCAGTCCATGGCAGATGGTGGGGCTGTGTTTCCACCCCTGGGGCAGTCGGTTCCAGGTGTACTGCACGCCCTTCCAGGTGAATGCAAACTGGGCCCTGCACTCTGCTGCCAAAGGAATGGAGAAGAAGGCATTGGCAATATCAATGGTCACATACCACTTTGCTGCCTTGGACTCCAGCTTGTACTGAAGCTCTAACATGTCTGGCACAGCAGCACTTAGTGGTGGGGTGACTTCATTCAGAGCACGGTAATCCACAGTCAGTCTCCATTCTCCACTGGACTTACGCACTGGCCATATAGGGCTGTTGAAAGGTGAACGAGCCTTGCTGACCACCCCTTGGCTTTCCAGTTTACGAATCATCTCGTGGATAGGAATCACAGAGTCTCTGTCGGTGCGGTATTGCTGTCGGTGTACTGTTGTTGTGGCCATTGGTACCTGTTGTTCTTCAACTCTTAGTAGTCCCACAGCACAGGAGTCATCTGAGAGACCAGGCAAGGTACTCAGTTGTCTGATGTCTTCTGTCTCTACAGCAGCTATCCCAAAAGCCCAGCGATATCCTTTTGGATCTTTGAAGTATCCATTTCTGAGGTAGTCTGTGCCGAGGATGCATGGGGCCTCTGGGCCAGTCACGATGGGGTGTTTTTGCCACCCATTCCTGGTTAAACTCACTTCGGCCTCCAATACAGTCAGCTGCTGGGACCCTCCTGTCACTCCAGAAATAGAAATGGATTCTGTTCCTACATACCTTGATGGCATCAGGGTACATTGGGCACCAGTGTCAACCAAAGCCGTATATTTTTGTGGGTCAGATGTGCCAGGCCATCGGATCCACACAGTCCAATAGATCCGATTGTCCCTTTCCTCTACCTGGCTAGAGGCAGGGCCCCCCTATTCCTGGTCATGGTACACGTTGCTTTCTTCCTGTAAATATGTTACTGAGGTCCCTTCAAGAGGATCAGTCATATCATTCTTCTTATACTGTCTGGAGTTCTGTGCCTTTGAGACTGGAGCAGTGTTGGCTCTAGATAAGCTCTTCGTGGTAGGTGTCTCTCTCTTCAGTTCACGTACCCGGGCTGCTAAGGAGGAGGTGGGTTTTCCATCCCAATTCCTCATATCTTCTCCATGCTCCCGAAGAAAAGACCAGAGGTTACCCCGTGGAGTGTATCCTCTCTCCCTGGCTGGTGGGTACCTGCTCCTAATGGCAGAGACTCTTGTTGGTTCTGGCGAGATGTGGTAAATTTCTTCCTTAAGTTCCTTTTTCAGTTTCTGATGGCCCTCTTCAATCAAACTCCGGACTTGCTCAGCCAGCCTTGTTTCCACGGATGAGACATGGGTACGAAATGGGGCAGTGACAGTATCCTCGTAAATTCTTAGTTTATTGACTAAGACGCCCACCTTGTCCTCACCTTCCCGCCATTGCAGCGTTGCCAGGTAACGGGAGTACATCTCTGGTCCAAGCCGTGCAAATCTCAACCACATCTGCGATGTGCACTGGACATCATCTGGGCTTTTAGGAAATCTCTCGTTTTCTGAGAAAATGATCTCCAGCACAGCCAATTCCCTCAGGCATCGGATACCTTGTTCCATTGTGCTCCATTTTCCTTGGTGCACCTGGAGGTCTTCTTTACAAAGGTATCTGTCCCTCACACTTGTTAGCAGTCGCCGCCAGAGGCTGAGAGTTTGTTGGGTTCTCCCGATCCCCTGGTCAATGACCACATCCCGAGACAGTGATCCCAGTTGCCTGGCCTCACTTCCGTCCAGAATGGTGTCATTGGCTGCAGCATCCCAGATGCAGAGCAGCCAGGTCAGGATGGACTCGTTTGTCTGGCGGGTGAATTCCCTCCGCGGGTCACGCAGTTCACCCAGGGATAGAGAGCGGGTGATGATCTCTGGCTCTGTCTCTTCTGCTGGGTGCGAAGGTCCTGCCACATCCTCATCAGTCACTATGCGGACTGATTTGCTCTTTGATTTCTTCTTCTGAACAGGGGCAACTGCCACTGGCTTAGGTTGTTCTGCTTCGGTGACAGTTTGTGTGGAGATGCTGATGGCACCTTTGGTTTCCTTCTCCTCTGTGACAGCTTGTGTAGACACTGACACTGTTGCTTTGTTTTTGGTTCCTTTCTCTTCTGTGACAGTCTGTATAGATGCGGTTCCTGTTTTCTCTACGACAGTTTGTGTAGACACGGACGCCGTTGTTTTGCATTTGTTTCTTTTTCCCTCTTCCTCAAGGAGACGCTGCACCACCCCATGTAGTGTTTGATTTCTAAACATGGTGCAGGCCGTGCAGAGAAGGCAAAGCAGAACTAACAACAATATTATGCTGTCCTTGGTACCTAGAGAGAACTCAATACTTTCGAAAACTGCTGTGCCATACCTAAAAGACTGGAAAAAATAATTCTTTACCCCTCCCCACAGGGGCTGGGTGCGATTGTTGAGAGCCCAGATGTAGCATTCTGGACCAGGACAAGAAAACAAAATAGAGTATATATTCCGAATGATGTTCATTGCCTCAGAGGTTATCATACAATAAACATAATAGACCAATATAGCAATTCTGGTACCATACCCTGGTCTACACATGAGCATTAAGACCGGCAAATACTGCTCCATGTGTGGGAAAATGTAGAGAGCTAGGTATAAGATATATGAAAGCATGTTGAGCATCATAGCGGAGAGCTGTTTTCTTTTTCCTCACTACAAAATTGTAATTCTGACTTTTCTCAGTACCTCGTGCCCCACGTTGGGCACCAAAATATATGTGCTGGCTTGAAGGCAAAACCAGCAAGAGACTCCAAGTCAGAAAAAACAATTTAATAGGAGAGGAAAAAAAAAAGGTAAAATAAAATAAAACACATGCAATGGTACAAAAGATCACTGACAGAGTCAGAATACAACCTGAAACCGTGGTGGTAGCAGTCCAGATGAAGTGGTCTTGTTGAAGCGGTGTTCTTGCAGAAAGGTCTGGTAGCTCTTGACCTCTGGGAATCCAGTGGGTAAGGCTGCCTGTGCTGTCCCAGAGCCCAGATTCTATCCAGGTGGGAATGCTTGGCTCCTCCCCCTGGGCGGAGCATCTCACAAAGGACTGATATCATTTTATCAGTTTTGTAATGGGTCCTTGATTGCTTATTAAACAGAGATAGCTCCTGGAGAGAGTTATCTGTGAGTCATGCAGGAAGACATTGATGGGCCATTAAAAGACAGTCTGGAGGGAGGGGGCAAGAGAAACAGTGGAGCACAATAGTTTCAACATTTCATGTAGATGGTGATAGAATACTTACCTTGGGCACATTTTACATTGTAACCTAGGACAGGAGGGTGTCTTGTGCCATCCCAAATCCTCCCACAGGAGCGGGAAGGGAACCCAGAGCCACGAATGCTGCAAGTACTCGGGTCAGAAGTTTCTCAGCTGCCTGCTCCTTTCCCCAAGCAGCAGCCAAATCCCAGAGAGCTGCCCCAGGAGCGCTCCCAGCTCCTGTCCCGCACCCACCTCCTCCTTGCTGGTGTACTCCACGATCTCGGTGCACAGGTTGCTGCACTTGATGGTGCCCAGGTTCTGCTGGTTGCTCTTCCTGTTGCAGGAGTCCTTGTAGAGCATGTAGGGGGTGCCGGTCTCGGTCTGGGACTCGATGATGGCGTACCAGAGCTGCTGTGCCTTCACCACCCTGCGCACGCGGCCCTGCTGCTCGTAGCTGCAACACACGCGGAGCCCCGTCAGCCCCGGAGCCCCAAAAAGCGGGGAAGGTCCCGGTAACCCCTCGGGGTCCGGGGCAGCCACGGCCCTCCTCACGCTGAGCTCTGCACGGGGAGCCCTCGCAGCAGGGCAGCAGCGCTGTCCCTGTTTAAGGGAAATAAACCTTTCACCACACAGCAGCCACACAAAGGCACGGAATGCTGAGTGGGGATCGCTCCTGGATGTCCCTCCAACAGGGACACTGTCCCTCCAACAGGCTAAAATGGTCACACACACACAGCTCCACCCTGGGTCACATCCCATCCTCACACTTTCATCCATCTGACAGGGAGCCCAGTGCCCACCTCGGAGCCCCGGATCCCACGGGACACAGGCAGCTCCGGGAGAGCACGGCACCACTCACAGCTCTGCTCACTCCTCTCACCTCTCATAGAGCTTCTCAAATTCCTCTCCCCAGACATCATCCAGGCCAGGACACTCATTTGGGCACATTAAGGACCAGTCCTGGAAGGGGTAAAAATATTCAGAGGAAGTCTTTAGGCATTCTGTTAATTAAAGCTGTGGCTGCCCCTGGATCCCTGGCAGTGCCCAAGGCCAGGTTGGATGGAACTTGGAGCAGCCTGGGACAGTGGGAGGTGTCCCTGCCACAGCAGGGGTGGCACTGGGTGGGATTTGAGGTCCCTCCCAAGCCAAACCAGTCTAGGATTCCGTGAAATACAAGCAGGCATAAGAAGAACAATTTACTGAGAAAATGCTGATGCTTTAAAACAGCCCAAGAGTCCAAGAACAAGTCATGGGCTGTAAGATTAAGCCCCGAAGCAAAACACTGAGCTGGAGTTGCCCAGCTCCACTCTCCAGCTGCACAGCCAAGTTCTCAAAGAAGTAGCAGCAAGGCCCTGCAAGGAACAAGGGGCAGAGCAGCTCTGCAGCCCCTCCTGAGCTCCTTGCAGGGCTGCTCACCTGCTCCTCCACTACCAGACCTTCTCTGCACCCACCAGGTTCTCACCTGGTTGGTTTCCACTCGCTTCATGAAGAGGTCAGGGATCCAGAGCGCAAAGAACAGGTCCCTGGCTCGCTGCTCCTCTTTCCCTGTGTTCTTCTTCAAATCCAGGAACTCAAAGATGTCCAAGTGCCACGGCTCCAGGTAGATGGCAAAAGCCCCAGGTCTCTGGGACAGGGAACACAATCCAGATCAGAACAAATTGTCCTTGGAAAGAAACCAGCCCTGCTCCTGAGTGCCCACAACACCCAAACCAGCCGGGAACTGGGGGGCAACACCAGGGGAAAATGCCCTTTAATGATCGTGTCACAGCCACTCCATCAGCTCCCGGGTGTCCATGGGACATCCCTTCCCAGTGTGGAGCTCTCCCGTTACCCTCTGGACCCTCACTAAGGTACCTTGTTTCCACCTTGGTCCACGTAGCGGGCGGTGTTGTTGTAGACCCTCAGCATGGGCACGAGCCCGTTGGAATTCCCGTTTGTCTGCAGAGGCACAGGAAAACCATCAGGAAAAGCAGCTCCTTGCAGGGGCTGGCCTGCATTTCCTGGGGCTCTTTCCTCAGGCTGCACAGCTCTTACATTGATTTGATCACCAGCAATTATTTCTAGTCCCCTCCCCACAGTTTTTCTGACAAAAACGTTTATATCAGCTACGTGTCCCAGAGTTAAAACGTCCCTATGAAATTCTTTCCCCTACATTATGTCACCTAAAGGCTTGCAGGGCTTACACACACCGTGACAAGCCCCAAACACACATCCCCGGACGGTCTGGGGCAGCTAGAGACACAGAAAGGCCAAGGGCTAGTGCACAAGTCTCTGCTAATAGATAACCATTGGAACTGTCTGACCAAACACAGAATAAGATCCTCTTTTCGGAGGGGCTTCTGTTAGGAAGCCAAAACACCGACAAAAACCAACCCTCCTGCCTTAGGCCAAGGAGTGCGGAGGGAGGCTCGGCGCTCAGAGGCAGCCCTGGTGTGGCAGGCAGGGTGAAGGTGTCTCCTGGGAGCAGCAGGAGCAGCTCTGTGCTGGCACTCACCCCAGCAATGTAGCTGCCCGTGGCGCGGATGCAGCTCACGGCCAGGCCAATGCCCCCGGCAGACTTGGAGATGAGGGCACACTGCTTCAGCGTGTCGTAGATGCCTTCGATGCTGTCGTCCTTCATGCACAGCAGGAAGCAGCTGGAGGAAACAGACGGTACCAGCAGACAAAGATGAGAAGGAAAAGCCAAGTGTTTCACCAGGCTAACCAGGACCTTTAGCGCGCTCCACAAAGCAAGCCCACAGGTGTGGAATGAAGGACAAAACGGAAAACATCACGAGCAATACTTGTACGGCCGATACCTCTGCTGTCAAACACTTTTAATCACGGAATCGTGGAATATCTTGAGCTGGAAGGGAGCCTCAAGGATCAGAGTTGTTTCTAGTCCTGCACAATCCCACCCTGGGCATTCCAACTGCTCCTGGAGCTGTGGCAGCCTCGGGGCCGTGCCCATTCCCTGGGGAGCCTGGGCAGTGCCAGGAAGAACCTTTCCCCAGTACACTGAGACAAACCTTTATAAAATATATAATCCTTTTCCTGATAGACATGACACCAAAAACCTATCAGTTATGCTTGCTGCCTTTAGAAAACAGTTCCCAGGGTTCATCTGGTAACCTGCTGCAGACTATGCAGGTCAGGAACTTTCCAACATAACACAGGAAACAAAGGTTTCCGTTCTCTCTAGAGTTCACAGAACCCTGGGTTATTTTCCCCCCAAAGACAGCTAAAACTTGACAGCAGCTGCTCAAAGCTTCATGGAACGCCCGCAGCGACTCAGCTGCTCATTTCAGAGGCCGTGCAAGCGTCCCAGTTGGGCAGACGCGAGGCAGCGAGGAGAGGGGCAGCACCTGGAGAGCTGGGGGCGGTTGGTGCCCGCGTTGAAGAGCGTGGGCGAGGCGTGGGTGAACCAGCGCTCCGACAGCAGGTTGTACGTCTCGATGGCGGCGTCGATGTCGGTCTTGTGGATGCCCACAGACACTCTCATCAGCATGTGCTGGGGACGTTCAGCAACTGCAGGGACACACGGCCAGAGGTGGCTGGCTGGGCAAGGACCTGAAATCCCCCCCAGTGCCACCCCTGCCATGGCAGGGACACCTCCCACTGTCCCAGGCTGCTCCCAGCCCCAGTGTCCAACCCGGCCTTGGGCACTGCCAGGGATCCAGGGGCAGCCACAGCTGCTCTGGGCACCCTGTGCCAGGGCCTCAGCACCCTGCCAGGGAACAATTCCTGATTCCCAATCTCCCATCCAGCCCTGCCCTCTGGCACTGGGAGCCATTCCCTGTGTCCTGTCCCTCCTCCCTTGGGAATTGTCTCTCTCCAGCTTTCCTGGGGCTCCTTCAGGCCCTGCAAGGCCACCCTGAGCTCAGCCCAAAGCTTCTCCTGGCCAGGCTGAACAATGCCAGCTCTGCCAGCCTTTCCTCCCAGCAGAGCTGCTCCATCCCTCTGCTCATCCTGCTGCCTCCTCTGGGCTCTCTCCAGCAGCTCCAGGTGCTCCTGTGCTGGGTCCCAGCTCTGCAGCTGGGCTCTCACCTCAGGGGGCACAGGGGCACAACCCCAATCCCTTCCCTGCTGCCCAGGGCACGGGGATTTTGGATTTTGGGATGCCAAGGCACGTGGCTGAGGCATGTCCAGCCTCTCAGCCACCAAGCACACCCAGAAAGACAGGCACAAAGAAGAACCCACGTGACAGTCACAGAGGTGACAGCAACAAGCTCCCAAGGCTGCAGTGGGACCCCTGAGAGCCAGAGTTTCCTCCATGGAATCCCAGAGCTCTCCAGCCCAGCCCCTGCTCAGAGAGCACCAGGCCTGTTTATTCAGGACTTCATCCCACCAGGCTTTGAAAAACTCAAGGAACAATGTGCTCCAATGCTCAACTGCTCTCATGGAGGAGGGAAAAATCCTCACCTGTATAAAGTTAAATCCAACCAAAATATGCACTCCAGAATCCAATTATGTTTCAGCTTTAGGATATTATCATCAATCTCTGACCCTCCTGGTGTCCCAGGATATCCAAGCCAAGGGCCTGCATCACTGACAGCATAGTATCTAAACTTAGCTTTAATTTCATTTATTATTATTCATTTATTTTATTTCATTTATCCCTCAAAACATCAATTATTTTAAGACGTGCTCAGCACTAGGAACAGCCCTTACCTTTGGAGTTGATTTTCAGCAAGTAGGAGCGTTCCAGAGTCTTTAAAAGAAAGGATGGATTTTAGCAGACAGGCAGATTTGAATGTTTTTAAAAACCCTACTAACTCCAAACTCAGCCATCTCCACACACCCCCATCCCGGGCTTGCACTCTGCTCCTCCTCCCTTTATTAGCTTAATTAGTTGATTAATGACTGAAGGTACACAAGAAGATTCCAGCATTGCTTTGGATTTCAGAGCAGGGAGCACGGGCAGGAGGTTCCAGTGTCCTGATCCCATGGGACCTCTCTGGAGCCCTGCAGAGCCCAAGCAAAGCTGCGCAGCTGAGCTGGGTGTGAGGGCAGCAGAGCAGCAGCGGGACAGGATAAACGTGTGGGGTGACACACTGAGGGAACTGCTCCGCTGGACAACGGGAAAAGCAAAATTCCCTTCTCTGCCTCGTTAAGGATCAGAGTAATTCCTTCAGGAACGGCATCCAACAACACTCAGTGCGATCTGCACCGAGCCCAAGAGGTACAATACTCCAGCAGCAAGAAAACTCCATGCCTTATCCCAGTAGGGAGCTGCTTTGTGCAGGTCCCTTCACCTTCACAGCCCCGCTGATGTCCCACCTCCTGCTGTGCCCCATCCAGAAAATTCCACAGGCGTTCCCCTCCCTCCCAACGGAGCCAGGAGCAGCGCGCTCTTTACCTTAAAGCCAAAGTAGTTGTAGGAGAAGTCTCTGTCGTAGATGATGGCAGAGTTCAGGCGCTGGCAGGAAATAAAAGTGACCTTTACAAGGTGCCACAATGTTTATTATCCCTGCTGGCATTCCTGGCCCCAAAGCTCCAGTGTGTGAGGGGCACCGGAGCACAGGAATGAAGCAGGAACAGCACTTCCCTCAAAACATCAAAAGCACAGCTCCAACAACTTTTTCGCACTCAGTTTTGGGCTGAATTTACTGAAATCTAATTGGACAACAAGAAACAAGACACAGAAGCAAAGGACAAAAGGAACTTCACGGTCAGAACACAGATCTGGAATGACCTGGAAACTGAACCCAAATCTCTTCTCTCCCTCCTGTGCTGCCTCACTTTGCTCCAGCACAAGGTACTATTTCTCAGATTATTTGAGCCGATCACAGCAATGGGAACATCCAAGAAAACAAATTTTACTACAAAACCATGGAGAAAGAAAACTCCTACATCCCCTCTTACATTCTCCACTCGTGCCCTGCACTGGTTTCTGTGTTGGCTTTTTTACCCTAAAACAAACATGGCTTGCTTAAAAAAATAAGCAAAGTGAATTAAAGTTCTCAAAAATTCAGAAGTGAAAAAACTCCACTACTTACGTCTTTGTTGGCCAGAACTATGTCCAGAGTCTCTTTGGAGATCATCGGGGAGTGCTTCCCGTTGTGAGGGTTGATGTAGGTGTAGAGATCCTCCATCACATCTGCGAGGGAAAGGGATGTGAACGTGTGCAGGCCTGGCTCTGCAGCACCCGGCCCTGGGATGCAGGGATGGACCAGGCAGGAATGCCCGTCCTCGGGGAGAACCCCTCCAGCTCTCAAACACACAACTGCCCTCCTACTGCTCAGCACTGCCCTTCTCTTCACTCAACAACCCCCTTCTCGCACAGATTCCGTCACAGCCCCACTGAAAACACAAACGAACGGGGAGCCAAGTGGGTACAAGCTCAGCCCATCCCATTTTTCACCAGCCCACTTCTACAACCTGCTTTTCATGAACCAGGCAATTCCATTCGCCTTGGGAAACTAGCGGGTTTCATCTGGCATTCCCAGCCACGGGCCCTCAGGAACTCCCAGCCTGAGAGATTCCCCTGTTTCCGTGCTCCAAAGCTCTCCCTGCGTCTCTCCCCCCGGCAGCTGCGGACGTTCACCTACCGCTGAAGACTTTCTTGGTCTCCTTGTGCAGGTTGGACACGGCGATGCGGGCGGCCAGGATGGCGTAGTCGGGGTGCTTGGTGGTCAGCGTGGCCGCCGTCTCTGCGGCCAGAGTGTCCAGCTCCACCGTGGTGACCCCGCTGTAGAGCCCCTGGATCACCTTCATGGTGATCTGTGCCTGCAGGAGGGAAATGCCCCAGCTCAGGAAACCGGAACAGCAGACTGGGAGAGCTGGGAATGCTCCTGCAGAGGGACAGGACACAGGGAATGGCTCCCAGAGCCAGAGGGCAGGGCTGGATGGGAGACTGGGAATCAGGAATTGTTCCCTGGCAGGGTGCTGAGGCCCTGGCACAGGGTGCCCAGAGCAGCTGTGGCTGCCCCTGGATCCCTGGCAGTGCCCAAGGCCAGGTTGGACACTGGGGCTGGGAGCAGCCTGGGACAGTGGCAGGTGTCCCTGCCATACTGGGTGGGATTGAAAGCTCATTCCAACCCAAACCCTTTGGGATTCTGTGTAAGGATGGTTTGCGGGCAATAGAATTGACCAATCTCTGCTGAACCTTTGGGAACTGTTGCTGCTTTTGCACAACTCATGAGATTTCCAGCCTCCCTGGGAATGTTGGCACAGGGTTTGGTTTGGCCTGGGAAGCGTCTGGCACAAGCAGATCCACATCCCAAAGGAGAAACTGAGCTCCAGGAAAGGAGGTCACACCGGACTGCAGAATAAATAAGAATTCAGGGGCACAAGGAGGCAGGAGGACTGGGAATTTCACTTGTGTCCTCAGCATCAACTCACAGTCACCGGGGGCAAGTCAGGACACTTCATGCTGTGGTCACCAGCGTCCTCCTCCTGCTGTCCATCTGTCATGGGTTAGTACAGTTTGGTTTTTTAGTTATAGAGGAATGTAGAATGATTTTCCACGTCAGGACCTGTGTCATGGGTTAGTACAGTTCAGTTTTTTAGTTACAGAAGAATGTAGAATAATTCTCCAGGTCAGGACCTGGGAATTGCTTTGGAAGAGACAGGGACCTATCAGAGGGTTAGTTGGAATATTGGCATCTGTTCTGACCACTGAAAATTGTCAGCTACGACTTTGGGCAGTACCATATAAAACCCCTCGATTTCCTGTAGCTGGGTCTTTTCTTTCCTTTGGCCAGAGAGAGACAGGTAACAGCGAGCTGGGCCTGCTGCTCCCCCGTTTTGGGGGGAAGCTGGGCTGAGGCCTGGCCAGATTCCATCAGCTCCTGGGTGTGGGGGGAAGGAGAGGTCGCTGCTTTACAACAACTGCTTTCTCTGAACTTCTCTGGAGCAGGGAGAGATCTCTGCTGGGCTCCTGATAAGAGCCATGGGCACCATTTGGGCCAAAGCCACCCCAGTTTACACCGAGGGGTGGGCAGAGAAGGCATTGATGATCCTGCCTGGGTTTTTGTAATTCTGGACTGCCTGGTGCTCTGATCGCTGATGTTCCTGTGTGAGTTCTTCCTCCCTCACCAGCGCAGCCTTGAACGTCTAACAGCACGAGCCACAGAGGGAGAGACAAAGACTCTGAGCAGATTTAACTCTGTCTTAGCAACATGAAGCTTCCAGAGCTCAGCCCTTCTCTGAGAGCAAGAAAGGACAGAGGGAACATAAAGAACAACAGCATGAAGTCAGTAGAGTGAGTGAAAAGACTGCTGGGACAGAGGGTTGAAGAGTTGGTTGTTCTACTCTTACTTGAGCCATGGAAATGAACTCTATATTTAGATCATTCCTTTAAATCATGGGAAGATATGCATTTATGGAGATGATTGTTTAGATTTGTGTGTGGATTTGAGCAAAGGTGTTTGTGATGGACTAAGTAACATTAATCCTATAGGATGCTTGAACAGAGATAAAGTTGAGAAGCCCCTGCGCCAGTGAAGAAGTGAGAAGATATCTCTGTACCTTGAGGTGAAGAATCCTTTGCTTTGGAGTTATTCATCTTTAAAAGGTGACACCCCAGGATGCAAAAGTCTAAGACCCATGACCCATAAGCAGCTTGGGAAACTGCTCCTGGGAGGGTCACAAAGGCAGGTTTCTCTGGGCAGTTGTTTTTGTGACAGTTTAAAACCCACAAGAGAACTGTTCTAGGTTGTCAGTGGGATCTGTGACTCTAAGTGAAACTCTTCTCCTAAAGAATTAATGAAAGACTATTGTCAGATGGTGAAACTGACTGAAAATTACAAGTTTTATCTCTTTATGTTGTTTTGTAGGAAAGTGAAGAGTTTGTAAGGGGAGGGAAGAGTGTTTTTGGAGTTTCATTCTGTTTTGTTTTAGTTTTTTTCCCCAACTTTCTTTTTCCATCCTTTTAGCGTGTGTTAATAAAACTATTTGTTCGTTTTTAAAGTTGAGCCTGCTTTGTTTTCCTCCTAGTCTCTCTCCCACAGAAAAGGAGTGAGTACTAAGACCAGAATTTAGTGAACATGACACCACTACACCATCCCAAACAGTTTGGGTACAGGACCAATGACAACTGTTTCACAGGTGGAATTTCAGACAGGAGAATGGATCATGAGAACTTGGGACATAGGAAGAGCCTTAACTGGTGACTCCAAAAGACCAAACTGGGTCTGAAACCCGCACAAAAATCTCACAGATATCACTGGATCCAACAGGGAGCCATCCTGGGCACAGGCTTTGGAAGGAGCTTCCATGAGTGGGATCAATGCCCACCCCAAATCAGCTCAGAAAACCCAGCAGGGATGTGGCAGTGGCAGGGAATTCTGTCCTGGTGTTTGACCAGGAGGGGATCCAGAGCCACTTCCATTGCTCCAGATTTGCAGACTGACACTGGAAAGCAACCTACCAAATCAAAATATGGGAACTGGAGCAACAAAATTCTTTTTTTTTTTTTTTTTTAAGTATCAGGGGCTCAAGGGCTTCGCCAAGGTTTGAGGGAAAAGGGACCTATGGCAGGGAAAGGGGATTTTCCCCTCCAGTCTCTGCACCTGGGAAGCAAAACCTCTCAGAACACAAACAATTGCAGCCAACACATTCTGGATGCGTTTGCCAAGAGTTCATGGAATCACAGAACATCCTGAGCGGGCAGGGACCACAGGAATCCTCAGATCCAACACAGGACACGCCGGGAATTCCTGCCTGGGATCCCACTCGGCTTTTGCCCAGGAGAAGTCGGGGTGAGGGCAGGGCGGGACTCACGGGATCCACGAAGTCGGCGTTGAGGCCATAGCAGAGCTTCTGGATGCGCGACGTGATCTTGTCAAACATGACCCGCTCCTGGCGCCCATCTGGGGACAGAGCACACCAGTGCTGCCCAGTGAGGACCAGTTCAGCACAGCCTGCCCCTGCACTCACACCAGTGCTGCCCCAGTTCAGCACAGACTGTCCCTGCACTCACACCAGTATTCCCCAGTAAGGATAAGTCCAACACAGACTGTCTCTCCCAGTCAAACCAGTATTCCCCAGTAAGGATAAGTCCAGCACAGACTGTCCCTGCACTCACACCAGTATTCCCCAGTAAGGATAAGTCCAGCACAGACTGCCCCTGCACTCACACCAGTACTGCCCCAGTTCAGCACAGACTGCCCCTGCACTCACACCAGTGCTGCCCAGTGAGGACCAGTCCAGCACAGACTGTCTCTCCCAGTCACACCAGTATTCCCCAGTAAGGATAAGTCCAGCACAGACTGTCTCTCCCAGTCACACCAGTATTCCCCAGTAAGGGTAAGTCCAGCACACTGTCCCTCCCAGTCACACCAGTATACCCCAGTAAGGATAAGTCCAGCACAGACTATCCCTGCCCAGCCTCTCCCATGGGGGAGCTGGGTGTGGGAATCACCCGGGACAGCCTGCTTGGCTGGGGTACAAGGAAAGGGGAGGCTCCCTCTCCACCCCAAGAATCCCCACCTAAAACTGCACAAAGCCAGTTCCCAGGGTGGGGACCCAGCTGAGGGTCACCCCCAGCTCCGTTTGAGAGCCCTTCCCTGGCCCAGCACCCCCGGGACCAAACGGGTGGGGAGCAAGCCCAAAGCTCCTGCCACGGGACCCCAAACAAACGGAGAGGTCTCCTCGCTCACTGCTGGTGTCTGGGGGAGCTCTCTCGCTCTGGGCTCCCCCCAAAGCTGATGGGAGCCCATCCTCCCGTGCAGGACTCTCCTAAGGGAGAGGCGAGCATCCTCCCTGCTCTCCATCGGTGCCATGAGGGGAACCCCAAAGGAAAAGGGCGTCTCATCCCCTCTCATCACGTACCCCCAAAGCTGAGGAGGGATCCCCCCTTCCAAAACGGGGGCATTCCCATCTGCTCACTTTGGGTGCCATGCAAGGGACCCCCAAAGCAGAGGGAACCCCATCCTTCCACGTGCCACGAGGGAACCCCAGAACGGGGGAGGGATTCCCCTTCAGGCGCCACGAGGGAAGCCCCTTAAGCCGAGGGGTCCCTTGCTCACACCCGGGGTGCCCTGGGCAGGACGGTGCCCTCCATCCCGACACTCGGTACCGTGCGTGACCCGCCGAGGAGCAGGGGGACGCCGGGGCCGGGGGAGCGCTCACCTCGCTTCACGACGTGCATGGCGGCGGCGGGTCCCCCTCAGTCCCTCTCTGTCCCCTCAGTCCCTCTGGGTCCCCTTCAATCCCCTCAATCCCTCTGGGTCCCCCTCAATCCCCTCAGTCCCTCGGGGTCCCCCTCAATCCCCTCAGTCCCCTCAGTCGCTCCCGGCAGCGCCGCTCTCGCCGCTTCCCGCGCCCGCCGCGCGCGCCCCGCCCCGCTGAGGCCGCCGCCGCCATCTTGCCTCCGGGCACGGCTCCCTGCCTTGTCCCTTCCCGCCCCGCCCAGCCCCCGGCGCTGCCTGCGGCCGCTGGCGAACACTAATCCCGTCCCTCATCCCGGTTTTCTCTCCGCTTTTCCCCCGGGAATCGCCGCCCCCCGGGGAACACCGCGAATCCCGCCCGCTTCAAAGATGGCGGTGCCAGGACTCCCCCCCACCCCAGCCGGGGGAGGAGACGGAGGGAAAGGACGGAGCCGAGGGCGCCAAGGACGGAGCCCGCTAAGGGACAAAATACCCTCACCCTAGAACGCCGAAACAGTTCCTATGTTAATTTTAATTATTCTGAATCGGGGCCCAGGCGGGAAATGTGTGATTAAACTTTGGATCCCACTGCCCAGGGAGGTGGTGGAGGCCCCGTCCCTGGAGGTGTCCAAGGAACACAGGAGCAATCTGAGGCTCTGCTGTGGAACAGAGCCCTCGGTCTCTGGACCAGAGCAAAGGAGCAGCAGGGAAAGAGCTGAAATTACAGAAAGTTCGGTTCCCCCGCCGCAGCCCCGGCTGAGGCAGCGGCAGCAGCTCCGCGCCGCCCCCGGCGGATCCCCGTGGGAGCAGCTGCACGGGGCCGTGCGGCCGAAGCCCCCGGGTCAGCGCACACCGCAGCGATGATGTTCTCTTTCTTCTGGGGTAACTGTGATAAACGCTAATCACTTGTTTTAAAATTTTAAAAGTTTAATAGTAAATAAGATGGTTATAAAAATACAATTAGAGTAAAAAAATTGAACAATTTTAGAGTCAGGACAATACAAGGCAATAAAAACAAAGTTACAGACGTCTGGGTGCCTCTCCTGTGATAAACGCCAGTCACTTGTTTTAAAATTTTAAAAGTTTAATAATAAATAAGATGGTTATAAAAATAGAATTAAAGTTAAAAAAATTGAACAGTTTTAGAGTTAGGACAATAGGAGACAATAAAAACAAAGTTACAGATGTCTGGGTGCCTCTCCCAAGCCACAAGCTCTGGAGAAGGACCCCTGTTAACAAAGGATTATCTCTTAAAAACAATAGCCTGTTGAATATTCATATAATTTATACATAATGCATAAATTCTATTCTAACTAAGAATTTTCTCTGGTTAGTATCACTTTTTCCTTTAATCTCTATGGCGTCCACAGGGCTGAGAGAAGCAGAAGGAGCTGGTCTCTTCTGATAAGAAAGTAGTAAATTCTTTCTTCTTTGAAAGATTTACATCTTCCTGTGGTTAGTACATAAAAACTACATTTTAGCTACAAAACTACATTTACTATACTATCAAAATATTAATACAATATTAACAATTAACACAATACAACACATACAGTAAATATCTTGCGTAGAGCCATATAATATGCACTTTTCACAATCCTCCCTCTTTCTTTTTATAATTAATTTGGCTCGAGCAATATTTATAGTTTTCTAGCTTTTATTATTTGCTCATTTTTTTACAAATCAATCTTGCTTCTTTGAAGGGGTCTTCTATATTATTTTGTTTCTTTAACACTATAATCTTTTGTGGTGGTGTTGTTGTAGGCAACTTTTGGTTCATGTTCACTAATTGCATGCTTTGTACTACAAATTCACTTTTTTTTGCTTTTTCTTGGGTCTAATACACGGTTGGTGCTTCTGGGACCTACTATACAGAAGTTCTATTACTAACTTTATATCTTTTACAGGGTGTTTTTCCTACTTCATAGAGGAAGCTTTTCTCAGTGCGCTAGAGACATTCTTCCCCTATTACTGTTGAGCTTAAAATCCACCCTTCTGGTCTGTTTTCTCCACTTGTACTTGCTTGGTTCTATTTTAGAAGCTCAGTTGGGCCTAAGCTGCTGCTTTTCTATGGCCATTCTTCTGACATTAAAGCCCCTCCACAGACCCAGCAATTGGTTATGTTAAGTTCCTTACTTATTCTTTCTCTTAGTTCTACAGACTGATTTTTACCCATCCTTGAGATATCTATTTTTTTCTCTAATTGCTGTTCAAGTTTAGTATACAAATCGTTGATGGAAATTGGCACAGGCTTAGGTGGTTGTACTGACTTAGCTTTTTTGCTTATTAATTGCTCTTTTACTAAATCTGGTGCTTTTTTCTCAGTAATGTAGGTAAAACAAATCCATTTCTCGTCTTTTGGGCACTGACTTCTCATATTGCTTCCACTTGTTCTTAAGTTCTCTGCAATTTAGTACTTTTTCTTTTTATGTATGCAATTGCCTAATTTGGATGGGTTGTAACAGTGGCTGTTGACATGAGAGTGAGAAATGAAGAAAGAACCTCGGTGTCTTTCCATGTACAGCTTTTGGTAACATTTGTAACATGGTCTTGTTGATATCCCAAAAGGGAAGAGACAAAAACTGAGTGACAGAAAAAGGAGTAACAGAGGTCCAGTATGGCTTATACTCCCACCTCCTATGCCTGTGGGGTTGCAACCCACAGCAGGTGTGTTTGATCTTCTTGGTGGCGAATACAGAGGCCAATCTGGTCTTGCCCTCTATTTCCTTGTCACTTCCTCTTAGCTAATTTCCAAGCAAATCGTTTTTGACACTCTTTAACTGTTGTTTCCCACTGTTCTTCAGGTATCTCCCATTCAACAGGCACTAATAATTCCCATCCACAAAACAAAGCTATTATTTTAGTTTCTTGGAATTCTACTTCAATAGGAGATCGATTTGGCCCTTGACACTTCCTGCAACGAGAACGTCGCTTGTGTGAACTACAATACCAATTCTTCCCACAATTTAAACATTTACATTTAACCCAGCTAGCATGTCGGGTATTTGGGTGGATCAAACAGGGTATTTGGTTTGGCACTGATGGAAGTTGCAACTCCTCTTCCTCTTTGTATAAATCACAGGCTAAGGCGTGAATACAAGAGTTCTCTGTCCGAAACAGTCCTGATCCTCCTGTTTGGAGTGGAAGTATTCCCCCCCAAGGAGGGTATCTGAGGCGTCTTAAAACTTGTCTAGACGGTACTTGAAACCACTGATATAAGCTTGGCCTTATCTCCCAATTAGGTGTGATTTTGGGTATGTTTCTTGGACTATTTGGGTCTTCTTAGTTCATTACCACCCAGTCCCCGTTTAAGAGTCAGTTTTGTATCACCCGGTTCAGATGCAATTGTCCACTCCTTAGGTTCATCCACAGGTCCTTTGATTCTACTGGCGTGGATCCACTCTCGTTCCTTGGTCCGGATCGCAGCCTCGGTCGTCAGCAGTACCTGAAAAGGACCTTCCCATTGAGGAGTTAAAGATTGTTCTTTCCAGGTTTTTACTAGCACCCATTCCCCTGGATGAACATTATGGATTTTAAAGTCTAAAGGTGTGGTTTGAGGGACTATTCCTTTCAACTGTAAGTTTTTAAGAGTTTTTGCAATGGTGTTAACGTATCTTTTAACACTCATTTCCCCCCCTCATAGGTAGCATTTTCATGTTGGGTGGTTAAAAAGGGTAACTCAAACATCATTTCATAGGGTGACACTCCCAGGTCTGACCGGGGTTGTGTTCGGATCCTCAATAAGGCCAAAGGTAGGCATTGTACCCATGACATTTGGGTTTTAACCATTAATTTGGTCAAAGTTCTCTTTAAAGTCTGGTTCATCCTTTCTACACGACCAGAACTCTGTGGGTGCCATGGGGTATGGAGCTCCCATTTTATCCCTAAAGACTGAATTATCTGTTGTAACACTTTTGACGTAAAATGTGTTCCTCTGTCTGAGTCTATTCTATTAACTATTCCGTATCTGGGAATAATCTGTTCTAAAAGGGTCTTATTTACCATGTTGGCTGAAGCCTTGGTAGTGGGAACTGCTTCTACCCAATGGGTTAAATAGTCTGTTATTACTAATAAATACTTCTATCTTTGTACTTGAGGAAGTTCAGTAAAATCTACTTGGATACTTTGAAATGGTCGAAGAGCTAACTTGCGACCTCCTAATGTTGTTTTTCTCATTACTTTCTTGTTTATCTTTTGGCAAGTTATATATTTTTCAGTTACTTGCTTTGCTACTCCATAAATCTTAATGCATCTATAGTTACTTAAAAAATGATCACACAAGGCCTGAGTACTCCAATGGGTTTTCTGATGAATATCTTCTAATATCTTTCTAGCTAGTATTTTATTAAGTTTTCATTATAGACTGCATCTCTTCTCAGGTATAAATATTTGGACCTAAGAACTGGTTTAGTTGTTCAGCGGTGCCGAGAGGATCTTCTAAAATTCCTTTGATTTCTCTTTTTTTTTAAAATTTCTGACCTCAGAAGAAGTCAAAGGGGCATTTACAAAACTTGTCCCACCTCCCCCTATTGGGACTTCTCTCAGTGGGAATAGACTAATTTCTTTATCTTATTTCTGGTTTTCATCTTCTGCAGTTTCTTTCCCGTGTTTTTGAGAAAGAATCCAGCGGGGGCTGTCTTTTAAGAAAACTTCTGGTAATTCGGTATGGCGTTTCTAGGGAGAAATCGTTTCTCTGAGCAGTCGCTGTGGTTGCCGAGGGAACGGAGCTTGGGGCTGCAAGGGGGGGAAGGGAAGGGCAAAGCGCCGAGGCTTGGTCCTCCAAGGGCGGAGCGTAGGCGGGGTTTGCTGCCGGGACAGGAGAAGGGAGCAGCTCCAAGGGATACCAGAGGGGAGCGTGGCCGGCTTGGATGGGGCTGGTGGCAGCTGAGTCAGCGACTCTCAGCAGAGACAAAGGAGTGGCGGCAGCGCCCAGCGCAGCCGGCTCAGGCAGGGCAGCCGGGGATCGGGCAGTGGGGAAAGCGATTGGAGATAGGACGGCTGGGGCCGACGGGACCCCCGGCACGGTCGGGGCTGCAGCCCTAGACCACGCGTCAGGAGGGGCCCCCGGTACGGCCCCTAAGGCGGCTGCAGACCAGGCGGCTGGGGCAGACAAATTCACCGGCGGGGCCGTGGGTGGGGCGTATGCGGGGACCGGCGCCGCTGCCGCGGGCTGCGAACCGGCGCTCGGGACGGGAACCGGGGCCGGCGGGGCTGCCGGAGGCTGTGAGCCCGCGCTGGGGGCGGGCGGAGCTGAAGCGGGACCCGGGACAGGGGGCTCGGCCGCGAACGGCGGGAGAGCGAGCGGGAACGGAGGGGGCAAAGCCTGCAAAGGATCCCACTCTGTTTTTTTTTTCTTCTTGTTCCCTTCCCTTTTCTTTCCCCTTTTTCTTGTCTTGTTTTGTCTCGGGCGTTTCTGATACATTAAAGATTTTTATTCTCCTAAAATCTCCTGTCTAACATGTGGCATATTCTCTTTCTTCAGGATTAAACGGTTCTTTTGAGTTTACAAATATATTTAGAGCTTGACAGATCCAGTTCTCAAAAGAGCCATATCTTGGCCAATAAACGTGGTCAGATCTTATTTCCTTCTCTGCCCATTCTATCATGCAAAATTGTATCATCTTTACCTTTTCCTTTTTTTTTTTTTTTTTTGTAGAAGGGTTTTTATCCCAGTCAGCTAACATAATGCCGAGAGGGCTATCTTGAGGTATTTCTGTTGGTAATTCTTTACACTTCCTTTTTTTTTTATCCAACGTACTGTTTTTCTGTCCCATTTTTCAAGATTCTATCTATTCGTCCCCCACCTCTGTTTTTCACTTTCTCTTACAACCTAAAAGACCACTTCTATCTATGCACACACATAAAAATCCCTTCTATCGCACACAAATACAATACACCTCCCTCTAAAGAGATTTACCAGCCAACATTACATGCGCTTTCTTCCATCTATTCTTACTTCATTCCTCCTTCACTTTTATGCACTCTTTCACACTCTTAGGACATGAAGCTTGTCGCCAGAGAATCGTGGCTTTGTGTGTCCTTCCCCTATAGCTGGGCCTCTGAGGAGGGCCCAGAATCTGGTCGCCCCAGGTGCCGATCCACCTATGAGGCTGATTTGCGTGTCACTTACACTTTACTGCCCCCCACTCCACACGCCCAGAGAAAAAGGGCTGAATTGCAGGTCACACACACTTTTCCACAGCCCCCCACCTGCCCAGGGAAACTATGGCTTGTTTGCAGGTCACACACACGCTTTTCCACAGTCCCCTACCTGCCCAGGGAAACTGAGGCCTATTTGCAGGTCACACACACACTTTTCCACAGTCCCCTACCTGCCCAGGGAAACTGAGGCCTATTTTGTGTGTGACTCACTCTCACACAACAAAACAACAACAAGGTACCTTTTACTTTTAAATCACCTATTACAAGTTTAGGTGTTACTGGCCAGTCCCGGTGCTCTTGGATATCCCCTTAATCCAGCTGTGTTGTCCAACCCCAGATGCTCTTGGGCACTTTAGCCCTCAATCTAGCTGTGTTGTTCAACCCCAGATGCTCTTGGGCACTTTAGCCCTCAGTCTAGCTGTGTTGTTCAACCCCGGATGCTCTTGGGCATAACCTCAATCCGGCAGAACCCTGGGTGCTCTTGGCACAATCCCTCAACCCAGCAGATTTCAGTCCTGGATGCTCTTGGGCACTTACCCCTCAATCCAGCAGACTTTTTGCTTAACCCTGGATGCTCTTGGGATATTAATTCCTCAACCCAGCAAAAGTTTTTAGTCCTGGATGCTCTTGGGCAATCACCCCTTAATCCAGCAGATTTTTTGCTTCCTAGGGGTCCCACCCCTTTTCTAAAATTCAATCCCAGTTTCCCGGGGGGGAATCTCTCACTCTTCTTATCACTCGCTTCGTCTCTTTACTGGCCGCCTTTCTCGCGAAAGAACGGAAACGCAGCGTCAGAAACTCCGCACTCGCCTAGCAGGTCTGGGATAACCAGCTGCCTCTCATTCACACACATTCAGCCCCCCCTTAACCGCCCCTCCAAACCAATACTTACCTGTCCGTTGTCCTTGGGTCTTTGTCTTCGTGTACACTTTAGTCTTAGGGGCTAACTACCGCGGTTTTAGGGAATCTTTTCCCTTTTCTTTGTTTTATTGCCTCCTTTTGTCCATTGATCGTAACCTGCATCTGCCGGTCACAGCAGGAGAACACAGAGCGAGGCTGCCAAACTGGGCAGGGCGCGCCGTCCTCACCCTGATTCTCCTAAGGCACCAGCAGTGAGGTGTTATAACCATCCTCTGCTACCATAATTGTGATAAACGCCAGTCACTTGTTTTAAAATTTTAAAAGTTTAATAGTAAATAAGATGGTTATAAAAATACAATTAGAGTAAAAAAATTGAACTATTTTAGAGTTAGGACAATACAAGGCAATAAAAACAAAGTTACAGACGTCTGGGTTCCTCTCCCAAGCCACAAGCTCTGGAGAAGGACCCCTGTGAACAAAGGATTATCTCTTAAAAACAATAGCCTGTTGAATATTCATATAATTTATACATAATGCATAAATTCTATTCTAACTAAGAATTGTTTCTGGTTAGTATCACTTTTTCCTTTAATCTCTATGGCATCCACTAGGCTGAGAGAAGCAGGAGGAGCTGGTCTCTTCTGATAAGAAAGTAGTAAATTCTTTCTTCTTTGAAAGATTTACATCTTCCTGTGGTTAGTACATAAAAACTACATTTTAGCTACAAAACTACATTTACTATACTATCAAAATATTAATACAATATTAACAATTAACACAATACAACACATACAGTAAATATCTTGCGTAGAGCCATATAATATGCACTTTTCACAGTAATTTCACGGGACCCCCGAATCCCTGAGGTTGGAAGAGCCCTGGCAGCCCGTGGAGGCCACATTGTGCCCGATGCCCACCTTGTCACCCTGCCCGGATCACTGAGTGCCACATCCAGGTGTCCCTTGGACACCTCCAGGGATGGGCGCTCCAAAGCTCCCCTGGCAGCTCTTCCCAGGGCCTGAGCACCCTTTCCATGAGGAAATCGCTGCTGGTGTCCCACCGGAGCCTCCCCTGGCCCAGCTTGAGGCCGTTTCCCCTTGTGCTGTCTCGGTTCCTGGGCAGCAGAGCCTCACCCCCGGCTGCACCCTCCTGCCAGGGGACCCAGAAGAATTGCTCCTTTCTTAGGCCCTCTCCTCCTCCTCTCCGCTTTCCAAAACCAAGTAAGAATCACTGAAGGATGACAAACCCCACAGGAGTGTTTGGGGCTGGATGTTCAGCCATTTCTTCTGTGCCCAGGGACAACCAAGTGTCTCCCTCCTCCCTTGCCCAATATCCAACAGCAGGGAGTCCCTAGGCCAGCGATCCTCTGTGAGGGAGCAGCAGGAGGGAAGTTTGAGCACTTCTGCAGCCCTGAGAGAGGCGAAGGCAGCAATTCTCCTTCCTTTCTTTCTTGTCCACACCAAAGGAGACTTCTGCAATGGGAGAAGGAATTGTTCAAGGTGGAGCTGCCCTGAGAGGCTCCTGCGCAGAGGAGAGGCCTGGAGGACATCAGCTGTGCTCCCACCCGCAGCTTGGCACTTGCAAGCTGTGTCAGGAGTGGGAAAATTGGCGAGAGAACAGATTATCCAGAACCACGCTCGATCTGTCTCCTCTCACCCACCGGACTGGCAGCAGGTTCTGGATAAACGATGCACGGCAAGCCTGTGAAATCAGGAGGAACTCTGATCTCCCTCCTTGCGTGCTGCCGTGCAGCCTCGGAAAGGAGAGGTGCTTTTGTGCGTGCCTGAAGCGTGGGAGTCCTCCGGGACTCGCACATCGCTTCTGGAGCCTTGGACCCAGAGGTTGGGTTCTTCCCTCAGGTCGCTCAGTTTTGCTTCAGTGTTTCCAAAATACAGCAGATCACAGGGAACAAGTTTAAAAGTTCAAAAAGGCAAGAACAATGATGGACGAAACTGTTTAAGTTTTCTGTAGCGTAGTTTAGCTTTTCTTAAGTCTTTTCTCAGTAGAGGCATCAACTACCGCTTTATGCCATTGGAGCCACACGTATTTTTGATTATACCTTTCTCGAGTTTGTTTTGCCTTTTGAACTCCACGTAAAACAGCCGAGTGCCATCGAAAGTACTTTTCTCTCCCAAACAGCCTCAAACACTCGTTTCTTTCTCCCGAGGAGACTGAACCCCGGGTGTTCCGTGTCCCACGGCGCAGCCCCGGCCCCGGTATCTGCACAGGGGATTTGGCGCTGGGGCAGCCGTGTGGCGATGCTGCCGCAGCCGAGCCCATCCCTTCGGGCCGCTGTCCCGGTGCATTTGGAAGGGCACGGACACAACGCTGAGCGCCGTGTGTCCCTGTGCTCCGTGTGTCCCTGTGCTTCGTGTGTCTCTGTGTGCCGTGTGTCCATGTGCTCCGTGTGTCCCTGTGCTCCGTGTGTCCATGTGCTCCGTGTGTCCCTGTGCTCCGTGTGTCTCTGTGCTCCGTGTGTCCCTGTGCTCCGTGTGTCTCTGTGCTCCGTGTGTCCATGTGCTCCGTGTGTCTCGGTGCTCCGTGTGTCCCTGTGCTCCGTGTGTCCCTGTGCTCCGTGTGTCTCTGTGCTCCGTGTGTCCATGTGCTCCGTGTGTCTCTGTGCCCCGTGTGTCCATGTGCTCCGTGTGTCCCTGTGCTCCGTGTGTCTCTGTGCTCCGTGTGTCTCTGTGCTCCGTGTGTCCATGTGCGCCGTGTGTCTCTGTGCTCCGTGTGTCTCGGTGCTCCGTGTGTCTCTGTGCTCCGTGTGTCGCTGTGCTCCGTGTGTCCATGTGCTCCGTGTGTCTCTGTGCTCCGTGTGTCCCTGTGCTCCGTGTGTCCATGTGCTCCGTGTGTCTCTGTGCTCCGTGTGTCTCTGTGCTCCGTGTGTCCCTGTGCTCCGTGTGTCTCTGTGCTCCGTGTGTCTCTGTGCTCCGTGTGTCCATGTGCTCCGTGTGTCCCTGTGCTCCGTGTGTCTCTGTGCTCCGTGTGTCCATGTGCTCCGTGTGTCTCTGTGCTCCGTGTGTCCATGTGCTCCGTGTGTCCCTGTGCTCCGTGTGTCCATGTGCTCCGTGTGTCCCTGTGCTCCGTGTGTCTCTGCGCTCCGTGTGTCTCTGTGCTCCGTGTGTCTCTGTGCTCCGTGTGTCTCTGTGCTCCGTGTGTCTCTGTGCTCCGTGTTCGTGTTGCCCTCAGGGGCGGAGCGGGGCTGGCGGGAGCCGCGCTCCCCTCAGAGCCCCTGAGGGCGGCAGCAATGGCGGCGCCGCTCCCTCAGCGCCCGGGCCCGGCCCCGGCGGGCGGGGAGCCCTCGGCAGCGCCCCGCTGGCAGCAGCGACCGAGCCCCGGGCCCCGGCTCTGTGCCCGCGGTGCCGCAGAGGCGAGCGGAGAGCCGCGGGAGCCGGTGCCTGGGGCGCTGCCCCGAGCCGGGAGCAGCAGCCGGCCCCCGGCCTTGTGGAAGCGCTCGAGGCTCCGGTGGTGCCGCTTGTGCAGCGGGTGCAGGTGCCTGTGCGTGGCCCCGTCCTTGCGTGCTGGCCCTGCCCCGCTCGGCTAAAAACGACCGTAAGGACCCCTTAACCGTGCCCCCAAATTCAATGTTCCACCCCTCTTTGGTAATTCCTTGAGAACAGTATTTCGTAATTACAACATCTTGTATATTCATGTTTTTACGTCAGAGAATGTAATGGGAATATATAATATGTAATAAATACAAATTATTTGGTAATTTTGTTTATTCATTAAATCTCTTCTACATTCATGCATCCTTAACTATTCTTCTATACTCCTCCTACATACTACTCTTTCTTTTCTTCAATGTATTTAAAAATTCAAATTCTTATTAATCTTCTTCTATGCGTTTTTAAATTCAAATTCCTATTCCTATTACTATTCTACATCTACATTTTAAGATTCTTCTTCTTCTTCTACTTGTATGGAGTTTCAAAATTCTTCTTCTTAGTACTGTTCTACTTCTATGCATTTTTAATGTATTCTTTCTTCTTCTTCATCTTCCTAATCTTTGTGATATGTGTCCTAAAGTTAATTTGTGTTACCTCATTTGTAATATATATACTAAAGTAAATTCATGTTATCCCATTCAAAGAAGATATATGTATATAGGCTGTAGAGTTATATGTTTAGTATAAGTTTTGTATGGTTTGCTCTGTTATAAGTTTAAGTTTTACTTGCTGGATAAAACGAGAGACTGCATAAAAAGGAGACTTCCCCAGCCTGGGGAAACACCCGGGAGACACAAAGAAGATGTGATTGGATTTACCAGAAAGGGGGGACAAGAGACCGCTGCTACCGGGAATCCCTGAAAGGATACAAAGAACGACGGAAACCAAAGATAGAAGTCCGGAGGCCAAGATGATTGCTTCAGATAGATATCTCTACGAGTCTCCGTTGTAAATTTACATCTCCACGACACACCCGGGCCCGAACATCAGCAGTATTGTCTTCCTCTACCGGTCTATTCAAACTCCCGATACCAGAACCTGCATATGCCCCGGGGGGAAGACCGTCACACTCCCGGACCTCTCTCCGCGATCCAGTGTATAAAAAGAGACTGCTACAAACCAAAAATGTGAACTTGGGGGGATAGCAGGCTGACAGAGTCTGCTATCCGTGTTCACCCAGCGCCGAAATCCCGGGCTCGACGCTGTCCTTTTAATTGTGGCTAATCGAGACTGTCATTTTTGTCTCTCAATAAATTCTAAATTTTTGATAACCGAATTTGGTCGATTTTATTTATAACAATCTTCATCATCTTCATCTTCCTGGTTTCCCTTCGTCATCTTCTTCGTTGTCTTTGTTTTCATGTTCCGCATCTTCCTCTTCCCGTTTGTGCCCAGCTCCCGTTGGTGTTGGCAGCCCCATGAGCCGCAGTCCTGCGGGGAGGGAGGCTCTGGGAGCGATCCCCACTGTCGGTGCCCTTTTACTCCTCCGGCCGCGGCCTCACGCAGGAGACCCGGAACAGCCCCCGCAGCGCCCACAGCGCCCGCAGCGCCCGCAGCGCCCGCCTGAAGTGGGAGGGACGTTTCCTGGGGGCAGCCGGCTGCCCGCGGAGGGCCTGGGCTCCCAGCCGGGCAGGCCCGGGGCTGGGGGGGCCGTGCGGGGCAGAGAACGGGCTCCCTTCCCCTTGGGCTCCAACTGCTGCTTCCCTTTCGGCAGCAGTGCCTTGGTCCAGGGCGTCCCATTCCTCCTGCTGCTGCCTCAGCGCCTGGGTGTGCAGCAGAGCCTTGCTCAGGGTCCCACTGCTCACGTCGTCGCTCATGCACAGCTGAGCCTGGCTGCTGGCCGGACTAGGGAACAGGACAGCCGGCGGGCTCTGTGTCCCCAGTGATGTCCTCTCCTCACAGAGGACAGAAGAAGCTGCTGCCTTTTTGTCCTGCGGAGCGAGAGGCTCCTGCTCCACACAGTGGGAGAGTTCTTCCTCTTCGTGTTCTTCACAACGGGAGAGCTCTTCCTCCTCCTGTTCTACACAGTGGGAGAGATCTTCCTCCTCCTGTTCTTCCCAACGGGAGAGCTCTTCCTCCTCGTGTTCTTCACAACGGGAGAGCTCTTCCTCCTCGTGTTCTTCCCGCTGGGAGACCTCTTCATCCTCATCCTCTTTCCACTGGGAGACCTTTTCATCCCTGTGTTCCTTCCAATGGGAGAGCCGTTCATTGTCATCTTCCCATGGGGACATCTCTTCAACATCACAGTCCTCCCCAAAGCACAGCTCTGGGTCATTTTGGATGTCTTCTGGGGAAAGCTTCTCACCCTCATGGTTATCCCCTTGGGGCAGCTCTTTGTCACTGTCACTCTCCCCTCGGGACGGCTCAATTTCATGCTTCCCTTCACCTGGAGACAGCTCCTTGTGACTCTGGTCCCCTCGGCAGAGCTGATTGTCATCTTCCAGTGGGAACAGCTCCCGGTCACTCGTGCTGTCCTCTGAACCGGACTCGATGGCCTCTTCCACTTTAGACAGCTCCTTATCAGTCAAGCTGTTCCCTGAAATGATCACAATAGCCTCTGCAACTGGGGACAGCTCCTGGTCGCTCCGGCGGTCCACTGAAACGTCCCCAACGGCCTCTTGTGCTGTGGACAGCTCCTGGTCGCTCGGGGGGTCCACTGAAACGTCCCCAACGGCCTCTTGCGCTGGGGACAGCTCCTGGTCGCTCGGGCGGCCCACTGAAACGTCCCCAACGGCCTCTTGCGCTGGGGACAGCTCCTGGTCGCCCGGGCGCTCCACTGAAACGTCCCCAATGGCCTCTTGCGCTGGGGACAGCTCCTGGTCGCTCGGGCGGCCCACTGAAACGTCCCCAAGGGCCGCTTGGGCTGGGGACAGCTCCTGGTCGCTCGGAAGGTCCACTGAAACCTCCCCAACGGCCTCTTGCACTGGGGACAGCTCCTGGTCGCTCGGGCGGTCCACTGAAACGTCCCCAACGGCCTCTTGCGCCGGGGACAGCTCCTGGTCACTCGGGCGGCCCACTGAAACGTCCCCAACGGCCTCTTGCGCCGGGGACAGCTCCTGGTCGCTCGGGCGGTCCACTGAAACGTCCCCAAGGGCCTCTTGGGCTGGGGACAGCTCCTGGTCGCTCGGGCGGTCCACTGAAACGTCCCCAAGGGCCTCTTGCGCTGGGGACAGCTCCTGGTCGCTCGGGCGGCCCACTGAAACGTCCCCAATGGCCTCTTGAGACGGGGACAGCTCCTGGTTGCTCGGGCGGCCCACTGAAACGTCCCCGATGGCCTCTTGCGCCGGGGACAGCTCCTGGTTGCTCGGACGGCCCACTGAAACGTCCCCAACGGCCTCTTGCGCCGGGGAGAGCTCCTGGTCGCTTGGGCGGTCCACTGAAATGTCCCCAACGGCCTCTTGCGCTGGGGTCAGCTCCTGGTCGCTCGGGCGGCCCACTGAAACGTCCCCGATGGCCTCTTGCGCCGGGGACAGCTCCTGGTCGCTCCGGCGGTCCACTGAAACGTCCCCAACGGCCTCTTGTGCTGTGGACAGCTCCTGGTCGCTCGGGCGGTCCACTGAAACGTCCCCAACGGCCTCTTGCGCTGGGGACAGCTCCTGGTCGCCCGGGCGGTCCACTGAAACGTCCCCAAGGGCCGCTTGGGCTGGGGACAGCTCCTGGTCGCTCGGAAGGTCCACTGAAACGTCCCCAACGGCCTCTTGCGCCGGGGACAGCTCCTGGTCACTCGGGCGGCCCACTGAAACGTCCCCAACAGCCTCTTGCGTTGGGGACAGCTCCTGGTCGCTCGGGCGGTCCACTGAAACGTCCCCAAGGGCCTCTTGGGCTGGGGACAGCTCCTGGTCGCTCGGGCGGTCCACTGAAACGTCCCCAAGGGCCTCTTGCACTGGGGACAGCTCCTGGTCGCTCGGGCGGTCCACTGAAACGTCCCCAAGGGCCTCTTGCGCCGGGGACAGATCCTGGTTGCTGGGGCGGTCCACTGAAACGTCCCCAAGGGCCTCTTGCACTGGGGACAGCTCCTGGTCGCTCGGGCGGTCCACGGAAACGTCCCCAAGGGCCTCTTGGGCTGGGGACAGCTCCTGGTCGCTTGGGCGGCCCACTGAAACGTCTCCAACGGCCTCGTGCGCCGGGGACAGCTCCTGGTCGCTCGGGCGGCCCACTGAAACGTCCCCAATGGCCTCTTGCGCTGGGGACAGCTCCTGGTCGCTGGGGCGGTCCACTGAAACGTCCCCAACGGCCTCTTGCGCCGGGGACAGCTCCTGGTTGCTCGGGCGGCCCACTGAAACGTCCCCGATGGCCTCTTGCGCTGGGGACAGCTCCTGGTCGCTCGGGCGGTCCACTGAAACGTCTCCAACGGCCTCGTGCGCCGGGGACAGCTCCTGGTCGCTCGGACGGTCCACTGAAACGTCCCTAACGGCCTCTTGCGCCGGGGAGAGCTCCTGCTCGCTCGGACGGTCCACTGAAACGTCCCCAACGGCCTCTTGCGCCGGGGACAGCTCCTGGTCGCTCGGGCGGCCCACTGAAACGTCCCCAAGGGCCTCTTGTGCTGGGGACAGCTCCTGGTCGCTCGGGCTTTCCACTGAAACGTCCCCCATTGCCTCTTGCGCTGGGGACAGCTCCTGGTCGCTCGGGCTTTCCACTGAAACGTCCCCAACGGCCTCTTGCGCCGTGGACAGCTCCTGGTCTCTCGGGCGGTCCACTGAAACGTCCCCAACGGCCTCTTGCGCTGGGGACAGCTCCTGGTCGCTCGGGCGGTCCACTGAAACGTCCCCAAGGGCCTCTTGCGCCGGGGACAGATCCTGGTCGCTCGGGCGGCCCACTGAAACGTCCCCGATGGCCTCTTGCGCCTGGGACAGCTCCTGGTCACTGGGGCGGTCCACTGAAACGTCCCTAACGGCCTCTTGCGCTGGGGACAGCTCCTGGTCGCTCGGGCGGCCCACTGAAACGTCCCTAACGGCCTCTTGGGCTGGGGACAGCTCCTGGTCGCTCGGGCTTTCCACTGAAACGTCCCCAACGGCCTCTTGCGCTGGGGACAGCTCCTGGTCGCTCGGGCGGCCCACTGAAACGTCCCCGATGGCCTCTTGCGCTGGGGACAGCTCCTGGTCGCTCGGGCGGCCCACTAAAACGTCCCCAACGGCCTCTTGCGCTGGGGACAGCTCCTGGTCGCTCGGGCGGCCCACTGAAACGTCCCCAACGGCCGCTTGAACCAGGGACAGCTCCTGGTCGCTCGGGCGGTCCACTGAAACCTCCCCGATGGCCTCTTGTGCTGGGGACAGCTCCTCCTCACTTCTGCTGTCCCCTGCAATGATCTCAATGTTATCTTCCACTGGGGGCAGCTCCTGGTCACCTGTGCAGTCCCCTGCAATGTCCTCTAAGGCCTCTTCCACTTCTAGCAGCACTGGCTCAGTGTTGCTGTCCTCTGCAATGTCCTCTAAGGCCTCTTCCACATCGGACAGCACCAGCTCAGTGTCACTGTCCTCTGGAGAGAGCTCGATGGCCTCTTCTGCTTGGGACAGTTCCTCATCACTTGTGCTGTCCACTGGAAAGGGCTTGCTGTCATCTTGCACTGGGGACAGATCCTGGTCACTCCTGCTGTCCCCTCGAATGAGCTCCATGCCTTCCATTGCTTGAGACAGCTCATGTTCATTGCCATTTTCCTTTTGAGACAGCTCGTCATTATTCTTTTTCTCCAGTGCCATATGCTTGAGGCTGCTCTCCACAGCACAAGCCCCCGAGGGGATGGGCGGCAGAGGCTGCAGCTGCCAGCCTGGGGACACACGGCCTGTGCCCTCCTGGGCCACCCTGAGCGGGGACAAGGACACCCTGGGCACGGGGCTGTGTGCCTGCCAAGGACAGGGGCTGCAGGGCTGCGGCCCCTTCTCCCCAGCGCTCCCCAGCTCAGTGCCCTGGCGCTGAGTGTCCCTAGGGCTCACCAGGCAGGGCAGTGGTGACAGCGGTGGCAGCTGTGGCAGTGGTGGCGGTGATGGCAGCAGTGGCGGTGATGGCCGTGGTGGTAGCGGTGGCAGTGGTGACAGCGGTGGCAGCTGTGGCGGTGATGGTGGCGGTGATGGCAGCAGTGGCGGTGATGGCTGTGGTGGTAGCGGTGGCAGTGGTGACAGCGGTGGCAGCTGTGACGGTGATGGTGGTGGTGATGGCAGCAGTGGCGGTGAAGGCCGTGGTGGTAGCTGTGGCGGTGGTGACCGCGGTGGCAGCTCTGGCGGTGATGGCAGCGGTGGTGGTGATGGCCGTGGTGGTAGCGGTGGCAGTGATGGCAGCGGTGGCAGCAGTGGCAGCGGTGGCGGTGATGGCAGCAGTGGTGGTGATGGCCGTGGTGGTAGCGGTGGCGGTGGTGACAGCGGTGGCAGCAGTGGCAGCGGTGGTGGCGATGGCAATGGTGGCAGCGGTGACAGCGGTGGCAGCTGTGGCGGTGATGGTGGTGATGGCAGCACTGGCGGTGATGGCCGTGGTGGCAGCGGTGGCGGTGGTGACAGCGGTGGCGGTGATGGCAGCAGTGGCGGTGATGGCAATGGTGGCAGCGGTGACAGCGGTGGCAGCTGTGGCAGCTGTGGCGGTGATGGTGGTGATGGCAGCAGTGGCGGTGATGGCCGTGGTGGCAGCGGTGGCAGCTGTGGCAGCGATGGCAGCAGTGGCAGCCTGTCCCTAAGGAGGGACAGGGCTGGGCTCCGGCTGCCCTGCGGCTGCCTGAGCTGCACCTCTGGGATCTTACGTTGTTTAAGATCTTTGGGTCCCACCTTTGGCTGTTCAAGCAGGATTGGTGGCAGCTTGATGGGCATCCCTGAGGAGCAGGAGGACGAGGAGGAGGCGTGGGATGGAGATGGCTCCCTTGGCAGGGCAAAGGTCATGGCCCTCTCCATCCGCTGGCCTCGCCTTCCTGCCTCATCACTCTCCCTTTGCCTCCTCCGCAGGCTCAGAAGTTGCCCTTGGGCGGGCTGGGAGTTGGGCTTCCCTTTCTCCATGTCCATTGTCGCAATAATTTTTGTCTTCCTCTGGCGTAGACAGATGCAGGGAGCTGCTTCCTACTCAGCAAGCGGCTCTCCTGCAACTGGGCACCCCCGGGCTCTGTGCCCCTTGGATACTGTCAGGCTCCAGGGCGGGGCTCCCTGATGTCACAAAGCTCTCTGGCCACCACCATGTCCCACGTCACCAAGGGATCCCCACACCAAGCGCCCGTGTCACAAAGGGCCACCCCCGGCACCCTGAGAAGAGCGGAGCAGGCAGGAACCGGCACGGAGCAGCGCCCGGACTTGTGACCTCATGGCCCCGGCTGTGCCCAGAGCCCTGAGGGGCTTTGGCCGCGCTCCCACACGGCAGCCCCAGCCCCACAGGGCAGAGCACTGGGTTTGCAGCCTGTGCTGTCCAGGGCACGAGCAATTGGCCACACGGACGTGCCAGGGACTGGTGGGCAGCGGCTCCAGGAGCCGCGGGAGGCCGGGCACCTCGCCTGTCCCTCGGGGCTCTGCCCGGGCACCGGGGCCGTCCCTCAGGGCTCTGCCCGGGCACCGGGGCCGTCCCTCGGGGCTCTGCCAAGGCACCAGGGCCGTCCCTCACCGCCTTTAACGATGGCAGCCAGGTGCCCCGAGCGCAGCCTCGGCGCCTTTGCCGGGGCCGGGAGGCCGAGCAGGGCAGGGCCAGCACGCAAGGACGGGGCCATCCACAGGCACCTGCACCCGCTGCACAAGCGGCACCACCGGAGCCTCGAGCGCTTCCACAAGGCCGGGGACCGGCTGCTGCTCCCGGCTTGGGGCAGTGCCCCAGGCACCGGCTCCTGCAGGTCAGAAGAAATCACCCCCAGGAATCAGCGGGTGAAACCACACCTGCCATGGCAGGGACACCTTCCACTGTCCCATGCTCCTCCAGACCCCATCCAAGCTGCCCTTGGACACTTGCAGGGATCCAGGGCAGCCACAGCTGCTCTGGGCAACCCAGGGGCTCAAATTCAGAAGCTTCCCTAGAATCAGCTCCTCCCTACAATCCATACATCTCCAAACACAGACTTGCCCACTCCTTTCAGGCTTCAGCAGGATGTGCCAAGACTTGGTGATCTTGATGAGTCACTTAATGGACTGGAAAGTGTCACTGCTGCAGGATGTTCTCAAAGAAGATGAATAAAGACTGGGGTTTTGGTATGAATGTTCCCAACTGCTCAGGAGTGTGTCTGAGCTGCTCAGCAAATTCCAGCAGCAGTGGCACTGGAGAGGCATCCTTGCAGCAGGGCCCAAGGTCATTCCCCGCAGGCATATCATCCCCAGTTTGGAGCTCGGAGGTGACACCCAGCCCAGCCCTCCTGCCCAGGGCACTGCTGCTCCAGGGATGGACACGGAGAAGGGATTCCTGTCTCCTTCCAGATGCAGAAAAAATATATCAGACTTTCTTTGGGAGTATTTCCAAGCTGTAAGATGAAACTCCAGGAGGCTGTGTGGAACCAGCTGTGGATTGGAGCCACAGAGGGGAGTGGACTTTGTGCCAGGGGAACGTGCCCAGTGTGGCTCCATCAGCTGGGAGCTGCCCCAGGGGCGCGTTCTCCTCACGGACACCCATTCCCTTCTCACTGTGGAGCCCTTCCATCAACACTCAGGGACAGGATGAACCCCTGGAGGCTGGAATGGGATCGCAGGCAAGAAATGGGGCTGCAGACCTGGGGATACACTGCACAGATTCCCAAAGCCTGGCAGGCTGCACGTCTCCAGGGCAGCCTGACATCTTCAGGATCCTGGTGCTGGCACAGGGCACTCACCACCCCCTGTGACTGGCCAGGACCAGCACCTGGGATCAAACTCCATGTTCGGAGAAGTCACTGCAAATGTAGCCGTCAGCTCACAGGGCAGCCCAGTCAAGGTTTATTCTCCCAAACTCCACTGAAACCTCACAGAAAATCATTCCAGCCCCAGACTATCCTCCTCTGTTATTTGCCGAATCTGCCATTAAAATATTCCATTGCCAGAGCACCCCATGGGTTTGTCATCACCAGGGCTGAAGGCTCTTCCCTGCCCCACAAGATCCCTATGTCCAGAGGGTCTCTTGGAGCACATTCTCCCATCAGGAGCTTTACTGGAACCACTGCAGTGATTCCTGGCAGTAGGGACCCATTCCTGAGGCTGCAGGATTTGATCCATATGCCAACAGCCCAGGTAGTCCTATTTAATAGTGAAAAATGATGTATTTTTTTCACTTTCCAAGGAACACCCTTTGATTCAGGCATTGCTTCCCCACACAGCTCCAAGAATTCAAGAGGGGATGTGTTAATCCTCTGTTCCCACTGTTCCAACACGCTTTTTCCCCGTCAAAAGCCAAAGGTGAAACAACCTTGGATGACAAATTCCTCGTGAGCTGGATTGCACGGCAGGAGGTGGGACCAGGCAAGCTCTGAGGTCCCTTTGAACCCAAAGCATTCCCTGGTTCTGTGGCTGTGACAGAACACACAGATCTTTACACACAGCGTGGTCGTGCAGGAGCAGCCAGGCTCCCATCCCAGCTCCAGAGGCCGCTGGCAGCTTTGCCAGGTCCCTGAGGAAGAGGCTGACTCCGGTGTGAGGCACCACATCAGCTAAAAACATGAAATCCTGAAATCCAGAGGAATAAGGGCCACGCAGGAAGAACCGAGTGCTCCAGCTGGATGGATAGTGGCAACCTACCTCTCCTGTAGGTCATGGAGAGACTGCTCAGCCCTGTGGAGACCCTCCAGGTCCTTCATCATCTTCTTCATGTGCTCCTTGGAGTAGCGGTTCTGGATGTAGGCGAACCAGCAGCCGCCCACGCCGATGACGATGGACACCACCAGCATGAAGTCCTTGAGGTGGTTGTGGCGAGTCACTGCAAAAGACCACAGACACTGCTGGAGTCAAAGGATCACGGTGATAAACTCCAAAGGGCTTGGCCTGCACTCCAGTGGGACAGGAGAACTCAGGGGAGTCTGACAAGGGACTGTGCCACAGGATTCACCGAGGGAAATGTTGAGCTGTGTCGATGTTTAAGGGTAAAACCAGAAGCTCGGCAACATTTATTCAATTTGGAAAATAAAACAACGACAAAAAAAGATGGAATTCCAAATCTTCCAGCTCCAATTTGTCTGGCAATAAGTGGTACAGGAGAAACTGCAGATAGGAACCCCTCCAGAATGGCTGTCATCTCCCAGGGCAGCACAGGTAACCAAGAACAAAATAATTACTTGGAAAAACACAGCTGAGATCAGAGCTCAAGTGTCCAACTGTCAAGTTGCCAAACCTTCCATCAGAATCACAACTCAGTGTGGAAACTCCCTTTTTCAACAGTTAATTCAAAAAAAAAGGTGTTGATGCATGTGAGAGGATGAAAGTAATTAAGTAGGGGTTTCAGTGCTAAACAAAGCCCAAAAAGATGAGGCAAGTAGAATTTTTTCCTTTAACTCAACCAAGTGTGTGCTGGAAAAGGCACAAATGAAAGAGCAGCTCAGTCCAGTGAGCTGGGACTTAATGATCAGGATCCACTGGTTTTGAACTAAACAGGCAATTTACACCAGATACAGGGAAAAAATATCTACACTGAGGGTGGCAGGCCCTGGCACAGGGTGCCCAGAGCAGCTGTGGCTGCCCCTGGATCCCTGGCCGGGTTGGACACTGGGGCTTGGAGCAGCCTGGGACAGTGGGAGGTGTCCCTGCCATGGCAGGGGTGGCACTGGGTGGGGTTTAAGGTCCCTTCCAACCCAAACCATTCCATGGATCTGCGAGTGCTGTGAGGGCTCAGGGGCGGCAGCACCAGGGCAGTGTTGAGGTTCCTGTGCAGAATCCAACCCCAAACACCACCAGCTCCTCTCCAATGCCGCTGCCATCTCCAATGCTCATCTCCAATGAGTGTCTCGGGAAGCAGGAGCTGTGGCCCTTGGGAGCCCAGAGTGGCGGGAGAACGTCTCCTGTTTGTGGTGTGCAGCCTCTGAGGCGCCTCTTTCCCCAGATCCCACCTGCCCGCGGGGTCAGGCTGAGCTGCTCCCACGCTGGGAGGAACAGGGACCGCAGCCAGATGCGGCACCACACCCAAAACGTTGGGGTTTGCTCCGTGACAGAACAATGAACCACCAGCAGGCAGGGGAGCCTTGGCCTGAGGCTGATCCTGGGAGGCTCAAAGGAGCTGGAATTTCAGGTTTTTTATTGCTTGTGGATGGGTCACTGTCCCTCCCGAGGTGAGGGTCCGAGCCAGGTGCCACTGGGGATTCCTCAGCCCCCGGGGTGGGTGGGAAGGTGCCCAACGCTCCAGGTGGGCCTGGTCCTGCTTCCAGAGAGCCCGGAGAGCTCTCCCCTCAAAGCTGGGACAGGGAACGTCTGGAGCAGGAGATGGGAATAAGGTGGGGGTGTGTGATATATGTCCTAAAGTTAATTCGTGTTAAAAGATATGAAATGTAATACAAACCATGTAAGTATAAGTTTTGTTTAACCTAGCATGTTGTGAGTTAACTCAGGGGAAGGCGGCTCAGTAAAATACAGGAATTTCTCTGGCCTAAAAAGGCATGGGAGGGACACGAGGAAAACATGATTGGAATTACCAGAAAGGGGGACACAAAAAATGCCGCTGCCAGGAATCTTTGAAAGGGAACAAAAGGCGACGGAAAATGGAGATGAGAGCCCGGAGAACCAGATGATTACATCAGGTCAGTATCTAGATTGTCTCCGTCAGAAATTAACATCTCCACACCACACCTGGACCCAACCATTAACAGCATTGTCCTCCTCCGCTGATCCATTCAGACTCTTAGAACGGGAACATGAATGTTTAATGAAGATGTCTCGGAGGAAGGGCCGTGGACATCCCGAGCCTCTCTCCACGATCCAGTGTATAAAAAGAGACTGCTGCAAGCCAAAAATGTGAACTTGGGGATAACAGACTGACAGAGTGTGTTACCGTGTTCACCCAGCGGCGACCCCGGGCTCGACGCTGTCCTTTTAACTGTGGCTGTCCGAGACTGTCATTCTGTCTCTCTCAATAAAATTCCAAATTTTGATTTATCAGATTTGGTGGATCGTATTTATTACAGGGTGGCACCTCTGTTTTATTGGAAAAGGGGCTACAGAAGGAAAATAATCCCAAATGGCATTTTTGTCTGATTTTTGTCTGGTTTTCGTCTGGTTGGAGCCCCAGCTGCTCTCACAGATGTTGGCCCTGAGGTTCCTCTCCTCTGGGTTCTGCTCACTGTGCTGTGAAAGCAGGAGCAGTTGGTTCATTTCTGAGGCCGGGGGTGCAGAGGGTGCTGCCCCAGAGCAGCTCCCAGAGCCGTGGCACCCACATCTGAGACGCTGCTGGAGAACGGATCCCCCTGGCCCAAATCCACACAGGCCCAGGAGCGCCCAGAAATGCGAGGGTTGAGTCAGAACCTTCCAGGAAACTAAAGCACAGAAATCCACGTGGACGTGAGGTGAAAACGCAAGTTTAGTTTTAAATAAAGAGAGGATTTTAAGTGCCTGTATTGGCTTGTAAAGAGAAGCCCTAAAGCCTAGTTTATAGTTCAGTAATGTGAGGAATAAAATTAAGAAAAGTGCAGAGTATTAAGAGTTTGTGTCAAGTTGAACAGTTGTTTGTATTAATGTTACTTGTTTGTGTTACCAGTTCTATGTATTGATGTTATCTGTCCCTGTTATCTGTTCTATGTACCCCAAACCCCAGTTTAATCCCCAAGGTTGTGTATTCCTCCTTACCTTATTCCGAGTTAGGCCCCTGGACTCCATTGTTCAATCCCAGTTTCCCCTTACCCTATCCCATGATTAAGTAGCCACTGCTCCCCGACTGGCCCATCGAGTTAGCGACATGCCCACCGAGACACTGACACTGCCTGCCTGCTGTCAGCTCCACCCCGTCTGTCCATCAGCCTGGGGACACCGCCCAGAGCCCGCCCAGAGACCAACCACCCTCCATGAAGTACCACCCAGTATGGAGATGAGGGGGACTCCCAAGGTGCACCTCTCAGCCGGAAGGGCAGTAGGAACCAACAACCCCTAAAAACAACGAGCCAGCACCACTTCCAACAGGATGAGAGGTACCTACGGGTGAGGAGAACCTTCAGGCACCTGTGGACTTCGCCAGATAGACATCCAGGTTCTCACCCTAACTTGAGAGGCACCCACTGGGAGACACCCCCTAGCCCAAAAGCCACTGTGATCGAGATCTGAGGGACTCCTGTGAGGCAAGGCTCCTGACTGCGGCTGCGCAGATTCGACGCAGACCTCCTCCTCGGCGGTGTCCATCGGGAGCAGCGGTGGCGTAGGCCTTCCCCGAGCTACCCCTTTCAGAAAGAGCTGCTTAATAAAGGCATTGAAAGGAGTGAACTTGTTCTCCTGCCCTGCTCATTTCTAACAAGTAACACTGCCTTTTGCAAAGTTAGTTAAATTCTAGTCATGTCAAAAATCATGTATCTGGAGATTCCTCGATGGAGCAGATAGGATTCCATACGTAGAATTCGTGTAAGGATTTGGACTCTAACGGCTTTGCCTTCATGGGGCTGAGTAACGATGCCATAAAGGATTTCTTTCACAACTAACCAGCTTCTAGTCTTCAGTGAAGGCACCCAAACCTCTCGGCATCAAGGCCTTGCCCAGCTTCACCTCCTCCCAGTCCTGCTGAGAGGAGCCTGGGGGGTGATCCCACAGAGAAATGGAGACGTTATCCCTGTTCTTACAGGGAAATGGAGATGTTATCTCTGCTCCCACAGGGAAATGGAGACGTTATCCCTTTTCTTACAGGGAAATGGAGACGTTATCTCTGCTCCCACAGGGAAATGGAGACGTTATCCCTGTTCTTACAAGGAAATGGAGATGTTATCCCTGCTCCCACAGGGAAATGGAGTTGTTATCCCTGTTCTTACAGGGAAATGGAGATGTTATCCCTGTTCTTACAGGGAAATGGAGACGTTATCCCTGTTCTTACAGGGAAATGGAGATGTTATCCCTGCTCCCAGAGGGAAATGGAGATGTTATCCCTATTCTTGCAGGGAAATGGAGACGTTATCCCTTTTCTTACAGGGAAATGGAGACGTTATCCCTGTTCTTACAGAGAAATGGAGATGTTATCCCTGCTCCCACAGGGAAATGGAGACGTTATCTCTGCTCCCACAGGGAAATGGAGACGTTATCCCTGCTCCCACAGGGAAATGGAGATGTTATCCCTGTTCTTACAGGGAAATGGAGACGTTATCTCTGCTCCCACAGGGAAATGGAGACGTTATCCCTGTTCTTACAAGGAAATGGAGATGTTATCCCTGCTCCCACAGGGAAATGGAGATGTTATCCCTGTTCTTACAGGGAAATGGAGACGTTATCCCTGTTCTTACAAGGAAATGGAGATGTTATCCCTGCTCCCAGAGGGAAATGGAGATGTTATCCCTATTCTTGCAGGGAAATGGAGATGTTATCCCTGCTCCCACAGGGAAATGGAGATGTTATTCCTGTTCTTACAGGGAAATGGAGATGTTATCCCTGTTCTTACAGGGAAATGGAAACGTTATCCCTGCTCCCACAAGGAAATGGAGACGTTATCCCTGTTCTTACAGGGAAATGGAGACGTTATCTCTGCTCCCACAGGGAAATGGAGATGTTATCCCTGCTCCCACAGGGAAATGGAGATGTTATCCCTGTTCTTACAGGGAACTGGAGATGTTATCCCTGTTCTTACAGGGAAATGGAGACGTTATCTCTGCTCCCACAGGGAAATGGAGACGTTATCCCTGCTCCCACATGGAAATGGAGATGTTATCCCCTGCTCCCACAGGGAAATGGAGACGTTATCTCTGCTCCCACAGGGAAATGGAGATGTTATCCCTGCTCCCACAGGGAAATGGAGACGTTATCTCTGCTCCCACAGGGAAATGGAGATGTTATCCCTGCCCAAGGCTCCCTGATGGGCGGGCTGGGGCCAGAGCCATTCCCAGCACCAGGGGCAGGGCAGGGACACCCGAGTGGCACTGCCTGTGTGCTGAGCCCTGCCAGAGCCCGCCGGAAACTGCCTGGATGCACACGTGGAGGCAGCCGGCCCCAATGAGTGTTAATGAGCGCTAATGAGCGCCAGGCTAACGAGGAGCCAGCCCCAGGGGCTGTGGGGTTTGAACCATTGTGCAGGAGCTGTGCCACCTGGAGAGGCTTGGGAAAGCTTGGGGAATGGATTTCCACCCTGGAAAATGTGTTTTTCCAGTGTAAAGATGGGCTGCAGGGAGCAGGATCCCCTCCACGAGCGGTGTTGGTGAGACAAGGTGTGTGGAGATGATGGAGGTGTCAGTGCACTGGAGGGGAAACACCGGGATTTCCAGGGGTACATCCCATGGATGGCTGCTGGCTCCCCTTGGACCATCACCATCCCACATCCCGGCAGATGCCAATCCCTGATCCCAGTGTGTACTGAATTATTGCTCCTGGAAACATCCTGCACCTCTGAGGCGTTTCTGGGGCCTCTGAGCAGGAGTTGTCACATCTCTTGAAGGATTTCGGGGGTGGCAGCCTGTCCCTGTCCTGGCTGCCAGCAGCGTCCCCATGGCAGTGACAATGACAGGACGACCCCGGGGTGGATCCAGCCCCGTGCCCACCGTGCCCGTGGAGCTGTGGGAGAGGACAATCACGGGGGGAGCCGGGGTGTCCCTCTGTCCCCACTGACCTGGCCAGGAACACATCCCCAGCAGCACCCAGTGCCCCGACCCCACCGTGCCGCCAGCCTGGGGAGGGCTGGAAGAAGAGAGCAGCAGCCAGCGGCTCGTAAAATAGACTACATGCTTTATTGGATTGAAAAGTTTTATGAAATGACAAAAACAAAAAACCAAAAAAACGAAAAAAAAACCCACCTTAAATCAAGAGTTGGCAGAT
The DNA here is from genome assembly GCA_037837765.1 of Delichon dasypus. Taxonomy (NCBI): domain Eukaryota; kingdom Metazoa; phylum Chordata; class Aves; order Passeriformes; family Hirundinidae; genus Delichon; species Delichon dasypus. The sequence continues at coordinate 120,385,934 of JBBAXF010000002.1, forward strand.
GCGTCAACAGTTGCCGTTTGGTGGATCCCCAACCCTTTCTCCAGAAGCATCCACAGGTCTCTGCCACCACAAGCAGCTCCGGCCCTGACCCCGCCGGCCCCGCGCCCGGGGGGCTGTGCCCGTGAACTGGGGTGCTCACGGAATTGGGGTGCCCAGGAATCGGGGTGCCCACGGAATCGGGGTGTCCACAGAATCGGGGTGCCCACAAACCGGGGTGCCCACAAACCGGGGTGCCCACGGAATCGGGGTACCCACAAACCGGGGTGCCCACGGAATCGGGGTGCCCGGGCAGCAGCCCCGGCTGCGGGGCCGAGCGCGTCCCCCCCGTCCCCAGGGAAATGCAGGCACTTAAAGTCATTGAGAGGAAATTTTCACTTATCCCAAAGCAACAGTGAAATTGTTTAACTCCCACCTACGGAACAAAAAAACACCTTTGTAGCCCTTCCTGAATTGTCAAGACACAAATATATTACTCTGGCATAAAGCAAGGCCCCGGGGCCTCTTGGCATCCAGCCTGGCCTCCTCTTCCTCCCCCCGTCGTGCATCCTCCTCGGCCTCGGCGGGAGCAGCCCCCTCCGCAGCCCCAAGCGTGTGTGGGATGGTGGCCTGGGGACGGAGGGGGTGCTGAGGACAGGAACCCTGCGGTCAGGTGGTGCCAGGGGCCGCCCCCAGTGGGGTGGGAGGGGGCTTGGGGCTCCCCTGGCAGCCCCGGGCTGGGGGATGCTCCTGGAGGAGCTGGGAGAGGGGGGCAAGGGGGGGGAACAAGGCTCAGCCCTGGGGATGGAGCCGAGACCAGGGATGGAGCAGGGCTCATCCCTTGGGATGGGGCAGGACCCAGGGTCCAGGGATGGAGCAGGGCTCATCCCTCGGGATGGAACTGTGCTCAGCCCTGGGGATGGATCAGGGCTCATCCCTCGGGATGGAGCAGGATCAGGGCTCATCCCTCGGGATGGAACTGTGCTCAGCCCTGGGGATGGAGCCGGGATCAGGGATGGAGCAGGGCTCATCCCTTGGGATGGAACTGTGCTCATCCCTTGGGATGGAACTATGCTCAGCCCTGGGGATGGATCAGGGCTCACCCCTCGCGACAAGCTCAGCCCTCAGAGGGAGGGGGACTCAGCTGCAGTTGCTGCCCCGACTGGGGACCCCCTCAGTGGCCGGGGCTGTGACGAGGACAGCCCGAGGTGAGCCGGGCGCTGTGAGCAGCAGGATGTGACCCCCAGTGTGCTGAGGGAGGACGGGAGAGCCCCTGGGAGCGGCTCAGGACCGACTGAGAGCCGGGGACACTGCCTGCGTGAGCCTCCTGCGTCCCTCGGGAGGGCACAGAGCCCCCAGCACCCGGCCTGCCCCAGGGGCGGGAGGACTCTGTCATGGTCCTGCCAGCCAGGCACAGCCCGTCCCCTCCCGGTCCCTCCCTCTGGCCCTGCCCAGCCAGGACAGGGCACTCGGGGACAGGGGACGCGTCCTGCTCCCGGGAGCCCCCTCCTCTTCGTGTGCATGTGGCAGCTGGAGCCGGCTCTGCACCGACACCCCTCGGGATGGCCCCTCCCTCCCCGTCCCTTGTCCCCAGGGCGCTCAGCCGGGTCCCGGAGGGCTGCGGAGGGTGCCCGGGGAAGCGAACCGGTGCCGGGCGTGGGCTGCTCCCCTCGCCGAGCCCCGGCCTTGCCCAGGCCCCGGGCAGGGCGCTGCGGGACGCACAAGTACCGGCACGGGCAGAGTCCTCCCCGCTCCTGCGTAGCGAGAGCTGCTCGGGGTGGGGGGGATCCCCTTCCCAGGGCCGCAGCCGTGCGGGCCGCGGTGGAAAAGTGACTCGGGGAAATGAGGGAGAACCGCTGAGAGCCGAGCCGCGCCGGGGGGAGCGCCCCGACCCTCCATCAGCCTGTGCAAAAGTCGGAGGAGGCAGGAAAACAAATCAATAACGACAATTTAAAAATAAAAATAAAAATAAAAAAAATAAAACCACATTGAAACCAAACCCAAAGGCCGCGTGGCTGAGCGGAGCAGGAGTAACTGGAAGCCATGCACAGCAAAGCCGGGACCGCAGCGGTCGGAGGGGAGGGCAGGGGCGGCTCTTCTCCCGGGGGAGCCGGCGGCGTCGCGGTTTTTCGTCTCGGAGATGAGGAAATAAATAAGTTTAAATAGCTCCTCCGGTGCCGGCGCTGGGGGTGACTCGGGGAGCGGAGGGTGCCGGGGCCGCGCTGCGTTCCCGGTGCACGGCCGGCCCCGGGCCCGGCGGGACGCGTCCGGGGGTCTCCTCCCCCTACTTCTTGGGCTTCTTGAAGATCTTTAGGGGGAACTTTTTCTTGCTCTGGCCGAGGTCAACCTCGTCGCCCGTCAGGCTGCTGTCCTCGTCCCCCGGACTCTTCTTGGCGGCCAGCTGCGGGATGCGGGTGTTCCTGGCGCCGCTGGGCCGGCAGTCAGAGATGGGGGAGGGGGTGTCGGGCTCGGTGGAGCTGGGGCTGTGCGACCGCGACGAATCCGAGTGGCTGGGCTTGCCGGCCGTCGGGTGGCTGATCTCCCCCAGGCTGGAGGACTTCTCCATGCCGTGGTTCACCATCATCATCTTCTTCATCACCGCGGGGCTCTCGGGCGGCCGCTCCTGCAAAGCCGCCAGCGCCGGGGGCTCCCCGTGCCGGCTGCCGCCGTTGGGGGTGGGCGCGCCGGGGCCCGGGGGCCCGGGGACAGCCTCCTCCACGGAGCGGGTCAGCAGCGTGGGCCGGGCAGCCAGCAGCTTGGGCGCCGAGCTGGGGATGCGCTGGTGGTCGCTCAGGTGCGGGATGGACGAGTCGGAGTCGCAGCGAGTTAAATCTCTGCGGTGAGAACGCGGACAGACAGCGGCGTCAGTGCCGGCCCGGCCCCGCACACCACGCGGATGGCGGCGGCGGCTGAGGGCGCCGGGGACCCCCCCGGTGAGCGGCCTGCAGCCAGCCCTGCCCCCGGCTCTGCCCCTCTTCGTGCCCCCGCGGTCAGGGATCCCGACCGGGGCGCACCGGAGCACCCCGAGCCGCTGGGAGGCAGCGGGCACACGCAGCCGGGCCGGAGGCTCGTTCCTCCCCCGCGGGTCCCGGTGGCACCCGAGAGCGCTCCCGGGTTCCCCGGAGGGTCCCTCAGCCCTCGCCGCATCCGTGTGTGCCCCCCCGCCCGCGCCCCGTGCCCGGCTCAGCCGGCGCCAACCTCGAACCCCCGGCGGGAGCAATCGGAGGTCGGGCGTCCCCACGCCAAGCCGTGCCCAGCCCCGCCGCTTGCACCGTGGTTTGTGCCCAGCCTGTGCCTACCGGTGACGGCCAACGGGGCCAGAGGGGCTCCCCGAGTTCCCCGAGCCCCTCCGGGGAGTGGGAGGCAGGAGGACGGGGGAAATGACAAGTCACAGCTCGCTCCTCCCGGCTGGATGGATGGATGGATGCTGGCCACACGTCCCGGGGCCCCTGCGGCACTGCCGGGCCGGGGGCTGCGGTGCTTCCCCGCGGCGGGACGGGGTGAGGGGCCCCGGCCCTGCCCCACGCACAGGAATGGGAGGCAAATGGAAAGGAAAGGAGCGAGGGGGAAGAGAAGCGAAAGGGTGAGAGGAGATGGGAGGTGCTGACCTGTCCCTCGCCCTGGAGCCCACCTCACCCCTGCTCCTGGCACAGACCCTGCACACGGGGCACTGAACCTGCCTGGCACTGCACGAGGAGCCCCAGAGCATCCCCTGCGGTACCACCATCAACAGCAGCCTGGAGGCAGAGGAGGGAAAACCTCCTCAACAGAGCTGGCAGCTGTGGAGAGCTCCAGGCAGAACAGGGGAGGTGCACAGGAATCATGGAATGGTTTGGAGATTTTGAGGACCACCCAGTGCCACCCCTGCCATGGCACGGACACCTCCCACTGTGCCAGGCTGCTCCCAGCCCCAGTGTCCAACCTGGCCTTGGGCACTGCCAGGGATCCAGGGGCAGCCACAGCTGCTCTGGGCACCCTGTGCCAGGGCCTCAACACCCTCACAGGGAACAATTCCTGATTCCCAACATCCATTTAACCCTGCCTTCCTTCAGGTTAAAGCCATTCCCCGTGTCCTGTCCCTCCTCCCTTGGGAATTGTCTCTCTCCAGCTTTCCTGGGGCTCCTTCAGGCCCTGCAAGGCCACCCTGAGCTCAGCCCAAAGCTTCTCCTGGCCAGGCTGAACAATGCCAGCTCTGCCAGCCTTTCCTCCCAGCAGAGCTGCTCCATCCCTCTGCTCATCCTGCTGCCTCCTCTGGGCTCTCTCCAGCAGCTCCAGGTGCTCCCTGTCCTGGGTCCCAGCTCTGCAGCTGGGCTCTCACCTCAGGGGGCACAGGGGCACAACCCCAATCCCTTCCCTGCTGCCCACTGTGGGATCAGCCCAGGACACAGGGATTTAAGGTCCAGGGCCTGTGGAGCTTCTCGCAGCAATCCCCAGCTCCCTCTCCCCAGGGCTGCTCCCAATCCATTCTCCCCAGGCTGTGTTTTTGCAGGACCTTGCCCTTGGTCCTGGCTGAGCTCCGTGAGGCTGGCACGGTCCCAGCTCTCCAGCCTGTCCAGGTGCCTCTGGCTGCCCCATCCCCTCCCTGCAGCGTGTGAGCACAGCCCCAGCTCTGTGTCTCTGCCTGTGTGTGGTGCTGCCCTGGAGCCGTGTCCCTGTCACCATTTCCCAGCGCTGCTCCCAGTCCTGGCCTCTGAGGAGGCCGCTCCTCACTGCTCTCCACAGAAGTGATGGCACCCGCTGGACTCCCGGCACGGGACAGGCCCACAACATTCTCCTCAGACTGCAACAAGTGCATTTCTTCAACAAAATCCATGGAATGAAGTCCGGCCCTCGTTCAGCAGCTCCACGGGAACACGCAGAGGAAAAGGGCATCACCAGAGGCTGGGGAGCCAAGCCTTGGAAACACCTCAGCTCTTCTGTTCCCCAGCAGCCAAAGCCCTGGGCACTGCTGGCATCGTCCCTGTCCTCGCACATGGAGCTTGTCCCGGGTGAGCGGCCGGGAGAACGGAACAATCCCGGCGGTGAAAATCCCCGGCTATTCTGAGTGAGCAGCTGGAGCCTCTCCAGGGGAACACACGTGTGGAGCCACCCAGCTCCCAGGGCCACCAGCGGGGACTGCAGAAGGTGCAGAAGGTCACCGCCACGGCTGGTGGCCCATGGCTGCCACCGGGATAACCGGGATAACTGGGGCTGAACACGGGGTGCAGGAGCTGACCCCCAAAACCAGCACAGCCTGGGCTGGGACACCTCGGGGTGCTGCCACTGCCTGCACATGCAACGTCACTGCCATCACAACCAAACACTCCTTCAAGGAACTCGGCAATCTCCTGCTCTTCCCAGATGTTTCTCGCTCATGGCTGTCCACACCTGCAAAGGGGAATTTCTGCTGAGAGTTCCTGCCTGGACACTCCTCTCCCAGGGAAGGTGGCAGAAGCCCCCACCTGTACAAGGTGAGCCCTCGCTGAGGTGCCTCCATGGTAAAACACCCACTTCCAGAGGTTTATTTCCTCCACAAATCCCCGGGAAGTGCCCCCTTTCCAGGAAAACAAAGCAGACTTTGGCTGCAGGGGCTGGCACCAGCCCAGTGCCGGGAGCGGCCGGTGCTGGGACCCAGCAGAGCCGGGACGAGGAGCGAGGTGGTGGAGCAGAACCCCGGCACGGGAACAGTGCCAGGATCAGGGACAGGCGGGATCGGATCCTGGCAGGAACGCAGCGCTTACTCCAGACTCAGCTCATGGAGGAGGTGCCCTGGCTGGGGATGGAGGCACGCAACACCTGCTCCCCTCACGGTCAGTGTCCCAACTCCGACACGGAATCTTCTTTGGCAGGAAATCCAGCCCAGCCCTTCTGGCTGCCACAATCCCATGAGGGTCCGTGGTAGAAATCCTTTAGAACAGCAAGAGAGCGGCAGAAAATGGGTTTTTTTCCAACTGAGGTGAGTTGAAGGATGTGTGAGGAGGGCGAGTGCTCCTTGCCACGCTCCGAGAGCCGTTCCCTCTCCCGCCAGCCCCGCAGGTCTCAGCCCAGCAGGGCCCAGAGCAATCCTGCAGCGCGGGCAGCGCGTGGACAAAGCGACGCCAGCAGATGGAGAGCCGCGCTCTGCTCCAGGATTTTCTTCCCGGAGAGCAGACGCTGGGAACCCGATCCCAGGACAGCTGGTCCCGCGCCGCGGGAGGTGGGACAGCGGCGGCCGGGGCAGGGCCTCGGTGACACCACGGCCACCGTGTCACCTCCTGGCACCTCTCCCTGGTCCAGGGCCATCCGGGGGGCTGGGGGTCCATGTCCCCATTCCTGCAGAGGCTGCTCTCTGGGATCCTCGGCCCTGGACTGGATGCATCCCATGGGTTCCACCTCGTTGGAGCCCCAGTTCATCCCTCAGGGCTCATCGGGGGGGACTGAAGGAGCTGATGGCCAAGAGCACACAATTCCCAAATATTCCAGCGCTCTAAGCTAACCCTGCTCATACACAACCTCTCCAGCTGTAACTCAGGAATACACTCCTGAAGGACACGGGGAGGAGCCGGTGACAGCAGCACCCACCAGCTGTGCCCACCCTGCTGTGCCAGGCTCGGGGACATCCCGGCACACAGGACACACCCACCGTGCCAGGAACAATCCAAGGGACACGTGACAGACCAGGACACCTGGCACAGGCACAGGGACCTCCTGCATTCCTACTGTGGCACCCGTGGGCTGATTTTGGGAGCTGAACACCAATGGCCCAGGAACTTGTAGGATTTTCTTCAGCCTCAAATGAGCCTTTTCCTGGTGGTCCCAAAGGAACAGCTGGGACAGGATTCCTGGGATCACGCTGGCTGCGTCAGAGACAGCAAGAGGAGAGGACGCTCCTGAGTCCACGCCAGGACAAGAGGGAGGAAAGCATTCCCAGGACACTGCCATCATCCTGGACGAGGCTCAGCCAAGGCCTGGCCTAAATCCCACTGATTTCCATGAGGATTATGCTCCTGAACTGTTAGGGCACATTTTCAAAGGGAAAACCTATCCCAGGACACGGCTGGCCTTGATGATCCCAGGGAGGGATCAGATCAGAGGAAGTGTTTCTGTGGAGCAGCAGGAGCCCCTGACAGCTCATCCCTCCTGGAAACCACAGAGCAGCAACTGGACAGGGAAATACCTGGGAGCCCGAGCCTTCCTCCATCCTAGCAGTGCTCCCTGCTCTTTTCCACGGATCCAGGCACTCCTACCACCTCCACAGAGCGACCCTGCCAGCGCTCACCTGCCGGGGCAGGATGGATCTGCTTCCTCCTGCGCTTCCTCCCACCCCACCAGGATCCACCCAGCCGGGAGGGACGGAGGGAGGGTGAGGAGATGGGGATGGCAAACAAAAGAAGCAGAGAGCAAAGCATGGAAGAAGGAAAGCCTGGAGCACAGGAAGCCTGGGAGTGGAGGAGGAGCAGGGGAGGAGCAGGAGGAGCATGGAGAGCAAACACCTGTTTTTCCCCAGCCCTGCAGCCCATGAGGGGTTTCTCTGGGCGTTCCCGCTCGGGTCCAGCCCGGCAGGGCCCAGGAGCTGCCCTGGGTGTGCTCCAGCAGCCACGGAGCCCGAGCTGCCTCACCCCTCTGCGGCTGCCCTCGCAGCACCCTTGGCTGCCGGGCTCTGTGCATGCGGCACCGAGGCTTTTCCTAAGGCAAATTCCCCAATCTGCTGTGGGGCCGAGCTTGGCGCAGCCTCGACGCAAACCCAGCAGCAGCTTCCTCCCTTCCAGCCTGCAAGAGCTGTGAATTACTCATTTCCCTGGATTCCTGACCCTCTCCCTTCCCTCAGCTTTGGCTGCCGCCTCCCTTCCTGGTTGGAGAGGGGCCTGGGCCTGGGGATTCGGTGCTCCGCTCCCACCTCCATCAGTTTTCTCCACCTGAGGCAGGCACTGGCAGCAGAAACCTCCGTGCACACGCAGCCCCTCCAGCCCCTCTCCCCCCCGATCCCGCAGCCGCCTCCGGCCCGGAACCGCTCTGACCTTATTGGCGCCGGATCCTCTGAAGCCAATTGCAAAAGAGAAGCAAAGAGTGAGGAGTTGAGGGAGCGGCTCCCTGCCGGGATAACCCCAGCAGGATTCCGGAGACAGCGATCCCCAGCCTCGCTCGGGCTCGGGGCAGCTCCTCGGAGACGCTTCTCCCGTGAGCTGTGCCCGGCCTCGGCACTGCTGGATGCGGGAGAGCCCAGAGCTCCAGCAGCCCCCGCCGCGGGGGCGGCACATTCCTTCTACCAAGGGAGCCGGGAATCTTTGGGGTTCTGCTCTGGTCCTTGGAGTGACTCCCTGGAAGGCCTCTCTGAGCCTCCCCAGCTGTCCTGCCTGCCTCCCCGGGAGGGAGGGATGGATGCAAAGGCCTCCGGGACGGGGATATCAAGGAGGAGCAGCAATCCATCGGCCCGGCAGCGGCGCTGTTAGGGATGCATCAAAGCAGGATCTGCTAATGATGCGGTTGGATAAAACAATTAACAGCGACAAAACCACGTCTCTGGGCGCCCAACTCCTCATTTCTGCCGCTGGGCTGAGCGGGGATGGATGAGGTGGGGAGGAGCTGCCTGCTGTGGTGCAGCTGGAGCAAATCCCAGGTGGGAGGTTCTCTGTCGCTTCTCCTGCATCACCGACCAGGCTTTGAGCTGGGAGCAGGGAGAGGACAGTCCTGCTGGCACCCAGGGGTGACCAGCTGGGCTTTGACCACAGGGACTCCACTTACGCCCTCCTAACGACCTCTGGCACTGTCCCCTTCCCTCCCTGCGGTCTCCACGCCGGATTCCGTTTCCCTCTGCCACTCTCGGGGGGTCTGCAGGGACTCAGGCTTTGTCCTGGGCAGGAATTCCATGTGTCACTGGCCTCAGGTGGAAATAAATCACATTTAAACAGCTATTTTGGACACAGGACATGAGCCAGGATGAGCCCTCCCTTCTGCAGAGTCAGGGAGGCAATGGAAGCAGGGAGCAGCAGCACTCCCAGCTTTTACCAGTCCAACTGGGACAGCTGCAATTCAGCTCCCACTGATAGGAGTTAATTAATTACGCTGCTTCTCATCATCCCCAACCAACCATTACTGAATTAACTGAGATGCTGCTCTTCAATTCTCCATTGTGGAGCAGGTGCAGGAATTTCCCCCTCGGTATTCCAGACTCCAGAACGTGCCTGGGGCTGCTCAGCTTTGGAGGGGGTGGAACGTCCAAACCAGAGACTGTGAACAAGACCAGGAGAGATCCCAGCACCCGAGGGCGGAGGGACCCCCAGGTAAGGGGATAATGCACAACCTGCTGGGATGGGTGAAGATGTGGTGACTTGGGAATGTTTTCCTGCCTGGAGAAACAATGGTGGAAAGACATTTCCCCCATCCTCTGCCTCACCCAGAGACTTCCAGCCTCCTCCCAGCAGTCTGCTCCCCAGTGCTGAGGATCAGAAGACTGTTTTCAATTTTGCCATGGAGAAAGCATGGAACACAGATGGAATGACCTGTCCAGGGCCACAGGCAGCACCTGGCAGGGACAGGATTCCCTGCTCCATCACAGCCTTGCCACTGCCTGCATCGAGTGCCTGGGACGCCTGGGGACACCTGGGGACACCTGGGGACACCTGGGGCCTCGAGCACACGTCCCACAGCCCCTGATCCCAGGTGGATCCCACACAGCACCCGGGCACTGGCTGCATCCATGAGCCCGTGGGATGAGGACATCCGGGATCTCTCTCGGGTGAAAGCCCCCGAGGAACCCTGCCCTGTGCTTGGGACACACAGCACTGCTGTCAGGGCTGCCAGCGCCCTGCAGCACCAGGCAGGATTCCTGCTCCTCCCTGCCACCAGCGCCGTGAGCTGGGATTGGGGACTGTCTGGGATTCAGGGCTGGAGGATAACCAGAACCTAGGCTGTGCCAGCTCTCCAAAGAGCCAACTGAAAGGGACCGAGCTAAAGCCAACAAAAGCAGCTCCAACTCCCTCCTCAGACACTCCTCAGCCAAAACACCTCCATTCCTCATCCCTACCAGACCAGAACAGAGTCACTCCAGAACACATTCCTGAACTGCCACTCTAGCACCTCTGGAAACCATCCCGAATTTCTCCAGCTGCTACCTCGTGGTCCCCACGCGTCACGTTCCCTTTGCCATTCACCTGTGAGCGCCCCGAGGAGGCCCAGGCTTCAAATCAGGTCAGGTTTGTGATGGGTTCTGTTACCTCCTCACATCCCCTTGTTTAGGGGATACCGAGCACCTGGGAATTCTCATTTGCTCAGCTACAGTAAAACAGCAGCAGAGCCCCTTGGGAAAGCCCCCACTGAGCTCGTGGGCGTGGGGATGGCTCGTGGAATCCTCCTTAGAGGCTCCAGCGGCTCGGGAGAGCGGCGGAAGGAACAAGAGTGGGTAAGTCATGGAATAAAGGCCCGAAAGAAAAGGGCAGGAGGAATGTGAGAGAAAGAGCACCCCGGCAAGCATCAGGCCTGAGGCACGGCAGGCAGGAGGCAGCTAGAAAAGAAACAGCAATATACCCAAAGCTCCCAGTGCGACAGCGAACTCCAGAGGTGACATCAGGAGGGGGCAGGTCGGGGATGGAATCCATCTGGAGGAAATAAGAGGTGGTGTGATGGTAATAGATAGGGTGGACATGGCAAGCAGGAGCAGGTGCGGTGGTGGTGGATGAGGAGCAGGAGGTGGAGGAGGTGGAGGCAGGCGATGGGCTGGAGCCGGGCAGGTCGGAGCTGAAGGACTGTCCGGAGGTGAGGCTGTGCATTCGGCGCAGGGACACTCGGCCCGCCCGGAACGGGGCCACGGGGCCCGCCTCGGGCTGCCCCGGCACGAGACTCTCTACCAACCTCTGCGATCCGTGGCCGTGCTGCGGCTCCACCAGGCGCTGCCGGACTGTGCTGGGCAAGGCCGGAGCTGCAACGACACACAGGGGAGAGTGAGGGCACGGCCCGGCACACGGAGCACTGCCGGCGCTGGCAGCATCCTGACGGCACCATCCCTGTCCCACTGGCACCATCCCTATCCTGCCAGCACCATCCCAGTCCCACTGGCACCAGCACCATCCCTGTCCTGCCAGCACCATCCCTGTCCCACTGGCACCAGCACCATCCCTGTCTTACCATCACCATCCCTGTCCCACTGGCACCAGCACCATTCCTGTCCTACCATCACCATCCCTGTCCCACTGGCACCATCCCTATCCTGCCAGCACCATCCCAGTCCCACTGGCACCAGCACCATCCCTGTCCTGCCAGCACCATCCCTATCCTGCCAGCACCATCCCTGTCCCACTGGCACCAGCACCATCCTTATCCTGCCAGCACCATCCCTGTCCCACTGGCACCAGCACCATCCCTGTCTTACCATCACCATCCCTGTCCCACTGGCACCAGCACCATTCCTGTCCTACCATCACCATCCCTGTCCCACTGGCACCATCCCTATCCTGCCAGCACCATCCCAGTCCCACTGGCACCAGCACCATCCCTGTCCTGCCAGCACCATCCCTATCCTGCCAGCACCATCCCTGTCCCACTGGCACCAGCACCATCCCTGTCACACTGGCACCAGCACCATCCCTGTCCCACTGGCACCAGCACCATCCTTATCCTGCCAGCACCATCCCAATCCCACTGGCACCAGCACCATCCCTGTCCTGCCAGCACCATCCCAATCCCACTGGCACCAGCACCATCCCAGTCCTGCCAGCACCATCCCAGTCCTGCCAGCACCATCCCTGTCCTGCCAGCGCCATCCCTGTCCCCCTGGCACTGTCCCATCATCCCTGTCCCACTGGCACCAGCACCATCCCAGTCCTGCCAGCACCATCCCAGTCCCACTGGCACCAGCACCATCCCAGTCCCCCTGGCACTGTCCCATCATCCCAGTCCCCCTGGCACCAGCACCATCCCAGTCCCACTGGCACTGGCACCATCCCTGTCCCCCTGGCACTGTCCCATCATCCCTGTCCCACTGGCACCAGCACCATCCCAGTCCTGCCAGCACCATCCCAGTCCCACTGGCACCAGCACCATCCCTGTCCCCCTGGCACTGTCCCATCATCCCAGTCCCACTGGCACCAGCACCATCCATGTCCCCCTGGCACTGTCCCATCATCCCAGTCCCACTGGCACCAGCACCATCCCACTGGCACCACCCCCGTGCCCCCGCCCCAGTGACGCCATCCCAGCAGCACCATCCCGCTGTCCCTGTGCCACCAGCACTGTCCCACCTCGTGCCAGCAGTTAAGGCCAGTTTAATGCAGAAGCAGCTTGAAGCTGGTGCCGAACATGCTGGATTAATGCCCAGCCCATGGAAAACTCCAACACTGCTGATGTCGGTGCCTCTGAACACCTTATCTGAGCATCTTGCCTGACGCAGAGCGCCTGCGTGGTTCACCCCACCCGGAGCCACAGCCGGCTCCCGGAGAGCCCAGCGCTGGGCACTTCCAGGCCATCCCACCCTCACACACACCTCATGGCTGGGAGGGACCTTCACAGCCCACAGCAGGAGCCCCAGGCGAGCAGCTCGATGGCACCTGGAGCTCCACGCCCAGAGAGAGCTCTGCTCCATTCTGGCACCGCTGTGCAGGGGCAGAACCAGGAGCAAAGCAGCACGGAATCATCCAGGGGATTGGGTTGGGAGGGAGCCTAAAGATCATCTCTTCCCAGCCCTGCCATGGCAGGGACACCTTCCACTGCCCCACGCTGCACAAGCCCCAGTGTCCAGCCTGGCCTTGGACACTTGGAGGGACGGGGCACTTCCCTGCTCGGTTGAAAATATTGGGGCTGAGGGTATCAGGCAGGAATTGTTCCCTGGCAGGGTGCTGAGGCCCTGGCACAGGGTGCCCAGAGCAGCTGTGGCTGCCCCTGGATCCCTGGCAGTGCCCAAGGCCGGGTTGGACACTGGGGCTGGGAGCAGCCTGGGACAGTGGGAGGTGTCCCTGCCATGGCAGGGGCGGCACTGGGGGGTATTTGAGGTCCCTCCCAACCCAAACTTTCTGGGATTCATGCCTGATTCCTCCATGCTCAAGCTGGTGACTCTGGCCCCGGAGTGGCCTCACCTGCTCCCAGCCTGTCCCATCACCACCGAGACTGATCAGAAACTCTCAACCTGAGAAATATTCTCCTCTGGTTGCCAATTCCCCTTGCTTTGGGGAACCATGTGGGAATGTCCTTTGGAGCCCCAGCACCAGCTCCTGAAGTGCCTTCAAAGCTCCTCAGGATCTCTCCAGCCCTGTGATCACACCTGGCTGGAACTGGAGCCCAGCAACCCCTGAGCAGCTGCCTGTGCCCCACACCTGCCCCCAGGGTCCCCCCCAGAGCCGGGGCAGGCCCCTTCACCTGCCTGGAGCCTTGGGAATGCCGCCCTCCATCATGGAAAACGGGATCCCAGGGCTGCAGCCCCATCCCAGGCCAGCCAGGCTGGCTTCATTCCACCCCTCTGCTGCCATTCCATACAAGATGTTCCTCCTTTGATAAGGTGTTCAGGATTGCTCAGGGTTTCTTATGTGCATAAGAAATTAATGTACAAATGGGTTAAAAAGATGCAGAGATAGGAAAGCTCAGAAATGGAGGAGGAGGAGGAGAGCTCCTTTGGGAATGGAAGAACCAGCAATGCCTGCTCTGGAAACTCCCAGCTGGACACACAGGGCCCCTCTGGCAGAAGGACTCAGGACTGAAGGATCCACAGGGACGTATTTCCAGTGGAAGAAGGAATAAGAAGGAATAATTCTGGCAGCTTGGCTGTTTTAACAACCCCAAGGTGAATCCCAGTCTTTCCCACTGCTCAGGTTTGCTGCTCCTTGTTCTCTACAGTGCCCATCCATGAACCTGGAATTTTACACCATCTGCCTTCTGTTGCAAGATTTATTTTTTTTTTTTCTTCTGCTCCAGAGCTGCAGTTCCAACTCGGGAATCTCATTGTGGAGGGTTCACAGGGCTCTCAGCAAAGTAACTCACTGGGGTGATGGGGTTTCTGCTACAGGTTTCTTTTTCCCTTGGGATTCCCCGTTTTTTCCTGGTGTTCCAGCCCTCATTTCCCAGCTCAGTACTCCCCACCTTCATCCTCTCCAAGACCTACCCCACGATGAGCCCTGGAGCACAGGCTGGGACCTCGCTCCCCAGACCCAGCACTTCCCTCCAGACACACGTTTTTACCAACATTCCCCAGATCACCTGCCCAGCATCCCAGGGAAAAAAAGCCTTCCCTGCAGGAGGCTGGCACGTGCCCCTCCCCTGTCCCACGGCAGCGGGAGCTCCCCAGGGGAAGGCTTCCAAAGGAAGGCAAGGCCAGGAGCCCGGGTGCCACCCCCATGGCCCCAGGGGACAGGTGTCCCTAAGAGGTGGCACTGCTCATTTATGGAGGGATTGAGGGAACACGGCACCAGCAGCACCTGCGGGGAGGGATGGATGGGGCAGCAGGGAAGGAGGTGGGACGGGGTAAGGAATGCTGTCACCTCCTTCTGGCCTCACTGGGTCCTTCATCTCCACCTCAGGGGTAAAAGGGAGCGAGTCCAACCCTCCAGATTCCCTAACTGCACCCAGGAGCACGTGGGAGCTGCAGCTGAGATTCTTCTTCATCCCACCAGACTCTTCCCGGGGTTAGTACAGGTGGCGATGGCTCAGTGAGGAGAGATACATTCATTAGTTCCCGTGCCAGAAAGAAGGAAAATTGGTGGATGTATTTTAGTCCAGAAAAAGGCCAGAGGGCAGAATAAAAAAAATGAAAATATAATTGAAGAGAACCAAACCGGGGTATTTCCAGAGGGACTGATCCTCCAAGGACAGCGAGGAGCGGTCGCTGAACCTGCGCCCGAAAAGCCAGGCTGCATCTGGGGGGGCAGCCAGGTGGGAACAGGAAAGAGAGAGATGGGATTTACTGGGAGAAGCACCACGGGTCCTCAGCAACACATCTGGGCAGGGAAAACTCGGCTCTGCTCTCCTGAGGAAGGGTTTGTACACAAAGGGAAAAAATCCTACAGGGAAAGGCTCCCTTGCTTTGGGAGCTGGAGTGCCCAGTGCCTGCTGCAGGGTGTATCACCTGTGGGGAGGTGGGGGGGCAGCAGGGGGGCAGCAGGGCTCTCTGCCCACCTCTGGCATGATGGAACTGGAAGTGCTCCCTGGAAATGCCTCACTCGAGGAGTCTCAACCGTGAAGAAGCTGAGGCTGAAATCAGGGCTGGAGGCTCACAGCTGGCCCAGCTGAGGTCCTCAGCTGTCACCTGGGACTGCCCCAAGGCTCCCTGCCATCAGTGCCCAGCTGGGGCCGTGCCAGGGCTTTATCAGAGATGTCCAGCTCGATTCTCATGGCGAGGGGTCATGACAAAGAGCTGGAGGTCTCCGTTCCCTGAAGCTTTAATGTCCCTGGGTACAGCTGATCCCACAAACTGTGGGACCCAGCCCCGCTGTCTGCAGAGCCCTGGGAACACGCAGGTACCTCTGTTCCTCCTGCAAGCTCTGCCTCCCCCTGGCCCTGCCCTGAGCCCCCTCAGCACCTGCCCCATCCCTCCCCAGCACCAGAGCCGAGGGGACGTGGCCCTGGCACACAGGGCTCCTCCTGCAGCACACGGTGCCAGCCCTGAGAGCCTTCTGCTCATCCCTCTGCTCCCCCAAACAGCCCTGCCTTGGATTAAATCGTCCAGAGTGGCCCAGAGCAGCTGTGACTGCCCCTGGATCCCTGAAGTGTCCAAGGCCAGGGGCTTGGAGCAGCCTGGGGCACTGGAAGGTGTCCCTGCCTGTGGCAGGGGTGGAAGTGGATGAGCTTTAAGGTCCTTCCAACCCAACCCACTCTGTGATTCCATGGAAGTGCCCGGATCAGGGCGAGGATCTGGGCCAGCTAAAGGCAGGAGCAGCAGCCAGGGCTGACTCCCAGCTGCTGCAGAGGTGACAGTGTCACCCAGCCCAGGAGCTCAGCCTGGGCGGTCACAGGCACAGGGTGATCCATGCTCAGCCCTCCCTGCAGGGAATCTGGGCTTGGCGGAGCAGGAACAGCCACCCTGGGAGCTGATGCTCTTTGTCACCAACGAGGAGGGACGGGAGGTCCCCCTGGGTGGCCCCAAGCCCTGCACAGAGCTGGGGATCCAGCCTCTGCTCCAGGGAACGTTTCCCAGGCTGGCAGGCTGCTGCTCCCACCCGCAGTGGTGCAGGATGCAGCTCCAGCTGTGCCTCAGGAGGGGACAGCTTTGAGTCCTTTAAATCCCAAAAAAGTGCTCAGGCCGAGGGGAACTCGGGATAATCCCTTCTCCTGTCCCACTGCCATGTCTACCCATGCCTTTGGTTGGGGTTTTTTGGTAAATGCTTAAATCACTTGAGCTGACCTGAACGGCACAGGTAGAATGAAACGATGATTAACAATTTCTAAATTACCAGTTCTGCTGGAATTAACAGGCTCCAAACAAGCCCAGCAGTGGGACCTGGCCTGTTAGGGATGTTCCTGACTCTGATGGACCAACTGTGGTCTTTGGAAACCCCAACTTGGATCAATTAATCCCTCCTGATGCAGGTGAACTACAGATCCAGGTCTGCTCTGTGTCACAGCCCCCAACCCCAGCAGTCATAGGCCCCGTTCCCAGAGAGCCCCATTCCCAGAGAGCCCCATTCCCAGGGAGGCCTGTTCCCAGGGAGCCCCATTCCCAGGGAGGCCTGTTCCCAGGGATCCTCCATTCCCAGGGAGGCCTGTTCCCAGGGATCCTCCATTCCCAGGGAGGCCTGTTCCCAGGGAGCCCCATTCCCAGGAAACCCCCATTCCCAGGGAGGCCTGTTCCCAGGGAGCCCCATTCCCAGGGAGCCCCATTCCCAGGGATCCTCCATTCCCAGGGAGCCCCGTTCCCAGGGAGCCCCATTCCCAGGGATCCTCCATTCCCAGGGAGCCCTGTTCCTAGGGATCCTCCATTCCCAGGGAGCCCCGTTCCCAGGGAGCCCCATTCCCAGGGAGCCTCCATTCCCAGGGAGCCCCATTCCCAGGGATCCTCCATTCCCAGGGAGCCCTGTTCCCAGGGAACCCCATTCCCAGGGAGCCTCCATTCCCAGGGATCCTCCATTCCCAGGGAACCCCCATTCCCAGGGATCCTCCATTCCCAGGGAGCCCCGTTCCCCGGGCTGACGTACATTGGATGGACATGGGTGACACGAGCTCCTCGTCCAGGTCGTCCACGTCGTCGGTCATGATGAAGTGGGAGGGGTTGGGCCGGGGCGTGCCCATCCAGCCGGGGTCGATGTTGAGGGCCGAGGCCAGCGAGTGGATGCCGGGGTTGTTGACGATCTGGAAGCCGCACAGGAGCTCGATCTGCTGCCAGCGGTGCAGCCGCTCCCGCAGCGCCGCCGTCACCTCGCTCAGAGCTTGTCTGGGGACAGGGACAGACAGGGACAGTGGAGGCACTGAAGGGAGAACACCCCCTAAAGCCCCTGCAATAGAGTCCGTGGGGTCAGCTGTGTATCCTGCAATTCGAGACACTTTTCATTCCAGCTCCAGGAATGAAGCAATTAAAAAATGCAGCGCTGAAGTATTAAGGGGGTTAATAACAAGGAGGAATGGCTCCCAGTGCCAGAGGGCAGGGCTGGATGGGAGATTGGGAACCAGGAATTGTTCCCTGGCAGGGTGCTGAGGCCCTGGCACAGGGTGCCCAGAGCAGCTGTGGCTGCCCCTGGATCCCTGGCAGTGCCCAAGGCCAGGATGGACACTGGGAACAGCCTGGGACAGTGGGAGGTGTCCCTGCCATGGCAGGGCTGGCACTGGGTGGATTTCAGGTCCCTCCCAACCCAAGCCATTCCACGACAATCCCTTAAGCATCCTGCAGCCTCCTGGAACCCCGTTTTGGCAGAACTTTCCATTGCTCCGTGTAACTGTGACCCCTTGTTTCTCACAGGTAAAATCAGAAGGTTATCGATGAAGGGGAGCAAGTCCAACCCCAGGTCACTGAGGACGACTGGAGTTCAGTAAAACGAGCCCCAAGGGCCCTGTGGAGGTGAGGACACTCCTGCCTGGGACAGGGGAGGGATGAAGAGGGAGGCAGGGATGAGGGAGGTGTTGAGCGGACACTCACTTTGCCGTTAGGATTTTATGATCGACATCGTCCAGAGAGGAACTATGAGCGACATGGAACGTCCCAAAAAGGGTGTTTCGCTTCTTTTTGATCTTTTCAGCCTGGAATATCAATGGAGAAAAGTCACAGGAAGAAGACAACCTGATGTTTCCTCCAGGCCATGGACATCCTGGATGGGCGGAGACAGGAATAGTCCCTGCAGCTGCCTGCACATGTGGGAATAGTGGGAATGGGGTTGTTCCTGAGGCATGCTGTTCTCCCTGACACTGGCGTGAGGAATTCACCAGCAGCAAGGAGCAGGTTGGGGATTTCACGCTCCCTTCTCCCAGTTTCCCAAAAATCAGAGGGAACTGAACTGAACAGGCTGAACGTTCATGGCAGAGTTGGAGCTCCCATCCCTGGAGGGATTTCCCAGCCCTGTGGATGTGGCACCTGGGGACACGGGGCAGCGGTGGCATTGGCACTGCTCGGGGAATAGGTGGACTTGAAGGTCTCTGAGGGTTTCTCCAACCCAAACCATTCCATGATTCCATGAACCAGGTTCCTCATTCACTGAAGGGCCCTCACACATTGGCTCGTCTCCCCTGTGAATAACCACCAAACACACCCCAGGAATGCCCAAGGGATGTTGGGCTGGGGGAGATTTTTGGTTTGAGGTTGCATTTGTGTTGTTGTATCAAAAATTCAAGTCTCCTCCCACAGCTCTTCCATTCCCAGCTCCAGTGGCATGAACCTGGGAGTTAGGAACACCGAGGATGTGGATGCAAGAACTGACACAGCCAAAGGAAAACTGCTGGAACGTTAAAATGTTCCAAAGCAGATTAAGGCAGACAGAGTTTTCCCTCCTGCCAGCTCTCTGTATGGCCATGGGGATGAGGATGAGTCACAACAGCTCCCTGGGCTCATCCCTCAGGGCTGGCACACAAAATCCCAGATGGGGAATGATTCACCGCACGCTCTCGGGATTCCACTGCCTGTGCACGCTCCTCACCTGGAGCAGGGGTTGTGCTGAGAGGTGCAAAGCCTCCTGCTCACCCAGGGCAGCAACCCCTGCTCAGATTCCCAGGGCTCCAGGCTGGGACCTGCCCACCCTGAGAGCCCATGGCTCAGGAGCATCATCCTCACCCTCATCCTCATCCTCATCCCCTGCTCACACCTGGCTTGTGCTGCACTTCTACAAGATGCAAATTTAAGGCACAAAGAGAGAAACTGCCCCTGGACTGCGGGAGGACAGGGCTGGATGGGAGATTGTGAATCAGGAATTGTTCCCTGGCAGGGTGCTGAGGCCCTGGCACAAGGTGCCCAGAGCAGCTGTGGCTGCCCCTGGATCCCTGGCAGTGCCCAAGGCCAGGTTGGACACTGAGGCTGGGAGCAGCCTGGGACAGTGGGAGGTGTCCCCGCCCACAGAATGAGATGAGTTTTAAGGTCACTCCCAACCCAACCCAAGCCATTCTGGGATTCCACAATTCCACAAGCCAAAGAGGATGCAGAGAAAGCAGCTCTGCAGGTTTCAGTCCCCAAACCTCCCCCATGGACCCAGCACGAGGCCGCCCCAGCTCTCACCCCTTCCTTGGCCACCAGCAGCTGCTTCTCTGCGTTCTGCTTCTTGATGTTGTAGTACTGCACCTCCACCTCGTGGGTCAGCTGCAGCCACTTCTGCAGGGCCTCGGGGGCTGCCCAGCTGCAGTGGGACTCCAGCTCCTTCTCCGCGTTCTTCAGTGCCATCCGCACCTGGGGAGAAGCGCCCGGGACAGCGTGGAGCAGCCGTGGGGACACGGCCCTCCGGCAGCTCAGCCCCCCTGTGCCGCCAGCCCCGCTTCCCAGGTGCTGGGAAACAGCAAAGAACTTCCCAGGCTGCTTCATCCTAGTGCCGGCAGCAGGAAAAGTCCTGTGGAGGAGCAGTGGCATCCTGGGGACCGCAGGAGAGGAGCCACCCACACGCCAGGCAGCTGCTCCAAGCACCAGAACCTCCCACAGACGATTCCTGCCATGCTACAGCTGAGCTCCTTCCTCAGAAATTCCCAGCCAGCAGCATGCTGTGCTCCATCTCAACCCCTCCACATCAGCTCCTGTGCCACAGGAAAACCCTCTGGAGCCAATGGCACGGTGCAGGAGGTTTTTGAAAGGGAACTGGGCTCGCAGAGAGGATGCTCTGGGGGGTTTCTGCAGCCTCTAGAAAGCTCTGCAGAGCTTCCTGCCTGTCTGTATGTCCCCCAGATCCTCCTGCGGAGGCAGAAGCCCTGACAGGAGCGTGCAGGCAATCCCTGTCTCACCACAGCTCCCAGCCAAGCCCAGGGAGCTCGTCAGGAGACAACTTCCACGCTGGAGAATGTGAGGAAAATATTGAGACACAAAGCACGTGCTGCTGGTCAGGAAAAGAAACAGCCTGGCTGGATCAGCCGTTCCTGGGGTCTCTCCTTCCACCCAGCCCAGGCTCCTGCACACCCTGACGTCCCACAGAGATACAGGATTAGAAGGGAGTGGGTGAGAAGCCAGCTGAGGACGGTCCAGGCTCACAGAAAAGCCTTTAGTGGTGGAGACCATCAAGAATGAACTCGTCTCTTGCAGTGCCCACGGTGTGAGAGGCTCCCACAGCCCCGGCGCCCGAGAAGCCCTGCAGGAAGGGAAGGTGTCCCACTCCGGAGCAGGGGAAGGACGATCCCGGGACACGCTGCAGGGATGGGGCACCCCGAAGCTCGGGGGGTGCCGTGGCTGCACGCTGCACAAGAGCTTTGCCTCCCACCCAGAGCAGCTCCCGGAGCTTTCCCTGCTCCTGCACGTCCCAGCCCACGGACGCAGCCGCTCCCTCGCGGCGGTGGGCGGATGCAGAGGAGCGTTTTTGTCAAGGATTGCTCACACTCGCAGCTTTTCCCCGAGCGTGTTCTTTAACTCGGTCACATCTCACCGAGCCCAGCCCAGGGAGGGTTTTAGGGAGCCAAGAGCCCCGGGGCACTGACAGATCCTCTGAAATTCTGTATTTTATCCATGCCTCCAGGAGCAGCCCGAGGCGCCACACACAAGAGGTCAAACACTGCTGCCACTCGTGTGTGATGCAGGGCTGTCCAGTGTAAAATTGCCTAAATCGGACTCAGAGCCCAGGCTTTTCCTGGCTCCTCCCGTCGCACACCAGCAGCGTCAGGCGCTGCTCCCACCTCAGCAGAGCTCTGACCATCACCCACAGGATCTGGGATTTGGGAATACGGAGAAAAGACGGGTAGGAAATCTGTCACTGGTTGGTTGGGGTAGAGGAGTGCTCGTAACACTCACAGCAACAATGTTTTTAGGGAATGGTGGGAAAGGGAAGTGCTGTGGAACAGGCAAGGACCAGTGGCTAAAATGAGTGTCCACGACCCAAACCCTCGTGGTTCTGCATGGAATCCATGCAAACAGGAGTTATTTTGTGTGCCTCCATTCTCCTGGGAAGAGCTTTAAGATCTCATCTGGATAACTAAGAGCAACAATTTATAAGGAAATTTAGAAAAAAAGTTACAGTCTGACCTGGGGAGATCCCCCAGTGTGCTGCCTCCAGCCCTGGAACCCAACAGCAGGAGGATCTGGAGCTGCTGGAGAGATCCAGAGGAGCCACAGAGCTGCTCCAGGGCTTGGAACCCCTCTGGAGCCAGGATGGGAGAGCTGGGGGTGCTCACCTGGAGAGGAGAAGCTGCAGGGAGAGCTCAGAGCACCTAAAGGGGCTCCAGGAGAGCTGCAGAGGGACTGGGGACAAGGGACAGAGGGACAGGACACAGGGAATGGCTCCCAGTGCCAGAGGGCAGGGCTGGATGGGAGATTGGGAATCAGGAATTGTTCCCTGGCAGGGTGCTGAGGCCCTGGCACAGGGTGCCCAGAGCAGCTGTGGCTGCCCCTGGATCCCTGGCAGTGCCCAAGGCCAGGTTGGACACTGGGGCTGGAGCAGCCTGGGACAGTGGAAGGTGGCCCTGCCGTGGCAGGGGTGGGATGGAAGGAAATTTAGGGACTTTCCAACCCAAAGCAGTCTGGGATTCTATTCCACAATTCTCTCAGTGCTCTCTGGGTCTGTGGCCTCACTGGGGTCGTGGTCTGTGGAGGGTGACCCAGTGAGGAGAGAGGGATGGATGAAGATCCTGGGAACAGGACACTTCTCCATCCCATACACCCGACTCCAGCAGGACCATCCAAACCCTCCAGCGTGGCTTTGGTGAGAAGAATCAACTGGTGCAGAAGGAGGTCTTGGTTAATATCCCCTGGGAGCAGGGAATATGTTGAACTGGGAGGAGTTGTGGGGTCAGAGGGGGTGACTGGTTAATGTCACGAGTGTCCTCGAGCTGCTGGCACGGTGCTGGGGTTACGGTCACACAGTGCTCAGGTGGGACACTCCAGTACTCACCTCCTGATGGACTGAGGAGCCACAGAGATCACGTCAGCGCCGGCTTCCCGGGCTCCTTACAAATGGGAACGCAGGGGGAAGCGGAAGGGGTGAGAGCTGGGCTTCTCCGGAGCCGGGAGCCGGCCCGGTGCCAGCGCTGGGGCTCCTGAGGCCACCCAGCCCTACCTGGGGCCCAAAGGACACCCCCTGCCCCGGTGTCTGAGTCAGGATGGGCAGGGAATGAGGCTCAGCGGCCCCGGGGAGAGGCTGGGTGGCCCCAGAGGGAGGCTGGATAAGAGCACTCCTGGAAACAGGCACCGTGGCTCTCGGGGCTGCTGCTGCCCCAGGCAGGAAGGGAATTTGCTGTCTGCACCCTGCACTGCCCCAGGGCACCCAGGACACTTGGTCCTGCCCTGCCAGGGGAAGCCCTGGATTCCTGCCTTGTTTTCTTTCCCCGCCTCCATGGTAGCAAAAACGACTGGACACAGCTGGGAGGATACACACGTGGCCTTGGAATATCCAAGGATGTGCCTGGCCCATGCAGGTCGGGCTCCCAGTTTTGGTTTAAACTGATCTGTAACTTAGAGCCAAGTGAGAATTGTCCCTCAGGTGAGACAGGGAACAGCTACTGGGATTGTGGGTTTGGACTTTCTTGTAGGTTCGGATACTGGGGAGATTTCCTTATGGAAAGGGTTGTCCAGCCCTGGCACAGGCTGCCCAGGACAATGCTGGAGTCACCTCCATGGAGGGATTTAACGGGATGTGGCAACTGGGGACATGGACAGTGGTGGGGAATGGCTGGACTTGATGGCCTCAGAGGCTTTCCCAACCCAGCCCTTACACCCCCCTCTGACCACGAGAAAACATGGAAAGCATAACCGAACCCCTCCCAAATCTGACCTAAAACCACGAACACACACAAAGAGAGACTGTACGGACTGGGGAGGGAGTCAGAGATCCCAGAGGGGGCAGCTCCAGGCCAAGTCCAACCCCTCTGCTCCTGTCAGAGCAGGACCTGCCAGCACCTGCCCTGTCCAGCACCGCAGCAGCGACTGGGACGTGTAATGGGCACTATGGAAAAGAGTCCTGGGGCTTTTCCTCCACAAAGGGGAGTGGGAAAGCACAGACAGAAAAGCAGCAACATCACTGGATTCAGGAGCGGCGGAGAGCAGTGAGGACTGGTGTCCCTTGGTAGCCAGGACTGGCATTGGGAAGTGGTGACAGGGACACGGCTCCAGGGCAGCCCCACACACTGGCAGCAACACAGAGCTGGGGCTGTGCTCACACGCTGCACGGAGGGGATGGGGCAGCCAGAGGCACCTGGACAGGCTGGAGAGCTGGGACCGTGCCAGCCTCACGGAGCTCAGCCAGGACCAAGGGCAAGGTCCTGCACAAACACAGCCTGGGGAGAATGGATTGGGAGCAGCCCTGGGGAGAGGGAGCTGGGGATTGCTGCGAGAAGCTCCACAGGCCCTGGACCTTAAATCCCTGTGTCCTGGGCTGATCCCACAGTGGGCAGCAGGGAAGGGATTGAGATTGTGCCCCTCTGCCCCACTCAGGTGAGAGCAGAGCAGCTGTGGCTGCCCCTGGATCCCTGGCAGTGCCCAAGGCCAGGTTGGACACTGGGGCTGGGAGCAGCCTGGGACAGTGGGAGGTGTCCCTGCCATGGCAGGGGTGGCACTGGGTGGGATTTAAGGTCCCTCCCGAGGCAGACATTGTGTGTTTCCGTGATTTCCCCGAGGGATGAAGCAGCGCTGCCCTCGGTGCCACGTCTCTGTGGAGCTGCATCCCCCCAGGTGAGCCCTTACCTGCTCCAGCTCCTGCTCCGCGTACTTCTGCCGGCTGAGCTCGTTCTCGGTGCCCTCGCGCAGCTCCCGCAGCCTGTGTGCCTCCTGCTTGGCAATGCTGATCTCGTCCTGCAGCTTCTTCTCCAGGTGCACCTTCTCCACCTCCACGGAGCGATGCTCCTCCTGTGCCTTCTGCAGCCTGCAACGCACAGAGAGCCCGAGCCAGTGCTGCGCCGGCTCTCTGGACCGGGGCTGCCCACCACACCCAGCCCTGCTCTGCTCTGCCCACGGGGATGGCAGGGAGAAAGCTCCCCATGCCTGGGGAGAAAGGAAATTGTCAACTGCCCAGTTTGTCTGAGCTTTATTTGTTTATCAAATACTCAGGATGCATTTTCTTCATTTTCCAAAGTACATCCAGACTTCCTCTAACGAGTCTCAAATGAAACTCAATTTTTGGTATTTGCACCAAAGTGAAGACTTTGACAAAGCAAAGCAGAGGAAGATCAGCCAGAGCCTATCAGACCACCCAGACATGATGGCTCCGTGTTCCTCCCGCAAACACAGATATCTTAATCTTTCCTGGATGTTCTTATTCTTCCCCACGACAGAATTGAATCAGTAGGAATACAGGGCAGCAACTTGGAAACGGTGGCAGCAATGAAAGCCTGGATCTCCATGGGCCAGTGGGATTTCCCCCAGCAGCTGGCCTGTGCTGACGCTCCCAGCAAGACTGGGAGGTTGGCAGGGCAGCAGCTGGGCAGTGACTCTCAGAGAGGATCCGAGTGTCACCCGTCCCAGAGAGACTGCACCCACCTGGAGCACTCACAAGGGCAAGAGGAGAGAGACCAAGAGCTGCCCAGGGGAATTCAACAGAGACCAAGAGCTGTCCCGAGGGGAAGACACCATGGGCCAAGAGAATTACCAAAAGGAATTCAACAGAGAGATGGAGCTGTCCCAGAGGGAAGAAGACAGTGACAACGAGATGCTGCAGAACTGAAAACACCTGTCTGACACCAGCTGGGACGGGCCCTGCACAGGCTGGCACAGCCCTGCAGTCACCAGGACACACCACACGCCCTGCTGGCACAGCCCTGGGTCCTGTCGTGCCCCACACTCACAGAGTGACACACTGATCATGTGTTCTCCTGTCTGGCCATGGGGGCTGAAGAATTTGTCTATATTTTCTGACAAAGTTTGTGAGGCACAAGGAAAGAGTCTCCGTATTTCGTTTCCCGTCTGGCCGAGGCGCTGCAGTATTTTCACCCTCAGTGGCAGTGAGAGCCCCGTGAGCAGCGAGCGCTCAGATCCCAGCGGCAGCGGGAGAGTTCCCGGCAGGGCAGGGCAGGGCAGGGCAGAGCAGGGCAGAGCAGAGTGGGGCAGAGCAGGGCAGAGCAGGGCAGGGCAGGGCAGAACAGGGCAGAGCAGGGCAGGGCAGAGCGGGGCAGGGCAGAGCGGGGCAGGGCAGGGCAGGGCAGGGCAGAGCAGAACAGGGCAGGGCAGGGCAGGGCAGAGCAGGGCAGGGCAGAGCAGGGCAGGGCGGAGCAGGGCAGAGCAGGGCAGGGCAGGGCAGGGCAGAGCAGGGCAGAGCAGGGCAGGGCAGGGCAGGGCAGAGCAGGGCAGAGCAGGGCAGGGCAGGGCAGGGCAGGGCAGAGCAGGGCGGGGCAGGGCAGAGCAGGGCAGGGCAGGGCAGGGCAGAGCAGGGCAGGGCAGGGCAGGGCAGGGCAGGGCAGAGCAGGGCAGGGCAGGGCAGGGCAGAGCAGGGCAGGGCAGGGCAGAGCAGGGCAGGGCAGGGCAGGGCAGAGCAGGGCAGAGCAGGGCAGGGCAGGGCAGGGCAGGGCAGAGCAGGGCAGGGTGGAGCAGGGCAGGGCAGGGCAGGGCAGGGGAGGGCAGAGCAGGGCAGGGCAGAGCAGGGCGGGGCAGGGCAGGGCAGGGCAGGGCAGGGTGGAGCAGGGCAGGGCAGGGCGGGGCGGGGCAGGGCAGGGCAGGGCAGAGCAGAGCAGGGCAGAGCGGGGCAGGGCGGGGCAGGGCAGAGCAGGGCAGAGCAGGGCAGGGCAGGGCAGGGCGGAGCAGGGCAGGGCGGAGCAGGGCAGGGCAGAGCAGGGCAGGGCAGGGCAGGGCAGAGCAGGGCAGGGCAGAGCAGGGCAGGGCCGTCGCTGCTCTCTCCTGCAAACTGCAGGCGCACGGCGAGGCCGGCTCTGAGGGAGCAGTGCTGGGCAGGGCTCGGCAGCAGCGCTGTGCGGTCGGGACAGCGAAGGCTCCGGAGCGCCGCTCTGCCGCTGCCCAGGGCCGGGCAGCCGGGCCGGCCGCGCTCCTCTGCGGCCCCGAGCGGCGCTGTGCGGGGCGGGAGGGGTTCGGTTCCCCCGCCGTAGCCCCGGCTGAGGCAGCGGCAGCAGCTCCGTGCCGCTCCCGGCGGATCCCCGTGGGAGCAGCTGCACGGGGCCGTGCGGCCGAAGCCCCCGGGTCAGCGCACACCGCAGCGGCGGCGCAGCGCCGGGGTTGCAGCGGTGCTGCTGGGCAGCCCCACAGGGCTCGGCGCCGGGCGGCCGTGCCCGGAGCCCGCTGCCGGCACCTCCAGCCTCGGGGCCGCTCCTGCACTGCTCCAGGGCAGGGGCTTTCTGCGGGGTGTTGTTCTCTTTCTTCTGGGGTAACTTTCACGGGACCCCCGAATGCCTGAGGTTGGAAGAGCCCTGGCAGCCCATGGAGGCCACGTTGTGCCCGATGCCCACCTTGTCACCTGCCCGGATCACTGAGTGCCACATCCAGGTGTCCCTTGGACACCTCCAGGGATGGGCGCTCCAAAGCTCCCCTGGCAGCTCTTCCCAGGGCCTGAGCACCCTTTCCATGAGGAAATTGCTGCTGGTGTCCCACCGGAGCCTCCCCTGGCCCAGCTTGAGGCCGTTTCCCCTTGTGCTGTCTCGGTTCCTGGGCAGCAGAGCCTCACCCACCCCCGGCTGCACCCTCCTGCCAGGGGATCCAGAAGAATTGCTCCTTTCTTAGGCCCTCTCCTCCTCCTCTCTGCTTTCCAAAACCAAGTAAGAATCACTGAAGGATGACAAACCCCACAGGAGTGTTTGGGGCTGGATGTTCAGCCATTTCTTCTGTGCCCAGGGACAAGCAAGTGTCTCCCTCCTCCCTTGCCCAATATCCAACAGCAGGGAGTCCCTAGGCCAGCGATCCTCTGTGAGGGAGCAGCAGGAGGGAAGTTTGAGCACTTCTGCAGCCCTGAGAGAGGGGAAGGCAGCAATTCTCCTTTCTATCTTTCTTGTCCACACCAAAGGAGACTCCTGCAATGGGAGAAGGAATTGTTCAAGGTGGAGCTGCCCTGAGGGGCTCCTGCGCAGAGGAGAGGCCTGGAGGACATCAGCTGTGCTCCCACCAGCAGCTTGGCACTTGCAACCTGTGTCAGGAGTGGGAAAATTGGCGAAAGAACAGATTATCCAGAACCACGCTCGATCTGTCTCCTCTCACCCACCGGACTGGCAGCAGGTTCTGGATAAACGATGCACGGCAAGCCTGTGAAATCAGGAGGAACTCTGATCTCCCTCCTTGCGTCCTGCCGTGCAGCCTCGGAAAGGAGAGGTGCTTTTGTGCGCGCCTGAAGCGTGGGAGTCCTCCGGGACTCGCACATCGCTTCTGGAGCCTTGGACCCAGAGGTTGGGTTCTTCCCTCAGGTCGCTCAGTTTTGCTTCAGTGTTTCCAAAATACAGCAGATCACAGGGAACAAATTTAAAAGTTCAAAAAGGCAAGAACAACGAAGGACGAAACTGTTTAAGTTTTCTGTAGCGTAGTTTAGCTTTTCTTAAGTCTTTTCTCAGTAGAGGCATCAACTACCGCTTTATGCCATTGGAGCCACACGTATTTTTGATTATACCTTTCTCGAGTTTGTTTTGCCTTTTGAACTCCACGTAAAACAGCCGAGTGCCATCGAAAGTACTTTTCTCTCCCAAACAGCCTCAAACACTCGTTTCTTTCTCCCGAGGAGACTGAACCCCGGGTGTTCCGTGTCCCACGGCGCAGCCCCGGCACCGGTATCTGCACAGGGGATTTGGCGCTGGGGCAGCCGTGTGGCGATGCTGCCGCAGCCGAGCCCATCCCTTCGGGCCGCTGTCCCCGTGCATTTGGAAGGGCACGGACACAACGCTGAGCGCCGTGTGTCTCTGTGCTCCGTGTGTCTCTGTGCTCCGTGTGTCCCTGTGCTCCGTGTGTCTCTGTGCTCCGTGTGTCCATGTGCTCCGTGTGTCCATGTGCTCCGTGTGTCTGTGTGCTCCGTGTGTCTCTGTGCTCCGTGTGTCCCTGTGCTTCGTGTGTCTCTGTGCGCCGTGTGTCCATGTGCTCCGTGTGTCCCTGTGCTCCGTGTGTCCATGTGCTCCGTGTGTCCCTGTGCTCCGTGTGTCCCTGTGCTCCGTGTGTCTCTGTGCTCCGTGTGTCTCTGTGCTCCGTGTGTCCCTGTGCTTCGTGTGTCTCTGTGCGCCGTGTGTCCCTGTGCTCCGTGTGTCCATGTGCTCCGTGTGTCTCTGTGCGCCGTGTGTCCATGTGCTCCGTGTGTCCCTGTGCTCCGTGTGTCCATGTGCTCCATGTGTCTCTGTGCTCCGTGTGTCTCTGTGCTCCGTGTGTCCCTGTGCTCCGTGTGTCTCTGTGCTCCGTGTGTCCATGTGCTCCGTGTGTCCCTGTGCTCCGTGTGTCTCTGTGCTCCGTGTGTCCATGTGCTCCGTGTGTCCATGTGCTCCGTGTGTCTCTGTGCTCCGTGTGTCCCTGTGCTCCGTGTGTCCCTGTGCTTCGTGTGTCTCTGTGTGCCGTGTGTCCATGTGCTCCGTGTGTCTCTGTGCTCCGTGTGTCCATGGGCTCCGTGTGTCCCTGTGCTCCGTGTGTCCATGTGCTCCGTGTGTCTCTGTGCTCCGTGTGTCCATGTGCTCCGTGTGTCCCTGTGCTCCGTGTGTCCCTGTGCTCCGTGTGTCCATGTGCTCCGTGTGTCCCTGTGCTCCGTGTGTCTCTGTGCTCCGTGTGTCTCTGCGCTCCGTGTGTCCCTGTGCTCCGTGTGTCCCTGTGCTCCGTGTGTCCATGTGCTCCGTGTGTCCCTGTGCTCCGTGTGTCCCTGTGCTCCGTGTGTCTCTGTGCTCCGTGTGTCCATGTGCTCCGTGTGTCTCTGTGCTCCGTGTGTCCATGTGCTCCGTGTGTCCATGTGCTCCGTGTGTCTCTGTGCTCCGTGTGTCTCTGTGCTCCGTGTTCGTGTTGCCCTCAGGGGCGGAGCGGGGCTGGCGGGAGCCGCGCTCCCCTCAGAGCCCCTGAGGGCGGCAGCAATGGCGGCGCCGCTCCCTCAGCGCCCGGGCCCGGCCCCGGCGGGCGGGGAGCCCTCGGCAGCGCCCCGCTGGCAGCAGCGACCGAGCCCCGGGCCCCGGCTCTGTGCCCGCGGTGCCGCAGAGGCGAGCGGAGAGCCGCGGGAGCCGGTGCCTGGGGCGCTGCCCCGAGCCGGGAGCAGCAGCCGGCCCCCGGCCTTGTGGAAGCGCTCGAGGCTCCGGTGGTGCCGCTTGTGCAGCGGGTGCAGGTGCCTGTGCGTGGCCCCGTCCTTGCGCGCTGGCCCTGCCCCGCTCGGCTAAAAACGACCGTAAGGACCCCTTAACCGTGCCCCCAAATTCAATGTTCCACCCCTCTTTGGTAATTCCTTGAGAACAGTATCTCGTAATTACAACATCTTGTATATTCGTGTTTTTACGTCAGAGAATGTAATGGGAATATATAATATGTAATAAATACTAATTATTTGGTAATTTTGTTTATTCATTAAATCTCTTCTACATTCATGCATCCTTAACTATTCTTCTATACTCCTCCTACATACTACTCTTTCTTTTCTTCAATGTATTTAAAAATTCAAATTCTTATTAATCTTCTTCTATGCGTTTTTAAATTCAAATTCCTATTCCTATTACTATTCTACATCTACATTTCAAAATTCTTCTTCTTCTTCTACTTGTATGGAGTTTCAAAATTCTTCTTCTTAGTACTGTTCTACTTCTATGCATTTTTAATGTATTCTTTCTTCTTCTTCATCTTCCTAATCTTTGTGATATGTGTCCTAAAGTTAATTTGTGTTACCTCATTTGTAATATATATACTAAAGTAAATTCATGTTATCCCATTCAAAGAAGATATATGTATATAGGCTGTAGAGTTATATGTTTAGTATAAGTTTTGTATGGTTTGCTCTGTTATAAGTTTAAGTTTTACTTGCTGGATAAAACGAGAGACTGCATAAAAAGGAGACTTCCCCAGCCTGGGGAAACACCCGGGAGACACAAAGAAAATGTGATTGGATTTACCAGAAAGGGGGGACAAGAGACCGCTGCTACCGGGAATCCCTGAAAGGATACAAAGAACGACGGAAACCAAAGATAGAAGTCCGGAGGCCAAGATGATTGCTTCAGATAGATATCTCTACGAGTCTCCGTTGTAAATTTACATCTCCACGACACACCCAGGCCCGAACATCAGCAGTATTGTCTTCCTCTACCGGTCTATTCAAACTCCCGATACCAGAACCTGCATATGCCCCGGGGGGAAGACCGTCACACTCCCGGACCTCTCTCCGCAATCCAGTGTATAAAAAGAGACTGCTACAAACCAAAAATGTGAACTTGGGGGGATAGCAGGCTGACAGAGTTTGTTATCCGAGTTCACCCAGCGCCGAAATCCCGGGCTCGACGCTGTCCTTTTAATTGTGGCTAACCGAGACTGTCATTTTTGTCTCTCAATAAATTCTAAATTTTTGATAACCGAATTTGGTCGATTTTATTTATAACAATCTTCATCATCTTCATCTTCCTGGTTTCCCTTCGTCATCTTCTTCGTTGTCTTTGTTTTCATGTTCCGCATCTTCCTCTTCCCGTTTGTGCCCAGCTCCCGTTGGTGTTGGCAGCCCCATGAGCCGCAGTCCTGCGGGGAGGGAGGCTCTGTGAGCAATCCCCGCTGTTGGTGCCCTTTTACTCCTCCGGCCGCGGCCTCACGCAGGAGACCCGGAACAGCCCCCGCAGCGCCCACAGCGCCCGCAGCGCCCGCAGCGCCCGCCTGAAGTGGGAGGGACGTTTCCTGGGGGCAGCCGGCTGCCCGCGGAGGGCCTGGGCTCCCAGCCGGGCAGGCCCGGGGCTGGGGGGGCCGTGCGGGGCAGAGAACGGGCTCCCTTCCCCTTGGGCTCCAACTGCTGCTTCCCTTTCGGCAGCAGTCCCTTGGTCCAGGGCATCCCGTTCCTCCTGCTGCTGCCTCAGCGCCTGGGTGTGCAGCAGAGCCTTGCTCAGGGTCCCACTGCTCACGTCGTCGCTCATGCACAGCTGAGCCTGGCTGCTGGCCGGACTAGGGAACAGGACAGCCGGCGGGCTCTGCGTCCCCAGTGATGTCCTCTCCTCACAGAGGACAGAAGAAGCTGCTGCCTTTTTGTCCTGCGGAGCGAGAGGCTCCTGCTCCACACAGTGGGAGAGTCCTTCCTCTTCGTGTTCTTCACAACGGGAGAGCTCTTCCTCCTCCTGTTCTACACAGTGGGAGAGCTCTTCGTCCTCCTGTTCTTCCCAACGGGAGAGCTCTTCCTCCTCGTGTTCTTCACAACGGGAGAGCTCTTCCTCCTCGTGTTCTTCCCGCTGGGAGACCTCTTCATCCCTGTGTTCCTTCCAATGGGAGAGCCGTTCATTGTCATCTTCCCATGGGGACATCTCTTCAACATCACAGTCCTCCCCAAAGCACAGCTCTGGGTAATTTTGGATGTCTTCTGGGGAAAGCTTCTCACCCTCCTCGTTATCCCCTTGGGTCAGCTCTTCGTCACTATCACTCTCCCCTCGGGACGGCTCAATTTCATGCTTCCCTTCACCTGGAGACAGCTCCTTGTGACTCTGGTCCCCTCGGCAGAGCTGATTGTCATCTTCCAGTGGGAACAGCTCCCGGTCACTCGTGCTGTCCTCTGAACCGGACTCGATGGCCTCTTCCACTTTAGACAGCTCCTTATCAGTCAAGCTGTTCCCTGAAATGATCACAATAGCCTCTGCAACTGGGGACAGCTCCTGGTCGCTCCGGCGGTCCACTGAAACGTCCCCAACGGCCTCTTGCGCTGGGGACAGCTCCTGGTCGCCCGGGCGGTCCACTGAAACGTCCCCAAGGGCCGCTTGGGCTGGGGACAGCTCCTGGTCGCTCGGAAGGTCCACTGAAACGTCCCCAACGGCCTCTTGCGCTGGGGACAGCTCCTGGTCTCTCGGGCGGCCCACTGAAACGTCCCCAATGGCCTGTTGCGCCGGGGACAGCTCCTGGTCACTCGGGCGGTCCACTGAAACATCCCCAACAGCCTCTTGCGCTGGGGACAGCTCCTGGTCGCTCGGGCGGCCCACTGAAACGTCCCCAACGGCCTCTTGCGCTGGGGACAGCTCCTGGTCGCTCGGGCGGTCCACTGAAACGTCCCCAAGGGCCTCTTGGGCTGGGGACAGCTCCTGGTCGCTCGGGCGGCCCACTGAAACGTCCCCAAGGGCCTCTTGAGACGGGGACAGCTCCTGGTCGCTCGGGCGGTCCACTGAAACGTCCCCGACGGCCTCTTGCGCCGGGGACAGCTCCTGGTTGCTCGGGCGGCCCACTGAAACGTCCCCGACGGCCTCTTGCGCCGGGGACAGCTCCTGGTTGCTCGGGCGGCCCACTGAAATGTCCCCGACGGCCTCTTGAGACGGGGACAGCTCCTGGTCGCTCGGGCGGCCCACTGAAACGTCTCCAACGGCCTCGTGCGCCGGGGACAGCTCTTGGTCGCTCGGGCGGTCCACTGAAACGTCCCCAACGGCCTCTTGCGCCTGGGACAGCTCCTGGTCGCTCGGGCTTTCCACTGAAACGTCCCCAACGGCCTCTTGGGCTGGGGACAGCTCCTGGTCGCTCGGGCTTTCCACTGAAACGTCCCCAAGGGCCTCTTGCGCTGGGGTCAGCTCCTGGTCGCTCGGGCTTTCCACTGAAACGTCCCCAAGGGCCTCTTGCGCCGGGGACAGCTGGTCGCTCGGGCGGCCCACTGAAACGTCCCCAACGGCCGCTTGAACCAGGGACAGTTCCTGGTCGCTCGGGCGGTCCACTGAAACGTCCCCAACGGCCTCTTGCGCTGGGGACAGCTCCTGGTCGCTCGGGGGATCCACTGAAACGTCCCCAACGGCCTCTTGCGCTGGGGACAGCTCCTGGTCGCTCGGGGGATCCACTGAAACGTCCCCAACGGCCTCTTGCGCCGGGGACAGCTCCTGGTCGCTGGGGCGGTCCACTGAAACGTCCCCAACGGCCTCTTGCGCCGGGGACAGCTCCTGGTCGCTGGGGCGGTCCACTGAAACGTCCCCAACGGCCTCTTGCGCTGGGGTCAGCTCCTGGTCGCTCGGGCTTTCCACTGAAACGTCCCCAACGGCCTCTTGCGCTGGGGTCAGCTCCTGGTCGCTCGGGCTTTCCACTGAAACGTCCCCAAGGGCCTCTTGGGCTGGGGACAGCTCCTGGTCGCTCGGGCGGCCCACTGAAACGTCCCCAAGGGCCTCTTGAGACGGGGACAGCTCCTGGTCGCTCGGGCGGCCCACTGAAACGTCCCCGACGGCCTCTTGCGCCGGGGACAGCTCCTGGTTGCTCGGGCGGCCCACTGAAACGTCCCCGATGGCCTCTTGCGCTGGGGACAGCTCCTGGTCACTGGGGCGGTCCACTGAAACGTCTCCAACGGCCTCGTGCGCCGGGGACAGCTCCTGGTCGCTCGGGCGGCCCACTGAAACGTCCCTAACGGCCTCTTGCGCTGGGGTCAGCTCCTGGTCGCTCGGGCGGTCCACTGAAACGTCCCCAACGGCCTCTTGCGCCTGGGACAGCTCCTGGTCGCTCGGGCTTTCCACTGAAACGTCCCCAAGGGCCTCTTGCGCCGGGGACAGCTGGTCGCTCGGGCGGCCCACTGAAACGTCCCCAACGGCCGCTTGAACCAGGGACAGTTCCTGGTCGCTCGGGCGGTCCACTGAAACGTCCCCAACGGCCTCTTGCGCTGGGGACAGCTCCTGGTCGCTCGGGGGATCCACTGAAACGTCCCCAACGGCCTCTTGCGCTGGGGACAGCTCCTGGTCTCTCGGGCGGTCCACTGAAACGTCTCCAACGGCCTCGTGCGCCGGGGACAGCTCCTGGTCGCTCGGGCGGTCCACTGAAACGTCCCTAACGGCCTCTTGCGCCGGGGAGAGCTCCTGGTCGCTCGGGCGGTCCACTGAAACGTCCCCAACGGCCTCTTGCGCTGGGGTCAGCTCCTGGTCGCTCGGGCTTTCCACTGAAACGTCCCCAATGGCCTCTTGCGCTGGGGACAGCTCCTGGTCGCTCGGGCGGCCCACTGAAACGTCCCCAACGGCCTCTTGCGCCGTGGACAGCTCCTGGTCGCTCGGGCGGCCCACTGAAACGTCCCCGACGGCCTCTTGCGCCGGGGACAGCTCCTGGTCGCTCGGGCGGCCCACTGAAACGTCCCCGATGGCCTCTTGCGCTGGGGACAGCTCCTGGTCCCTGGGGCGGTCCACTGAAACGTCTCCAACGGCCTCGTGCGCCGGGGACAGCTCCTGGTCGCTCGGGCGGCCCACTGAAACGTCCCTAACGGCCTCTTGCGCTGGGGACAGCTCCTGGTCGCTCGGGCGGTCCACTGAAACGTCCCCAACGGCCTCTTGCGCCTGGGACAGCTCCTGGTCGCTCGGGCTTTCCACTGAAACGTCCCCAACGGCCTCTTGGGCTGGGGACAGCTCCTGGTCGCTCGGGCGGCCCACTGAAACGTCCCCAACGGCCTCTTGCGCCGGGGACAGCTCCTGGTTGCTCGGGCGGCCCACTGAAACGTCCCCGATGGCCTCTTGCGCTGGGGACAGCTCCTGGTCGCTGGGGCGGTCCACTGAAACGTCCCCGACGGCCTCTTGCGCCGGGGACAGCTCCTGGTCGCTCGGGCGGCCCACTGAAACGTCCCCAAGGGCCTCTTGTGCTGGGGACAGCTCCTGGTCGCTCGGGCGGTCCACTGAAACGTCCCCAACGGCCTCTTGCGCCGGGGAGAGCTCCTGGTCGCTCGGGCGGCCCACTGAAACGTCCCCAATGGCCTCTTGCGCTGGGGACAGCTCCTGGTCGCTCGGGCTTTCCACTGAAACGTCCCCAACGGCCTCTTGGGCTGGGGACAGCTCCTGGTCGCTCGGGCGGCCCACTGAAACGTCCCTAACGGCCTCTTGCGCCGGGGAGAGCTCCTGGTCGCTCGGGCGGCCCACTGAAACGTCCCCAACGGCCTCTTGGGCTGGGGACATCTCCTGGTCGCTCGGGCGGCCCACTGAAACGTCCCCCATTGCCTCTTGCGCTGGGGACAGCTCCTGGTCGCTCGGGGGGTCCACTGAAACGTCCCCAACGGCCGCTTGAACCAGGGACAGTTCCTGGTCTCTCGGGCGGTCCACTGAAACGTCCCCAACGGCCTCTTGCGCTGGGGACAGCTCCTGGTCGCTCGGGGGATCCACTGAAACGTCCCCAACGGCCTCTTGCGCTGGGGACAGCTCCTGGTCGCTCGGGGGATCCACTGAAACGTCCCCAACGGCCTCTTGCGCTGGGGACAGCTCCTGGTTGCTCGGGCGATCCACTGAAACGTCCCCAACGGCCTCTTGCGCTGGGGACAGCTCCTGGTCGCTCGGGGGATCCACTGAAACGTCCCCAACGGCCTCTTGCGCTGGGGACAGCTCCTGGTCGCTCGGGCGGTCCACTGAAACCTCCCCGATGGCCTCTTGTGCTGGGGACAGCTCCTCCTCACTTCTGCTGTCCCCTGCAATGATCTCAATGTTATCTTCCACTGGGGGCAGCTCATGGTCACGTGTGCAGTCCCCTGCAATGTCCTCTAAGGCCTCTTCCACTTCAGGCAGCACTGGCTCAGTGTTGCTGTCCTCTGCAATGTCCTCTAAGGCCTCTTCCACATCGGACAGCACCAGCTCAGTGTCACTGTCCTCTGGAGAGAGCTCGATGGCCTCTTCTGCTTCGGACAGTTCCTCATCACTTGTGCTGTCCACTGGAAAGGGCTTGCTGTCATCTTGTACTGGGGACAGATCCTGGTCACTCCTGCTGTCCCCTCGAATGAGCTCCATGTCTTCCATTGCTTGAGACAGCTCATGTTCATTGCCATTTTCCTTTTGAGACAGCTCGTCATTATTCTTTTTCTCCAGTGCCATATGCTTGAGGCTGCTCTCCACAGCACAAGCCCCCGAGGGGATGGGCGGCAGAGGCTGCAGCTGCCAGCCTGGGGACACACGGCCTGTGCCCTCCTGGGCCACCCTGAGCGGGGACAAGGACACCCTGGGCACGGGGCTGTGTGCCTGCCAAGGACAGGGGCTGCAGGGCTGCGGCCCCTTCTCCCCTGCGCTCCCCAGCTCAGTGCCCTGGCGCTGAGTGTCCCTAGGGCTCACCAGGCAGGGCAGTGGTGACAGCAGTGGCAGCTGTGGCAGTGGTGGCGGTGATGGCAGCAGTGGCGGTGATGGCCGTGGTGGTAGCGGTGGCAGTGGTGACAGCGGTGGCAGCTGTGGCGGTGATGGTGGCGGTGATGGCAGCAGTGGCGGTGATGGCCGTGGTGGTAGCGGTGGCAGTGGTGACAGCGGTGGCAGCTGTGGCGGTGATGGTGGTGGTGATGGCAGCAGTGGCGGTGATGGCAGCGGTGATGGTGATGGCAGCGGTGGCGGTGAAGGCCGTGGTGGTAGCGGTGGCAGTGATGGCAGCGGTGGCAGCAGTGGCAGCGGTGGCGGTGATGGCAGCAGTGGTGGTGATGGCCGTGGTGGTAGCGGTGGCGGTGGTGACAGCGGTGGCAGCAGTGGCAGCAGTGGTGGCGATGGCAATGGTGGCAGCGGTGACAGCGGTGGCAGCTGTGGCGGTGATGGTGGTGATGGCAGCACTGGCGGTGATGGCCGTGGTGGCAGCGGTGGCAGTGGTGACAGCGGTGACGGTGATGGCAGCAGTGGCGGTGATGGCAATGGTGGCAGCGGTGACAGCGGTGGCAGCTGTGGCAGCTGTGGCGGTGATGGTGGTGATGGCAGCAGTGGCGGTGATGGCCGTGGTGGCAGTGGTGGCAGCTGTGGCAGCGATGGCAGCAGTGGCAGCCTGTCCCTAAGGAGGGACAGGGCTGGGCTCCGGCTGCCCTGCGGCTGCCTGAGCTGCACCTCTGGGATCTTGAGTTGTTTAAGATCTTTGGGTCCCACCTTTGGCTGTTCAACCAGGACTGGTGGCAGCTTGATGGGCATCCCTGAGGAGCAGGAGGACGAGGAGGAGGCGTGGGATGGAGATGGCTCCCTTGGCAGGGCAAAGGTCCTGGCCCTCTCCATCCACTGGCCTCGCCTTCCTGCCTCATCACTCTCCCTTTGCCTCCTCCGCAGGCTCAGAAGTTGCCCTTGGGCGGGCTGGGAGTTGGGCTTCCCTTTCTCCATGTCCATTGTCGCAATAATTTTTGTCTTCCTCTGGCGTAGACAGATGCAGGGAGCTGCTTCCTATTCAGCAAGCGGCTCTCCTGCAACTGGGCACCCCTGGGCTCTGTGCTCCTTGGATACCGTCAGGCTCCAGGGCGGGGCTCCCTGATGTCACAAAGCTCTCTGGCCACCACCATGTCCCACGTCACCAAGGGATCCCCACACCAAGCGCCCGTGTCACAAAGGGCCACCCCCGGCACGCCGACAAGAGCGGAGCAGGCAGGAACCGGCACGGAGCAGTGCCCGGACTTGTGACCTCATGGCCCCGGCTGTGCCCAGAGCCCTGAGGGGCTTTGGCCGCGCTCCCACACGGCAGCCCCAGCCCCACAGGGCAGAGCACTGGGTTTGCAGCCTGCGCTGTCCAGGGCACGAGCAATTGGCCACACGGACGTGCCAGGGACTGGTGGGCAGTGGCTCCAGGAGCCACGGGAGGCCGGGCACCTCGCCTGTCCCTCGGGGCTCTGCCCGGGCACCGGGGCCGTCCCTCAGGGCTCTGCCAAGGCACCAGGGCCGTCCCTCACCGCCTTTAGCGATGGCAGCCCGGGGCCCCGAGCGCAGCCTCGGCGCCTTTGCCGGGGCCGGGAGGCCGAGCAGGGCAGGGCCAGCATGCAAGGACGGGGCCATCCACAGGCACCTGCACCCGCTGCACAAGCGGCACCACCGGAGCCTCGAGCGCTTCCACAAGGCCGGGGGCCGGCTGCTGCTCCCGGCTTGGGGCAGTGCCCCGGGCACCGGCTCCTGCAGGTCAGAAGAAATCACCCCCAGGAATCAGCGGGTGAAACCACCCCTGCCATGGCAGGGACACCTTCCACTGTCCCATGCTCCTCTAGACCCCATCCAAGCTGCCCTTGGACACTTGCAGGGATCCAGGGCAGCCACAGCTGCTCTGGGCAACCCAGGGGCTCACAATTCAGAAGCTTCCATAGAATCAGCTCCTCCCTACAATCCATACATCTCCAAACACAGACTTGCCCACTCCTTTCAGGCTTCAGCAGGATGTGCCAAGACTTGATGATCTTGATGAGTCACTTAATGGACTGGAAAGTGTCACTGCTGCAGGATGTTCTCAAAGAAGATGAATAAAGACTGGGGTTTTGGTATGAATGTTC
The DNA here is from genome assembly GCA_037837765.1 of Delichon dasypus. Lineage (NCBI taxonomy): Eukaryota > Metazoa > Chordata > Aves > Passeriformes > Hirundinidae > Delichon > Delichon dasypus. The sequence goes on from JBBAXF010000002.1 coordinate 120,424,606, forward strand.
CCAACGGCTCAGGAGTGTGTCTGAGCTGCTCAGCAAATTCCAGCAGCAGTGGCACTGGAGAGGCATCCTTGCAGCAGGGCCCAAGGTCATTCCCCGCAGGCATATCCCCAGTTTGGAGCTCGGAGGTGACACCCAGCCCAGCCCTCCTGCCCAGGACACTGCTGCTCCAGGGATGGACACGGAGAAGGGATTCCTGTCTCCTTCCAGATGCAGAAAAAATATATCAGACTTTCTTTGGGAGTATTTCCAAGCCGTAAGATGAAACTCCAGGAGGCTGTGTGGAACCAGCTGTGGATTGGAGCCACAGACGGGAGTGGACTTTGTGCCAGGGAAACGTGCCCAGTGTGGATCCACCAGCTGGGAGCTGCCCCAGGGGCGCATTCTCCTCACGGACACCCATTCCCTTCTCACTGTGGAGCCCTTCCATCAACACTCAGGGACAGGATGAACCCCTGGAGGCTGGAATGGGATCGCAGGCAAGAAATGGGGCTGCAGACCTGGGGATACACTGCACAGATTCCCAAAGCCTGGCAGGCTGCACGTCTCCAGGGCAGCCTGACATCTTCAGGATCCTGGTGCTGGCACAGGGCACTCACCACCCCCTGTGACTGGCCAGGACCAGCACCTGGGATCAAACTCCATGTTCGGAGAAGTCACTGCAAATGTAGCCGTCAGCTCACAGGGCAGCCCAGTCAAGGTTTATCCTCCCAAACTCCACTGAAACCTCACAGAAAATCATTCCAGCCCCAGACTATCCTCCTCTGTTATTTGCCGAATCTGCCATTAAAATATTCCATTGCCAGAGCACCCCATGGGTTTGTCATCACCAGGGCTGAAGGCTCTTCCCTGCCCCACAAGATCCCTATGTCCAGAGGGTCTCTTGGAGCACATTCTCCCATCAGGAGCTTTACTGGAACCACTGCAGTGATTCCTGGCAGTAGGGACCCAGTCCTGAGGCTGCAGGATTTGATCCATATGCCAACAGCCCAGGTAGTCCTATTTAATAGTGAAAAATTATGTATTTTTTTCACTTTCCAAGGAACACCCTTTGATTCAGGCATTGCTTCCCCACACAGCTCCAAGAATTCAAGAGGGGATGTGTTAATCCTCTGTTCCCACTGTTCCAACACGCTTCTTCCCCGTGAAAAGCCAAAGGTGAAACAACCTTGGATGACAAATTCCTCGTGAGCTGGATTGCACGGCAGGAGGTGGGACCAGGCAAGCTCTGAGGTCCCTTTGAACCCAAAGCATTCCCTGGTTCTGTGGCTGTGACAGAACACACAGATCTTTACACACAGCCTGGTCGTGCAGGAGCAGCCAGGCTCCCATCCCAGCTCCAGAGGCCGCTGGCAGCTTTGCCAGGTCCCTGAGGAAGAGGCTGACTCCGGTGTGAGGCACCACAACAGCTAAAAACATGAAATCCTGAAATCCAGAGGAATAAGGGCCATGCAGGAAGAACCGAGTGCTCCAGCTGGATGGATAGTGGCAACCTACCTCTCCTGTAGGTCATGGAGAGACTGCTCAGCCCTGTGGAGACCCTCCAGGTCCTTCATCATCTTCTTCATGTGCTCCTTGGAGTAGCGGTTCTGGATGTAGGCGAACCAGCAGCCGCCCACGCCGATGACGATGGACACCACCAGCATGAAGTCCTTGAGGTGGTTGTGACGAGTCACTGCAAAAGACCACAGACACTGCTGGAGTCAAAGGATCACGGTGATAAACTCCAAAGGGCTTGGCCTGCACTCCAGTGGGACAGGAGAACTCAGGGGAGTCTGACAAGGGACTGTGGCACAGGATTCACTGAGGGAAATGTTGAGCTGTGTCGATGTTTAAGGGTAAAACCAGAAGCTCGGCAACATTTATTCAATTTGGAAAATAAAACAACGACAAAAAAAGATGGAATTCCAAATCTTCCAGCTCCAATTTGTCTGGCAATAAGTGGTACAGGAGAAACTGCAGATAGGAACCCCTCCAGAATGGCTGTCATCTCCCAGGGCAGCACAGGTAACCAAGAACAAAATAATTACTTGGAAAAACACAGCTGAGATCAGAGCTCAAGTGTCCAACTGTCAAGTTGCCAAACCTTCCATCAGAATCACAACTCAGTGTGGAAACTCCCTTTTTCAACAGTTAGTTCAAAAAAAAAGGTGTTGATGCATGTGAGAGGATGAAAGTAATTAAGTAGGGGTTTCAGTGCTAAACAAAGCCCAAAAAGATGAGTCAAGTAGAATTTTTTCCTTTAACTCAACCAAGTGTGTGCTGGAAAAGGCGCAAATGAAAGAGCAGCTCAGTCCAGTGAGCTGGGACTTAATGATCAGTATCCACTGGTTTTGAACTAAACAGGCAATTTACACCAGATACAGGGAAAAAATATCTACACTGAGGGTGGCAGGCCCTGGCACAGGGTGCCCAGAGCAGCTGTGGCTGCCCCTGGATCCCTGGCCGGGTTGGACACTGGGGCTTGGAGCAGCCTGGGACAGTGGCAGGTGTCCCTGCCATGGCAGGGGTGGATTAGACAGGAGCTGGAGCCCCTCCCAAGCCAAGCTGTTCTCTGATCACGGCTAAACCACATCTGTGACACTGGCAGAGCTGGGGGGCACAGGAGGAGACCCGAATGGGAGAGGCAGAGCACAGCAGGGACTGACCCGGCTCGAGGGCTGCCCAGCAGCCCCACACCAGATGGACACGTGGGGGACAGTGCTGCTGCTCCCCTGCCCACGATGCAGAGACTCTCCCTGCGCAGGGAGAGGGACAGGAGCCCTCCCCAAAGGCCCAGGAGCACCCCCAGCATCACCTCCCCCACCACAGGCGATCCATCACTCCCTGCAAACACCCGGTGTAAATGCAGCACTCAGAATTAAACAAGGTGAGCGCTGGCCCCGTGCCCCCTCCGGATGGATTATCACAACATCCTCTTCCGAGGGAGCAGATCCTGGCAAGTGCCTGCGTTTCCCTCAGCCTGAATCCTTTCAGCTCCCATCTGGAGAGCAGTGGGGCCCACACATTCAGGTGCTTTGTGTCCCACCCTCGCACAGCCACCACAGCTCTGTTCTGCCCTGCTGCCCCTGCTGGAGCCATTCCCCGCCCGCAGAGCTCAGCATGTCTGGGAGCTGCCTGGAGCAATCCCTGCCAGCCCCACCCCAAGCTGATCCCTCTCCTGCCCCTGTGCCAGCCATGCTCGGCTCCAGCACAGCAGCACGTGCACACATCCTTCCTCGGCACCAGGACTGGCCAAAGACACGTGGATGAGCTAACTCCAAGGGAAACTCAGCTTGGATGTAAATGTATGAGCATGGAATCCCAGGATGGTTTGGGTTGGAGGGACCTGAAATCCCACCCAGTGCCACCCCTGCCATGGCAGGGACACCTCCCACTGTCCCAGGCTGCTCCAGCCCCAGTGTCCAACCTGGCCTTGGGCACTGCCAGGGATCCAGGGGCAGCCACAGCTGCTCTGGGCACCCTGTGCCAGGGCCTCAGCACCCTGCCAGGGAACAATTCCTGATTCCCAATCTCCCATCCAGCCCTGCCCTCTGGCACTGGAAGTCATTCCCCCTTGGCCTGGCAGCCCAAAGCAGAGGGGCACCTGCCCTGAGAGCATCTCCATTTTCTCACCTTCACTGTAGATGTTTTTTTTCTGGTATCTAATCCCAAACAACCCTCCTGCAGTTCCAGACCTCCCCCCATTGTTGAATCATTTCACCTTCTTCCAAACACAAAGCCCAGGCAGAGCTGCCAACCCAGCAGGACATCAAGTCCTGCAGCTGAGCAGAACAATCAGTCTGTGATAGAACTGTGCCTGTTCTCCCTCCTTACCCAAAAAAAGGAAATGAGAAGGGTTGAGAAGTATGTTTTCCGTGGTGTACGTGGCTTCTCCTGCAGCCTTTGCAGGTGTAAGGTCTGCTCAGGTCTGCCTGGTGCTGGGAGCAGCCACAGCCACACGGGTGCAGAACAGGCTGTGCCTGCAGTGCTGCGGGACAGCGACAAAACCAGAGGGATTTCAATCACAACAAACTGCACAGGAGCAATCTGAGGCTCCAGCCGTGCCCTAGGTCTGCCCCAGGGCAGAGGAGCAGCAGGGAAAGAGCTGAAATTACAGAAAGTTCTCTCTCAAGTTCAAAAGCAGCAATGCTGCACCTGCAGAGCCTCCAGCCCTGGGACACCAACAGCAGGAGGAACTGGAGCTGCTGGGGAGAGGAGCCAGGAGCTGCTGCAGGGAGAGCTCAGAGCACCTAAAGGGGCTCCAGGAGAGCTGCAGAGGGACTGGGGACAAGGGACAGAGGGACAGGACACAGGGAATAGCTGCCAGTGCCAGAGGGCAGGGCTGGATGGGAGCTTGGGAATCAGGAATTGTTCCCTGGCAGGGTGCTGAGGCCCTGGCACAGGGTGCCCAGAGCAGCTGTGGCTGCCCCTGGATCCCTGGCAGTGCCCAAGGCCAGGTTGGACACTGGGGCTGGGAGCAGCCTGGGACAGAGGGAGGTGTCCCTGCCATGGCAGGGGTGGCACTGGCTTGGATTAGGGTCCCTCCAACCCAAAGCAGTGTGGAATTCCATGTTTTCACCTGAAGTTTTGCTGTTTTGTGCCAGATAAATTCCTGCACCACAGGAACGGGACCCTGAAGGGACAGACACAGAAGGAATCACCTCACCTTGCTTAGATTAAAACTCTACCACGCTCCCTTGCACTTGGATTAATTACAGAGCTGAAGTGGTCAGACCTGTTTGCTGTAGGAAATGGCAGGGCTGGAGTCTGGCAGCAGGAACCAGACCTGGATGGACAGCAGGAACCTGCAGATTTACATGGAAACTGCCTATGGAAACTGGCTGAAACCTCTGCCACGAGGCAGACATGCACCCCTGGAGCTCTGGGCTGGGAAAAGCTTCACCCAGCAGGAGGAGGAAGAGCACTGCATCCACCTGCTGTGATCCCCACAGACAGCAGAGTGTCAGCATTTAGGAGCCTGCAGGAGGACTGGGGCTCCAATCGAGGCTGCTTTTATTCAACGCTTTTACACCTGTGGCGAACACAGCTTCAAAAGAGGAGACAAACCCTGGAAACTCTACCCGTGCACCACATCCCACTGCCAGCAGCTCAGAGACCCTAGAGCCCAGCTCCCCTCCAGAGCCACCTCCCCTGGCCATGGGAAAGGAGCTGTAAAGCAGCTTCTGCAGCTTAAAAGGTCACTGAGCACTTCCCAAAGCTGCCCGTTGCTGCTGGCTCCTGAAAGGTGTTTTGCAATCCATTCCTGAAGGAATTGGTTTAAGCAACCTCTCCCCATGACTGCACACAAAGCCATTCAGATGACCAGAAACCAGGAAATTTTACCTTCTGAAAAGGGATAAATCTCTCTTTCAGCTACAGATTCAAAATGTCTTTCCTCTTCTCACATGCCCCGTATATACAGCCATAGAACCATGGAATGGTTTGGGCCGGGAGGGACCTTCAAGCTCGTCCCATTTCACCTCCTGCTGCGAGCAGGGACACCCTCCAGCAGCCCAGGCTGCTCCAGGGCCCGTGCAGCCCGGCCTGGAAAGCTCCCGGGCACGGGAGGGGAGGTGCGTGAGCAGCCCGGGCGCCGCGGCTCCCTGCACACTTTGATCTCCGTGACCCTGGCAGGGCCAGGGAGCTGCAGGGCAGAACAGAACAGCTCCAGCATGGGGAACACATTCATTCCCGGCCAGGACAAGCCATTCACTTGGCCATTTACACAGCTCCCAACAACGCTGGAAAAATTCCGCCCCCAGCGCAGGAGCGGCTGGGCTGGAGCCGCTGGCGGAGGAGCTCACTCAGGACGGCTCCAGCAGCCCTGGCCAGGCCACCACCCACCAAAAAGCTTCATGGTTAACATAGGCAATGAGTAAAAACCAAACTGTGCCGCAGAAAAAAAGAGGCTTTTTGATAACTGTGAGCAGAACCGGCTGATTGTACAACCCAGGCTTGTGATTTCCTCCCTTGTTGGAGTCCAGGGCATTCCTTTGGCTGCCCTGGAGGGTCAGGGACCTGGGCAGGGGGGTCTGGGACCCCAGCCCAGAGCTCAGAGAGACACTGGATTTGATCTCAGTCCATGGGAGAGGCTTCTTGCACTGCAGGAAGCATTGCAGGCCACAAGAGTGTGAAAGATTGTAGTTTAGTATATCACAGGGTGAAAAAACAGTGAGTTTGGGATTTTTACCATTGAAGTGAATGGGACAAGATGGAGAATTTGGGGCGTTGTCTCTTTCTTCTTCATTCTTTTTCCCTCACTCCATTTCTGCAGTGACGTTGGCACAAAGTAGTCAGTGAGGATTGGGTCAGAGTAAAGATGACCTTTTTAGTAATAGTGATAGACATTGGTAATAAATAGTAAATAAAGAATACTTAGCAATTAGTATAAAAGATAAGGACAGCCCAGAGACAGGAGGAGTCACCAGATGTCTGAGCCGTGGCAAACATCTTTTGGACACTGAGAAAATTGTAAGATAAGAACTAATAAAAGAAGCATGTGACCTTGAAGACTCCGTCTTTTCCTGCATTTGGCACAGAGCTTTGCAGAGGGTCAGAACTCTAAAACCACCTGAATGCCAGGGAATTTAAACTCCTGAAAAGGAGCCCTGACACTCCCTGTGGCTCTGCCAAGCCCCACACTGTGGTTCACGCTGGGCAGGAGGTTTTCCCAGGACTGGGTGGGAATGGCTGGAGAGCAGCCCTGGGGAGAAGGGCTTGGGGGTGCTGGAGTGGGAGAGGCCAGACAGGCCCCAGCCACGAGCACTGGGACCCCAAAACTCCCGTGGTGATCCCCCAGCATGGGCAGCAGGGAAGGGGGGATTCCACCCCTCTGCACCCAAAGCCCAGGAGAAAGCCGTGCCAGACAAGGAGAGAGACAAAAGCACCTTTAACAGGGAGCAGACAGGAGACAGAGGGGAACAAAGGGATGCAAAGGGAGCACCTGGAGCGTGGAGATACACATCAGAGAGCTTGAGATCCTGATAAAGCATCAAAGGAGCCCAGGGCCTCACACCAGCCATCCTAAACTTCTTCCCATGCAGCCTGCTGCTCCTTCCCTCCTCCAGAGGTGGGGAATTCACAGCCTGAGTCACCAGCGGCGCCTCAGGACACGGCAGTGGAGCCCCAGGAAAGCCCAGGACAGGATGACAGAGCTCCAGGACGTGGCAGGATCGCTGCCCTCACCACCAGCACCACAGAAGGGCAGCACCCTGTGCACCCAGGAGATGCCAGCAGCACCTCAGGGAGCAGCCCTCCAGACGGGAATGCCAGCCCAGGATGCCTCCAGGCCACAGAGCTGCTCCCATAAATCCTGCACCAGCCTGTTCCTGCTCCAAGGGAATGTGCTGGGATGAGTTTCCTGGGTGAGGCTGCGCCGGGCAGTTTGGGTCGCCCAGGCCTGGCTCTGGTGCCAATCTGAGCAGACACAGATCCTCGTGTCCAAGGATCTGGTGGCCTTGGGGGTCTTTCCTAGCCCTGGTGTGGAAAATCAAGGCACAGAGGATTCTCTTGCACGCAGGCCCAAACACAGAACTGAGCACAGGGCTCCACCTGAGACCTTGGAAAAGGCTTCCAAATGTAGAGACCGTGAGCAAGAGTGTGGATGTGTAGTTTAGACGGAATCATATTAATCTAGGCAGTGGAAAGTTCTAAAGTTTGGATGTAGAAGTAGTTAACAGAAATAGTAAAAAGTTTTAAGGTGCAAGCAAGTTTTGTGTGTCACTATAGGATTGGGTAAGAAAGCCAGCACTGCAGCAGGATGGGTGATACAGTTTAATTGGCCACGGGTGTGAAAGTTAAAACAATCTGTGTGGCAGCAGATTATTGGCTAATAAACCTTTAAAAACCCCTGTAACCTGTGGTGGTGTGACCACCAGCTCCTGGAGTATGAGGTGAAGGCGTTCTCAGCCTTCATGAGACTGAGACAATAAATCACGTTTTAAGATGTTTCCCAGTGTTCCCAACTCTCTCAATATCCCCATGAGACAAAAGTTTGAAAATTCTAGCTAATCTTTAAACTTAAGAGCATACACTGTGTTTTAGAATGTGCTTTAAATAGCGCTTTAGAGCGTACTTTAAACTACATTTTAAAAAGCATTTAGTGAATATCAAGCACTGTGTCTGTTACCCTTTACATACTTTAAAGCAGCACAAGCATCTGAGACCCCTCAGTGATAAGAAGACTAAACTAAACACAACGAAATAACAAAACCAAAAACAGAGATAAAGAAAAACCACTGACCCTTAACCAGCAGAAAATAACTTCTTGCCTTAAAAAAGTGCCAAAAAAAGCCAAAGCACCCACACAAAAGAATCCAAGTAAAAAGTTCGCTGAGGAAGTTTCCTTCATCTTCTAAAGACCCTCAAAGACCCCCACCAGAGCGAACTGAGCACGTGGAGTTAACAACCACACAAAGCCACGAGAGCAAGGCTAAAGAAGTATGTACGAAGCAGATTGTACAACAAATACCAGGCACGTGTAAAACCTCAAAGAATAATAGTGGGGCCGAGCTCTCTTAGTACTCATGAAGCTGTTCCCCACACGTCTCAACATCAATTAAAGCCCCACACCGCTCTAGCAGCGGCTGCAGCTGTGCCATCCCTGCTGTGCCCGTTCCCCTGACCCCTGGCAGCCTGGGTACTCACACAGAGGGGGCCCGAAGAGCACCGTGTCCAGAGCCTTGAGCTGCAGCTTCTGCCGGTGGCTGCGGTCCGTCATTTTGAGCACGGTGCCCATCATGGTGGCGTTGTTCACTGCCAGCCTGCACAACGGCGGGGAAAAGGAGCTGTGAGCACACCCAGCAGAGCAGAAACAGAGCAGGGCCTGGGAGCTCCCTGCCACCAGGACAGAGCCCTCACTGCTGGTGGCTCTGAACCAGGGTGTCTCCAGGACACTTTGATGCAGCATTTCTAGGAATGGGAGAGAGTGGGAAAAACCCAGGGCCAGGTCTAACTCATTGACCTGACAGCATGGGGGACTGATTTCCCATCAAAACCCACCTTCTGGTGTCCTACCAATCACTAAGAACTACTTTTTAACCTAATCTCCATTGCCTTTACATCCTGTGTCACAGACCATAAACCACAGTTCCCCCTTGGAAGGAACATGACACACACTGTGCTGCCTCAAAAACGTCATCATTTTACCCCCATCATTTTATCTGGCCCGTCAGATGAAAAGACCCTTCCTCAGCAACAGGAACCTTTATCAAAATAAGCTGCACTGAGGTTTTTCAAACCTGTTACAAGTTTAGGCTGACTCCAAGCCAGTGTTTTTCAACATGGAATCATGGAACAGTTGGGAGGGACCTCAGAGCCCACCCAGTGCCACCCCTGCCATGGCAGGGACACCTCCCACTGTCCCAGGCTGTCCCCAGTGTCCAACCTGGCCTTGGGCACTGCCAGGGATCCAGGGGCAGCCACAGCTGCTCTGGGCACCCTGTGCCAGGGCCTCAACACCCTGCCAGGGAACAATTCCCTCCCTAAATCTGACCCCAATTTCCCCTCTTGTCACTCAGAACTGGAGCAGAACAGGAATCAGGCTGGGCAGGGCACAGGCCAAGGAACTTCAGGTGACGGGAGGAGCTGCCAGGCCTGGTTCCTGACTCCTGAAAGGGCCTGGCTCCTTCCCTGCACACATCCCACGGGGACACTGTGGGCACTGACCTGGGCATGGCACTGACCTGGGCATGGCACTGATATTGACATGGCACTGACCTGGGCACGGCACTGACCTGGGCATGGCGTGGCCGCTCAGCTGCAGTTTCCTGAAGGTCTCCTCGTACTGGGGCAGCTCCACGTAGGAAATGAGCCACTGAACCACCTCATCCACCGTCCAGTTGTACACTGAGGAGAGCAAAACAGGCCACAGCTCGGTGTGGGTACATGGAACATCAGCGAGGTGCACTCTGGGTGGGGAGGGACCTCAGAGCCCACCCAGTGCCACCCCTGCCATGGCAGGGACACCTCCCACTGTCCCAGGCTGCTCCCAGCCCCAGTGTCCAACCTGGCCTTGGGCACTGCCAGGGATCCAGGGGCAGCCACAGCTCCTCTGGGCACCCTGTGCCAGGGCCTCAGCACCCTGCCAGGGAACAATTCCTGATTCCCAAGCTCCCATCCATTCCTGCCCTTGGCACTGGGGCACTCCACAGTCCTGCAGGACCTCAGCCTCCCCCTCATGGGTCCATCTTTGCCCAGACCCCAGGAACTGCTGAGGCTCTGCTGCACCTGAGCCTCCACAGACCACACATGGCGTGGGAAGAGCTGCCAGGAGCTTTCCCTGTGACAACACACCTCTCTCAGGGATGGTTTGCACCCGTGCTCCCAGCTCCCAAAATTAAAACATGCAACGAGGCCATCAGATAGGGGAGCAGCAGAGGCTCCACCTCCTGCCACAGCACCAGCTCAGCCCTGGCACCCTGGCAGGGCCAACTCCCAAAGCGCTGGCAGGGGCCAGCTGGGATCACTCGGATTTCCATCAGCCAGGTGATCCTGCTGCCTCCAAACCCCAACAGGGAATGTTCATCCTCATCACATGCCCAAAGCCCTGGAACTCTGATGTAAGCTCCAAAAGCCTCTCCCCCTGCTCCTGATCCCTGGACCGGTCACCCAGAGCAGCTGTGGCTGCCCCTGGATCCCTGGCAGTGCCCAAGGCCAGGCTGGACACTGGGGCTGGGAGCAGCCTGGGACAGTGGGAGGTGTCCCTGCCATGGCAGGGGTGGCACTGGGTGGGGTTTGAGGTCCTTCCCAAGCCAAACCCATCTGGGATTCCCTCTGAGCTTTGACCAACAAAAGCACACTTGGAGTGATGCCGGAAAAAAAGATCGGAAGCAGCTTGAGAAAGGATCTGTGGGAGGAGGTGGAGCAGGTGCTGCAGCCCAAGTGAACCAGGTGAACTTTGCTCCTTCACCTCCTCCCCTGGGCACCTGTGGATTATTTTTGGAGCTGTCATGCAGCTCCAGAGCCGTACCTGAGGAAACCTTTGGAAATCAAGCTCCTGCCTTTGCCACTCTTTTGTGCTGTACTTAGAGCAATGCTCTGAAGGCAAAGACCATCCCAGAATGCCACATGAGTTAGGATTGGGAGGGACCTTCAAGTTCACCCAGCACCACCCCTGCCATGGCAGGGACACCTGCCACTGTCCCAGGCTGCTCCCAGCCCCAGTGTCCAACCTGGCCTGGGACACAGCAGATGTTTTTATTGGACAGAGGAGGATTTGTTACACTTTAATTTATCTCTGTGCCTGCCACGGCAGGGCTGCACAGCTCTGCTGCAGTACCAACGCTGCCTGGGCCCACGAGCATGAGAAACATCCTCCCAAGCTGCAGGGAACCCAGCACCTCCCACAGGGGCTGAGGGATGAGGGAGAGCAGGGAGGAGCGACCTGGGAGAGATGAGGGAGCTCAGAGCCAACTGAGCTGATGAAAGGGAGGAAGATGAGCGAGTTCACAGAGAGAGGGAGATGGAGCTCAGGGAAATGAGTGATCTGGGAGAGATGAGGGGGATGAAGGATCTGGTGGAGATAAGAGGGCTCTGAGATGGAGCTCAGAGCTGAGTTGATGAGGCTGAGGGAGCAGAGGCTCCACAAGGTGCCATCCCCACGGACACAGGCACGGTGACAGCTGCAGGGTGGCACAGACGAGGCCCCCAAGCCACCCTGGCTGCAGGGAGCCCCCTAGAGCTCCTGGCCACTGTCCCACACACGGGGGACACACACATGGGGGACACCCGTGGCTGTGAGCACGAGCAGGGTGTTAGTGATGGCAGGAGCAGGAGAAGCCACACGCCCTGCAAGGAGACACCACCAGAGCCCTGCCACGGGGCACCAGGCCACATGCCAGCCATCAGCACCGCCAGCCTGGCCTCCTCCAGAGCCCCTGGCTTCTCTCACTTCCACATCCACGTGGTTATTTTGGGAGGAAGTCCCTGAGAACCAAGCACTAAGCTGAGCAGGACCCTGCCCTGCCTCCTCATCCCCAGGGGCTGATCTGGCATCACTTCCATGGCCTTGGCAGAGCCAGGCTCACCCAGGGCACGCTCCAGCACACCCAGCACCTTGTCAGGGCATCACAGCCTCCATCTTCTGTGAAAATCAGGGGGCAGAAATATCTTTGTACTTTCCACATGTGACCAGGAACAGCAGCAACGGCTGGAGGAAAAGCAACGGCTTGAAAACAAATGGCTCAGGCCCAGGCAGCCCATCCCTGCAAGACGTCAGTGCTGGTTTTCACACCCACAGGAACGAGCAGACCTTTCCTAAGAGCCCGATTCCAGCTTCATGACTTCAGTTCAAACTCCCAAACTGGGCTGCAAATTTCCCTGGCAGTGTTCCAGGCCAGGCTGGACAGTGGAAGGTGTCCCTGCCACGCAGGGGTGGCACTGGCTGGGCTTTGAGGTCCCTCCCAGACCAAACTCTCCGTGATTCCATGACATCAGACCACCCTTCAGAAGAAACCAGGCACCCGCTCTGTGAGCCAGATCTACAAGATGATGAAAGGGAAAACAAGAGCAGGAACTAAATGCAACCCTGGGGCACGCAGGCAGCCACGGCAGCTCTGCAGGGCCCGTGTGTGCCAAGGCAGCTCAGCAATAAACGGGCCTGGCGAGTATCAAGGGATGTTCTCCTCCATCCCTTAATGATTTCTACCCTTTCCAGCTGACAGCAAAACACACTCCAGGCAAAGCCGTCCGTAAACAGCCCTGTAATGGGATAAATACTTCCTACACGAGGCATTCCTTGGACACAGGAGACGCAGGGACTCGGAGTCATGGAATCACAGGGCACTTGAGGCTGGAAAATCCCTCATGCCCAGCACTGCCGAGGCCACCACAGACCATGTTCCCAAGAGCCACCTCCACAGGGCTGTGAAATGCTCCCAGGATGTGATTCCATCCCTGTCCTGGGCAACTGTGCCACTCCTAAGTGATGTGGATAAGAATCTTCAACACATCCCTGCCCAACTCCATGGGAGAGTCTGGTCTGGGACACAGACAGGGATACAGCTCTGGAATCATCTCACAGATATCAAAGACTGCTCTGGGTTGGGAGAGACCTCAGAGCCCATCCAGTGCCACCCCTGCCATGGCAGGGACACCTCCCACTGTCCCAGGCTGTCCCCAATGTCCAACCTGGCCTTGGGCACTGCCAGGGATCCAGGGGCAGCCACAGCTGCTCTGGGCACCCTGTGCCAGGGCCTCAGCACCCTGCCAGGGAACAATTCCTGATTCCCAATCTCCCATCCAGCCCTGCCCTCTGGCACTGGGAGCCATTCCCTGTGTCCTGTCCCTCTGTCCCTTGTCCCCAGCCCCTCTGCAGCTCTCCTGGAGCCCCTTTAGGTGCTCTGAGCTCTCCCTGGAGCTTCTCCTCTCATGCACAGCCCCACTGCCTTCAATCCACGCTGCAAATGCTGCACCTCAGTGTCCTTTTAGTGCTGCTGCTCTCCCTACAGCTGCAGCCACAGCTCTGGACACAGGAGTACATCCCACCCAGAGGAATTTGAGGGCTAATACAGAAAAGTCAAATACTAACAGGACACAAATGAGAAACTGAAATTTCTGTGGCTGATGAACTGATTAGAAGGCTGATGTGCAGTATTTCATGGAATGGATATAGATACAACTCCTCTTTTGGAGACGAGGAGCACTGAAAAAAATGGATTCATAATATCTGTGGAATTCTGTGTGAAAGCACTGGGGAAGCATTTGCCAATTTTAAAAGCTTGTTCCAAGATCCCCAGATTTCAGGAAGTTTCTCACCAGAGGCTGAATTCCCACCCCCTCCCTGGGTGCTGGGATGAAGAACAGCATCTTGGAACAGCCTAAAGTTATTTCTACATGGACTGTACTCACGACACTTCCTGGATTTTACTCTCCCTTCTTTTCACTGTGAAGGGGCTTTTCAGGTTCAGAAAGTTTCTCCTAAGGAAAACACAACCTGCAGGAAAGCTCCCAGGCAGCTCTACGGAATACTCAGGATGTTCTCACCCCATTAAAATTCCATCTCAAACTGGGTGTTCGAAGGAGAGCCTGGAACTGGAGAGCATTTGGCTCTACTGAACAGACATTTCTGGGACAGAGAACAAAAGGATAACTGATACTTTGGTGGCCGTGCTCAGGTGCAGCATGAACAGCTTGGAAGCACCAGGCCTGAGGAAATCCCGGGAATCCACACCTCCAAAAGGGAGCTGGAAGAGTACAGGGCCGGCAGGAGGGAGGAAAAGCAGCACGTTCCTCCTGAGAGCTGCACACCCTGCCCAGGGCATCTGAAATCCAAACTCCTTGGCACTCCTGGGAAAGGATTCCTTGGGAATCTCGGGAAAGGATTTCTTGGCTTTTTGCCCTTTTTTTACCTTCGGACGTTTTCCAGGCCTTCCAGAGATCTTCCACGCTGATCAGCTTGTCTTCTCCATGGAAAGTGCTGTGCTTGACTGCTGGGTCGTGGTAATTCAAGTCTTCCCTCAAGAACTAGGAGAGGAATTAACAGCAGGATTAGCCTTTGGTTCATCTTTTAGGGAGAAGAGGAGCATAAAAAAAAATGGAATATTACAAATTCTCATGGGAAATCAAAATAAATCTGAATAAATAATTTTAAAAATGCACATATTAGATATATAAAATATACACATCTATCTTTTATACAGATATAAGGATATTCCCTGCAGTACCCATGAATATTTCTGTTCCTGGCAGGACCAGCCAGGAAATATTCAGTAAGTAAATATGTTAAATTCGTTATAACGCAGAGAAGGGATAATTAATCAGAACCTCGGGTTTTGGGATTCCAGACTTTTATTTGAATTATAGCATCACCAAAAATTCAAATTCACCTAAGTGGCACAATAGAACCAGCTTTATTTCAGTGGAGTAAGAACCCAAAAATTATTACTGGATTTGATCTGCGCCTTCAAATCCAAGCTGGAACAAATGCCAAGGGCAGGAGGAGAGGCAGTTCCACTGAAAAATATAGATAAATACATGGATCCTAGCTCAGTGGGTGCCCAGAGCAGCTGTGGCTGCCCCTGGATCCCTGGCAGTGCCCAAGGCCAGGTTGGACACTGGGGCTGGAGCAGCCTGGGACAGTGGGAGGTGTCCCTGCCATGGCAGGGTGGCACTGGGTGGGATTTGAGGTCCATTCCCAACCCAAACCAGTCTGTGAAATCCACCAGCAGACAGAGAACCACTCACGTTCCAGTGCCCAACAGATGGAACCCAGTTAAAGGATAACGCTGCATTCCCGCCCCTCAGGACATGATCCCCACACGGGCAGCTTCACCTGTGGGCTCCTCCACGTGCAACAGGATCAACCCACACCCAGTAAACACCCTTAGATCTGGAGATGGTGTTCCAACACCACACAGGGCACGGGGAAAAGATCTGGGCAGCTTTACATTCCCTGTAAATCCCCTGCAGGTGCTGCCAGGGCAGCTCCAGCCTGGGCTCCTGCTCCGCCACCCAAAGCTGCCACTTCCTGCCCGGCACAAAACATGGAAAACGGGAGAACTTGGGAAAACTTGTGCTTTCAGCAGGGGCTGGGCCTCCTCGGCGCTCCAGCTGTGCCAGTGCCTGGCCGAGAGGCGCCGTTGTCCCCCGGCGGGTGACGCCGTGACCCGGCAATGTCACCGAAGTCACCGGCAGCGGGATCAGCTGCTGCTCTGTATATTTAGCTCGGGGAGCAGAGAAAGGAAAAGTGATCCCTCAGCTTCCCTCGGGCTCACGATGGCCAAAACAAACCCCAAGGACTCGGCGGAGGGGCCGGGGCCGGGCTGGGCTGGGGGGATGTTCCCATAACGGAGCAGGGAGCGGATGCAGGAAGGGGCTGGAGGAGCTGGGCTGAGCCCACCAGAGCCCAAAGTGACCTTAAAGCACATTGTCCACCAGTACCTTCTGGGGAAAGGACAAAATCATGGGATCCCAGACTGGCTTGGGATTGAAGCCCGCCCAGGGCCACCCCTGCCATGGACAGGGACATCTTCCACTGTCCCAAATATTCCAAACCCCAGGCACAAGAACCACTGGCCTACTCGCAAACCACTGAAAAGCGCTTCCAAGTGATCCCAGGCCTGGAGACAGCCAAAGCTCTGAGTCCTGCACGCAGGGTGGAGCAGAGTGCTTCCAAGGTCCCACGTCTCCACCTCCAAGATCCCGTCCAGACCACCCCAGCCTCAGCCAGGCTGTGAATCCACAAGGACAGGAGGAAACTGAGTCAATCCCAAGTCTTCCCACCAAGCCCAGGGAAAGACAAACCATGGACAAACCAGCCAAAAGCAACGGGACCAGGACCCCTGCTACAAACACAGGATGAGCTGGGGTCACAGAGGGAAGACTCAGCCTGGGAATGCTGGTCTTGGTGCTCTGGGACACCAACAGCAGCAGGACCTGGAGCTGCTGGAGCCAGTCCAGAGGAGCCATGGAGCTGCTGCAGGGCTGGAGCCCCGCTGGAGCCAGGCTGGGAGAGCTGGGGGTGCTCACCTGGGCAGGAGAAGCTCCAGGGAGAGCTCAGAGCCCCTGGCAGGGCCTGAAGGGACCCAGGAGAGCTGCAGAGGGACTGAGGATGAACTTGCTGGCTGAAGGCACACTCAGAATCGAGCAGATCCGCAAAATGGGATTTTCTGGTGGGTTTATTTTTTCCCATAGAATCCCAGAATCTCCTGAGTTGGAAGGGACCCAGAAGGATCATCAAGTCCTAGCTGTTCACAGCCCCAGCAATCCCACCCTGTGCCTGAGAGCATCCTTGAACTCTGTTTTTTGGCTTTTTTATCTGCAGAAACTCCAGCTACTGAAGTGATTTTTCAAACCTTGCCATCCCTCCCACGTCCCTGGATCCGTGCCACCCTCCCTGCCGAGCACCAGCTCCCGCTGTGCCGCAGCCAAGGGCCAGGCCCGGCCACGAGCTCGCTGCTCCCCATCTCCAACAGCTTTCCTGAGCCACCAGTGCCATAAAACCACAGACAACTCCTGCCCACAAGGCCTCTTCCCGCTCAGTGACCCCAGGAGCAGGGCCTGGGAGGAGCCAGGGAAGGACTGAGCAGCAACACAAACCTTGTTTCCTGAGGAAACCAGGCTGGCAGCACCCGAGAGCACCGGGAACCCGCATGCCAAACAGCCGGAGCTGCCTTGGCTGTGAGCGTGGAGACAGGAATAGATCCCTAATTAGAAGATTTCCCCCTGAGGGACACTTCTTTCATTTTAATCGAGGCCACTGATGTCATCTGGAACTTCATTGAAAACTCACTTCCCAGCAGGAAAGCTGCAAGGATGACTTACGGACAGCGTGAAGCTGTGGGACAGAACTCCACCCATCATTTATTTTAAAAATACCATTGTCCGTGTGTCCCCTTCTGCCCAGGCAGGCCTTTCAGCCCAAACAAAACACTCCCATCACCTACCCACAACGGGTAGGGGCCAAAACAATAAATGAAAATATAAAGTTCTCAACCAATGCCCATCTCTGGAAGCGTTCCAGTCCAGGTTGGACAGGGCTTAGAGCAGCCTGGGATGATGGAAGGGGTCCCTGCCCATGGCAGGTGGTGGAACTGGATGAGGTTTGAAGTCCCTCCCAACCCAGACCATCCTGGAAGTCCGTGAGCCCCGTAAAAGGTTTCAATTTGAGCCTCGTGCATTCTTCCCAATAATCCCCCGGCAGCTGTCCCACCAGAGCCCCGAGTTAAACCTGACTGCAGGCTCTGTGCGGGGGAGAGACATAACCTTGACAGGGAGAACCCAGCAGGAGCTGGCCCAGGGAGGGAAATTCTGGAATACCCCATCCAGCGGCTCCAGAGCTTATTGACAGGTGAGCTTAATGTAACTTCAATAAAAGCTTAGCAGAGGTAAAGCAGCAACTGCTCCTGTGGGATCCCAGGGCCAGGGAATCACAGAGGCTGGAAAAGACTTCCAAAGTCACTGAGTCCAGCTAAAAATGCACCAAGCCAAGCACTGGTGGGGGCAATCCCAGCACAAACACAGCCTGGGGAGAATGGACTGGGAGCAGCCCTGGGGAGAGGGAGCTGGGGATTGCTGCGAGAAGCTCAACAGGCCCCAGCCACAAGTGCAGGGACCTGCAATCCCTGTGCCCTGGGCTGATCCCACAGCATGGGCAGCAGGAAAGGGACTGGGATTCTGCCCCTCTGCCCTGCTCAGCCTGGACAGCCCTTTCCAGGAGGAATTTTCCCAATATCCAAGCTGAGCCTCCCCTGGCCCAGGCTGAGGCCGTTCCCTCTGCTCCTGTCCCTGTTCCCTGGGAGCACAGCCCGACCCCCCCGGCTGTCCCCTCCTGTCAGGGGCTTGTGCAGAGCCACAAGGTTCCCCTGAGCCTCCTTTTCTCCAGGCTCAGCCCTTTCCCAGCTCCCGCAGCCTCTCCTGTGCTCCAGACCCTTCTCCAGCCCTCCTAAAAGCAGAGCAGAGGTGCTGGGAGCAGGAGCAGCCCTGCCAGGGCTGAGCCCTGCTCAGATCCAGCTCAGAGGGGTTTGAGGAGGGGCTCTAAGAGCACCAAGGCAGTGATTCTGGAGCCTCTTAGAAAAACCCATTGAATTCCTCCCAGCCTGGCAGTGTCTCAGTGCCAAGGCTCCGGGCACACATTCCCAGCAGCGTTTTGTACCAGGAGCTCCCAATGACTCCAGTGGGAGTGGGGGCAAGGTTTGCTCAGAGACATGAAAGAGCCAGCTCTGCCCAACCCTAAGGACACGAGGATTATTCCTAATTTAATGCCAAGGAGCAGCACACATGGGCAGAAATGGGCAGAAATGGGCAGAAAGGGGCTGAAATGGGCTGAAATGGGCAGAAATGGGCAGAAATGGGCTGAAATGGGCAGAAATGCGCTGAGGCTGCCCCAGTCCTGGGGAGAGGCTGAGCTCCAGCTCCAGCACTCAGTGAGGGAATTGCCTCCAGGGAAACACCTCATGTGGTGGAGGAAATGCAACTGGAAGCTTTGCAATTGTTTTCATGACTCACTCCAGTGGGATTGAGGCAGAGGGAACAGCCCTGCTAGCTGGGAACAGCCACCCCAAACCAGCAGCTCCTGGCACCCTGGGGACTGTCACTGCTCCAGAGGGACATTGTGATGGCTGCACTTGCAAGAGCAGCTGTGGCTGCCCCTGGGTCCTGGCAGTGCCCAGGTTGGACACTGGGGCTGGGAGCAGCCTGGGACAGTGGGAGGTGTCCCTGCCATGGCTGGGGTGGCACCGGGTGGATTTAAGGTCTCTTCCAGCCCAAACCAGTTTGGGATTCTGTGACCTGGGTCTGCAAAGCAGCAAAGATCCCTGCACCCACGTGCTTCCTCTCAGCTTCCAGCACTCTGACTTTCCTGTTTAGCTGCCACTTCTCCCTAGAAGACAGAATTCCTCACCTCCAACGAGCACCCACCACAACTGAGGCAACACCACATAGAGCTTTCCCTTTTCCAGCAGATCTTATTTCCGTCGGTGCTTGTGTAAACAAAGAACAACTTTCTTTCTCCTCAATCCTTTATCAGCTAAAATGTCCAAGGCTGACACAACAAAAAGCTGCTCCTTTTTATGCAGGGAGCACCCACAGACTGAAACTGTTTCAGTTGGCTGCTGGAAGAATGCAGTAAACATAAAATCATGGAATGGTTTGGCTTGGGATGGACATTAAACTCATTTAATTCCACCCCCTGCCGTGGGCAGGGACACCTTCCACCATCCCAGGCTGCTCCAAGCCTCATCCAGCCTGGCCTTCAACACTTCCAGGGATCCAGCCACAGCTTCTCTGGACAGCAATGAAGTGGCTACAAACCCCCAGCAGCGAGGAGAAGCCCCAGGCAGCACCGATGAAGTGCTGAGACACCCTGGATCATCTCACGGTGGAGGAGGCTCCCAGCCCAGCCCAGCCCCACACCGACCTCGTCGCTCTCCTCCACGTCCACGTTGCCGTTGGCGTCGTCGTCCATCTGCTTGTGGATGTTGCGCACGGCCTCGAAGCTGAGCTGCTCGTCCTCGTCGTGGCACAGCGCCTTGTCGATGCGGCAGAACTCTGCTGGGGCAAACACCGGCACGTCAGGCAGCAGCACCACCCCCTGCGGCCCCTCTGAGCTGGGCTGGGGCTGGGGGAGCTCCTGGAGCTGGGACTGGGGATGGGGGAGCTCCTGGAGCTGGGCTGGGGCTGTGAGAGCCCCTGGAGCTGGGCTGGGGCTGTGGGAGCTCCTGGAGCTGGGCTGGGGGAGCTCTTGGAGCTGGGCTGTGAGAGCTCCTGGAGCTGGGCTGGGGCTGTGAGAGCTCCTGGAGCTGGGCTGGGGGAGCTCCTGGAGCTGGGCTGGGGCTGTGAGAGCTCCTGGAGCTGGGCTGGGGGAGCTCCTGGAGCTGGGCTGGGGGAGCTCCTGGAGCTGGGCTGGGGGAGCCCCTGGAGCTGGGCTGGGGCTGTGAGAGCTCCTGGAGCTGGGCTGGGGCTGTGAGAGCTCCTGGAGCTGGGCTGGGGCTGTGGGAGCTCCTGGAGCTGGGCTGGGGCTGTGGGAGCTCCTGGAGCTGGGCTGGGGCTGTGGGAGCTCCTGGAGCTGGGCTGGGGCTGTGAGAGCCCCTGGAGCTGGGCTGGGGCTGTGAGAGCCCCTGGAGCTGGGCTGGGGCTGTGAGAGCTCCTGGAGCTGGGCTGGGGGAGCTCCTGGAGCTGGGCTGGGGGAGCCCCTGGAGCTGGGCTGGGGCTGTGGGAGCTCCTGGAGCTGGGCTGGGGCTGTGAGAGCTCCTGGAGCTGGGCTGGGGCTGGGGGAGCTCCTGGAGCTGGGCTGGGGCTGTGAGAGCTCCTGGAGCTGGGCTGGGGCTGGGGGAGCTCCTGGAGCTGGGCTGGGGCTGTGAGAGCTCCTGGAGCTGGGCTGGGGGAGCCCCTGGAGCTGGGCTGGGGCTGTGGGAGCTCCTGGAGCTGGGATTGGGGCTGTGGGAGCTCCTGGAGCTGGGCTGGGGGAGCTCCTGGAGCTGGGCTGGGGCTGTGAGAGCCCCTGGAGCTGGGCTGGGGGAGCCCCTGGAGCTGGGCTGGGGCTGTGAGAGCCCCTGGAGCTGGGCTGGGGCTGGGGAGCTCCTGGAGCTGAGCTGGGGCTGGGGAGCTCCTGGAGCTGGGCTGGGGCTGGGGGAGCTCCAGGAGCTGGGCTGGGGCTGTGAGAGCCCCTGGAGCTGGGCTGGGGCACAGCCCCCGGGCCCTAGGGCAGAGCAGGGCAGGGCAGGGCAGGGCGGAGCTGCTCCCCTCACCCCATCCCTCCCCGTTCCCACCGGGACAGCTCTCCCAGCAGGGCCGGCTCCTGCCCACAGCCCGAGCTCTCCCTCGGAGGCTCTGCTGGTGTTGGCACCGCGTGCAGCCGGGGCGTTTGGGGAGGAAGATCTGTGTGTTTATAAAACACGTCAATTAAAGCCCTTCCCTCCTTCCTGATTATGGAACGGGCTCTTCTGGCTGCTTTTCACGTCATTTTCTACTTTCCAAGACCAACACTTTACATTTTGCTGCGTGCCCGAGTCCATGCGAGCACCCGGTGGGGCTGGTTCCACTGCCAGGTGGTGGCACAAGACCCAGGGATGAGGAATCCCGAGGGATCTGGGCAGGGTGGAGAGCTGGGACCATGCCAAGGCCGTGCAGCACAGCAGGGCCAAGGGCAAGGTGCTGCCCAGGCTGGAGAGCTGGGGGCATTCACCTGGAGAAGAGACACCTGAGAGCCCCTTCCAGGGCCTCCAGGAGAGCTGGAGAGGAACTGGGGACAAGGGAACGGCTTCCCTTCCCCCTGACCAGATGAGCTGGACAATGATGAAGCCTCCTGCAGAGGCAGGGCTGGTGTCCTGCTGCTTCCCAAACCTGGGGAAGCTCATTCCATGCTAACTCCTGTCTGTCCATGCGGCCAGGGGAGCCCAGCAGCGCTGTGAACTGGTGCTCAAACCAGTGAGGGAACTGGGAACCGTCCCCAGGGCTCTCTGCTCCCCCAGGCCACCCCTGGCCAGCTGCTGGCAGAGATAAGGGGCACCCGGAATCACAGGGAGCTCAGAAGAGCTCTCCAGCTCTTCTGCCCTGAGGTTGATTTGCTGAGATTCGGGGTTCCTCCCCTGCATGAGTTTTCTGGTGGCTCAGAACTTCGGGCTGGCCCTTTCTGAGCTGGCTCCTCCCGTTCTCTGCCAGGCAGCCCGCAGGGACACGAGATGGTCTCTGTGTTTATGCTGTCCTTGGACCTGAACCCAGAAGGAAAAATGAAGCCAGGCTCAAAGATATCTCCCAAAAATATGACATGGTTGTCTCGTTCCGAGCCTGTGCTTGTTATTGCAGGGGAGAACGTGGCAACGCTGTAGCAAAGTTTGGATTACAGGAAGGGAAGGTCGTGTTTTTGTAAAAGTGAGTTTATTGAGATTAACTCCCTCCTGACCACGGAACTCCTGAGCCCCGGCTCACGCCTGCCCAAGGGGTTCGAGCAGGGAAAGAGACCTGAGGGGATGAGGTATGGAAGGGATAAAGGACTGGGGGAGTCAGGGATTGAGGGGATCCCGCCCAGATCTCCCACCCCAAGGACAGCCCCTGGGGCTTTCCAGCACAAATGGCAGCAATGCAGATTGGCTGAGAGCAGCAGCAAGAGCAATAAAACAATGGCTTCAAGAGCTGCCAGGTGCTGATAACCAACTACACCATCAACAGCAATCAAAACAAACCCAGGGAGGAATTTGGCGCTTTCATCAAGACCAGAAAGAGCCTGAATATGGGGCACAAGTGATTCAATCAGCAGACAGCCCTGAACTGATAAGAATTCCAGCAGCCAGGATGAGCTATTCATTCCCCTCCCTGTTATCTCCCTGGGCTGCAGCTGCAGGAATACCCAAATGAAGGAACAAAGACCAGCACCAGCCACTCGGACTAAGACTGATGGAAGATTAAGCTAAAGATCATAGCACAAAATCATCCTTTGGGTGGGAAAAGCTCACCCACACCTTCCCCTTCCCAGGTAGCTCCAAGCCCTGTCCAAGCAGACCTGGAATACTGCAATCAGGCTGTTCCAACACACCTTCAGCAAACAAAAGCCTCCAAATGAGTGCGAATTTGGCTTTAAGTAAATCTCCCTCTCCAGAACGTCCAGCCCTGAGTTTTGCTCCAGCAGCTTCCCCAAGAGACACTTGGTGCCCGGTCCTCACCAGGGCTGTGATTCCTGGAGTCCCGAGAAACAACACCAGCACCTTCACACCCACCCCACCTCTCTGAGTCATCGGGAACCTTCTGTCTCCATCCCGCTGTTCTGGCTCCGCGCCTGCTCTTTATCTCCCCACTATCAACTCCACTGCCGCGTCTGCCCGTGCAGAACAAAGAGTCCTTTGTCCCTCCCAAGGGGTGTCCTTGATGGGCCATTAACCTGGGCACGTAAACGTGGGCAGCCCTCTTATCCCATCCCTCCTGCCGGCAACCCATCCCTCCTGCCGGCATCCCATCCATCCCCTCCCACCCCTCCTGCATCCCCTCCCACCCCTCCTGCATCCCATCCCCTCCCACCCCTCCTGCATCCCCCTCCCACCCCTCCTGCCCCCCTCCCATCCCTCCTGCATCCCTTCCCTCCCATCCCTCCTGCCGGCATTCCATCCATCCTCTCCCACCCCTCCTGCCCCTCTCCCATCCCTCCTGCCTCCCCTCCCATCCCTCCTGCATCCCCCTCCCACCCCTCCTGCCCCTCTCCCATCCCTCCTGCCCCCCCTCCCATCCCTCCTGCCCCTCTCCCACCCCTCCTGCCTCCCCTCCCACCCCTCCTGCCCCTCTCCCACCCCTCCTGCCCCTCTCCCACCCCTCCTGCCCCCTCCCACCCCGCAGCCCTCGGGGCTCGCTGTCCCCACCAAAGGCTCTTTGCAGTCTCCGCTCGGGGCTCCTGCTGTCCCCCCAAGGTGCCACCACCCAGATCATCACCAGCCCTGAGGCCCAGGTGCTAAAGTAGAGCTGGAATTTCACCCGGACATCGAGGCTGGAAAAGCCCACAGACACCATTGAGTGCAACTGTCCCCAGCACTGCCAAGGCCACCGCTGACCGTGTCCCCAGGTGCCACATCCCTGTGAAACCCATGCAGGGACGGCACTCCCTCCGTGCCAGGGCTGCACAACATTTCCCGTTCAGGAATTCTCCCCGGTGCAATCTGGAGCCACTTTCACCCACCACGGAAGGCAGTTTGGGGTGGTTTGACAACAGGTGACAAAGATGTGTCCCGCGGTGGTCCTGGCTGGCACAAGTTGCCCAGAGAAGCCGTGGAGGCTCCCACATCTCAGGGACAAAGCCCTGGACCAGCAGCTCTGGGCAGCTCTGCCTGAGCATCCCCAGAGCTCCCCTGTAACATCACGTCATTCCAGACCTCTCCTTTCTCATGGGACATTCTCTCTAACGAGGATTTTGTTTGTTTAATTCCCCTTGATTTCCTTCACCGAGGTGCCATTATCTTCAATAACGCTCGGCCCCTCCGAGCTCAGCAGCAGCAGCCTGGGGACAGCACTAAACAGCAGCTTAATTATTACAATTGTCATTTACATAACTGCCTTTTATAAACACCGGGAGGGCAGCCAAAGAAAAAAAGCCCTATATTTGGGGAAAAAGATCTGTTTACATATTTCACCCGTGTAAACAAGGGCTCAGTTGAACTTCCGTGCTTATGGTTCCTCCCCTGGAACTCGGGGTTTCAATTAAAAAAATGCCAAGGACAACTTCAGGAATTTTAACGAAGGCATTAAACTGTGAGGGATGTATCCAGAGACGTCCATTTCCTCCGGAGGGGTAAGGAATAGCAAGGGGAACCCTGGGAACCCTGACATCCTGCAAGGCTGCAGAGCAGCAGCACAGCGAGCAAGGGTAAAAGGGCACAGTAACAATCCTGGGTTTCCAGCTCTGATTCCAAACAGCAGAGCCTGATGGAGCTACGAGAGTATCCAGCCATTCCCTCTGTCAGGAAATACTCAGAGTGTTTTTATACTTCAAGCTGACACTGTACAGCCTGTTAACTACAGAGAGAACTGTCAGACTCCAGGTCTAACCCGCCACAAGCACATGGGAAAGTCACATATAAACCCTTTTTTTTTTTTTCAAAAATTTATATGGATTGATCAAACAGAATTGGGATTTTGGCACATCTCATATTCCTATTCCTTTTGACCTCCTTTCCCTGGCAAACTCCTTCCCTGGGAGGTGCAGAGCCAGGGCACCAAGTCTTGCTCCAGGCAGGCAGGATGCCCAGGGCAGGGCTGGATGGGAGATTGGGAATCAGGAATTGTTCCCTGGCAGGGTGCTGAGGCCCTGGCACAGGGTGCCCAGAGCAGCTGTGGCTGCCCCTGGATCCCTGGCAGTGCCCAAGGCCAGGTTGGACACTGGGGCTGGAGCAGCCTGGGACAGTGGGAGGTGTCCCTGCCATGGCAGGGGTGGCACTGGAGGGCTCTGAGGTCCCTGCCAGCCCAAACCCTGTGATTCCATGACCAACACACACCTCACCCATGTTCCCACCTCCCTTACAGTGGGGAAACTCCAGCAGTGCTTCTCCCAGCAGGTTTGGGATGTGGAACCTGGCAGCTGAAGGGGGTTTGCTCAGGGCCAAGGAGAGCATTCAAGTATCTGCTCAGTAGGGAACTATCCCTGTGCTCCTGTGCTCCCATCACCTCGGGACAGCAGGGTCTGGAGCAGCTCAACAGGGACTCACTGCACTCCGCCAGTTTTGCACTCCATGGACTCCCAGGCTGGTTTGGGTTGGGGGGGCCCTGAAAGCCCATCCAGTGCCACCACAGCCAGTCCCAGGTCGCTCCAACCTTCAAGTTTCAGCACGAGTTCAAAGAGACTTCTTTCCCCTAAGGGAGCACCTTCCACTATGCAAAAACCCAAATCCTTGTACCCAGCTGAGATCAAACAGTCTAGAAAAAATGTAAATCCAAGCAGAGGTTTGGACTGTCTGATCTCTGAGAGACTTTTAAAGAAGTACCAACGCCCTCGGGTGTCTCTGCCGGAAGGTCCAACCCTAAAAGTTCACAAACCATTTAATAACAGTGCCCAGGGAAACGGGCTGGACCCAGTTCCTGGGGCCAAACCTGTCTCCTCTGCTCTGGAAGTTCCCTGGTGCCTCAGGATCAGCATGCCAAAGCCACACAGGGTGACAAAGATGCAGGAGCAAGCCCTGTGTGATCCATGAGCCTCCCAGCACCACCACAGCCCAACGCAGCCGCAGGAAGGAATTAAGCAGCCAAGTGAGGTTATTGCACAGTCATGAACTTGCACTCAATTAAAACCTTAAAATTCCTTCCCCAAATGGGCTCCTCTCCTTGGCACACGCTCAGCATTTATTTACTACCATCAATTCTCTCATCACTGAGCGCAATCAGCCTTTTTCATCCTCTCCATGCACCAATTTACTGATTTAATGTCAGCCCATTGCTTCCAGACATCCTCCCCTTCCCCAGAGCAGCCCTTTCATCCCTGGCTTCCACCCAGTCCCCCCCACCAGAACTCTGTCACCTCACTCTTCTTCAAGTTTCTTCAAGTGCTTCACTCTTTGCATCCCATTACGACAACACACACCCCCAAACCACAAAAAACCAAAACAAGGCTGTTTTCTGTCGGAGTGGGAACACATGCCACCATCCTCTCCCATGCCATGCCTGTCCTGGCAGTGCCCACCCTTCCTCCTCCCGCCCATGCTGCCCCAACACACGATCCACTCCATCTGTGAACAAGCCCCCCACGTCCAGCAGTTTTTGGGAACCACTCCACCCTCCCCAGAGCAGATCTGGGCACCCTGGCTTGGGTGCTCCAGCCCCCGAGTGCCAGCTTCACCCATTTCCTTCCGCAGGGATCTCTGTTTGCTCTCCCAGGCTGAACAAATAAGATAACAGGGGTTGTTTTGGTACCACCCTGTCAGCCAAAATACCACGTCAGGGCCTTCTCTGGAGGAGCAGCAGAAGCCAAAATATCCCGTGGGCAGGGAAGCTCTGAGGAGCTGAAATAACTGGAGACTGGGTTACTCCATAACCATAAACCAAGCAATCGGACTGCTGACACGTTCCTGCCCCACTGAGTGGAACAAAACCCAGTCATAAAAACTGCAGCCACAGCCAGGGCCATCCAAAACCGATGGGAGAGGGGCAGACAGCAACAGGATATGGGGAAACGGCTTTAGACTAGGAGAGGAGAGTTAGACTGGGGAAGTTCCTCCCTGTGAGGGTGGTGAGGCCTTGGCTCAGAGCAGCTGTGGCTGCCCCTGGATCCCTGGAAGTGTCCAAGGATGGGATCTGGATCCACCTGGGACAGTGGAAGGGGTCCCTGCCCTGCCCGTGGCAGGGGTGGCACCAGATGAGCTCTGTTCTTCCTCCCAGCTCCCGCCACTGCAGGATTCTGTGATTCCACGTGCTGGGAATGCTCTGCAGAGCCCTGGCAGGGCTGTGCACCCGAGGAATCCACGGGACTGAGCAATCCTGTGCCACCTGATCCAGGGACCCAGGATCAACATTCCCGCTCTGCAAGGACACAGGACTATCCCACGGCCCACACTGGCTTCCCAGTGATTCTCACAGAATCCCAGAACGGTTTGGGTTGGGAAGAAGCTCAAAGATCATCGAGTCCCACCCCTGCCATGGGCAGCGTCCCAGGCTGCTCCAACCCAGCCTCGGGCACTGCCAGGGATCCAGGGGCAGGCACAGCTCCTGTTCTGTGCCTCTGGAGGGCTCCCAGTGAGGGGTGGGAAGGGATCCAAGCCCCTCTGAGCCCCCATCCCAGCCTCCCAGCCTGAGTCAGCGCTCCAGGCAGCCCCAGCCCACGGCGCCGAGCGCCGGCTGCCGCACACCGGGATCCAAACTCTTCATCTCTGAGTGAAAGAGAAATTGCTGAAAGTCAGGAAACCACATAATGGATGAGTGAGTCATCCCTGCCTGAAAGACTGAAGATGCCAAAGAAAGCTTGGAAGTCAAAGAAAAACCCACAACATTCCTGCAGTTCCATCCCGCCACCCCTGAGCCAGGAGATCCATTCCTGCAGCAGCGCTGCCCAAAGCCAGGAGGGATTCCCAGTGGCAGCTCTGGGCACCAGCTGTGTGACACCCATGGCAGAGAACGCCTGGAGCAGCAAGAGCTCCAGATACAGAAGCAAAAATTGTGGTAGCCCTGACATGGTAACGGAAGTACAGAATTCCTCTCCTGCTATCAGAATTTATGAGGAATCAGAGAATGGCAGAAAGGCTCACGTTGGGAGAGACCTCACAGCCCATCCAGTGCCACCCCTGCCATGGACAGGGACACCTGCTTCTGTCCCAGGCTGTTCCAAGCCCCATCCAAGTGGTGAAGCCATTCCCTGTGTCCTGTCCCTCCAGCCCTTGTCCCCAGTCCCTCTGCAGCTCTCCAGGATCCCTTTAGGCCCTGCCAGGGCCTCTGAGCTCTCCCTGGAGCTTCTCCTCCCCAGGTGAGCACCCCCAGCTCTCCCAGCCTGGCTCCAAGCTCTTGGAGCATCCCCATGGCCTCTTCTGGACTTGCTCCCACAGCTCCATGTCCATTCCAAGCTGGAGGCCCGGGATGGAGAGCTCAGAGCTGACCCAAAATCCAAGCCCACAGCCAGGTTCCATCTCACCTTCACAGCCTCACGGGATGGCTGAGGGAGCGCAGTGCAATGCAGGAGCAATGCAGACCTTCCAAAGGGCATTCCCTGCATTTCCTGGCCTCTTCTCCCTCCTCCCCAGCAGCCCAGGCTCAAGGACTCCCCCGGTCCCTTCCCAGACACGCTGCTGCATCATTAATCCAAGGGAAGCGGCACCATTCCCACACTGCTGCACAAGGACAGCTTCTCCCAATCCCAGCCTTATTTATCCCTCCTGTGTCTCACCAAGAACTGCTGGTTTCCGTGTTCACAGGAACCCTGGAGAGCAGGAAACAGGGTGACAACAGCCTCTGCCGTGGCCGTGGCACACGCTGCACCATCTGCCTTTCCACAGCCAGAAGGGATGAGCTGCTCCCAAGCCACCCACGCTGTGGGACACGGCCCTGCTGCAGCCAGCCCGTGCCTCCCCCAGCACAGTCCTCACCTCCCACTGAAGAACAGGACTGCCAGGGCGAGGCGCTGCCTGTCCCCAGAGTCCGACAGCTGATCCCACAGGAAAACCCTAACCCCAATTATTCAGCCTCAACAACGGCCCGTGACCGTCACCTTGATTTCTGCGGGAATAAAAACCCGTCCCAGCGATCCCGTTATCCCCTACTGCCCCAAACTCAAGCAAAGCCACTCTCCTGTGTAATTCCCTTCCCACAAGGATCAGGACAAGCAGCAAAAGGGGACCCAAGGCACAGGGAGGGGAAAGCCAAAGGCAGGGGAAGAAAGGGGAGGAAAGGAGCAGGAGGAGGAAGAAGCTTGTGAAGAACACAAGTCCACGAAAAAGCCAGGGTTTGTTATCCTTGGTGCTCACAGACCCGTTCGGTTCCGAGCCACTGTCGGGAATCCTGGCAGAAGAACAGGATCCTGGATGTGCCAGGCACCGCCTGTGCAGTGCCTCAGAACTCTACCAGACCCCACGTGGGACAAGCCCAGTGACATGGCAGGACAAGGGCAGAGGTCAATGAGGAAGAGAGAGACACCTCTCTGCAGGACAGTGGTCACACCGCTCCCCAGGGGAATCCCGACCTCCACTCACACAGGGGGAGGAGAAGGGCTCTTCCCAGAAAACCCCACACGTCTTCTTTCCACTGAGGATCGCTATAAAAGATCACCACGAGCCCCAGGTACTTCCCTTCCCCGCGCCCAGTCACTGCCAGGGGACACCACGCAGCACACAGGGCAGCAGAGCGTGAAAAGCAGCAATTCAGGGACAGCACCAGTGGCACAAATGAAAATAAATCCCTCTTCTGGCAGGCAAAGATCACTCACATTAGGAAAACAGCGGTTTTAAAATATTTTCCCTTCCTTGCCAGCCACACATGAGCACTTTGGGTTACATCAGGGCCAGGAGAGTGAGAGAATCACAGAATATCCTGAGCTGGAGGCACCCACAGGGACCACCCAGACCCCCAACAATCCCAGCCCGGGCATCCCTGGCAGCGCTGTCCAAAGGCTCCTGGAGCTCTGGCAGCCTCGGGGCCGTGCCCATTCCCTGGGGAGCCTGGGCAGTGCCAGCACCCTCTGGGGAAGAACCTTTCCCTCCAATCCAACCTCAATCCCTCCTGGAACAGCTGCAGCTGCTCCCTCAGGTAGAAAAAAAAATCATCAGTGGATGGGATGGGCAAACAGCAATGATCCCAAACGTGCTGGTCCAAGGCAGGTGTTCCTGAATTCTAAACCTTCTGCCCCAAAGTGAGAGCTGCTGTTTCTTAATCCAGTGGGCAAATGAGGAGCACCCCCAGCTCTGAGCGGCACCATGCCAGCAGTGAATGAGCCCTGCCTGCCTGGAGCTGCCTCACTGAAAAGGCTGTTACTAAAAAACAATTGAAAAAGTCTTGAAATGAGTCACTGTGGAACCAGGATTAAATTGGGAATTTTATGCTTTGCTACACTGGAAGATGGAAATGCTGCTTTTGGAGGAGGTAGTAGGGAGATTCACCCCTCAGAAAAAAAACACCTCTCCCAACGTGGCTGTTTTCTGAGGGTGATCAGGGAAAGAGGAACTTTCTAGAACAGATTCAGACCAAGAGCAGCACTGGAACCCTGAGGCTCCACATCCCACCAGGGTCCTGGAAGTGCTGGGGCACCAAAAGGTGACACAAAATGCGAGGTGCCACCTCAAGGCCCTGAAAACCTGGGGGAGGAGAGAAGGAGCTGCCAAAACCAGAAGGGAATTCCCAAATCCCAGAGGCTGGCAAATCCCTCAGCCCAGGCAGTGCCAGCTATGCCCCGTGCCCACCTTGTCCCCAGCCCAGAGCTCTGAGTGCCACCTCCAGGTGCCACCTGCAGGGATGGGCACTGCAGAGCTCTCTGGGCAGCCCCTGCCAAGGCCTGAGCCCCCTTTCCATAGGGAAATTCCTGCTGCTGTCCAAGCTGAGCCTCCCCTGGCCCAGGCTGAGGCCGTTTGCTCTTGTGCTGCCAAGGGGGAAGGAGAGGAGGGATGGAGGGAATTCTTTTCAGTGACAACAAGTGGTGATTCCACCACTTCAGCAGCTCTTGAAACCTCTTCCTTGGCCTGAAAAATCCACGTGGAGAGGCAGCTCCCACACCTGGCATCCCTGAGGACCAGGAGACACACGGCCATTTGTGCTTTAGGAACAGCAGGAATTTGAGAGTGATCCCAATCCTCAGATGCTCCTTCCCTGAACACAGACTTTGCAAAATCCTCCAGGCCCTTTGCAGTAACAAAGAGGCTTCAAAAGACAAGCTGGGAACTCCTTGGACAATATACTCTTCATCCTCAGCACACAGGAAGAGCTCTGGCGTGATGCAACCCCTGTTGCAGTTCAGCACTTTAAACTGATGCTGTGTAAGCAAAAACCCAAGAAGGAACCCCCCAAACCTTTCCTGAGCCCAGCTCCAGTGCCACCCCACAGCTGCTGCTCCACTGCCTGTGCTAAACCCAGCTTAACCCTCCCTGAGACTGCTCAGAGTCACCTGGGAACGGAGTGTAGAATGTCCAGAAAATCCTCAAATTTGAGCGCATCTGGGGTTCTCCACCACTAGCTCACCCTTTCCCCATGATTCCTAAACCACGATTCAGCTGTGGCTTCCCCCAGGCAGCTGGAGAAGCACTGCAGGGTTTGGAATGTGCCCTTGCTCTGAGCCCCGTGCAGAGAGGAGTTGGGTTTAGGGGAAGCCGAGGCAGGAAAGGGGCAGTTTTCCAAACCCCAGTCACTGGGAGTCAGACTATGACAGCCCAGTCATGGAATCCCAGACTGGGTTGGGCTGGCAGGGACCTCAAACCCCACCCAGTGCCACCCCTGCCATGGCAGGGACACCTCCCACTGTCCCAGGCTGCTCCCAGCCCCAGTGTCCAACCTGGCCTTGGGCACTGCCAGGGATCCAGGGGCAGCCACAGCTGCTCTGGGCACCCTGTGCCAGCGCCTCAGCACCCTGCCAGGGAACAATTCCTGATTCCCAATCTCCCATCCAGCCCTGCCCTCTGGCACTGGGAGCCATTCCCTGTGTCCTGTCCCTTGTCCCCAGTCCCTCTGCAGCTCTCCTGGAGTCCCTTTAGGTGCTCTGGGCTCTCCCTGCAGCAGCTCCTGGCTCCTCTCCCCAGCAGCTCCAGTTCCTCCTGCTGCTGGTGTCCCAGGGCTGGAGGCTCTGCAGGTGCAGCTTTGCTGCTTTTGAACTTGAGAGAGAACTTTCCAAACCTATCCCTGCCCTCTGCACCACGTCCCTGCACATGCCCCTTTTACTGCCCCAAGTGCCCCCTGAGGCCCCAGGGCTGTGGGATGGGGGTTCCAGGTGCCACTTGCACCCGTCCCACGGCTCCCTGCGTGCCCAGATCCCACCCTGGTGCTGCTTTCCCACAGAACTCTGCAGCCCACGTCCCCCCGACATCCCGAGCACCCGGGCACGCGGCCAGGTGAGAACGGGGCTGGGGCTGAACAAACAGATCCTTCCCACAGCCTGGCACTCGGTGAGAAAATGCCCCACGGAGTTTCAGTGAGGGGATAAATCACTCGGAAGGGAACGGCTGACGGGAGGGCGCGAGCCGCGGGCCCCAAGCCCCGGCAGGAATCCGCGGCACAGGCGGTGCTCGGAGCAGCGCCGCAAGGGCAAACAAATAAATTCCTCAGGCACCTTCCTGAGCGCTCCATAAATCCTCCAGGCACACAGAGGCAGGAGGTGGGAGCTCTGTGCACGGCTGAGCCCCGAGAACAGGAATTCCCAGCACAGGAATGCCAGCCCTGCGTTGGGATTAGAATGGTTCTCCCTTCCCTGACGGCCCCGGCAGAGCCCAGCAGCACAGAGCACGAAGGGAAGAGCTGTGTGTGCTCGGAGGGAGCTCAGTGCCCTGGAGAGGGGCACTGGGAGCGGGATCCCCCTCCTGGTTCACATCCTGAGGGCGGGGCACGCTGCTCTGGGAATATTCCCGGTGGGAGCAGTGCCCCTGGAATAGCAGCCCTCTCACGAGGAGCTGTCGTGGAACTCACAAGTCCCTGAGCAAAGCACTCGGAGGGTGGAACACAGAGCACGGAACAGAAAGCTCCAACAGCAGCTTGGAAGAGTTTGGGACCAACCCGGGCATCCAGTGCAGTGTCCGTGGCTGCCATGGAACACGGAACACTTCCTTTACCAGAGGTTCCTTATAGACCAGCAGCTTCCAGCGAGCTGAGGCTGCCTCAGAGATGGGCTTCAAATCAGAGAAAGTGGCCTTGACTGATTTAAAAAGATTCTTATCCCCAAACACGTGTGGGAGGGACCAAGACTTTCTGCATGACATCAACCACCGAACTTGAGAACTGCAGCTTTCCGTGTGTGAATTAAAAATAAAATATTTTCATGGCTGCAAAAAAAAAAAAAAGAAAAAAAAACGAGACTTCACAGAACATTATTACTGTCATGAACAGTTAAAAAGTTCACTTCTAAAACAACCTGCACCTCTTCTTCAAAGGGACACTGAAATCCACCCAGTGCCACCCCTGCCATGGCAAGGACACCTCCCACTGTCCCAGGCTGTCCCCAGTGTCCAACCTGGCCTTGGGCACTGCCAGGGATCCAGGGGCAGCCACAGCTGCTCTGGGCACCCTGTGCCAGGGCCTCAGCACCCTGCCAGGGAACAATTCCTGATGCCCAATCTCCCATCCAGCCCTGCCCTCTGGCACTGGGAGCCATTCCCTGTGTCCTGTCCCTCTGTCCCTTGTCCCCAGTCCCTCTGCAGCTCTCCTGGAGCCCCTTTAGGTGCTCTGAGCTCTCCCTGCAGCTTCTCCCATCCAGGTGAGCACCCCCAGCTCTCCCAGCCTGGCTCCAGAGGGGCTCTGTGGCTCCTCTGGGCTCTCTCCAGCAGCTCCAGGTCCTTGCTGTGCAGGGACCCCCAAGCTGGAACAGCTCTGCTGTGGGGTCAGCCCAGGGAAAGGGGCTTTGGGGCTGGAGCTGCTGGAGGACAGCAGAGCCCATCCCAGCCAATCCCACTCCCCAGATCACCTGGCTGGAACTTTTATTTGCCCAGAGTTTTGGCAACTTTGCTTGGAGGGAAAAAAGGATTTACAGGGAAAAATGAATGTTACTTTTTCACTCTTGTACTTTCAGGCTACTTCAGCTGACATGAAAAAAATCCCCAAAACCCAAAAAAGGAAGTTGAGCTCCTTTCCATCAACTCTCCTGACCAGCACAGGACACAGCCACTGGCTGTACTGGTGGCATTTCTTTCCCAAGAGCAGAAGTGTCACCTCTGCAGCACTTCCCCCACAGCCAGAACACACAGGACTAAGTTTAGCCATCATTAGGCCACAGATAAATCCCTCCTAACCCCTGTCCACTCCCAGAGCCAAAGAGGCACCAGCAAACCAAACCATCTACAAAGAGCTCTGCATTCACCCAAATCTGACTCTTTAAACTCATTATTCAGGGCCAATTCCTTGCAGCTCTTTTAGGATCGGAGGAGCAGCAGCCCCGGGGTCTGAGCAGCAGCACTCGGGTACACTGGGCTGCACAGCTCCTGCCAGAGTGTGAAATTCTGGGTTATTCCTGTGGGGCTGGGCTGACTCAGCGTTCAGCACCAGCCACAGCTCAAGGACTGTGTTTACCAAAGGGATAACTCTGGCTAACAGGGAAGTTCCCTGCCAAATCCTAACAAAAACACACAGGTGACTCAGGAAGACGAGCCCAGACTCCTCTGGTTCTTTTTTAATACCTCATTAATCAGGAAAAAAACGTTCTATACCCTCCAGGCAGAAAATATCCTCTCCAGCAGCAGCATAATGGGGAAGAGGAGCCACAAGCTTTCCTCCCTCCTCTGCTGCAAACAGAGAACTTCCCTGCAGCTTCCCTGAAAATTTGTGTCCAAATCAACTGCAAGTGTCCCAGGCTGCCAGGACAGGGATGGAATCACAGCCCTGGAGGGATTTAACAGCCCAGTGGATGTGGCACTCGGGGACGTGGCTTAGTTGAACTCTGCAAGGGATTTTCCAACTTAATAATTCCATGATCCTCTCCAGTAAACCCAGCCCTTTCCCACCTTGTGCACCAAAGCCTCCACGAGTATTTCTACCAATGCTCACACAAAGTCTCTGCTGAACAAAAAAGCCTTTCCCCCCTTCTTTCCAACACAAATTCCCTTGTTTCTTTAGGGCAGAAGGTGCTCTGTTTACTCCCAGAGCCAGGGCGGGCATCAGTGAAAGCCCAGCCTTCCCAGGAATGCTGGATGTGCCACAGGCTGGGCCACCACGCTGCCCTTGGAGAGAGCCTCGAGTCCCTGCTCTGCCAGGCGATTTCCTGCACAGCACTGAGACCTCTGCCCCTCAATCCTGCCTTGGGAACAGCACTGTGGTGCTCCCACATCCCACAGCACCACGAGGTTGATGCAGAGCCCGTGAGGAACTCCGAGGAGCTGGAAGAGACACTGCCAGCACAGGTGTTTGGCAGATGCTGAAGAAGCCACTCCTGTTTGAACCACAGAGCAAGATTTGGTTTGGTTTAATAGTTCCTGTTCCCCGAGTGAATAGCAGCTGGAGTTTCTCCCAACCCCAAAGGAATCACAAGAATGAAGCCATTACACCTTTTCAGTGGGGATAAGGATGAGGTGGGGTGAGATGTCCCCCTTTTCCTACATCTCAGGGAACCTCCACCCCAGTTCCACTGCTCCTGGCAGGACCCAAGAGCAGCACATCCCACATCCCTGTGGGCACAGCGGGCCTGTGCTCATCCCTGGCTTTCCTGCTGCTTCTCCCAGGCAGAGCTTGGCTTTGTCCTGGATCCTGCCCACGTCCCCAGCCTCAGCAGGGCACCGGGGTCATCGCCATGCTGGGATTTGGGGCTCCCCGTGCAGAGCCCAAAGGGCTCTTCCAAAACCCCGAGCGGTGCCAACACAGGTACTGCAGAGATGCTGCCTGGGGTGAGCTGGGACAATGGGACAGCAGGATAGCGGGATACCTCCTCCCAGCAGAGTCCCAGGGAGCAGGAAAGCATCTCAGCCATTTCACCTTGTTAGGCTGAGCAGCTGAAAATAGCCCTGGGATGAAAAACAAACCAGCTGGACAAGTTCTCCAAAGCAGGAGGCTCGGCCAGCAGCGAGCGGAGCTCTGTCCTGTCCCCTGCCCATGGTTCCATCCTGTCCACAGTTCTGTCCCTGCCCCGAGCTCTGTCCTGTCCCCTACCCCAAGCTCTGTCCCCATCCCTGCCCCGAGCTCTGCCCTGTCCCCTGTCCCTGCCTCAAGCTCTGTCCCCATCCCTTGCCCCGAGCTCTGGCCCCATCCCTGCCCCCATCCCTGCCCTGAGCTCTGTCCTGAGCTCTGCCCTGTACCTGTCCCCTGTCCCTGCCCCGAGCTCTGCCCTGTCCCTGCCCCGAGCTCTGGTCCTGTCCCTGCCCCGAGCTCTGCCCTGTCCCTGCCCCGAGCTCTGCCCTGTCCCTGCCCCGAGCTCTGCCCTGTCCCTGCCCCGAGCTCTGGTCCTGTCCCTGCCCCGAGCTCTGGTCCTGTCCCTGCCCCGAGCTCTGCCCTGTCCCTGCCCCGAGCTCTGGCCCCGTCCCTGCCCCGAGCTCTGCCCTGTCCCTGCCCCGAGCTCTGCCCCGTCCCTGCCCCGAGCTCTGCCCTGTCCCTGGCCCTGCCCCGAGCTCTGCCCTGTCCCTGCCCCGAGCTCTGGCCCCGTCCCTGCCCCGAGCTCTGGCCCCGTCCCTGCCCCGAGCTCTGGCCCTGTCCCTGCCCCCAGCTCTGCCCTGTCCCTGCCCCGAGCTCTGGCCCCGTCCCTGCCCCGAGCTCTGGCCCCGTCCCTGCCCCGAGCTCTGGCCCTGTCCCTGCCCCCAGCTCTGCCCTGTCCCTGCCCCGAGCTCTGCCCTGTCCCCTACCCCAAGCTCTGTCCCCATCCCTGCCCCGAGCTCTGCCCTGTCCCTGCCCCGAGCTCTGTCCCCGTCCCTGCCCCGAGCTCTGCCCTGTCCCTGCCCCGAGCTCTGCCCTGTCCCCTGCCCCGAGCTCTGCCCCGTCCCTGCCCCCAGCTCTGCCCCGTCCCTGCCCCCAGCTCTGCCCTGTCCCTGCCCCGAGCTCTGGCCCTGTCCCTGCCCCGAGCTCCCGGCACGGCACAGGGAGCTCCAGAGGGGTCACTGCCACAGGAGCATCTCCCAGGCCAGCCCGGGGGAAGGGAGGGGTGGCAGGGAGAACACTGCCCCATCCAGCAAACCTTTGAAGATATCCATCTCGCAGGATGGCACACGAATGCCAGACATTCCCACTAAGGCTCCTGCTCTGACACGACAAACTCCAAGGGTTGAGCCTCACGAGAATCTTTTTTTCTCCTTTCCCAAGAGGAAAAGTAAAAGATGGGAGAAAAAATAACCAGCAACCCCACTCCTCACACCAATCATCAGGAAAACTTCTCTAGGAATCATCCTGCAGTGTGGGAGAACAGCAGTGAATGCCCCCAAATACCCTTTTCCACCCTCTTTTTCTTGTTAATGATACAGCAAATGAAATGAACAGGAAAATCTGTGCGCCTCCAAAACCCAGAGTGCAATCTCCAGGAAACAGCGTGGTCCATAAG
Organism: Delichon dasypus; assembly: GCA_037837765.1. NCBI lineage: Eukaryota > Metazoa > Chordata > Aves > Passeriformes > Hirundinidae > Delichon > Delichon dasypus. The sequence goes on from JBBAXF010000002.1 coordinate 120,462,110, forward strand.
AAACCTCTGAGAGCAGCAGGAGCAGAGGCCGGGAGGGCAGTGCTTGGGATGGGGACAGCCTCGGGATGGGGCAGGGACAGCACCCACGGTGGGATGAGATGGGATGAGGACAGCCCCCAGCAGTGCCCCACCAAGAGATCCTTCTGCCAGGTGTGCTGCCATCACCATTCCCACAAAACCAGCAGCACCTCCAACCCCGTTTCCACACTTCCCAGATCCACACTTTTGGAGTATGTCCTCTTTCGTCCAGAGGCTCTCCAGGACACAGCTTAGGCTGTGCCACTCCTGATGAAGCTGAGGAACCTCTTCATCTTATCAGCACTGCAGCAGAGGTTCCTCACACCTCACAGGACAGCCAGAGGCAGAGCCAGCCTGGGCTCCGGGAGGGAGCTGGGAAGCCAGAGTCTGAGACGCTGGGTATGAGGACAAAGCAGAGATGGAAGCGGCTGCTCCAGCACAATCCAAGCCCCCAAAGCCCCTGGGAGCATCAGCAGCTGTGCTGTGTTTGTGCCCCAGTCCTGCCTGGGGACAAACCCACCTGAGCCCCCAGGCAGAGTCACCTGCATCCACACAGCCCACAGATAAAAGCATGGCATGGACAAGAACTTCCCTCCTGATGCTTTCCACGGGTTTGAAGGGAAAGCAAGATCTCCTCCATTTGGCAGCTCACAGGCCAGACCCACTGTGAAATCCCGGGAACACCGAACTGCTGTCACCTTCCCAAAGTGCTCCGAGGTGCTCAGACCTTTCATCAGCCATTTCCCCATCAACACTTCATCCCTGGACTCGGATCCAGCTCCAGAAATGCCAGCCAGAGGAGGAAGCTGGGAGGCTCCAGGGGGATCTGACCCGCCTGAGATGGGATCACTTCCCTCAGCAGCGACCCTGAGCTCAGCCGCAGCAGGTGGGAAAAGCAATCACACACAGGATTAAAAGGGAATAACCTTTCCACAGCCTGCCTGGCCTGGAGGGCTCCTCAGCTCACCTGCAGCTGCTCTGTGACACGCACCAGCCCTTCAGGCCAGCACTAAGTGCCAAACCTGGATTTTCCCTCCCCACTGCCAAGTGCCGGAACAAACCCACCCAGGCACCCTTAACAACAGCAGCTGTTTACTTCCAGAATTATTTCTGTCCCCCACAGAAATTAGTCTCTACCTCCATCCATCTCTATCCAGTTAAAAAAATAACTTTTTTTCCCTTTGGCTTACTCACCCATTAATTATGTCCTGGCACTCTCACAGATCTAAACACATGCATTGCTTAGCAGCTTTAATCCTGAACTATTCCTCCCTTTCCTGCAATCCAAAGCCTCCCTTGCCTAGGAAGGGGCAGGCTGTTCCAACCAGCAAGCTGTTCCTTTGCAACTCAGAGAGGAACATTCCTCAAGTTCTCCTGTTTATTGTGTTTTTATCCTCCCAGAACAGCCGAATTTACGGCACCAGAGCTCTAAACCTGAAGAGAAGAATTAAACTGACCTTAAAAATCTGTCCTTCAGGGAAAAACAAACACTGGGCTACAAAAATAGTGTCTTTTCCTGAAAAACGTGTGTGTGTGTTACCAAACATCCCCGTTTCCAACTGCATTGCTGCTGCTTCCACTTTGTGAGAGCTGCTGGGATCAGCAATTTCCAAATCCCGGAGGAGGTGAAGGGACGGTGGAACTGAGAACATGCAGAGCTCCTCGGTGGGATAAAGTGCACTTCCAAGGAAGTGCCTCTGTGGATCCTGCAAACATCTCTTACAGTAAATCTCAGCAAGATGTAGATAAAAATACACACACAAAAAACCATCCCTACGTGCCAGAGGCAACCACTGAGGCAGGTGAGAGACTTCCAAGGAGCACTCGGTGGTTCCCAAAGTCCAACTCCACAGACACCCGTGACACACAGGGAGTTAATGCATTTTCCAAAGTGGAAAAATAGGTTACTTAAAAATAGGTCCATAATCCAAACAAACAAGCATCCTGGTACTATTTCATGGAGGGAAAACAGGCAGGCAGGGACGATCCGGGGACAGAACCACGCGCGGCTCCCTAATGACTTCCTCATGCTCCTCTGAAGGTTTTCCATCGACTGCAGAGCCGGGGACTTTGGCCAGGACTGCCAGGAAAAGCTCCTGGACAGTCCTGCCATCACTCCTGACCATGAACTGTATTCTCAGCATTATTGCAGAGAGCTCAGAGCCCCTGGCAGGGCCTAAAGGGACCCAGGACAGCTGCAGAGGGACTGGGGACAAGGGCTGGAGGGACAGGACACAGGGAATGGCTCCCAGTGCCAGAGGGCAGGGCTGGATGGGAGATTGGGAATCAGGAATTGTTCCTGGTGAGCGGTGAGGCCCTGGCACAGCGTGAGGCAGGAGCTCCTCAAGGCTCCCATGTGCTGCAGGAGTGACAGAGCAATGGCTTTAATTAAAGAGTCCTTCGTCCCTGCCAGCACCAGCTCCTAAAACTGAACCACAGCTCTGGAGGTGCCAGAAAATTAATCAGGCATGGCTGCAGGGGCTGGGGAAACGAGGGGGAAGGAAAATTAAAGCGTTCCAGAGAGCTCAGCTTGGATCAGCCACAGGAGCAGAGCAGACGACTCAGCATGACAGCGCTGCCTCCACAGCAAACATCCCCAGATTCCACAGCAAAGAGAGTCTGGAGGGCAGGAGGGGGAAGCAGCATGTCCCAGGGCTGCACCTGGTAACAGGGAGAAGGCAGAAAAGAGGCCAAACCGCCCATTATGCACAGCACCCCACACTGGTTTGGGCTTGGAGGCACCTTTAAAGTCCAGCCCAGCCCACCCCTGCCATGGCAGGGACACCTCCCACTGCCCCAGGCTGCTCCCAGCCCCAGTGTCCAACCTGGCCTTGGGCACTGCCAGGGATCCAGGGGCAGCCACAGCTGCTCTGGGCACCCTGTGCCAGGGCCTCAGCACCCTGCCAGGGAAGGGCTTCTCCCCAGTAACACCTGCCAGACACAAGGAGGGGTGATGGAATCTCCTTCTCCAGCTGGGGGCACGGGGGATCCCCAGACCTTCACCCAAGAGCAGGAAAGGTCCCATCCCCTGTTTCCAGCACGCTCCTGCCCCTCCAGTGACCCACAGCAGGGCTCCACGCAGCAGGAGCAGCCGGGAACAGGAACCACCCTGGTCCCACGGGGCCTTTCCAGCGGGAATCCCAGAGCTGCCCAGGGACAGCCACAACTCTCCCGCTTGCTCCGCTCGCTCAGGAGCTCATTCTTCCCTCTCTGGATTTAAAGCAAAGCTAATTAATGAAGGAAAACAGCTTTCTTAACACTAATAAGTTTGTGCAATTAGGGCTCTGGGGAGTAGAATGCCAGGCTGGGCACGGCCCAGCACCAAAGGGTGTCCAGGCCTGGCACTGACCCCGGGCTTGGAACCAGCAGGGACACGAGTCACTGCCAGCGCCTTCTCCACCAGCGCAGCCTCCAAGTGGGACAGGGAAAAGTGCTGCTTTTCAGCCACCTGCTAGCAGAAAGGGGTTATTTTTACTAACAAATCCCAGGATCCCCAAATCCCCCAGGCTGGCAAATCCCTGCCAGCCCAGGCAGTGCCAGCTGTGCCCCGTGCCCACCTTGTCCCCAGCCCAGAGCACTGAGTGCCACCTCCAGGTGCCACCTGCAGGGATGGGCACTGCAGAGCTCCCTGGGCAGCCCCTAAATACCAGGATGGCCTTTTGGCTCCCTTCCCTCCCCAAATCCCAGGCAGATCACGAGCTACACCTCACTGGAGGGTATCTCAGCCCCCCATGTCTGTCCTGGACACTCACCTGTCCCTCCAGCCCCTGCCCAGAGGAGGAGAAAGCTCTCAGAGGGAATTGTGATGCACCAACATGCCCAGGCAGCCCATGAGCCAAACAACAGAGCAGGCCAGAGAAACACAAAGTGCTTTTCCTTCTCACTCCTCTTGGGATAAGGCTCCGCTCCAGGACCACCAAAGTGCCCCAGACCCTGCAGCTGCACCACAGGGGATGTCAGGAGGCTCCTTCCTCACACATTTACTGCTCCATCCCCTCCTGAGAGCAAAGGATGGAAAGGACAGCAGGATTGCTGCCTTGGACTTCCCAGGTGGATGTGTGTTATCCCTGCCCCACAGTGGGAAAGGCCAAGGCTGTGGAGTGAGATCCAGCTCCCTGCAGCCCCAGCAGAGCAGGCAGTGTCCCAGCAGCTCCCCTGCACCGCTCCTGTGGGAAGGGACCACCCGAGGAGCACAGGAGACGCGGACACAGCTGCTTTCCAAGGGAGTAGATACATAAATCTAACAAGAAATTAAATTAAGTTCCTCTCGCTGGTCCAGCTGAGCATTACTCCAAGTTTCTGGGCCAAGCAGGGAAGGGAATGAGCTGGAGGGAGCCAGGAGCTCCCCAGCAGCCCCAGTGCTGCCCAGTCGGCCCTGCTCCTCCTCCTCCTCCACATGAGGCCAGTTTGCTGCCAAAACACAATTTTTCCACCTCTCAGAATGGCAATTCCTCGAGATGAATTTCATTCCCAAAGGAAGCCAAGGCTGTGCAACCCACTGGGGCTCCCAAGTGAGCTGGGGAAGAGCACGGACTATTTCCTGGCAGAGTTCTCCAAGTATTCTCACAACTGCTTCATCTCCCTTGCCCAACCCAAAGCTGCTACTCGCAGGTGCAACTCCTACTCATGAACGTGCATCCCTCGAAGGAATTAATTTAACAGCAAACCCTCCTCTAACAGACATTTGATCAAAGCAAGGAGGGCACAGCAGGCGGCTGTGGCCCATGAACCCCGCCAGGTCTGTGGGAGGATGGGGACCCGGACCCAGGCTGTTCCCAGCCTGCAGGATGAGCCACCCTCCAAAGGCTCCACGGAGGCCACGTCCTGCTCAGATGCCAAAAGCTTTCACTGCAAGTTTCAAGCCCAAACCCATCACTTCCCAAGGCAGAGGTTCTGCAGCGAAGGATTCACTTCCAGTGAACCCCCAGGCCTTGGGATGGCAAGGACAGACAGGGCTTGGGCACAGCCAGAAATTCACCTTCTCCCCCTCTGGAATTGGTGAGCCTGTGGCTGCAGCCCCCCCGCCTCACACTGGCTTTGTCCCCCAGGACGTTCCCTGGGTCTAAGGGCAGCTCAGGGTGCTGCAGGCAAACGCAGGAACAGCCCTGGGCACGGCCTCCAGCTTTGGACACTGCCAGGGTGTTTCATTCACTTGTTTTTCAAACCGCTCAGATAAGAGCGAAGATGACTCAAGAAATGCTGTGATCAAGGAATCGAGACAGGGAAGCAGGGCAGGAGAAAGGAGAGAGGAGAAAGGAGGAGAATGAGAAAGAGGAAAAGCTGCCAAACCTGTGCCAGCCCCGCACCAGAGTCCAGCCCTCGCCACCCCCTGATGCAGGGGCTCCACGTCACCTGAAAACGCCTCAATCCCAGCACACAGCTCAGAGCCCATCCCTGAACTGCTGCAGGAAAGAGGGAAAACCCACACCACGATCCCTGACTTGCCTCGAGGATGCCAGAACGGGGACCCACAGAGGCCCCACAGCCCTGGGGATGCCAGAGCACAGAAGGAATTCCACATACAATTAAACTGGGCTCAGGGCGACGCAGACTTGCAGCACTTCCGTACTACTGCAGGGAGATGGGGGCAGGTCTGGACCTGCAGGTGGAAGTTGTCACCATTAAGATGAACTCCAGTCATCCAAATTCCCACCTCTCCACAGTCTGTTTTCCTTGGATCTCCTACAAACACACCTGGAAGTGCCCACCTGTGCTGGGCTGCAGAGAGGGGAAACAATTAATACCAAAATAACCCTAAATCCCACAGACTGGCTCCAGGTGATGTGATTTAAGGAGGAACAGCCAGCTGAGCAAGATTATTATTTTAAATGAGGTGAAATTTAATACTTTTGACCCAAACAATGGGTCACGTTTTTGATGGCCCACATAAAACTTGTGTAAAACACTGGCCACAACCCCAGAGGATGTTCTGATAAGGACCAGAAAAAGGACCAAAACTTGGCTGCTTTGGGCAACAGCCAGATTACAGCAAATGGGCAGAAAGAGGTGGGGGGGGGGGAAAAAAGCCTGAAAGTGCAGTTTGCCCCCTTTTAGGGGGGTGCGAAAAGGTCCCGGGGCCGGGCTGCAGCCTGACAAATTCTGGCTAAAAATAACCAGGGCGGGTGCGAACAATACCGTGGGGCCGGTCACACATCCTGTGACAGCAGCAGGATCCCAAAGCTGGGCTCGGGGCAAGGCCAGGGGGCTGCCAGAGGCCCTCCTGCCCGGCCGGGGCTGCAAGCCCCCACAGCTCGTGAAATGGCTCCTGTGCTGCCGACTGCAACCAAACTTCCACCTGATCACGGCAGGAAAAGATTACAGAGCAAAGATTAAGGCCTCAATTCGCCTCTGATTGAGTCAAAGCCGGGAGAAAATCTGGTTTTCCCCGGGGTTCAGTCACCAACTCTGATTTTCCTGCACGGGTAAAGCCACCCATTTCTAGCCCTTGCTTAAAAAGATAATGCATGACTCAGGGTCATTCACTAATCCTCTCTAAAACCTGCTGATGCATCCCCTGAGTGTGCAGGGGAATCTCAGCAGCCCAAGAAGTGCTGCAGCTCAGGCTTCTGCTCTCTGCAAACACTTCCCAGCACCGCCTGAAAAACTTCCCCGGTGCTGACATTTTATCATTAAAATCCTGCTATCCTAATTAAAGAATTGGGGGGGAAAAAAAAAAAAAAAAAGAGCGCGCCTTTGCTCGATGGAAAATGTGTCAAAAACGAGCACTTTCACTTTCAAAACGGCGTCCAACACTCACCTCTGCCTCACAGCGAGCCGCCAACACCTTCTGCTTCCAGGGAAAATATCAGGAAAAGCGTCTCCTGTGCCGGCTGAGGACATTCCCTGCTGTGAACTGGGAGCAACAGCTCAGAGCTCGAACCGAGCGGCCGAGAGACCTCAGAGGACACACGGAGCTGTGGCAGGAGAGGACAAGGAGCCCTCCCGACCTGCCTGGCTGCCCCGGGACGGGGGACAAATCCCTCCCTGACCACATTCCCGCACCTTTGGGGCTCCAACCTGTAGCCAGTCACTAATCCCTCGCGGGTTTGGGAAGCCAGCAGTAACCAAAACATGGCCCAGAGCGACCCAAAGCACTCGCCCAGCAGGAGCTGCCGTTCCGGGGGGGAATTTCTGGGAGCCCAGGCCCCGGGGCTGCCTCCGCTCGCCGCCAAGAGCAGAGCCAGCAGCTGAATCACCCAGGCTGCCACACTTCTGCAGGGCCTCCAAAAATAACCGCAATGGAAATTCCTTGGAGGCACAAACCTCGCTTCGCAAGGACTGCGGAGATCCAGTTTCCTCAGCGGAGCAGACTGGATGCGGACCGGCCCGAGGGTTTATGAGCACGGGGACAGGGGATGAGGAGCCCCGTGTCCCGGAGACAGCAAGCGGCGAGGCGCAGAGCCCGTCCCCGGCCAGCACGGAGCAGCCTGCCCGCACACAGCCAGCCCCCGCCGGCTCTGCCGATCCCACAGCTCCCGGGCCCGCTCCTCGCCCCGATCCCGGCAGGCGCAAAGCCGAACCCCTGTGCAGTTCACCCACACGCGATACCCAAACACCGCGCACACAAACACCTTCCCTGCCCCAGAGCCCCCGGGCTGCGGCCCGGCCGGCTCCCACCGCGACAAGGAAACCGCGGCTGCTGTCCGCGGGCACGGCGTGGTGCCGGGCCCCGCTGGGTGCCCGGAGCGGGGCTGGGCTCTCGGGGTGCCCGGAGCGGGGCTCGGCTCTCGGGGTGCCCGGAGAGGGGCTCGGCTCTCGGGGTGCCCGGAGCGGGGCTGGGCTCTCGGGGTGCCAGGCTCAGATCTCTGGGTGCCCGGAACGGGGCTGGGCTCTTGGGGTGCCCGACTCGGCTCTCGGGGTGCCCGGAGCGGGGTTCGGCTCTCGGGGTGCCCGACTCGGCTCTCGGGGTGTCCGGAGCGGGGCTCGGCTCTCGGGGTGCCAGGCTCAGATCTCGGGGTGCCCGGAGCGGGGCTGGGCTCTGGGGGTGCCCGGAGCGGGGCTCGGCTATCTAGGTGCCAGGCTCAGATCTCTGGGTGCCCGGAGCGGGGCTCGGCTCTCGGGGTGCCCGGAGCTGCCCCGGCTCCCCTCAGGGGCTGAGGCCGCACAGCTCTCCGGGTGCCCGGAGCTGCCCCGGCTCCCCTCAGGGGCCGAGGCCGCACAGCTCTCCGGGTGCCCGGAGCTGCCCCGGCTCCCCTCAGGGGCTGAGACCGCACAGCTCTCCGGGTGCCCGGAGCTGCCCCGACTCCCCTCAGGGGCTGAGGCCGCACAGCTCTCCGGGTGCCCGGAGCTGCCCCGGCTCCCCTCAGGGGCTGAGGCCGCACACGGCCCGCGCCGGGCGGGGGTCCCGGCCCGCTCCCGGCCCCACAGCGGGGCTGATGGCCGGGTCCCGCTGACCTCGGGCACTGCCACAAGGACAGGGAGCACACGGAGCTTCCACCGGGTCCACAGCCGGGCTCCAAGGACAGACCCACAGGGTGGCGGGGGCTCGGCTTTCTCTGCCTTTATGGCTGGGGGGATGGAAATGGGGGGAAGCGGTGTCCGGGCGGCAGGGCTGTGCTCCTCAGGTGGGACTCGCTCGCTCCTGGAGCGCAGGGAAACAGGTCTGGGGTGCCAGAGCTGGGAACGTCCTTAAAAAACAACTGAACGCCGGAATGCTCGGCACCATCCCCAACTCTCGGCTAGGCTCTCGTTACCAGAGCGAAAACAAGCAAAATAATACGAATAATCTTAAATCCCGCGAACCGGTCCCAGTCGATACGACATAACGAAGAAGAGCGCTATATTCTAAATGAGCCGAAACTGAAAACTTTTGACCCAAACAGCCGGAGCCCGCTGCGCTAACAAGCACGGGTTATTTCGGTCCTTGCGAGGTGCCGAACCGGGGATGACTGCAGCTCTTGCCCGAAACCCGGAGGAATGGCCCCGAAACGGAGTGCGGGGGACGCTGCCAGGGCCTTCCCCGGGCAGCGCCGGAGCCCAGCGGGGCGGGCAGGGGGGCGCCGGGCGAGGGCTCACCTGCGATGGCCGAGTCGTCCAGCTGAGAGCCGGGGGCCCGCTCGGCGCGGCCGGGATGCTGCAGGACGAGGAGGATGAGGAGGAAGAGGCCGCACAGCGCCCGCACGGCCCGGCCCGGCCGCAGCTCCATTTCCGCGTCCCCGCCGCCGTCAGCTGCTCCTCGGCATCGGCACCGGCTGAGGGGCCGCGGGATGTCCCGGTTATCCCGGCTAAACCGGCACCGCCGCGAGCTGCGACCGCGCACCGGCTACCGGAACCCTCTGCTCCCCCCGCTCCGCAGTGGTCTCTCCCAGGACAGCCTCCCCCCCGCCGCAGTGGTCTCTGCCGGGACAGCCCCAGTGCCCCCGCCCTCAGTGGTCTCTTCCCGGGATAACCCCGCCGGCCGCTCGCCTCTCTGCCGGGATAACCCTTCTTCCCGTCACCTCCGCTAGCCTCTCCCCGGCCCGCTTCGTCCTTCCGCCGCCTTCTCGCAGCGGTGTCCCCCGGAAAACCACGCTCTGTCTGTGCCGGGATTGCCCAGCACCCCCCCCGCCCGCTGCCGCGGTGGTCTCGCCCGCCCCCCCTCCCGCGCGTCGCGCTACGCACCGGGCCCTGGCGCCGCCGCACGCGCGCTGACAGGGGGCGTGGCCAACCGCAGGCGGGACACGCCTACCGGGGCGGGGCCAACGGCGCGGGCACGTGCCCAGCCCCGCTCCGCCCGCGCGCGCACGGAGCCGGCGTACAGCGACATCTGGTGGCCACGGCGGGGAACGACCGGGCAGGGGGCGTGTGACAGACCGCGACACGTCACACACCGCGATATGTCACACACGACATGGCACACACCGCGACATGTCACACACCGCGATATGTCACACACGACATGTCACACACCGCGATATGTCACACACCGCGACATACCACACACCGAGACATGTCACACACCGCGACATGGCACACACCGAGACATGGCACACACCGAGACATACCACACATCCCCTGTCACACACCGCGACGTGTCACACACCGCGACATGTCACACACCGCGACGTGTCACACACCGCGACATGTCACACACCGCGACGTGTCACACACCGCGATGTGTCACACACCGCGACATGGCACACACGACATGGCACACACCGAGACATGGCACACACCGAGACATGTCACACACCACGACATGTCACACACCGCGATATGTCACACACGACATGTCACACACCGAGACATGGCACACACTGCGATATGTCACACACCGCGACATGGCACACACCGCGACATGGCACACACCGAGACATGGCACACACCGAGACATACCACACATCCCCTGTCACACACCGCGATATGTCACACATCGCGACATGTCACACACCGAGACATGGCACACACCGCGACATGTCACACATGACATGTCACACACCGTGACATACCACACACCCCCGTCACACACCGAGACATGTCACACACCAACATTTCACACACCCCAACATGTCACACACCCCATGTCACTTACTGACATGTCACACACCGCGATATGTCACACATGACATGTCACACACCCCAACATGTCACACACCACAACATGTCACACACACCCCATGTCACACACGACATGTCACACACACCCCATGTCACACACACCCCATGTCACACACACACATGTCACACACACATGTCACACACACATGTCACACACCCCATGTCACACACACCCCATGTCACACACACCCCATGTCACACACACACGTCACACACACACGTCACACACCCCGTGTCACACACACCCCATGTCACACACACACATGTCACACACCCCATGTCATACACACACGTCACACACCCCATGTCACACACACCCCATGTCACACACACCCATGTCACACACACACACATGTCACACACACCCCATGTCATACACACACATGTCACACACACACATGTCACACACCCCATGTCACACACACCCCGTTGTCACACACACCCCATGTCACACACACCCCATGTCACACACACACATGTCACACACCCCATGTCATACACACACGTCACACACCCCATGTCACACACACCCCATGTCACACACACCCCATGTCATACACACACATGTCACACACACCCCATGTCATACACACACATGTCACACACACACATGTCACACACCCCATGTCACACACACCCCGTTGTCACACACACACATGTCACACACCCCATGTCACACACACACACGTCACACACACCCCATGTCACACACACCCCGTTGGCAGCGGGGCTGAGGAAGTTTCGCCGCCTCCCAGAGCCGGGGCACCCCCAGGGCCCCGTGCTGCCGGTGGCACCGGTGCCCGAGGGCGGCAGGCTCGGGGGGCCGGGCTGTGCCAGCCCCGTCCCTGCTCCTCCCGGCCCGGTGCCGCACGGCCCCGCTCGGGGATGGGGGTCCCAGGCGGCGCCCGTGGGGACCCCCGGGCCGGGACACGGGGCTGGCTGATGTCCACTCCGGGCCGGGTGCCGGTTCTGGTCCCCGTGCCGGCCCTGGGGAAGGTGCCGGGTGTGGGCGGGGGGGGTCCCGCACCTGCAGACCCCGAGATGAGGATGGGGACAGGCCACTCGCTCCCGGGAACTGCGTCCCCTCCATCCCCGGGTGAGCCCCTCCTGCCCCAGGGACCCCCGCGGGGGCCGTTCGGGGGGAACCCGGCCCTTGGGGGAACCCTCCCGGCACCCGGGCTCCTCTGGCCGTGACCCGGCACAGCTCCATGCAGCAGGGTATCCCCAGTCCCCCCAGGGGCAGCTGGTGCCCACTGTGCTGTCCCCCCATCCCCACCCACACCCCGAGGCACTCCGAGGGCAGGGGGTGTCACCTGCCCCCCACCAGAGGCCCCCGAGCCCCCAGGTGGCCCCGAGTGGGGGGCTCCCCTTCCCCTGCACCCCCAGAGCTCCGGTCCCGCTGGGCTGGCAGCGGCTGTCCCGGTGAGTCCCTGTCCCCAGCGGTGGGCTCAGGGTGAGTGACGGGGGGCAGAGGGGGTGTCAGGGGTCAGGGTGAGTGCCGGGGGGCAGAGGGGGTGTCAGGGCTCCGGGATGAGCGCCGGGGGGCAGAGGGGGTGTCAGGGCTCCGGGTGAGTGCCGGGGGGCAGAGGGGGTGTCAGGGGTCAGGATGAGTGCCGGGGGGCAGAGGGGGTGTCAGGGGTCACGGTGAGTGCCGGGGGGCAGAGGGGGTGTCAGGGCTCAGGATGAGCGCCGGGGGGCAGAGGGGGTGTCAGGGGTCTGGGATGAGCGCCGGGGGGCAGAGGGGGTGTCAGGGCTCAGGGTGAGTGCCGGGGGGCAGAGGGGGTGTCAGGGCTCAGGATGAGTGCCGGGGGGCAGAGGGGGTGTCAGGGCTCAGGATGAGTGGCGGGGGGCAGAGGGGGTGTCAGGGCTCAGGATGAGCGCCGGGGGGCAGAGGGGGTGTCAGGGCTCCGGGATGAGCGCCGGGGGGCAGAGGGGGTGTCAGGGCTCAGGGTGAGTGCCGGGGGGCAGAGGGGGTGTCAGGGCTCCGGGATGAGCGCCGGGGGGCAGAGGGGGTGTCAGGGCTCCGGGTGAGCGCCGGGGGGCAGAGGGGGTGTCAGGGCTCCGGGATGAGCGCCGGGGGGCAGAGGGGGTGTCAGGGCTCCGGGTGAGTGCCGGGGGGCAGAGGGGGTGTCAGGGGTCAGGATGAGTGCCGGGGGGCAGAGGGGGTGTCAGGGGTCACGGTGAGTGCCGGGGGGCAGAGGGGGTGTCAGGGCTCAGGATGAGCGCCGGGGGGCAGAGGGGGTGTCAGGGGTCTGGGATGAGCGCCGGGGGGCAGAGGGGGTGTCAGGGCTCAGGGTGAGTGCCGGGGGGCAGAGGGGGTGTCAGGGCTCAGGATGAGTGCCGGGGGGCAGAGGGGGTGTCAGGGCTCAGGATGAGCGCCGGGGGGCAGAGGGGGTGTCAGGGCTCCGGGTGAGTGCCGGGGGGCAGAGGGGGTGTCAGGGGTCCGGGTGAGCGCCGGGGGGCAGAGGGGGTGTCAGGGCTCCGGGATGAGCGCCGGGGGGCAGAGGGGGTGTCAGGGCTCCGGGTGAGTGCCGGGGGGCAGAGGGGGTGTCAGGGCTCCGGGTGAGCGCCGGGGGGCAGAGGGGGTGTCAGGGCTCCGGGATGAGCGCCGGGGGGCAGAGGGGGTGTCAGGGCTCCGGGTGAGTGCCGGGGGGCAGAGGGGGTGTCAGGGGTCAGGATGAGTGCCGGGGGGCAGAGGGGGTGTCAGGGTCAGGATGAGTGCCGGGGGGCAGAGGGGGTGTCAGGGCTCAGGGTGAGTGCCGGGGGGCAGAGGGGGTGTCAGGGGTCACGGTGAGTGGCGGGGGGCAGAGGGGGTGTCAGGGCTCAGGATGAGTGCCGGGGGGCAGAGGGGGTGTCAGGGCTCCAGGATGAGTGGCGGGGGGCAGAGGGGGTGTCAGGGCTCAGGGTGAGTGCCGGGGGGCAGAGGGGGTGTCAGGGGTCACGGTGAGTGCCGGGGGGCAGAGGGGGTGTCAGGGCTCCAGGATGAGTGGCGGGGGGCAGAGGGGGTGTCAGGGCTCAGGGTGACTGCCGGGGGGCAGAGGGGGTGTCAGGGCTCAGGGTGAGTGCCGGGGGGCAGAGGGGGTGTCAGGGGTCCGGGATGAGTGCTGGGGGGCAGAGGGGGTGTCAGGGGTCCGGGTGAGTGCCGGGGGGCAGAGGGGGTGTCAGGGGTCCGGGATGAGTGCCGGGGGGCAGAGGGGGTGTCAGGGGTCCGTGTGAGTGCCGAGGTTGTGGGATTGGGGGGTCAGGAGCGGGCTTAGGGGTGCGGGTTCGGGGGGCGCAGGCTGCCGGCCAAGGACGGGGGGGGTCCCTGCTCCCCACCCGGCCCCGGGGGCTGCAGGTCCCCGCTCGGGGCGGTCCCGGGGGGTCGTGCCCGGGGGTCTTGTCCCATCCCGGCCGCGGGCTCATCCCGCAGCCCCGTCCCGGCGCCCGCAGCTCGGAGGGCGCGGGGGCTGCGCTGCCCCGGCCCGGGGCCGAGGAAGGAAGCGGCGGGCGCGGGGGGCCGGGCGCGGCGGGGGAAGTTTCTCCGCGGGACCGCCCGGGGCGGCGGAGGAGGCGGCCGCACACTTCCTCCTCCTCCTCCTCCCGCTCTTCGTCCCGCTCTTCGTCCCGCCGCCGCCGCCCCGGCCCCGCGCCCGCCGCCGCGCCATGCCCCGGGGTGAGTGCGGGGCCGGGGCACCGGGAGGGGCCGGGGGTCCCGCGGCCGGGGGTCCCCGCGGGGCCGGGGTCGGGAGGAGCCGCCCGTCGGGGCCAGGGCGGGGGCGGCGGCAGCGGGACCCGCCCGGAGCGGGACAGCGGCGGATAACGGGACTGCCCGGGATAGCGGAGCTCCGGGGATCAGGGGACCGCCGGGGATAACGGGGGTCCGGGGATAACGGAACCGCCGGGGATAACGGAACCGCCGGGGATAACGGGGCACGGGGCTGCGGGAGGAGCGGAGTTTGGGGCGGGAGCGGGGCCAGAAACGGGCCCGGCCAGACCCCCTCGGCCGGACCCCCGGCCCCGCACCCGCCGAACGTGCAGCCGCACCCCCGCCCCGCTGCCGGCCCGGCGCTGCAGGGGCTGCGCTGACCCCGGGGAGCGCTGCACGGCCCCGTACTGACCCACTGACCGCCCTGCGCTGAGCCCCCCGACCCCCTGCACCGACCCACTGAGCCCCCCCGCACTGACCCCACTGATGTCTCCAGCACTATTCCCCTGCACTGACCCCACTGACCCCCTCTGTACTGACCCCACTGATCCTCTGTACTGACCCCACTGATCCCCTCTGTACTGACCCCACTGACCCCCTCTGTACTGACCCCACTGATCCCCTATACTGACCCCACTGATCCCCTGTACTGACCCCACTGAACCCCTGTATTGACCCCACTGATCCCCTGCATTGACCCCACTGATCCCCTGTACTGACCCCACTGACCCCCTCTGTACTGACCCCACTGATCCTCTGTACTGACCCCACTGACCCCCTCTGCATTGACCCCACTGACCCCCTCTGTACTGACCCCACTGATCCCCTATACTGACCCCACTGATCCCCTGTACTGACCCCACTGAACCCCTGTATTGACCCCACTGACCCCCTCTGTACTGACCCCACTGATCCCCTGTACTGACCCCACTGATCCCCTGTACTGACCCCACAGATCCCCTCTGTACTGACCCCACAGATCCCCTCTGTACTGACCCCACTGATCCCCTGTACTGACCCCACAGATTCCCTCTGTACTGACCCCCTGATCCCCTCTGTACTGACCCCACTGAACCCCTCTGTACTGACCCTCCCATCCCCTGCAGGCGCTGTCACACGTGTGCCAGGGCTGTCCCTGTGGCGGGGGTCCCTGTGGTGGGAGCTTGTCATGGGGTCCAGCCGGGGTCTCCCCCAGGGTCACCGGGTCACTCAGTCAGTGTGGGGACACCCTCGGGTCCCCTAGAGCCTGTGGGGGGTGTGGATGGGTGCTGGGGCTTCCTCCGCTTGGCTCGTGGGAAGGAGAAGCCGCTGAGGTACCGAGGTACAGTTTGTGGCCTATGGGAACAAGCTGTGGTGGCAGTGTGGCAGGAGGGGCCGGCACCGGGAGCACCTGTGGGCAGCTGTGGTGGTGCCAGGCGGTGCTGGCTACAGGTGCAGGTGTGGGCTGTGCCCTCGTGCGTGGAAGTGGGTTTGGTTTGAGAGAGAGGTGCTGGAGCAGTGCAGTGCTGCTGGGACCCACCAGCAGCTCCACTGGGGGCCATGGAGCCTGGCCTGGCCTGCCTGGCTCCATCCATCCATCCATCCATCCATCCATCCATCCATCCATCCACCCATCCATCCACTCATCCATCATCCATCCATCCACTCATCCATCATCCATCCATCCATCCATCCATCCATCCATCCATCCATCATCCATCCATCCATCCATCCATCCATTATCCATCCATTCATCCATCCATCCATTATCCATCCATTCATCCATCCATCCATCCATCATCCATCCATCATCCATCCATCCATCATCCATCCATCCATCCATCCATCATCCATCCATCCATCATCCATCCATCCATCCATCCATCATCCATCCATCATCCATCCATCCATCATCCATCCATCCATCCATCCATCATCCATCCATCCATCCATCATCCATCCATCCATCCATCCATCCATCCATCCATCCATCATCCATCCATCATCCATCCATCCATCCATCATCCATCCATCATCCATCCATCCATCATCCATCCATCCATCCATCCATCATCCATCCATCCATCATCCATCCATCCATCCATCCATCCATCCATCATCCACCCATCCATCCATCCCTCATCCATCCATCATCCATCCATCATCCATCCATCATCCATCCATCCATCCATCCATCCATCCATCATCCATCCCATCCATCCATCCATCCATCATCCATCATCCATCATCCATCATCCATCATCCATCCCATCCATCATCCATCCCATCCATCCATCCATCATCCACCCATCATCCATCCATCCATCCATCATCCATCCATCCATCCATCCATCCATCCATCCATCCATCATCCCTCCCTCCCTCCCTCCCTCCACCGCAGGATCCCCCAGACACCGGCACTGTGGTTGCGGCACTGTGGTTGCTGGGAGCAGTGGCCAGGTCTGGGTCTGGCAGGGGTCACCACACCCCCTCAGGGCCCTGGATCCAGCTCCAGCCCTGGAGCTGCAGAGCTTTGGCAGCACCTGGAGCAGAGGCCAAGGGCCGGGAGTGGCCGTGGCGAGGGGCAGAGCGGGACCTGGCCTGGGAGGGAAATAAAATGAGGAAATTAGTCACGACAGCTGGAAAATGAGGGAAATCAGATTCCCCCGACTCAGCATGGAAGTTATTTTAGCTGCCACGGCAGAGCCTGGGGGAGAGCTGAGGGGTCCCTGGGTCCCCACCATGGCCATGGACCCCCGCGGGGTCTCTGCTTGGGATTTAGAGATTTTGGTACTTTTATTAATTTCCTCTTTCTGCTGCTGAGCTGGCGGCAGGGCCGGGGGGACAAGGCTGTGCCGGACCCCGGAGAGCAGGAGGGACCCCGGTGGCTGTGGCTGGTGACCCCCAGCCTTGGGTGGAGCGTGCACGTCCCTGTGCCGGGATGGACCCCGCGCCTGGGGAGGGGTGCCGGGGCAGGGTGGGGCGCGCAGGGCGCGGCGTGAGGCGCCCCGAGCGGGGCGTGCCGGCGGCTGCCGTGCGGGGAGGGGGTGCGGGGTCGGCTCGGGGAGCTGGGGTCAGGTTTGGGGGCCGTGGGACAGGGAGCTCACGG
Organism: Delichon dasypus; assembly: GCA_037837765.1. Lineage (NCBI taxonomy): Eukaryota > Metazoa > Chordata > Aves > Passeriformes > Hirundinidae > Delichon > Delichon dasypus. The sequence continues at coordinate 120,479,440 of JBBAXF010000002.1, forward strand.
GGGCGGCTGTTCCACTTCCCCGGCGGAAAACCCCCGGGGGCTGCCCCGGCCGGGAGCGCTGGCACAGGGTTTTGCTTCCCTTTTCTGCTGAAGAGATGAGTCGATTTTCCCGTGCCGGGGGCGGTGGGAGGGGGGCACCTCCGCGAGTCACCCGCAGCCCCCCTTGCCGCCCCTCTCCCCAGCGCCCCAAACCCTCCGAGTGCCGAGGGGTGGCCGGGGCCCGGGGGTGGGCGCGGTGCAGCCCCCCGTGCTCCCACCCTTCCCTCCCCTCCGGCGGGGCCGGGGACGGACAGGTGCCCCTGTGCGCTGCGTCCCCCCGGGCTGTCCCCCCAGCCCCACGAGGCCGCTTTGAGCCCCGCATCCCGGCGGCCAGAAGGGGTTAAACGTGCCGCGGATTTCCCGGGAGAACAGAGCTGGCCTTGTGCCGGCAGCGGGCGGGCGGGCGGTGGGGACACACCAGGGCAGGGGCACCCGCCCGGGGTGCCCGGACCGGCCCACGCCGGTCCCCGGGGCAGCAGGGACACGCGTGAGCTCCAGCCCCTGCCTGGCACCGCGGGGATGGCACCGGGCAGCCGCTGGCCCGGCCCGGGAATGGGGCTCCTTTGGCACGGAGCCCTCCTGTCCCCTGCCGGGGGACACAGGGGCCCGGGCGGGTCAGCAAGCAGGGCACCGGTCCCTCCTCACCCTCCCTGGGAACACGAGTGAGAGTCGGGGGCTTGGCCGGGGCTCTGGGGACCGCTCGGGACCGTGATGTGGTGGCTGTGGCTGCAAACCTTGGTTGTGACAGAGCCGGACACCCCTGGCGCCCACACCCCCCTCCCTGGCACCCACAGCCCCCTCCTCGGCACCCTGACACGCCTGGAGCTGCCGCGGGGGCTCTGCCCCACACAGAGCTCCCTCCTGGGTGAGACCTTTGCCCTGTGAGCGTGCAGGTCCCCCCGCGGTGCCACGGGCACCTCGCACCCGGCGCTGGCAGTGCCAGGGCTGGTGGGAGCCCTCGGGTCCTGCCGTGGCCCCTCCAGGGGCACCGTGTGCCAAGTGCTGGTGACAAAGCTGGGGGAACTCTGGGGCTCCACACCCCCAGGGGTGCTGCAGAGGGGACCCCGGGCCTCTATCCCCTCCTCCTCCTCACCCTCCTCCTCCTCCTCCTCCTCCTCCTCTCCATATCCTGGTGGTGATGCTTTCATGGGCACGGGTGTTTCCTCTGGGATGGGGATGGGATGGGATGGGATGGGATGGGATGGGATGGGATGGGATGGGATGGGATGGGATGGGATGGGATGGGATGGGATGGGATGGGATCCATGGGATGGGATGGGATGGGATGGGATGGGATGGGATCCATGGGATGGGATGGGATGGGATGGGATGGGATGGGATGGGATGGGATGGGATGGGATGGGATGGGATGGGATGGGATGGGATCCATGGGATGGGATGGGATGGACTGGGATGGGATGGGATGGGATGGGATGGGATGGGATGGGATGGGATGGGATGGACTGGGATGGGATGGGATGGGATGGGATGGGATGGGATGGGATGGGATGGGATGGGATGGGATGGGATGGGATGGACTGGGATGGGATGGGATGGGATGGGATGGGATGGGATGGGATGGGATGGGATGGGATGGGATGGGATGGGATGGGATGGGGATGGACTGGGCTGGGCTGGGCTGGGCTGGGCTGGGCTGGGCTGGGATGGGATGGGATGGGATGGGATGGATGGGATGGGATGGGATCCATGGGATGGGATGGGATGGGATGGGATGGGATGGGGATGGACTGGGCTGGGCTGGGCTGGGCTGGGCTGGGCTGGGCTGGGCTGGGCTGGGCTGGGCTGGGATGGGATGGGATGGATGGGATGGGATGGGATCCATGGGATGGGATGGGATGGGATGGGATGGGATGGGATGGGATGGGATGGGATGGGGGTGGTTCCTGCCGGATGCAGCTCCTCCCGAGGTGCCCACAGTCAGCCTGGAGGTGCAGGGTTTGGGCTCGGCAGGAGCAGGGTGTGCCATGTCCCACTGTGGGATGGGCGCAGGGCCAGGCTGGTGCTCAGACCGTGGTGCTGGGGTCCAGACCGAGTCAGTTGGGACAAACAGGGCCTTGGGGTGCCAGGGGCAGCTGTGTCCCACTCCGGGGGCTGCCCTGGGGTGCCCCCAGCCTGGGGAGCCCTGGGTGAAGGGATGGGTGGCTGCAGGACGGAAGGGGCACAGGGGACGTGGGTGGCAGTTGCAGCCCCTGTGCAAGGTGCAGGTGCCCGAGCGTGGCCCTGTGCAGCCATGGAGGGGCCTCGGTCTCCCACAGTCCTGATCCTGGTCCCATGACCCTGCCAACTGTTCCTCCCACTGCCCTGCTCCCTCTCCCTGCCCTGCTGCTCCCATTGCTCTGATCCACTTCCTTCCCCCTGTCCTGCTCCAGCTCCTCCCGAGCAGTTCCTTCTCCCGCTGTCCTGCTCTCCTTGATCCTGATCCCACTGTCTTGATTCTGGTCCCGTCCCCATCACTCTCCTCCTGTCCCCTGCTCCTGCTGCCACCTGTGTGTCCCCTGTGGTCCCTGCAGCCCCCCGTGCCTGTGCCTGTGCCGGGCAGGGCAGGGCAGGGCAGGGCGGGGGTCACGGCACAGCCTCGGCCGCAGGAAGCCGCGTGTCAGGGAGGGAAGAGGAAGAGCGACTTCCCCATCCCAGCGCGCAGGGACCGGCTGGGGCTGGGGCGGGGAGCTCGGCCCCTTCCCCTTCCCCAGCGCCGCCGACTCGGGGGGCTCTGGGGAACGGGGACCCCCAGCCCAGGACTCCGGGACGTGGCGGATTCTCTGCTGTCCTGTCACTGGCACACGAGTGGGGATCCCGTCCTCCCGGCGCGATCCCACGGGATGGGCACCGGGATCCCGGTGGGAAAGGGGCTGCCGGCCCCAGGGTGGGCACCTCCCCGCCCCAGCGCCTCGGCTGGGCAGGGCTTGGCAGCGCCCGGCTCCGGCCGGCAGCAGGAAGGGGAGCAGGATGCGGCCTTTGATGGGAATTGCAGAGGGAACCTGAGGAAGGAAAACGGCCGCCGGGACTGGGGATAAACACAGCTGCAGGAGCGGACGTCGGCTCCAGCCCGGCCTCTGCCCGCCGGGACAGCTCTGGCCCTGCCTGGTGTGGGCAGGATCGGGGCTGGGACAAATGGGGCTGGGACAAACGGTGACGGGCTGGCGCAGCCCGGATCTGCCCCTGCTCCCTGCCCTGCTGCCTCCTGTCCCACTCCGGGCTGGAGGCACAGCACGGCATGGGATGGCACGGGATGGCACGGGATGGCACCAGGTGCTGCCTGGCTGCCATGGATGCAGCGCCCTAGGGACGATGTGGTCCCCATGCACACCGGCCGTGGTGGCACTCGCGTGTCCCTGGGTCGTGGCAGCAGATCCCCATCGGGAGGTTGTGCCTCCTGGGAAGCTCACCTGGGTGCTGGGCTGGTGGGTGAACCCAGGGGGTGTGAGCCCCGGGCAGCCCCGTGCCGTCCGAGCAGGGGGACCACGCTGGCCCAGCCCCGGAGCGTCCCCTCCCTGAGCCTCCTCTCTCCCCGCAGGCTGCTGAAGGGGACACCAGGAGCGCCGGGATGCAGAGCATCAAGTGCGTGGTGGTGGGTGACGGGGCGGTGGGCAAGACCTGCCTGCTCATCTGCTACACCACCAACGCCTTCCCCAAGGAGTACATCCCCACCGTGTTCGACAACTACAGCGCCCAGAACACGGTGGACGGCAGGACTATTAACTTAAACCTGTGGGACACGGCCGGCCAGGAGGAGTACGACCGCCTGCGGACGCTTTCCTACCCCCAGACCAACGTCTTCATCATCTGCTTCTCCATCGCCAGCCCGCCCTCCTACGAGAACGTCAAGCACAAGTGGTACCCCGAGGTGTGCCACCACTGCCCCAGCGTGCCCATCCTCCTCGTCGGCACCAAGAAGGATCTGAGGAACAACCCCGAGACCATGAAGCGGCTCAAGGAGCAGAACCAGGCGCCCATCACCACCCAGCAGGGCATCAGCCTCTCCAAGCAGATCCACGCCGTCAAGTACCTGGAGTGCTCGGCGCTCAACCAGGAGGGCATCAAGGATGTGTTCACCGAGGCCGTGAGGGCCGTGCTCAACCCTGTCCCGGCCAAGCCCAAGAAGCCCTGCGTGCTCTTGTGACGGGGCTGCCCAGAGACGATCCTGCCCCTGCCCCGCCGCCCCCCACACCCCTCCTGCCCCCCACCCGCCCCAGCGCCTCCCCGAGCCTCGGGGGGACCGGGGCCGCCAGCCGAAGCCTCCAGCTTTAATAATACAGACCTTGTTTGCACTAACTGTGCGCCCGCCCCGGCCGTCGGCGCTCTCTCGGTGACGCCTCTGCGGCCCCGGCACAGCAACGCTTCCTGAGAAGGGGACGGGCCAACCCCGCTCCAGCCCTGAGCACCCCGCAGGGACCTGCCACCCCCAGTCCTCCATGGGGACCTGCCGCCTCCACCCTCTGCACCCGCTGGGGCACGGGGGGTCCCCAGCCCCTCTGCGCCAGCCCTGGCACTCGCCCAGCCCGGAGCATCTCGATGGCGCTGCCCCGTCCTGCCCCAGGATCCCGGTGGCGGAACCGGGGGCTCCTGGGGGGTGTCTGGGGTGAGCCCCACACCGGGGACCTCCAGCCCCGCTGAGAGCCGAGCCAGTGTGGCCAGAGTGGAGAGTTCCTGCCCTGGCTGGTGCTGGAGTTCCGCAGGGCAGCAGGACTCGCCTGTAACCAGCTGCCCCCAGAGTTGCTTCTCCTTAAATAAAATCCTGCCCAGGCCCGCCGTGTCCTGTGCTCTCCCACGTGCACCCCCCTTTCCTGGGCATGGGGACACTCCCTGGAGGGACGTGGGTGTTCCTGGGACCCCTCACCGGGCCAGGGCCAAACTCAGGGCGCTCACGGTGCCTGCCAGGGCTCTCTCCCAGGGGAGCTGCCTGGGATGTCCCTGCCATGGCCACTCCTGACCCCACCATCTCTGTGCCCAGCTGAGCTCCTGCCTGGGGACGCTGGAAGGGACAGGAACGGGGACAGTGCAGGATGTGGCCACGGGGCCATTGCACTGTGTGGGAATGGGGACATTGCAGGAATTGGCACACGAGCGGGGTCCCCACCCGGGCAGCGCCCAGCCACCACAGCCGCAGTACTGCCTCTGGAGTGGCAGGTGGAGGGCAGAGCCTGGGGTGTCCTGGGGTTCCCCGTGTCCTGTGGCTGGCGACGGCAGCAGCGAGGGACCGGTGGCATCCCCAGCCGCTCTCGCCACCCCCTCTCCACCCCCCCGGCACGTGCTGGAGGGCGGCCAGAGCCGGACATGGGCCCCTTGTCCGGCCCCGGGGCCTTCCTGCAGGAAGGGCAGAGACCCGGTGCCCGCCACAAGCCGCCTTTGTTCCCTGCTGCCATTTCCAGCCTGAGCCGGGGGCAGGCGTGGGCAGCGGGGCCGGGGGGCTCCGGCCAGGGCCCAGCCCCCGCCCTCCCACGGCCGCTGCAAGGGTTGGGCCCGCCAGACCCCCACCCGGGGAGCCCACGGCCAGGGAACACGGCCCCCGGGTGCTGCACAGCTCCTGGGGCCCAGCTGCACCAGATCCTGCTCCCACCATGGGCGTCCAGCAGCCCTGTCCTGGTCTGTCCGGGGGGATCCCCATGGCCATGTCCTGGTCCTGCTCTGGGGATCCCCACAGCCATGTCCTGGTCCTGCTGTGGTGATCTCCATGGCCATGTCCTGGTCCTGCTCTGGGGATCCCCACAGCCATGTCCTGGTCCTGCTGTGGTGATCTCCATGGCCATGTCCTGGTCCTGCTCTGGGGATCCCCACAGCCATGTCCTGGTCCTGCTGTGGTGATCTCCATGGCCATGTCCTGGTCCTGCTCTGGGGATCCCCACAGCCATGTCCTGGTCCTGCTGTGGTGATCTCCATGGCCATGTCCTGGTGCTGTTCCCACTGTGGGGATCTCCATGGCCTTGTCCTGGTCCTCCTGTAGTGATCCCCACAGCCAGATCCTGGTCCTGTTCTGGGGATCCCCACAGCCATGTCCTGGCCCTGCTCTGGGGATCCCCACAGCCATGTCCTGGTCCCACTGTGGTGATCTCCATGGCCATGTCCTGGTCCCACTGTGGGGATCCCCACAGCCATGTCCTGGTCCCACTGTGGTGATCTCCATGGCCATGTCCTGGTCCCACTGTGGGGATCCCCACAGCCATGTCCTGGTCCCACTGTGGTGATCTCCATGGCCATGTCCTGGTCCCACTGTGGGGATCCCCACAGCCTTGTCCTGGTCCCACTGTGGGGATCCCCACAGCCATGTCCTGGTCCTGTTGTGGGGATCCCCACAGCCATGTCCTGGTCCCGCTGTGGGGATCCCCACAGCCATGTCCTGGTCCCACTGTGGGGATCCACAGCCATGTCCGGGTGCTGTTCCCATTGTGGGGATCTCCACGGCCATGTCCTGGTGCTGTTCCCACTGTGGGGATCCCCAGGCCATGTCCTGGCCCTGCTCTGGGGCTGGTGAGGTGCCACCCCAGTGGGGTTTGGTGTAGAAGTGGGTGTTGGGATGGGGAGGGGACCCCATGATGCCACAAGCAGGACACAGCCCTGCCCTGGCCCAGCACAGCAGGATGAGCTCATGGCTCTTCCCCTCCCAGCTGCTCCCGGGGCGGCTGCAGCGAGGGCAGGTCCCCACCACGGCCCAGGACAGGGGGAACCAAGCCCTCGCAGCTCCCCTGCCCCTGGCCAGCCCTGGCAGTGCCAGCTCCAGCCCTCCTGGCCCCAGGCTCTGTCCCCGGGGCTGTGCCAGCCCCTGGATCCGCAGCATCCCTAGGATCTGCAGCCAAGCCAGTGGTCCCCAGGGCTGGGTGGGGAGTGGGCCACCAGCTGCAGGGTGGGCTCAGTCCCACGCCTCCAGCCCAGCTCCTGGCCAGTTCCCAGCCTCACTGAACCTTCCCAGGCTTCATCTAGCATCCAGGGGCCACGTCCCACATCACAGTCCCAACAGCCAGGATCCAGAGCCCACACCCCAGTGATCCACATCCCACACCCCAGCGATCCACACCCCACAGATCCACATCCCAGTGATCCACATTGCACACCCCAGTGATCCACACCCCAGTGATCCACATCCCACACCCCAGTGATCCACATCCCACACCCCAGCGATCCACACCCCACAGATCCACACCCCACAGATCCACACCCCAGTGATCCACATCCTGCACCCCAGCTATACACACCCCGCACCCCAGCGATCCACATCCCAGTGATCCACATCCTGCACCCCAGTGATCCACAACCCAGTGATCCACACTGCACAGCCCAGTGATCCACATCCTGCACCCCAGTGATCCACATCCCAGTGATCCACATCCTGCACCCCAGTGATCCACAACCCAGTGATCCACATCCCCATGATCCACACCCCACACCCCAGTGATCCACATCCTGCACCCCAGTGATCCACACCCCAGTGATCCACACTGCACAGCCCAGTGATCCACATCCTGCACCCCAGTGATCCACATCCCAGTGATCCACATCCTGCACCCCAGTGATCCACACTGCACAGCCCAGTGATCCACATCCTGCACCCCAGTGATCCACATCCCAGTGATCCACATCCTGCACCCCAGTGATCCACAACCCAGTGATCCACACTGCACAGCCCAGTGATCCACATCCTGCACCCCAGTGATCCACATCCCAGTGATCCACATCCTGCACCCCAGTGATCCACAACCCAGTGATCCACATCCCCATGATCCACACCCCACACCCCAGTGATCCACATCCTGCACCCCAGTGATCCACACCCCAGTGATCCACACTGCACAGCCCAGTGATCCACATCCTGCACCCCAGTGATCCACATCCCAGTGATCCACATCCTGCACCCCAGTGATCCACATCCCAGTGATCCACATCCTGCACCCCAGTGATCCACACTGCACAGCCCAGTGATCCACATCCTGCACCCCAGTGATCCACATCCCAGTGATCCACATCCTGCACCCCAGTGATCCACTACCCAGTGATCCACATCCTGCACCCCAGTGATCCACACTGCACAGCCCAGTGATCCACATCCTGCACCCCAGTGATCCACATCCCAGTGATCCACATCCTGCACCCCAGTGATCCACAACCCAGTGATCCACATCCCCGTGATCCACACCCCACACCCCAGTGATCCACATCCTGCACCCCAGGGATCCACACTGCACACCCCAGTGATCCACATCCCAGTGATCCACATCCTGCACCCCAGCAATCCACAACCCAGTGATCCACATCCTGCACCCCAGGGATCCACATCCCAGTGATCCACATCCTGCACCCCAGCAATCCACAACCCAGTGATCCACATCCCGCACCCCAGCAATCCACATCCTGCACCCCAGCAATCCACATCCCAGTGATCCACATCCCACACCCCAGCAATCCACATCCTGCACCCCAGTGATCCACATCCTGCACCCCAGCAATCCACACCCCAGTGATCCACATCCTGCACCCCAGTGATCCACACCCCAGTGATCCACATCCTGCAGGGATCTTCATCCTGAGCCCCAGCTCCAGGATCCACACCCCACATCCCAGAGGTCACATCTTGCTCCCCAGATCCAACACCCAGGATCCACATCCCATGCTCCAGCCCCAGTGCCCGGGGTCCACATCCTGCACCCCGTTCCAGCCCCCAGCCTGCCCATGGTGCTGGTCTGGACCTGCTGGCCATGCCGGGGCTGTGCCAGGGCCGTGCCAGGGCTGTGCCAGCTGGAAATGCCGTGGAGTTTGTCGAGAGCTCACAAAAATACTTATGCTTTATTTCCACCTCAAAGCCAAGGCGCTGCGCGGGCAGCGCGGCACACGCATGCAGGGACACGGATGGAGCCCATGGATGGGGACACTGACGATGGACACGTGCGGCAGGACCTGCTCGGAGCCAGCCCAGCCCCGGCTCTGCCAGGGCCCCGCAGCTCCCGCTGGAGGAGGCTCTGCCCAGCCCTGGGACTGCCCAGGGACTCTCGGTGGTGGCTGCGCTCAGGTGAGGGTCCCATGCTGGTCCTTCCTGGCCAAGCGTGGGGTGGGATGAGCCCTGGCAAGTGCAGACCTCCCCAAAATCAAGACAGCTCCCGGTGCCCCTTCCAGCAGCATTGCAGGAGGAGCTCGGGGACGCTGCAGCTCCCATCTGCCATCCAGCCATGTCCCCTGTGCCCTGGCAGCCGCAGCTGCACACTGGGGGCACTGCTGAACCCCAGCTCCAGCCCCACGGCACAGGGGAACCCACGGGGACACGGGGCAAAGACCTCCAGCACCAGCACACTCACCCTTCCTCCTCAGACTGGGTTGGAACGGGCACAGCACCCCTGGAGCAGCCTGTGCTGCTGGGGGGCTTCTGGGAAAGGCAGGAGTGGGACATGGATGCTCCCAGCACCCGCTCTGCCCTGTGTGCTCCCACCCTGCTCTGAGCACTCCCTGCACAGCCCAGCACCTTCCTGCTCCCCTCCCGAGAAGTCAGGCACAGATGGGCCAGGACCCTGCCCCAGCCCTTTTTGAGGACTTGCCCCAAGACCCCCAGCCTGAAGGAGGAACCATGAGACCCCCTCAAGCCAAGAAAGGACCGGGCAGAGCTGGGCCCCCGTGCCCCGATACCAGAGCAGCATCCTCCAAAGCAGCAGGCAGCAGGTCCCTGTTCCTCCTGTGCTGCGCTCCTGGAGCTGTCAGGGAGCAGGACGGGGGCTCCCCGGGAAGATCCCGCAGCTCTCCCGGAGCAGAGCTGCAGGTGCAGCTGGAGACAGACACTCCTGGGCTCTGGGGATGATCCTGGCAGCAGCTCACAGCACACAGCCTGGCCCGGCAGGACAGGGAACAGGAGCCCCCAGCAGCGGGGCTGGCTAGAAGTGCTTGTCCTCCAGCAGCGAGCTCACCACCAGCTCCTTGTTGCCGAAGTCCCAGAAGGCAGTCATGTGGAAGGCCATGTTGGAGAGGACAACCAGGTACTCCAGGAAGGCGAAGACAGTGTACACTGGCGGGGGAAGCACATCAGGTGAGCGGCACACACAGCTGCATCTGCCCTGGGAGCTGGGGGAGGCCCTGGGCCGCCTGTTTGGGGGAGCAGAGCAGGGGCTGGGGGCTTGATCCCCACCAGGGAAGCATGGCTGGGCACCTGGAGCTTCCCTGGGCAAGGCAAGGCATCACATTAGGAGCACGTCAGACATCAGGAAGGATTTTTGGACATCAGAAGGAATTTTTCCATAGAAGGGCGCTCAGGCCTTGGCAGGGGCTGCCCAGGGAGGTTTGGAGTGCCCATCCCTGGAGGTGTCCAAGGAAGGCCTGGAGGTGACACTCAGTGCTCTGGGCTGGGTGACAAAGTGGGTACTGCTGGGACGTGCTGATCCCAGGGATCTCTTCCAACTTCAACGATCCTGTGACCACCCAGCCCCCTCCCCACACGCCCCCCAGGCAGCCCCCTCACCTCCAGGGCCGCAGTACCAGTTGTGGTGGAAGTAAACACACACGGCGAACGTGAACGTGATGAAAGTGGAGAAGAAGAGCAGCTGCTTCCACTTGTACGACTTGCGCTCCTGGAAGAGGCCAAGGGCTGGATGATGCCGGAGCAGCCATCCCCATCCCCATTTCCATCCCATTCCATCCCTGTCCCCATTTCCATCCCATCCCTATCCCATCCCCATCCCCATCCGATCATGTAGTGGTTTCACGTTCGCCAATTTCTGTTTTCTAAGTTTAGTGTAGCGGTCTGAGTGTCTACCACGATCATTTATTTTTTTTTTACTGTGAGACAGGATTAGGGATCCCTTCCCATCCCAGGGAAGCTCTGCCCTGGCCCTGCACAGCCCTGGGGGTCTCTGTACTCTGGTTCCCTGTGCAGAGCCCCCAGGCCCGGCCCGGCCCAGGGGTGGCTCTGTCAGGGCTGTGCCCGGTGGCACACACCTACACGGAGGTACAGGGAGTGAGGGAGCCACGGGGTCCCGGCAAATACGGGGCCCCCGGCTGGGGTGCCCAGGGAACTCCTCGAGGACGGGCCAAGGCTCTACCAGAGGCACATCCCCTGGCCCAGGTGGGTGCAGGTGGCCCCCGGGCACGGGGAATTCACCGGGTGCTGCACCCCCTCACCCACAGCAGCAGCAGGGAGGAGGAAACCACATGAAGGGGCGGCAGGCGGGGCGGGTGCCGCGCTGGAGAGCTCACCCAGCACGCCCCGGCACCGGAGGGGCCCCGTTCTGCCCCCCAGCCGGGCAGAACAGAGCATGGGGACGCTGCCGGCGGCCCCACAGCCCCAGCTCACTGCTCCTGCGCCCCAGAGCTCAGCCTTTGTGACACCCCAGGCCTGGCCCCGGCCACAGGCTCCCCCGGCCCACTGCCCAGCACCCCAAAGCTGGGGGCTGTGGGTGCAGGGACCCCCGGCAGCCACAGCAGGAACCGGCTCCAGGTCTCTTCCTCTATTTCTCCCGGACAGGGATCCTGCAGGCCGGGGGGCAGAGGAACCCCAGGCCGTGTCGGGAGCCCAAGGAGGGTGCAGGGGAGCCCTGGAGCAGGGGGGCTGCAGCAGAGGGCTGGGGATGCCACAGACAGCCCAGGCCGTTACGGGTGGGAGGGGAATTTCCCCCTCCCCGGCGGCCTGACGCTTCACGTGAGACAAAGATTCCATTCTGAGGGAGCGCCGATAACAAGGAAAATGTAAATTGCCCCATCACGCTTTCCATTACCCCCGGAACCGCGCCAGGGGCTCGGCCGGGGAGGAAAACCCGGAGAGGAAGGAGGGAGCCGCGGGCGCCTCGCCGTGTGGGGACGGGCGGGTGACGCCTCGCCGTGTGGGGACGGGCGGGTGGCGCCTCGCCGTGTGGGGACGGGCGGGTGACGCCTCGCCGTGTGGGGACAGGCGGGTGACGCCGGCTCCGGCCCTTCCCGCCGGCTCCGGCCCTTCCCGCCGGCACCGGCCGAGCGCAGGCCCTGAGGAGCAGCCGGCAGCGGCAGAGCCCCGAGTTTCACACCGGAAAAGCGGCTGGGAGCAGCCGCTGCCACCGCGCTCCCACGGCAAACGGCTGCGCGGAGCCCCGGCACGGCCCCGCCGCACACACACACACACAGCCCTGCAGGGCCTCCAGGGACCCCCGGGATCCACCAGGGACCCCTGGGATCCACCAGGGATCCACCGGGACCACCAGGGATCCCCGGGACCACCAGGGACCCACCAGGGATCCACCGGGACCACCAGGGACTCACTAGGGATCCACCAGGGACCCCCCGGGATCCACCAGGGATCCCCGGGACCACCAGGGACCCACCAGGGATCCACCGGGACCACCAGGGACTCACTAGGGATCCACCAGGGATCCACTGGGACCACCAGGGACTCACTAGGGATCCACCGGGACCACCAGGGACACTAGGGATCCACCGAGGGCCCCCGAGATCACCAGGGCCACCAGGGACCCACCAGGGACACCAGGGACCCACCAGGGACCCCTGGGGCCACCAAGGATCCACCAGGGCCTCCAGGGACCCACCAGGGCCTCCAGAGACCCACCAAGGACCTACCAGGGACACTAGGGATCCACCAGGACCACCAGGGACCACCAGGGACACCAGGGACCCCAGGGACCACCAGGGGCTCCACAGACCCACCAGGGACCACCCGGGTCACCGGGTAGCAGCTATTCCCATGAGCACCAAGGCAGAGAACCAGTTCGGGTCATCCAGTTCCAACCCCCAGTGCTGTCGGAGCCACCCCGGGCTCACCAGTGACCCTGCACCTCTGGGTGCCCCCTGAGCTCCCCCTGTCCAGTCTGGGCCAGGGATTAGCACAGGGGTAATTAGGTGCTAATCCCTAATGCCAGGGCACGGCTGGCTCAGCCCGGTGCCAGGGGATCCCAGGGCAAGGTCCCCAGGAGGTGGCACGTGGTGACACGCCACCATGCTGAGCAGAGCCCCGCGGAAGGTGGCGGGGGCAGGATGCCCAGGCACGGACAGGAACCGGGGTGCATGGGGATCACAGCGGGGTGTGGGAGGTGCAGAGCTGCCCCTGCCCTGCCACACTTGGGGCAGCACGGTGGGAGCTCCAGGAGCTGCTGGACGCACAGGAGCTGCCCACCCCTCACTGCTGGGGGCCGGACACGCAGTGCAGTGCTTCCCAGAGCCCCAGCTTGGCGGGGATCCCCCAGCTGGGACATCCCAGGGAGCCAGAGGGTGGCCAGAGGAGAGCACCAAGATTAGAGGGATGCGAGGAAAGACTGGGAGAATTGGGATTGCTCAGCCTGGAGAGCACCGGGAGTCCCCAGGTCAGAGCCCTGCAGAGGAGCTGGCAGCTCCAAGCAGCCTGGCAGGAACCCACTGAACTCTGCCTGCCTGTGAGGAACAAGGGGGATCAGACAATCCCAAGGACGGGGGCTCCAAGCTGCGCTGGTGCCAGGCTCCCTGCGGCCTGGCTGGGGCTGGCACAGCTGTGGCTGCCAACTTCCTCCTGGCAGGAGAGCCCGGGGCACCCGCGGCCGCTGCCAGCCCCCCAGTGTCACACAGCCACCCCGGCCCCCGGTGGCTGCATGTGAGTCTGGCCCAGAAAACCACAGGGGGATTATATTTAGTGCCCAGCTGGCGGCCGGAGCTGAGGCACATTCCCAGCACACCGAGGTGAGGCAGGAGAGGAGGCTGCAGCAGCCAGCCCGGGGGCACAGCCGGGGGGCACTTGGGGGTCTCCTTCCCCCAGGCTGGGGGAGCCCCAAGCCCTGCAAATGCAGCTCTGAGGGCTCAGGGGTGGCTGCTGTGAGCCACCAGCAAGGAGGCACAGGAGCCTCCTGCTCCTTCCACTGCCTCCAGAGAGGAAGAAGGACTGTGCCCACCTCCAGTTCCTGATGGGGACAGGGACAGCAGGGATCTTAACCCAAACGGCAACAGCTCATTCTGCAGGGACCGCCCAAGCCCCGCTTCTGCCCTGGAGCCATCGTCCTTTCTGGGAGGCAAGTGGCACCTGCAGGGCTCTGTGTCACACACCAGTCCCAGCTCCCCTCGAGGGTTTCCGGGTCTGTGCAGAGAGCCCGGAGCCGAAGGGCCCCACGCAGAGCTCAGCTATTTATAGAGAGCACGTCTGAGGCACTGCCAGCGCTCCCAGGGGTGCTGTGAGGAGCTGGGGTGAAACCACGCGTGGCCACCGAGGCGCTTGCAGTCCCTGCTGCTCACACGGTTCTGCTGGGGTGAGGACAGCTCAGCCAGCCCGAGGTGAGCCTCTGAGGGCTCAGCTGGGGACAGAGGGCTGTGCCCCAGAGCCTCCTGAGCCTTTGCTGGCTGCAGCCTGGGCTGGGCACAGCCTTTGTGCCCTGCAGGTGCCACGGGACTGGGACACCGTGGGACAGAGCCCAGGGGCTGGTGGCAGAGCAGCACACAGCTCCACTGGCCACAGCATGGACTGGACGTGACCTTAAACCTCATCTAGTGCCACCCCTGCCATGGCAGGGACACCTCCCACTGTCCCAGGCTGCTCCCAGCCCCAGTGTCCAACCTGGCCTTGGGCACTGCCAGGGATCCAGGGGCAGCCACAGCTGCTCTGGGCACCCTGTGCCTGGGCCTCAACACCCTGCCAGGGAACAATTCCTGATTCCCAATCTCCCATCCAGCCCTGCCCTCTGGCACTGGCAGCCATTCCGTGTCCTGCCCCTCCAGGCCTTGTCCCCAGTCCCTCTGCAGCTCTTCTGGAGCCCCTTTAGGCCCTGCCAGGGGCTCTGAGCTCTCCCTGGAGCTTCCCCTCTCCAGCTCTCACAGCCTGGCTCCAGGGGGGCTCCAGCCCTGGAGCAGCCCTGTGGCCTCCTCGGATGAGCTGAGCCAGCCAGCCTGGTGGCCACCACATGCACACACCGGTGTCTGCTGGGGCCACCAGCCCTGAGCTGGCAGGGGAAATGTGTTTGCAAACAAGAAGTGAAACTTCTCTGCCCTCCTGCCCAGCTCTGTGCCTCAGGGCTGAGGGAAGGAGGGTTTTAAGGGCGAGCAGACAGCCAGGAAGAGCAGAGCTGCCAGCCCAGGTTGGCACTGCCACGCCACGGCCAAGCACCAAGCACGGGGTGCAGTGATCAGCCACTGCTGAGGGCTCCCAGGCTCCATTTCCCTTTTCCGCAGAATCTCTCTCCTCTGCTTTGCCCCTTCCCCTCCCCTTTTCTCTCTCCTGCTTTCTCTTTTCTCCCCTGCTGCAGAGCTTTATTTTCCCTTCTCTCACCATCTGCCACCCCGTAACTGGAAACCGCCGGTACTTCCCCATTACAAAGCAGTTCCTGCGCACCTTCCTGCCCTCACACAACAGCAGTTGCAACAGGAGCCCCGCCGGACGGGAAGCTTTTGCAAGACCAATTCCTGTCCCTCCAACGCTGCCAGACCTGGGGAGCTTCACCCCCCTCCAGCAGCGCTCAAAGGGGTGCCAGCCGCGGGCTGGGAAGGCACAGCCCCCCTGTTCCCCTCTCCACACAGCCCCAGCTTTCCAGCTCCCCACAGTCTGTCCTGGAGATGGTCCCAGGTTCGGCCCTGGAGAACCTGAACCCTGTGGGGACCCTCTGCTGAGGAGGAGGGAAGGACAGAACACCGTGGGACCCGAGCCATCCCCTGCTGTCCCCTCCTGCCATCGCCAGCTCCAGAGCTGGGGACTGCAAACGTGAACAAAGGCTCCCACGAGGGACACAAACCGAGCCAGTCTGTCCCCAAGGAGCCGCAATGCACACGGGGGGGATCAGCTGTGCCTTGGCCTAAAACAGCCCCAGCAGCGTGGCTGGGCAGCTCACAGGCACTGCACAAGCCCTTGGATACGGCAAGGATGTGACAGTGGCACCTGTGTCCTGCTGTCCCACCCTGCCGAGCCAAGCAAGCCACGGGTGCCACAGGAGCTGTGCCAAGCCTGCCAGGGGCCACCAGCTGTGAGCAGAGGGCTGGGAGCCTGGGGAGTCCAGGTAGAGAGCGGGACAGCGCCAGGAGATCCATGGCAATGATCCACGGCAGGAGCACAGGGCCCATCATCGGGCACGGGACACGGCAGCTGCAGAGGGAGCAGATGTCCCTTAGCCAAAGGTGACGCCTGGTGGTGCGACAAGCACTGCGCCCTCCTCACCCCGACACAGCCGGTCTGGGAGCTGCGTCACCCCGCAGCGCCTTCCTCCTCCTCCTCCTCCTCCTCCCTCAGGCATCACCCTTGTGCCCTGGGCGACAGCTCCATCCTGCTGCCCCGCATGAAGCTGGGACAGGGACACCGGATCTGGCACAGGGACACCAAAGCTGGCACAGGGACACCAGAGCTGGCACAGGGACACCAGAGCTGGCACAGGGACACCCCACCCCCGGTGGCCTCAGGTCAGGGCTGGTCCTGGAGGGCTCCTGTCACCTTGGGGAAGGCCCAGCTTTGGGGGCACCACCGAGGGCAGCTCCCCTCCACCAGCAGGGCTGTTCCAGGATGGCAGGAGGAAGCGGGTGGTGGCACACTCGGCCAAGGTGTCACCGTGTTCCCTGCCCTTCCCCCAGGGATGGGCAGATTCCTCCAGTCCTCGGGCAGAGTCACAGAATCAATGAGGCTGGAAACTCCCTCTGAGACTCCAGCAGTGCCAAGGCCACCATTAACCCATGTCCTCAAGTGTCACATCCACACAGCTATGCAATCCCTCCAGGGATGTGACTCCACCCGTGCCCTGGGCAGCTGTGCCAGGGCTGCACAGCCCTATCTAGAAGGAATATTCCCAGTATCCAACCTGAGCCTCCCCTGGCCCAGGCTGAGGCCGTTCCCTCTGCTCCTGTCCCTGTTCCCTGGGAGCACAGCCCGACTCCCCCGGCTGTCCCCTCCTGTCAGGGACTTGTGCAGAGCCACAAGTTTCCCCCTGAGCCTCCTTTTCTCCAGGCTGAGCTCCTTTGCCAGCTCCATTCCCCTCCCTGGACATGCTCCTTGCCCTGAGGGGCCCAAAGCTGAGGCCAGGATTTGAGATGCCTCACCCCTGCCCATTACAGGGGAGATGAGCCAGCCCCAGTGGGGACGTGACAGGGGAGGAGATCCGGAGCCTTGGAGGCTCACCCAGAAAAAAGACAAGCCAAAACAATCTGACAGAAATAAAGGAAGCTGTGGGAAAGCTGCCAAGGAATGACTGCAAGCTATTCCCACATCACCAGAGAGAACACATCACTTCCCAGTGAGCGAGGAGAACCTCAGCATCTCCACAAGTCCATTTCTTAAGGAGTCTGACAGCCACACAACTGCTGGAAGCTGTTTTTCCAGGTCTCTGGAGTAAGGCAGCAGGGACAGGCGCGGTGAATTGGCAGAAGGGGGGATAAACAGCGGTGGTGGAGCAGGAACTGCTCTGGGGCTGCAGGGCTGGGCTCCCCAGCACTGATCCTGCTGGGACACAGACCCAGGCACAGCACCCTCCCTGCAGCCCTGCCTACAGCCCCTTGGGAGAGGCTTGAAACACCCACACCAGCCTCCCAGCCCTGGGACACAGGCACACACCTCCCAGGGGCCCTGCTCTGCAAACTGTCACCTTCCTGAGCAAACAGCCCTGGGACACAGGCACACACCTCCCAGGGGCCCTGCTCTGCAAACTGTCACCTTCCTGAGCAAACAGCCCTGGGACACAGGCACACACCTCCCAAAGGCCCTGCTCTGCAAACTGCCACCAAACTGGGGAAACAGCCCTGGGACACAGGCACACACCTCCCAGGGGCCCTGCTCTGCAAACTGTCACCAAACTGGGGAAACAGCCCTGGGACACAGGCACACACCTCCCAAGGGCCCTGCTCTGCAAACTGTCACTGCCCTGGAGAAACAGCCCAGGGACACAGGCACACACCTCCCAAGGGCCCTGCTCTGCAAACTGTCACCAAACTGAGCAAACAGCCCTGGGACACAGGCACACACCTCCCAAGGGCCCTGCTCTGCAAACTGTCACTGCCCTGGAGAAACAGCCCCAGGACACAGGCACACACCTCCCAGGGGCCCTGCTCTGCAAACTGTCACCTTCCTGAGCAAACAGCCCTGGGACACAGGCACACACCTCCCAAGGGCCCTGCTCTGCAAACTGTCACCAAACTGGGGAAACAGCCCTGGGACACAGGCACACACCTCCCAGGGGCCCTGCTCTGCAAACTGTCACCAAACTGGGGAAACAGCCCCGGGACACAGGCACACACCTCCCAGCAGCCCTGCTCTGCAAACTGTCACCTTCCTGGAGAAACAGCCCTGGGACACAGGCACACACCTCCCAGGGGCCCCGCTCTGCAAAGTGTCACCTTCCTGAGCAAACAGCCCTGGGACACAGGCACACACCTCCCAGGGGCCCTGCTCTGCAAACTGTCACCTTCCTGAGCAAACAGCCCCGGGACACTGGCACACACCTCCCAAGGGCCCTGCTCTGCAAACTGTCACCAAACTGGGGAAACAGCCCTGGGACACAGGCACACACCTCCCAAGGGCCCTGCTCTGCAAACTGTCACCAAACTGGGGAAACAGCCCTGGGACACAGGCACACACCTCCCAAGAGCCCTGCTCTGCAAACTGTCACTGCCCTGGAGAAACAGCCCCAGGACACAGGCACACACCTCCCAGGGGCCCTGCTCTACAAACTGTCACCTTCCTGAGCAAACAGCCCTGGGACACAGGCACACACCTCCCAGGGCCCCTGCTCTGCAAACTGTCACCAAACTGGGGAAACAGCCCCGGGACACAGGCACACACCTCCCAGGGGCCCTGCTCTGCAAACTGTCACCTTCCTGGGCAAACAGCCCCGGGACACAGGCACACACCTCCCAGGGGCCCTGCTCTGCAAACTGTCACCTTCCTGAGCAAACAGCCCTGGGACACAGGCACACACCTCCCAGGGGCCCCGCTCTGCAAAGTGTCACCTTCCTGGAGAAACAGCCCCGGGACACAGGCACACACCTCCCAGGGGCCCTGCTCTGCAAACTGTCACCTTCCTGGGCAAACAGCCCCGGGACACAGGCACACACCTCCCAAGGGCCCTGCTCTGCAAACTGTCACCAAACTGGGGAAACAGCCCTGGGACACAGGCACACACCTCCCAGGGGCCCTGCTCTGCAAACTGTCACCTTCCTGAGCAAACAGCCCCGGGACACTGGCACACACCTCCCAAGGGCCCTGCTCTGCAAACTGTCACCAAACTGGGGAAACAGCCCTGGGACACAGGCACACACCTCCCAGGGGCCCTGCTCTGCAAACTGTCACCAAACTGAGCAAACAGCCCTGGGACACAGGCACACACCTCCCAAGGGCCCTGCTCTGCAAACTGTCACCAAACTGGGGAAACAGCCCCGGGACACAGGCACACACCTCCCAGGGGCCCTGCTCTGCAAACTGTCACCTTACTGGGGAAACAGCCCTGGGACACAGGCACACACCTCCCAAGGGCCCTGCTCTGCAAACTGTCACCAAACTGGGGAAACAGCCCTGGGACACAGGCACACACCTCCCAAGGGCCCTGCTCTGCAAACTGTCACCAAACTGGGGAAACAGCCCTGGGACACAGGCACACACCTCCCAGGGGCCCTGCTCTGCAAACTGTCACCAAACTGGGGAAACAGCCCCGGGACACAGGCACACACCTCCCAAGGGCCCTGCTCTGCAAACTGTCACCTTCCTGGGCAAACAGCCCTGGGACACAGGCACACACCTCCCAGGGGCCCTGCTCTGCAAACTGTCACCTTCCTGAGCAAACAGCCCCGGGACACTGGCACACACCTCCCAAGGGCCCTGCTCTGCAAACTGTCACCAAACTGGGGAAACAGCCCTGGGACACAGGCACACACCTCCCAGGGGCCCTGCTCTGCAAACTGTCACCTTCCTGAGCAAACAGCCCCGGGACACAGGCACACACCTCCCAAGGGCCCTGCTCTGCAAACTGTCACCAAACTGAGCAAACAGCCCCGGGACACAGGCACACACCTCCCAGGGGCCCTGCTCTGCAAACTGTCACCTTCCTGAGCAAACAGCCCCGGGACACAGGCACACACCTCCCAGGGGCCCTGCTCTGCAAACTGTCACCAAACTGGGGAAACAGCCCTGGGACACAGGCACACACCTCCCAGGGGCCCTGCTCTGCAAACTGTCACCAAACTGAGCAAACAGCCCTGGGACACAGGCACACACCTCCCAGGGGCCCTGCTCTGCAAACTGTCACCAAACTGGGGAAACAGCCCCAGGACCCCTCTCCAATTCACACCGGGACCACGAGGGCTGGACTGGGATCAGCTGGGGAGACGTACCCCAAGGGGAAAGGACAGAGAGATTCAGGGAGCCCAGACCCACAGGTGAAGCCAAGAGTGCAGGAGCCATGTGGGCACAGAGGCAGGTCCCACACAGCCTCAAACCTGGGTGTCCTGCCCTGCCTGTGGCTGTCAGTGCCCACAGTCCAGAACAAACCCGGATGTCCTGCCCACCTCCCCTATACTCCAGGACAAACCAGGATGTCCTGCCCACCTGCCCCATATTCCAGGACAAACCTGGATCCTGGATGTCCTGCCCTGCCTTTTCTGTGGCTGTCAGTGCCCATATTCCAGGACAAACCAGGATGTCCTGCCCACCTTCCCCACATTCCAGGACCAATGTGGATGTCCTGCCTGCAGCCCGTGACTCCCACCACAAAACAGCACAGCAGAGAAGCTGCATCCAGGCAGTGGGATCAGGAGCCCCTGGCTGGATCCTCCACCGGACCCGCTGCTCCCCCGCCAGTCCCTGCACCCCCTGACCCCTCCCCAGAAAAAGAGCCAGAGCCAGCCTGCTCCAGAGTCATCCTGGAACAAAGGGAGAACAACTCCTGCTGCTCCCAGCTTGCAGCACCAGCAACTCCCAGCACAGGGAAGCCAACTTCAGCTTAGAAACAGGCACAGAGAAGGGAAGAGCAATCCCAACCCACAGGGCTGCCAACAGTGCTTTCCAATAGGATCTCTCCATGAAAACTCACTCAGACACTGGGAAGAAACCCTTCCCTGGCAGGGTGTTGAGGCCCTGGCACAGGGTGCCCAGAGCAGCTGTGGCTGCCCCTGGATCCCTGGCAGTGCCCAAGGCCAGGTTGGACACTGGGGCTGGGAGCAGCCTGGGACAGTGGGAGGTGTCCCTGCCGTGGCAGGGGTGACACTGGGTGGGATTTAAGGTCCCTTCCCATCCCAAACCATTCTGTGATTCAATGATAAAACCAGAAAACAGGAAATGGAATGGTTCCTTTCCACTTTGCTCTAGTAAATAATGGATTTCGGTGACTTCTGTTCCACTTGCTGCTGTTGGCTCCTTTAGCACCTGCTCAGGGTTATTTCGCAAGCAAGGACAGCCAAAGCCCTTCAGTGCCAGCGCAGAGCCCCCTGCCAGCTCCCAGCATGGCCCCAGAGCCCTGTCCCCATCCTGGCACAGCCCCAGAGCCCCCTCCCAGCTCCCAGCACAGAGAGAAGAAAGGAAAGTGTCTGTACCTCGGGACTTACTGTGTGTTTCTTAGTCATTCTCCAGAGGATGCAGGTGAGCAGCATGTGGCCCAAGGCCGACGTGATGAACACGATGAAGGCATTTTCGTGGATTGCTGTATCGACAAACAACGGGATTCCTGTTCAGTCCGAGCCAGGAGCACAAGGGGAACGTGGGGCAGGATTTGGGAGGCTCTGTGCCCCGCTGGGAGCCCCAGCACCGCAGTGACGCTGGGACTCCAGTGGGGTCTTTGCAGGAGACAGGCACAGCACGGCTCCATAACCTGCTCGTGCTGCCTCAGGGCTGCTTGGAAGGGGATTAAAGTGCCTGGAAGACTTATCCCAAAGTGTCAGGAAGGTGTTTATGTGCTCTGGGACCATCACTTCACACGGCTGTAACCTCAGGGACTCTTGGGAGCAGCTCAGCATTACCACTGTTGTTCTAGGGATGGGGCAATTGAGGCATGGGGAGGGGCTGTGCAGAGTGAGCCAGTCCAAAATCCAGGAAAGTCATCTTCTGGCCCCCTGTATCACCCACCTGCCCATTAGCAGCATCAGCAGCCTCATGTGCAGGTACAGGATCAGGTTGGGAAAGCAGCTGGAGCAAGGCTAAACCAGAGCTGCTCCTGAGACCCCAAACCCCACACAACCCCTGCACCTTACTTTTAGGTGAGAGATTTCCATAAGTGCTGCTCTGAAAACAATTTCCCAGCCCCTTCTCCAGAAGCTGACCCTCAGGCTGAATTCCCAGCCACCTGGACACCAGGAATGACCATCCCTGTTTGCCCTGTCCATGGCAGGGGCAGGGATGCAGGCGAGGAGCGAGGCACCAGCAGGTGCGAGAGGTCAGAGCGGGGTGTCCCGCAGGGATGATTAACTGAGCATGGCAGCTCAGGGCTGAAACTTTCCCCAGAGCTGGGATTAGTCTGGGATGAGGATCCCAGAAGTGGGTCAGCCCCAGCTCCCAGGGCACAGCTCTGCCTTGGGCACACCTGGGGCTCCCCTCCCAGGGCTCCCCTCGGGGCCAGGCCAGGCCAGGCCGGCCCAGGCAGCCAAACCTCAAAGCAGCACCGGCATTTCCAAGGGCAGGGGCCCGGCCCAGACAGGCTGGAGAAGGCCCTGGGGAGGTCAGGCTGCAGACCCTGCCAGGAGGGGCAGGGACACGCAGCTGTGGGGACAGGGAATGCTGGCAGGAGACAAGGAGGGTGAGCTGGGCAGGGACAGGTCCCACACCACCGACCTCCAGCAGCAGGAGGTTCCTGTCCTGCCATCCCAGTCACTGGGCTCCACCATGGACCATCCTCACCCAAAGGCTGGGGAAGATCCTGGGATGCTCTTCACAGCACTACAGCCCTGAATGCCAGAACAGATTGGGTTGCGAGGGACCTTTAAAAAAACCCTTTTCAGCCCAGCCCTGCCATGGCAGGGACACCTCCCACTGTCCCAGGCTGCTCCCAGCCCCAGTGTCCAACCTGGCCTTGGGCACTGCCAGGGATCCAGGGGCAGCCACAGCTGCTCTGGGCACCCTGTGCCAGGGCCTCAGCACCCTGCCAGGGAACAATTCCTGATTCCCAATCTCCCATCCAGCCCTGCCCTCTGGCACTGGGAGCCATTCCCCTTGTACTGGCACTCCATACTTTGTTCAAAACCCCCCTCCAGCCCACAGCTGGACACAATATCCATCATCAGCATCCTGCTGTGCAGGGGAAGCCAACACATTCCTGCTCTCCTGATATATCCCAGCACGGGGTGGGGTTTGTTCCCACTGCAACAGCACCACCTCCGGCATTTCAGTGCTCTCCAGTTAATCCCTGGTGCCTCCTGCAGACCTTAGGATGAAACAGCAGCTGCAGATCACCACTGGCACTTATGTTCCTCTGAGATGAGACCATGTGGGAGAAGAGAATTCCCCAGCCTGCCGTGGTCAGGTTTTGGACACATGGATTCAACTTAAAAAACTCTGATTCTGTTTCCAGGAACCATCAGTGGGCTGGAGCCCCTCAGCTCTGGAGCCACTCTGGGAGAGCTGGGGGTGCTCACCTGGATGGGAGCTGCTGCAGGGAGAGCTCAGAGCACCTAAAGGGGCTCCAGGAGAGCTGCAGAGGGACTGGGGACAAGGGACAGAGGGACAGGACACAGGGAATGGCTCCCAGTGCCAGAGGGCAGGGCTGGATGGGAGATTGGGAATCAGGAATTGTTCCCTGGCAGGGTGCTGAGGCCCTGGCACAGGGTGCCCAGAGCAGCTGTGGCTGCCCCTGGATCCCTGGCAGTGCCCAAGGCCAGGTTGGACACTGGGGACAGCCTGGGACAGTGGGAGGTGTCCCTGCCATGGCAGGGGTGGCACTGGGTGGGGTTTAAGGTCCATTCCCAATCCAAACCAGTCTGGCATTTTGTGATGCCATGAAATTTTCCCCAGAAGTTCCTGGGGAGGGAATGTGAAAGCAGCTGGAGCAGAGGCAGCCCAGAGCCCAGCCCAGCTGTGGGATGGAGGGGAAGCAGGATGAGCTCTGACCCACCTGGCTCCCCTGTCCTGGGTGCACGGGGGGGCACCAAGGGCCACAAGGACCGGACCAGGCTCCATCCCCAGCCTGAACCATGGCTCCAACCAAGTGCCAGCAACCAAGAACCGTGGGAAGAGCACAGCTATTTATGCACATCATTCCTCAGTACTACTAACCTTAATGGAATCTCTGGGGGTTTTTAAGTGTTTTTTTCCCTCTGCAAGCTGCCTCGCCTTACAGCAGTGTCCCACGGCACAGCAGGGCAGGGCCGGGGGGGTGACACCTACCATAGTTCTCGGTGGAGGACACGTAGGTGAGGATGAGGAGGGCGAAGTTCTCGAGCAGGTTGAGCAGCAGGGTGACGTGGCACAGGCGCAGGTAGCGGGGGTGCGGGCAGTGGCAGCTCTGGTAGTGGTTCCAGTAGGCCACGGCCACGAGGACGCGCGGGGCCGAGTGCAGGCCGATGCACAGGCGCCACACGTAGCGCTGCGGGGTCTCGCCCCCGATGGCCGCACTGATGGACGGCAGGTAGTTGGGCACCTGCGGGGACACGGGCTGCTGGGGACAGGCACGGGGCACGGCCCCACTGCCATCCTCGGCCGGACACGGACACTGGGCTCGGCTTTTCCCAGCATGGTGTGGCCAGGCTTTGGATACACGGATTTGACCTGGAAAACTCTTGATTTGCTTTCCAGGAACCATCAGGGGGCTGGAAGCCCTCTGGAGCCAGGCTGGGAGAGCTGGGGGTGCTCACCTGGAGAGAAGCTCCTGGGAGAGCTCAGAGCACCTAAAGGGCTCCAGGAGAGCTGCAGAGGGACTGGGGACAAGGGACAGAGGGACAGGACACAGGGAATGGCTCCCAGTGCCAGAGGGCAGGGCTGGATGGGAGATTGGGAATCAGGAATTGTTCCCTGGCAGGGTGCTGAGGCCCTGGCACAGGGTGCCCAGAGCAGCTGTGGCTGCCCCTGGATCCCTGGCAGTGCCCAAGGCCAGGTTGGACACTGGGGACAGCCTGGGACAGTGGGAGGTGACCCTGCCATGGCAGGGGTGGCACTGGGGGGGCTCTGAGGTCCCTGCCAGCCCAAACCTGTCTGGGATTCTGTGACAACGTTAATAAGGCTGGAGCAGCACTGTAAACCAGAAGGACCCAGGAAAGCTGAGCCTGGCTGAGCAGCATTATTTAATAACCTGGAGGGATTTTTAATTCCAAATGAGTTTATTTCTATTCCCAAAGCCAGGGAATGTATCGCAGCACTGCCCCTGGTCCATCCCATCGGGTCACGGATCCACAGCCTTGCTGGGGCACTCCTGGGGCGCTGGGGGCCCTGCTCAGGTTTCTTGCCTTTACACTCTGGACTGTCCACAGAGTCCCAGAATGGTTTCAGTTGGAAGAACCTTAAGGCCCAGGGACACCTCCCACTGTCCCAGGCTGCTCCCAGCCCCAGTGTCCAACCTGGCCTTGGGCACTGCCAGGGATCCAGGGGCAGCCACAGCTGCTCTGGGCACCCTGTGCCAGGGCCTCAGCACCCTGCCAGGGAACAATTCCTGATTCCCAAGCTCCCATCCAGCCCTGCCCTCTGGCACTGGGAGCCATTCCCCCTTTCCCAGCACTCCAGGTCCTGTTAAGGTTCTCTTTAGAGAACCTTAGTGAGGTGACTTCGAGCTCTCCTTAGAGACCCATGTCCTCAGCGAGATGACTCCTGCCCTCCATCCCCAGCTCGTGCCCAGCTGCTCATCCAGCAGCCTGAAAGCCCCGTCCCATCCCACACAGAGCTCCAGGCCCTCCCTGCCCAGACACCTGCTCCTCCGAACCCCAGCAGAGCTGGGGGCAGCAGCTCTGGACCATCCCCTTCCCAGAACAATGTATCTCCCTTCAGCTTGCCCCCTTTACTCCTGACTGCAGTAACCCCCAGCGTGCCCAGCCCAGCCACCAGCCTGAGCAGTCTGTACTGCCTTCAGTGCCAGCACAGAGCCAAACCTGCTGCTGCCAGTCCTGAGGCACCACCAGGACAATGCAACAATGCAGCAATGCAGCTTGTTCTGGATTCTGTAACACTTCTGGTGGGAAAGCCCAAGAGAGCAGCCCAGCAGGAGACAAGAGGAGGGAGGAATCCAGAAGGTGGATAGGAGGCCAGGAGGACCCGGAGCTCTGTCACCCCTCAGGAATGTGGGATTTTCCCATGGGAGTCTCTCACCCCACAGTGTGTCGCAGTGGTCTCACGGAAGTTGAAGAGCAGAGACCAGATCACACAGAAAAGGAAGCCAAAGAGGGGGCAGAACACAGTCCCCAGGGCCAGCGTGGTGAAACGCAGCCGGAACAGGATCCCGTCCCGATCCAGCGGCAGCGGGACCTGCAACATCCTGGAAACCTGGAACCAAACAAACAAAGGCCTGAGCGGGCTGCTCTGTTCCGCTCTGGGCAGGATGACAAGGTGTGCACCAGCCACAGCCTGCGCTCCATGACCCGGGGCTTCTTGAAACTCAGTGATCCAGGGATTCTGTCCAGCATCACAGGGCAGGAACAGACACACAGCTCAGCCCCGCAGCCTGTGTGACCCTACAGACACAGAGCTCAGCCCCACAGTCTGAGTGACCCTACAGACACACAGCCCAGCCCCACAGCCTGTGTGACCCCATACAGACACAGCTCAGCCCCACAGCCTGTGTGACCCTACAGACACACAGCTCAGCCCCGCAGCCTGTGTGACCCTACAGACACACAGCCCAGCCCCACAGCCTGAGTGACCCCATACAGACACACAGCCCAGCCCCACAGCCCGTGTGACCCCACACAGACACACAGCTCAGCCCCACAGCCTGTGTGACCCTACAGACACACAGCTCAGCCCCGCAGTCCGTGTGACCCTACAGAGACACACAGCTCAGCCCCACAGCCTGTGTGGCCCTACAGACACACAGCTCAGCCCCACAGCCTGTGTGACCCTACAGACACAGCTCAGCCCCACAGCCTGAGTGACCCCATACAGACACAGCTCAGCCCCACGGCCTGTGTGACCCTACAGACACACAGCTCAGCCCCACAGCCTGTGTGACCCTACAGACACAGCTCAGCCCCACAGCCTGAGTGACCCCATACAGACACAGCTCAGCCCCACAGCCTGTGTCACCCCAGACAGACACACACCTCAGCCCCGCAGTCCGTGTGACCCTACAGAGACACACAGCTCAGCCCCACAGCCTGAGTGACCCCATACAGACACAGCTCAGCCCCACAGCCTGTGTCACCCCAGACAGACACACACCTCAGCCCCGCAGTCCGTGTGACCCTACAGAGACACACAGCTCAGACCCACAGCCTGTGTGACCCCATACAGACACAGCTCAGCCCCACAGCCTGAGTGACCCTACAGACACACAGCTCAGCCCCACAGCCTGTGTGACCCTACAGACACAGCTCAGCCCCACAGCCTGAGTGACCCCATACAGACACAGCTCAGCCCCACAGCCTGAGTGACCCTACAGACACACAGCTCAGCCCCACGGCCTGTGTGACCCTACAGACACAGCTCAGCCCCACAGCCTGTGTGACCCTACAGACACAGCTCAGCCCCACGGCCTGTGTGACCCTACACAGACACATAGCTCAGCCCCATAGCCTGAGTGACCCTACAGACACACAGCTCAGCCCCACAGCCTGAGTGACCCCATAAAGAAACAGCTCAGCCTCACAGCCTGAGTGACCCTACAGACACAGCTCAGCCCCACGGCCTGTGTGACCCCATACAGACACACAGCTCAGCCCCATAGCCTGTGTGACCCCATACAGACACAGCTCAGCCCCACAGCCTGTGTGACCCTACAGACACAGCTCAGCCCCACAGCCTGAGTGACCCTACAGACACACAGCTCAGCCCCATAGCCTGAGTGACCCCATACAGAAACAGCCCAGCCCCACAGCCTGAGTGACCCTACACAGACACACAGCTCAGCCCCACAGCCTGAGTGACCCCATACAGACACAGCCCAGCCCACAGCCTGAGTGACTCTACAGACACAGCTCAGCCCCATAGCCTGAGTGACCCCATACAGACACAGCTCAGCCCACAGCCTGAGTGACCCTACACAGACAGCTCAGCCCCACAGCCTGTGTGACCCCACACAGACACACAGCCCAGCCCCACAAAGACACACAGCTCAGGCCCGCAGTCTGTGTGACCCTACAGAGACAGCTCAGCTCCACAGCCCATGTGACCCTACACAGACACACAGCTCAGCCCCACAGCCTGCATGACCCTACAGATACAACTCAGCCCCACAGCCTGTGTGACCCTACACAGACACACAGCTCAGCCCCACAGCCTGCATGACCCTACAGATACAACTCAGTCCCACAGCCTGAGTGACCCTATACAGACACAGCTCAGCCCCACAGCCTGTGTGACCCTACACAGACACAGCTCAGCCGCACAGCCTGAGTGACCCTATAGAGACACAGCTCAGCCCCACGGCCTGAGTGACCCTACAGACACACAGCTCAGCCCCACAGCCTGAGTGACCCTACAGACACAGCTCAACCCCACAGCCTGTGTGACCCTACAAAGACACACAGCCCCACAGCCTGTGTGACCCTATACAGACACAGCTCAGCCCCACAGCCTGTGTGATCCTATACAGACACAGCTCAACCCCACAGCCTGTGTGACCCCAGAGCCCCAGGATGGGCAGCACGGACAGGCTGCCAAAGAAAATCCCATTGTGGGGACACAGGAACCTTGAGACTCACGGACAGCAGGGAGCAGCGGCAGAGCAGGGCTGGTCCCTGCAGCCCTCCAGAGGGATCTGGCAGGAAGGGCACGTGAACCCTGTCCCGTGGGATCCATCCAGACCATTCCCTGCGCTCGGGACAGCGCTGACACAGCCGGGCCACGGCTGCTCCGGCACAGCCCTGCGTCCAGAGCCCGGCTCCACAGCCCTGCTTCCACAGCCCGGCTCCACAGCCCGGCTTCCACAGCCCGGCTCCACACACCGGCTCCACAGCCCTGCTTCCACAGCCCTGCTTCCACACACCGGCTCCACAGCCCTGCTTCCACACACCGGCTCCACAGCCCTGCTCCCACACACCGGCTCCACAGCCCTGCTCCCACACACCGGCTCCACAGCCCTGCTCCCACAGCCCTGCTTCCACACACCGGCTCCACAGCCCTGCTTCCACAGCCCTGCTTCCACACACCGGCTCCACAGCCCTGCTCCCACACACCGGCTCCACAGCCCTGCTCCCACAGCCCTGCTCCCACAGCCCTGCTCCACAGCCCTGCTTCCACACACCGGCTCCACAGCCCTGCTCCCACACACCGGCTCCACAGCCCTGCTCCCACAGCCCTGCTCCACAGCCCTGCTTCCACAGCCCTGCTCCCGCACACCGGCTCCACAGCCCTGCTCCCGCACACCGGCTCCACAGCCCTGCTTCCACACACCGGCTCCACAGCCCTGCTTCCACAGCCCGGCTCTACAGCCCTGCTCCCACAGCCCTGCTTCCACAGCCCGGCTCCACAGCCCTGCTTCCACACACCGGCTCCACTGCCCTGCTTCCACAGCCCGGCTCCACAGCCCTGCTTCCACACACCGGCTCCACTGCCCTGCTTCCACAGCCCGGCTTCCACACACCGGCTCCACAGCCCTGCTTCCACAGCCCGGCTCCACAGCCCTGCTTCCACAGCCCGGCTCCACAGCCCTGCTTCCACACACCGGCTCCACTGCCCTGCTTCCACACACCGGCTCCACTGCCCTGCTTCCACACACCGGCCCCACTGCCCTGCTTCCACACACCGGCTCCACTGCCCTGCTTCCACACACCGGCTCCACAGCCCTGCTTCCACAGCCCGGCTTCCACACACCGGCTCCACAGCCCTGCTTCCACAGCCCTGCTTCCACACACTGGCTCCACAGCTCTGCTCCACAGCCCTGCTCCCACAGCCCGGCTCCACAGTCCTGCTTCCACAGCCCGGCTCCACAGCCCTGCTTCCACAGCCTGGCTCCACAGCCCGGCTCCACACACCGGCTCCACAGCCCTGCTTCCACAGCCCGGCTCCACAGCCCTGCGTCCACAGCCCGGCTCCACAGCCCGGCTCCACAGCCCGGCTCCACACACCGGCCCCACAGCCCCGCTCCCACACACCGGCCCCACAGCCCTGCTTCCATACACCGGCTCCACAGCCCTGCTTCCACACACCGGCCCCACAGCCCTGCTTCCACAGCCCTGCTCCATATCCCGGCTCCACAGCCCTGCTCCCACAGCCCTGCTCCATATCCCGGCTCCCACAGCCCGTGCTCGCCCCGCCGGCCCCGGCCCTGCACGGGCAGCACCGCCTGCAGCTGGCCCAGCAGGGACTGAGGATGGATTTTAGGGAAAGGTTCTTCCCCAGAGGGTGCTGGCACTGCCCAGGCTCCCCAGGGAATGGGCACGGCCCCGAGGCTGCCAGAGCTCCAGGAGCCTTTGGACAGCGCTGCCAGGGATGCCCGGGCTGGGATTGTTGGGGGTCTGGGCAGGGACAGGGGCTGGATCCATGATCCCTGTGGGTCCCTCCAGCTCAGGACATGCCGTGACCCCACGCACCCCCGGCCGCAGTGTCAGGGCAGCACAAGCCCCACACAACGAAGCCGGGGTTTGTCGGGTCGGGAGGGCTCTGGAGCCGGGCAGACACGCAGAACAGGGCTCCCCTCAGCCCCAGGGATCCGGCCGGGATGGAGCCCACCTGAGCACCGCCCGGCTGCGGGACAAATCCGATTTACGGACAATCCCTGAGCCATCTGGGCAGCGGCCCGGGCCGGCACGGCCGCTGTCTGCCAGCACCAAGAGCCCCCCACCATGGGGCACCCAGCCCCAGAGCGGCCACAGAAAGCAGAGCTCAGCCCCTCCAGGCTGCCGGGGACCGAGAGGGGGAATTATCCGAGGATCAAAGCAAAGAGAAAGGGACGCTCCAAAGGGTCGGGAGTGGGTGTGGAGGGGGGTCCCTGGCCGGCCCAGGCTCCTCTCCCCGGGGAGGGAGGAGCCCCCCCCAAACCCTGACCTTCCCTCGGGGGGCTCGGCCGCAGCTCCCTGTGCCGGGGGTCCCACAGCAGGAGCCCCGCAGCCTCTGCCCTCCCTCTCCCAAAAGACGGCAAATAAAAGGCAATTATTTTATATCACGTGTTGAATGGCCCCGACCCGTCCTGCAGGAGAGCGGCTGCACCACCCCGAGACCTGTCCACGGTACCTCACACGCCTCAGAGACCCCCTGAGACCCCTCCCCGGGCACCCCCCGTTCCCCGAGCTCGCCGCAGTAGCCCCCAGGCTCTCTCAGCGAGGGACCCCTCGGGGCAGCCCGCATCCCCCAGAGACGCTCCCTGGGACCCCTCCCCGAAACCCGCGCGTCCCACAGTGCCGGAGCCCCGACACCCCCCTCACCGCTCAGCCCCCCTCGCGCTGCTCCATGTCCCGGCCCGGCGGCCCCTCCACGCCTCCTCCGCCTTTTCCGCCTCCTCCTCTTCCTCCCTTTCTTCCACCTCTTCCTCTTCTTCCCCCGCCCCCCAGCCGGGCTGCGGCCCCTTTAAGAGGCGGGGCTGGTTCCCGCGCGCCGCGGCACACGATTGGTCCTCGCTGGAGAAGCCACGCCCCCTCAGGCGCCCCGGATGTCGGGGCGGCGCCGCGACACGGGCCGTTCTGGACCCTTCCGCGGCGCCAAGCCCCGCCCCCTTCGGCCCGCCCGGCCAATGGGCGCTGGGTTGGCGGAGCCTCTTCGCCCAATCAGCTCTGAACTCAGGGCGGGGGCGGAGGGAAGCAGCCAATGGGAGGTGGGAGCTCGGCGGCCGGGGAGGGGCGGGGCCAGGGTGGTGCGCAGGGGAGGCCGGGAGTGCGCGCGCGGGCTGTGACGCAGCTGCGGCCCCGTGAGGCGGCGGCGGCACCGCGGGCCCGACCCGGCCCGGCCGCTCCGAGCGGCGCTTCCCGGCACCCGCGCTGAGCACCGCGGCCTAGCCAGGGCTGCCCTGCCCGGCACCTGTGGTAAGCACCGGGGCCTGCCCGCCCGGCCCTGTCCGGCGTGACTGTGGCGCCGCCGCCAGACCTTTTGTGCCGGGAGGCCGGGTGGTCCCGGGGTGGGGGGAGCGCGGGGAGGCCCCGGGCCGGAGGAAGGGCCGAAGGGAGGCGGGAAGGCCGTGAGCGGGTGGGATTTCTCGGTAGCCCTGCGCCGGCTGTCTCCGGAGCGCCTGCCCGCTTTGCGGGGGGTTTAGGCCTTTCAGGTTGTCCCGGTGCGGGTCCGGTTGGAGATTCCGGGTGTTTTCCACGAGGGATGCGCGGCTCTGGATGCGGGTAACGGCCCGGCTGTCCCTGGGACCGGGAGTTACTTACTGTTGTGTTAATTTGTTGTAGTTTGAAGTTAGGTTGGCTACATGTGACATAAAGTTACGTTGATGGCGTGGGTTTCTTTGGGTGGTTTTGGGGGGATTTTGTGCTGTTGTTGTTAAGCTGTAATTAGAGCCCTTTAACTCGAGGGGCCCCTCTTCAGCTGGAGGTGCTGTGAGTGGGAGAGGGATGTTGTGTAAAACCCTCGAGTTTTACTGATGCTGGTCCTGCTCTTGAGTTTGCAGAATCCTGGAGTCAGTAAGGCTGGAAAATCCCTGCCAGGCCAGACAGTGCCAGCTGTGCCCCGTGCCCACCTTGTCCCCAGCCCAGAGCACTGAGTGCCACCTCCAGGTGCCACCTGCAGGGATGGGCACTGCAGAGCTCCCTGGGCAGCCCCTGCCAAGGCCTGAGCCCCCTTTCCATGGGGAAATTCCTGCTGCTGTCCAAGCTGAGCCTCCCCTGGGCCAGGCTGAGGCCGTTCCCTCTGCTCCTGTCCCTGTTCCCTGGGAGCACAGCCCGACCCCCCCGGCTGTCCCCTCCTGTCAGGGGCTTGTGCAGAGCCACAAGGTTCCCCCTGAGCCTCCTTTTCTCCAGGCTCAGCCCTTTCCCAGCTCCCTCAGCCCCTCCTGGGGCTCCAGCCCCTTCCCAGCTCCCTTCCCTGCCCTGGACATGCTCCAGCCCCTCCTCTCCTGCAGGAGCCACAAGTGGACACAGCCCTCGAGGTGCAGGGAGGTAGGGGTGGGTGTGAGCAACAACAAAGTGCATGCTGTGGGAGGGTGAAGTCTTTCTATAACTGCTTTTTTCTTAGAAAATAAATTTTCAGGTTTCTTCCTAGGTAGAGTTTTGCGTGTAGCAATCTCAGGACAATGTGAGAGCAGTGACTTAGAAAAGAGGAACCACGGAAAATGAGGAACTTGTGAATTTGCAGATAAGGCTGAGATTCAGAACATCGGACAGCTTGGAAGTGCAGGTGATTTTTACCTGGCCTGAAAGGGAGAGTTGCATCGGGGCAAGGGAACATGGCTGGAAACATTCCATAGGAATGGAGAGGTGTGTTTGGGAGCAGGTCCTGGTGGAGAGGGAGCAGGGGAGGTCAGGCTGGAGAAAAGGATGTGTGCTGGGTGAACCTTTCTACTCTCATAACTCCCTGACAGGAGGCTCAGCTTGGACAGCAGCAGGAATTTCCCCATGGAAAGGGGGCTCAGGCCTTGGCAGGGGCTGCCCAGGGAGCTCTGCAGTGCCCATCCCTGCAGGTGGCACCTGGAGGTGGCACTCAGTGCTCTGGGCTGGGGACAAGGTGGGCACGGGGCACAGCTGGCACTGCCTGGGCTGGCAGGGATTTGCCAGAATCAGGGATTCTATGGGAGAAGGTGAGGAGGGCTCAGGGTACAGTGTTACCGTGTGCCAGAGGAGCTCTCCCAGGAGCCCCTCTCAGCTTGAGGAGCTCTGAGAGTTTGTCAGAGCAGCTTTTCCTGGCTTTTACCAGGATCATTTCACTGAAATTCCTCTCCCTGTGCCAAATGAAGCCTGTAAGGATTTGCCTGTGGAAGTGTGGAGACCCTTAACACTCCAAAATCGTGGTGTGTGTCTGGTGGAATAGTTGGAGGTGACACAAATCACATTTTTAGTTATTCTGTCAGGGAAATGTGGGGTTGGGCTGGTTGTTCTGGGCTAGTTTAGTCTCCAGCTGTTCAGGGAGGCTGGAAACTGCTCCCAGTCTGGATTTGGCCATTCCCAGGAAGTGCTGTTGGTGTCGGGGAGGCAAACAGCTCAGTTTCAGGGATGAGCAGGTGGATGTAGAGGTTTCCCTGTGGGAGGCTGTGCTGAGCAGTGCCCAGCCCCTCTGTCCTTGCCTGGGAGAGGTAAAGGGAGCTGACGTGGGGGAGCTGCCACACCTGGGCACAGGGAGAGGGCAGCTTTGGCTTTCATGGAATTGTTGGCTTTGGGAATGTTTGTTGGATTGCTGATGTTCTTGGTTCTGCAGTGCTGTGTGTGGCTACTGCTGCCAGGGAGTACCTGGGAACATGGGGAATTCCTGCATTTCCTGCTGAATGTGGAGGGGAGTGGAGTAATATTAGCTTTTTTTTTTGTTTGTTAATAGGGCATTATTTTTGTAGTGGATTTTTTTTTTGTTAGTGTTGTCATTTTCTTCTGGCTAATGTGGCTTTTCTTGGATCATTACACTCACTGTTTTTGGTTAACATGGCATTTTTGGGGGTAGTGCTGTTTTTTTTAACATCAACATTTTTTGGTTAATATGGCTTTTTTGGGTTAATACGGCATTTTGTTTTTCTAATTCGAGTCTGTTGTTGTTGCTGTATTTTGGGTATAACGAGAACTTTTTTGGGGGTAGTATCTGCCGTTTTTGTTAATCTGACGTGGTTTTGGCTAATGTGGAATTTTCATCGGTGGAGCTGCAGGAAAACACTCCACGGTTCCCTGACAGCGTGCCCGAGGAGCTCTGGGGATTGTGCCGGGTTTGTTGACAAACTCAGGGAGCCGGAGCAGAGTTTGTACCTGTTTGTGCTCCAGGAGAGGCAGCCGGGAGCGTGCTGTAAATAATCCGTGGGGGTTGGAAAGGGAGCGGGGCCCAGCAAAACTCCCCTGGAGCACCAGCTGCTGGGCAGCGCAGAACTGGGGAGCAGAAGGGAGGGTGCATTCCTGCAATCCCTGTGCACTGCATTCCCCTCTGTCCTGTTGGAAGCGGTTGGCAAAGAGGGTGGAACAGGAAAATCAGTCCTGGAAAATCCTGGGATTTTCCGCAGCCCAGGACACAGGCTGAGATGGGCTGGAACTCCAGCCATAATTAAGGGTGACACCTTCATTTTAGGGACACTGATGTTTAGTGTCATCTCCTTAGCTGTGGTGTCACTGGAATGTCAGCGCCCTTGACCTCCCGGGGTTCTGGCAGGGTTTGGAATTGCACAGTGCCACGGGGTTGGTGCTGAAGGATTCTGGTGGGATTGCTGTCCTCGGCAATGGGGGAGATGGAGAATGAGTTTGCCAGGATGACTTCCAATAAAACCCGAATTCTGCTTTCCAGCTCTTGGAATAAAACCGGATATACTCCAAAAATGTTTAACAAATCCTTTGGAACTCCGTTTGGAGGCAGCACCGGCTTTGGGACAACTTCAACTTTTGGGCAAAGTAAGTAAAATATCTAAGGTGGCTTTTACTGAGGTGCCTTTTCCTGGAGGGCAGCTCCAGGAGGAGCTGATGGAGGTGGTGATGCCTCGTGAGATGGAATTAGGGGGCTGCTGGATGCTCCGGCTGGCCTGGGTGAGGTTCAGGAGCCTGAGGCTTCACCCCTAACCAAGCTTTTCATTTGGGCACACAACCAGGATCCCGCGTCTGCTGTGGAAACTTCCTTCTGTAGGAAGAGTGGCAATTGCAGCGCTTAGGGCAGGCGCCGTGGCTGGGGTTTCTTGGGGCTGAAACAAATCAGTGGTGGGTTTGTTGGGGAGGCTGGGAGGGGGGAGCTGCGTGTTCGAGGGCTGTGTGTGCAGCTCCAGCCCCAGGGGCTCAGCGGGCTGTGCTTGCAGATGCCGGCTTTGGCACGAGCAGCGGAGGCGCCTTCGGCACGTCGGCCTTCGGCTCCAGCAGCAACACGGGCAGCCTCTTCGGGAGCACGCAGACAAAGCCAGGTACTGCTGGGGACAGGGGGAAACCCCAACCCGGGCAATCAGCACCCACAATAACCGAATAAACCAGTAACCTGCCAAAGCCCCCGGGCAGAGGAGGCTGTGAAGGGTTAACAGCCTGCTTCTGTCTGCAGGAGGGTTGTTTGGGTCCACCACGTTCAACCAGCCAGCCACCTCCTCCACCAGCACCGGCTTTGGCTTTGGAACATCCACTGGGACATCGAACAGCCTCTTCGGAACCACCAGCACCGGTGGAAGCCTCTTCTCATCGCAGAATAATGCCTTTGCACAGAACAAACCGGCCGGCTTTGGAAGTGAGCGCAGCCGGTGCCCCAGTGCTGTTGGGTGGGGGAGCAGTGGGAGCTGGCTGGGGCTGGGACAGGGGTCAGCGTGGGGCTCGGGGGGTTCTCCTGGAGGGTACGGTGACATCCCTGTGCCCACAGCAGCCAGGGGGGAGCCCCTGTGCTCCCGAACGTGTAGCTCTGATTCCAGCCCTGAATTTTACAATAAATTGCCAAAGCTGGTTGGCTGGAATTTTTTTATGCTGGAATCTGTTTTGGTGCTGTTTGATTTTAGGTTTTTATCCTGTGGCAGAGCAGTTACATTTGGGTTTGTCTGTGACAGGAGAAGACAGGGAATGCTGTTAAAGTTGTCTGTAATCTCATGAGGCAAAAACAACTGCTTGTATCCCCTTCTCAAAAAAGAAAAGGGGCCTCACTGATTCTCTTTATTATAAAAGTATTGTGTTATTTTCTTCCTCCTTGTTGGAAGTAGAGGGCAGCTGGCTGCTGTGGGTTGTTTGGTGTTTCTGGGGTGCTGAGTTAGGGACATTTCTGCAGCAGAGAATTGCGTTAGCAGCACCATCAGCTTCCAGCTTGTTGTCAAATTATTTTTCCCAGCTGTTTCTTCCATTTTCAAGCCAAATTATTCTAATTTGAATAAAGTATTAGAGTTTAAGCTTCAAACTGGTTTGTTTTAATGCTGCTGTTGTTTTTTAATGCTTTATTCAGACTTTGGTACCAGCACCAGCAGCGGAGGGCTCTTTGGCACCACCAACACCACTTCCAACCCCTTTGGGAGCACATCTGGCTCTCTCTTTGGCCCAACCAGCTTTACTGCTGCTCCAACTGGCACGACTATTAAATTTAATGTAAGTTCTGCTTTTTCTTCTTAATCCAGCATGCTCACTGTGAGGAGCATTCAGTTCTGCAGTTGTTTGTGTGATGTCTTGCTCCCTGAGGTGACAAAATGAGTTTGTGTGCAGGTGTTCTGAAAGGGTTTGAGAACATCCCTTCTCAACGCTGTGGAATTTCAGGCTTGCTGGGTTTAGAGCTGTGCTAATGCTGAAGGAGAAAATGAGCTCCTAAAGCTGAGCCTTCCCAGCAAGTGCTGTGGAATTCAAGGTGATCCATGGCAAATGCTGGCAGCAATGAGGGTTGGAGATATCTTGGGATGGTCAGAATCAGCAGAGCTCTCCTGAGCCAGCCTGGCTTTGGGAATGGGACAGGGGAAGAGAGGAGGGGTGTCCTGCCTCCTCTGGACGAGTCCCCTTTAAGACAGGATTCAGTAACTGCTGCAGAGTTCCGTGGCAGTTGGACCGAGGGTGGCCCAGCACAGAGGCCTTGAGGAGCTGGGCTGACCGGGGCCTGCAGGGAGAGGGGCTCTTTTCCCCAAAATCCTGTTTGTGCAGAGCTCATCCCCCTTCATTTCTGGACTGAGCTGATGTAAGACCGAGGCTTTGGGGGTAGAGCTATGGTGCTGCCTGGGCTCCTGCAGTGCTGCTGATTTGTACTTCCATAGCACTGCTAGAAAAGGGGACTGTGAAATTCATGCAGCGCTCCAGGGTTTGTGTCAGAAGCTGAGGTAAACTGCTTTTAAAGTGAAACCGAAAGCAGAATTGCTGGGAGTTGTCTGGAGTGTTCCTGGTGCAAGTTCCACTGTTGATCATCACTGAACACGCCTGGGTGAGGCCTCGGCTGTACAAATAATGATGGAATCATAAAACCATGAAATCACACAAGGGTTGGGTTGGGAGGGTCCTCAAATCCCACCCAGTGCCACCCCTGCCGTGGCAGGGACACCTCCCACTGTCCCAGTGTCCATCCTGGCCTTGGGCACTGCCAGGGATCCAGGGGCAGCCACAGCTGCTCTGGGCACCCTGTGCCAGGGCCTCAGCACCCTGCCAGGGAACAATTCCTGATTCCCAGTCTCCCATCCAGCCCTGCCCTCTGGCACTGAGAGCCATTCCCTGTGTCCTGTCCCTCTGTCCCTTGTCCCCAGTCCCTCTGCAGCTCTCCTGGAGCCCCTTTAGGTGCTCTGGGCTCTCCCTGGAGCTTCTCCTCTCCAGGTGAGCACCCCCAGCTCTCCCAGCCTGGCTCCAGAGGGGTTCCAGCCCTGGAGCAGCTCTGTGGCTCCTGGATCTCTCCAGCAGCTCCACATCCTCCTGCTGTTCGGCCCCAGGGCTGGAGGCAGCTCTGCACAGGAGCTCTTGCCTGAGCAGAGCAGTCACACAGCGCCTCAGGCGTGTGCTGGGTGTAGGATTTTCCAGGATTTGCGGGAAGTCCTGGCTGTGTTCCCCCAAGTGTGTCTGGATTTAACCTGGCCCTTCCTCCCTTCCCGACAGCCCCCGACCGGCACCGACACCATGGTGAAATCCGGCGTCAGCGCCAGCATCAACACCAAGCACCAGTGCATCACTGCCATGAAGGAGTACGAGAGCAAATCCCTCGAGGTCAGTGCAGGGGGACACAGCCCTGCCCTGGGCCACAGTTGCTGTCTGTGCTCATTAGTGGAAAAATACTCATGGACCTCCCGCATCTGCCTCGCACACAAGGGGCGTTGTCAAGTGAAACGATTCACGCAAAGCCACGTTAATTGCAGTTGGGTTTAAATGCTTAATGCAGGTCTGGGAGAGCTGAAATTCCATCTTGTCAGTAGGACATGAGGTCGTGTTGGGAGCAGCCCTGCTCTGCTGAGATAACAGCAGCGTCCCAGGCAGAGCTCAGTTGTTTAT
The DNA here is from genome assembly GCA_037837765.1 of Delichon dasypus. Classification (NCBI taxonomy): domain Eukaryota; kingdom Metazoa; phylum Chordata; class Aves; order Passeriformes; family Hirundinidae; genus Delichon; species Delichon dasypus. Next base: position 120,518,380 of record JBBAXF010000002.1, read on the forward strand.
TATGAACTGCTGTTCCCAGGGATTTAACCTGAGGCCTTCCCTTTTGGGCTGCTTTGTTTGACCCTTCAGAACAGACTGTTTATAAAAAGGTCTGGGAAGTCAAATTAAAGCCCAAACGTGGATCTACATTCAGGTCCCATATTTGGTGCCCTTATTTTTAAAAATGCGGGTGTTGCAGCTTTTCTTGAGCTTCACCTTGGTGAAGATGGGGTGCTGTGTGAGTGTGAGAAGGACCCTTGCCTGCCCTTGTCCTGTGTAAAAAGAGCTGGATTTTCCTCTAGGAACTCCGCTTGGAAGACTACCAGGCAAATAGGAAAGGGCCCACGAATCCTGTAGGAGCAGGAGCAACTGCTGGTTTGTTTGGCTCTTCCACTGCCACGTCCAGCACAGCCACAGGACTCTTTGGCTCTTCTACTACCAATACTGGCTTTTCCTATGGACAGAATAAAACTGCTTTTGGAACCAGTAAGTACTGCCTAGTCCTGCCATTCCTGTGAGTGCACGTGCAAATATTGTGTTAAACCATTTCAAATTCTGTGGTGCGAAAATGCTGTGAACTCAGAGTTGTGCTGGTTGTATTGCCAGCATGGCAATGGAGCTCCTTGCCATAGAAATCTCTTTTCTTAGTTTCCCTTGGAAAAATTCAAACAGCAGTTGGGTTTTTATTAGGTTTTGCAAACTGAAAAGTAAATAGATTATAGAATCCCAGAACGGTTTGGATTGGAAGGGACCTTAAAGCCCATCCAGGGACACCTCCCACTGTCCCAGGCTGCTCCCAGCCCCAGTGTCCAACCTGGCCTTGGGCACTGCCAGGGATCCAGGGGCAGCCACAGCTGCTCTGGGCACCCTGTGCCAGGGCCTCAACACCCTGCCAGGGAACGGGTTTTTTCCTAGTAATGGATATTTATGTTTGTGGAATTCAACTGTAAACAGACCCAAATCCTTCAGGTTGTTGGATGGGCAGAAATGGGACCCATGGAGCAGCTGGAGCTGTGCTAGGGGGGAATTGAGGTTGGATTTTAGGGAAAGGTTCTTCCCCAGAGGGTGCTGGCACTGCCCAGGCTCCCCAGGGAATGGGCACGGCCCCGAGGCTGCCAGAGCTCCAGGAGCCTTTGGACAGCGCTGCCAGGGATGCACAGGCTGGGATTGTTGGGGGTCTGGGCAGGGACAGGGTGGGACGGGATGGTCCCCGTGGGTCCTTTTCCCACTCAGGGTGTTCAGTGCCCTTTTTTCCTGTGTGGGATCTGCTGGGTTTGGTCTCACTCCCGTTGGTGTCCCAGGTACCACCGGCTTTGGCACCGGCACCACCGGCGGGCTCTTTGGGCAGCAGTCACAGACCACGAGCCTGTTCAACAAACCCTTCGGCCAGGCCACCACCACGCAGAACACGGGCTTCTCCTTCGGGGGCACCAGCACCCTGGGCCAGCCCAACACCAGCACCATGGTAAGGGGGCTGGGAGCAGGGCCGCGGGATTGCCATGGGATGTTCCTCACATTCCCCACCACAGGGCGCTGAAAGCGGGGTGCCGAGCTCTGAGGGCTGCGGTGAGTGAGGATCCTCCTGGCTGTCAGCTTTGTTCTGACAGCTGGAGAAGAGTCAGCTGTTCACATGTCGTGTACCCACTCACCTCCTCAAGCAGCCTCTCTCTAGCAGCTCCGGTGCTTCCCATTGTTTTCACACGGATAGCATTGTCCCGTGATTAACCTTGTTTGGGAATTCAGGTCCTGGGCTTTCTTGTGACAGATGAGCAACATTTGTGAGCTTTTGTGACAGAAAGATTCTACGTAGTTGTAACTTGCATAACTAGAGGCTTTGGGTCCAGATGTCCTGTGTTTTTTGTGAATTTGTTGTGACTTCTCCCAGAAAACCCTGTGAAATGTTTCTTCTCCATCTCCCTTGCTCAGAGCAATGAGGAAATTCAATATCCTTTAAATCTTGGAACATAAGTTTTTTGTTTTTGTTTTAATTTCCTTTTTGTAACTAATTTCTCGGAGAAGGACTGAAGCTTCTGGAATGCTCTTCACCCCTCCTCTTCCCCCAGCACAAGGGCAAATGTAGCCCTGTTTCATTGCCTGATTTTGCGTGTTGGATCTGTTGTTGTCAGTGCTGGACATGGAAAAGCCTGGGAGCATCACCTTAACCTGGTTCCTGTTTGTAGGGTCTCTTTGGGGTCACCCAGCCCTCGCAGCCTGGAGGCCTTTTTGGGACAGCTGCCAATACAAATGCTGGGACTGGATTTGGAACGGGAACTGGCCTTTTTGGACAAGCCAACACGGGATTTGGTGTTGGTGGTTCGGTATGTCTGTGCCTTTGTGATAAAGAGAGAAATCTCAGCAGAGCCCTGTCCTGGGTGCTGACCTTCACAGAAGTGGCATTAGCTTAGGAATTAAGATGTCTGAGATACAAAAGTCAGGTGCTTTGCTGTAAGCTGGAGGACAAACAGGTGTAGTAGAGTCATTTTTTTAACGAGTGATGTGTGGAGTGAGGAAAGCAGCAGGAGATACTGAGGTTCTCGGTGCCTGGGCATGCCTCGGCACAGAGTTGGAAATACAGGTTGTACATTGTGACGGACCAAAACCAACCTGGGTTTTGATATTCAGCCGTTTTGGTTCTGGTGGAACAAAGATCACAGGATCACTGAGATTGGAAAAGTCCCTTAAGCCCCTTGAGTCTGGCCCTAACAGCTGCTTTGGGGGTCTTGCAGTGGCTTGGGACAGCCCCCACTCATGGGAGGGTGGGCTGGGGGGGCTCAGCCGTGCTAGGCTTTAGTTCTGCTTCTTTGCCTGCAGCCAAACACCCGTACAATTCCTGTGGTATCAGCACCCCAGGTTTCCAAATTCCTGTTTTCTTCCTTTCAGACCCTGTTTGGGAACAAGCCTGCTGGATTTGGAACCACCACGACCAGCGCTCCCTCGTTCGGTACCACTACGGGCGGGGGCCTCTTCGGTAACAAACCTGCTCTGAGTTCAGGAGCCCCTACAAACCCTGCCAGTGTGGGGACAGGGAAGAAAGTGGGCAGTTTCAATCATTTGAATCTGTCCTGTGTGTGTCACACACTGCAGAGAGCACGCGCTAAGTGTCGTAGGGTTTGAATTGTCAGGTCAGCAGTGGCCCTGCCACAGGGAAATGTGCTGGGTGCTGGGCTGTGCCTTTGCTCTTGGTGGGGCTCCCTGACTCAGGAAGGAGGTGGTCAAGTGCCACTGTTTTGGTGAGTCCTTAAGGGAATTTTCAGCCTGGGATGGCCAGGAGAGGCCCTGGAGATGCTGAGGAGCATTGGGAAGGGCATTCCCAGCTGCTCAGCTCCAGGGAGGCTCACCTGGAGTGTCTGCTCAGTTCTGGGCTCCACAGTTCAAGGTGGACCAGGAGCTACTGGAGAGGGTCCAGGGAAGGCCACAGAGATGATTTGGGGTGAGGAGAGACTGTGGGAGCTGGGCCTGCTCAGTCTGGAGAAGGGAAGGCTGAGAGGGAGTTTGTAACACGAGGTCTGTGGGTTGGAGACAGACACATGGCACAGACCTGTTCTGAGTCCTGAGCAGCAGCCAGTAATCCACTTCATTGTTCCAAGCTTCCTTTTATAGCCAGTTGGAATTTCCCGGGCTTGGGAAGCGTATTGACTGGGAATCTCTGCCTTGCCCAGATCTCCGGCCAGTGCTGTGTCTGCATCCAGGGCTGATGTGGGCTTGACTGAGGTCTTTGTTCCCCATGGGACTTCTAGAACCAGCCTCGTCACCAAAGTGGGTCTGTTATCATCAGACTCATTATATCCAGCTGTAAACTGGGTGTACATTGCTACAGGGATCCCGTAACCCATGCAGAAATCCCATCAATCCATCCCGATATCCCAGTAACCCATCCCGATATCCCAGTAACCCATCCCGAAATCCCAGTAACCCATCCCGATATCCCATCCCATCTCTCCAAGGGTGTCCGGGTGGTTCCAGACTCTCCGTGGTGCCAGTGACAGCACACGCAGCAGCGGCCAGGAGCTAAAACACAACAATTGCAGCCCAGCCTGAGGAAGAACTTCCTTCCATGGAGGGGCAGAGCCCTGAACAGCTGCCCAGGGAGGGGCTGGAGTCTCCCTCTCTGGAGACATCCCAAACGCCCCAGACACGTTCCTGTGTCACTGCTGCAGGTGGCCCTGCCTGGGCAGGGGGCTGTGCTGGGGACATCCTGAGGTCCCTTCCAGCTCCAGGCATTCTGTAATTCTGTGGTTGAGAACTCCTGAAATCAGAGATTTGGGGAGCAGAGGGGTTTGTTAGGAGGCTGTGAACACCCTGTGTTGGCACAGCAGCCCTGGGAGAACTGGGGTAAAACTGGTGATCCTGGGCTTGGGCCGGGGTCAGGAGATCCTGCACTGCACTGAAGGTGAGATGAGTCAGCTCCAGTTGAGCTGGTGGCTGTTGTTCCTGGTGGTGTGAGGGACCAAAGCCCTGAGGAGCTGCTGTTGTGTTCCTGGTGGCCTCTGATGTGAGAGCTGATGTTGGGTCAGCGTGTGACGAAGCAGGAGTGCGTAGGGATGGCTGAGGGGAATGGCAGCTTCTTTTGTGGGACTCTGGAATCTCTCATCTTTTTAAATCTGGATTTCAGAACAACAAAACTGTATCAGAGTGAGTAGGAGGGGGTTGGATCCTGCCATCCCTTTCCTGCAGTGCTGTTTTGTGTTGGTTATTTGAAGGCAGTGAGGCCTGCCGTGCCTTTAGCCTGCCAGGATAGACAGGGCAGAGCTCGAGGGGACTGGGTCATCTTTTGGGTCCTTCCCAAAGCAAGCTCAGTGCAGTTCTCAGAGCTCTGAACCAGGGCAGCCCCTCGGCAAGCAGGGTTTGACTGTGGTGAGCAGTCCTGGCCAAACCTCCCCGGGGTGTGAAAGGTGCTTCTGAGTTGTTGTTCTGCTGCTCAGGTTCTCCACGGCCCCACCAGAGTGTCGGCACTGTCTGCTGGAGACCAAACCTTTGCAGCGTGTGCTTTTGGCTCACCCGTGTAGCAGCAGGAGCAACAGAGCTGGCCTCTAAGGCCTGGTGCACTGCTGCAGTTTTTCAGTTTAATCCTGGCTTCGTGTACTAACCAGGCAGGGGATGGGGTCAGCATCTGCAGTAGAGCTGAGCTCATGGTGGATTTGGGGTGGCCTTGTTGCAGCTACGGCTGTGCCCTTGAGCTGTGCAGATCTGAGTTCTCACCTGCTCTGTGGTGAGGGTCAGAGAAAAGGGTGTGTGGTATAAACAGGGTGAAATGAGCTTTGTTCCCTTCAGTTTGTCCACTCAAAAAACCTGGTGCCTTTTACTCTGTTGCCAGATACAGCAGCATCATGTCAGCTCTGCCTTTGAGGGAAACGTTGAAATTTGTGACAAGCTTCAAAGCTTAAGGTGGCAGACCAGTGTTTTTCTGTGCTGCTTTAATGCTGTATTTATGACTAAAATGTGTTTATGACCACTAAAGTCCCTTCTTGCTGGTTGTCAGTTTAACCTGCGCTGCTGGAAACAGCGAGAAATTTGACTTTGGCAGGGCTCTTCAACCCTGTGATGCTTATTTATTTTAAATACATGGTTTTAATTTCATCTCTAAATGAGCTGCTCGTTCTGTTGTTGAAGGTTTTGGTGCCAACACTGCTGGAAATAGCTTGTTTGGAAATAAGCCTGCGACTGGGACTCTGGGCACTGGACTTGGGACAGGGTTTGGAACAGGTAAGCAATTTCCCAGCTCATTTCTGGGCAGCTGCAGTGCTGGTGCAGCCTGGGCATTGCTTGTAACCGAGTTAGGAAAGGCTGGGCACGTTTTAGCTTCAAGCCAGGATGGCTCAGGGCAGCTCCAAGGGCCTGGTAGAAACTGGGCAGCACTGGTGGGACTGGTGAGGTCCTCTGTGCTCAGAGCCTCTGCTGTCATCGTGGGGCTTGGGTGCCTGCAGCCTCCCTGGGCATGGAGAGTGTTTTCTGCAGTTTGGTAAGAAATGGGTTCCTTGTGTTGTGAAGGTGTCACAGTAAATGACAGTCACCTCTCCTGTCACAGCTCTGGGGGCAGGACAGACGTCCTTGTTTGGAAACACCCAGCCCAAGCTGGGCGGGACTCTGGGAACAGGAGCGTTTGGAGCCCCGGGATTCAACACATCCACAGCCACCCTGGGCTTCGGGGCCCCCCAGCCTGCTGTAGGTGAGTGTCCACGGAGCTGCTGCTTGCTGCCTTGTTCCCTGTGCCTGGACACAGGAGCACAGCCCTCCCAAGGGGTTCGGGAGGACATGCATCTCCTTGAGGCCGCTTCTGTTCTCACTTGCAGTGTAGACCATGTTTATCACCCTTTTTTTGCTAATTATATGTATATTTTTTAAAAAATTACAAGTTGCTTTACATGCCCAAGCTTTGTCTTCAAGATTAGTAACATTTCCCGTCATTGAATTTGGGGCAGCAAGAATAGATAAGCACTGTCGTAGTTTTAATTTCGGACCGGGCGGAAACACCAATTAATGCAGTGGTTTCACGTTCACTACATTTTGGTCTTGGTACTTACTCTTTCTGTGGGAGAGAGACTAGGAGAAAAACAAAGCAGGCTCAGCCTTAAAATTAACATAGTTTTATTAACATACACTAAAAGAATAGGAAAAAGAAAGTTGGAAAAAAACCTAAAATGGAATGAAACTTCAGAAACACTCTTCCCTCCCCTTACAAACTCTTCATTTTCTTACAAAACAACATAAAGAGATAAAACTTGTAATTTTCAGTCAGATTCACTATCTAGTCTTTTATCAATTCATTAGGGGAAGAGTTTCACTTAGAGTCACAGATCCCACTGACAACCTAGAACAGTTCTCTTGTGGGTTTTAAACTGTCACAAAAACAACCGCCCAGAGAAACCTGCCTTTGTGACCCTCCCAGAAGCAGTTTGCTAAGCTGCTTATGGGTCATGGGTCTGAGACTTTTGCATCCTGGGGTGTCACCTTTTAAAGATGAATAACTCCAAAGCAAAGGATTCTTCATCTCAAGGTACAGAGATATCTTCTCACTTCTTCACTGGCGCAGAGGGCTTCTCATCTTTATCTCTGTTCAAGCATCCTATAGGATTAATATTACTTAGTCCATCACAAACACCTTTGCTCAAATCCACACACAAACCTAAACAATCATCTCCATAAATGCATATCTTCCCATGATTTAAAGGAATGATCTAAATATAGAGTTCATTTCCATGGCTCAAGTAAGAGTAGAACAACCAACTCTTCAACCCTCTGTCCCAGCAGTCTTTTCACTCACTCTACTGACTTCATGCTGTTGTTCTTTATGTTCACTCTGTCCTTTCTTGCTCTCAGAGAAGGGCTGAGCTCTGGAAGCTTCATGTTGCTAAGACAGAGTTAAATCTGCTCAGAGTCTTTGTCTCTCCCTCTGAGGCTCGTGCTGTTAGATGTTCAAGGCTGCACGGGTGAGGGAGGAAGAACTCACACAGGAACATCAGCGATCAGAGCACCAGGCAGTCCAGAATTACAAAAACCCAGGCAGGATCATAAATGCCTTCTCTGCCCACCCCTCAGTGTAAATCGGGGTGGCTTTGGCCCAAATGGTGCCCGTGGCTCTTATCAGGAGCCCAGCAGAGATCTCTCCCTGCTCCAGAGAAGTTTAGAGAAAGCAGTTGTTGTAAAGCAGCGACCTCTCCTTCCCCCCACACCCAGGAGCTGATGGAATCTGGCCAGGCCTCAGCCCAGCTCCCCCCCAAAAACGGGGGAGCAGCAGGCCCAGCTCGCTGTTACCTGTCTCTCTCTGGCCAAAGGAAAGAAAAGACCCAGCTACAGGAAATCGAGGGGTTTTATATGGTACTGCCCAAAGTCGTAGCTGACAATTTTCAGTGGTCAGAACAGATGCCAATATTCCAGCTAACCCTCTGATAGGTCCCTGTCTCTTCCAAAGCAATTCCCAGGTCCTGACCTGGAGAATTATTCTACATTCTTCTGTAACTAAAAAACTGAACTGTACTAACCCATGAAAGTCAGGGAAGTGCAGCATTGGCTTTTTCAGTAGTTCCAGATAGGAGAGGCCTAGAGGGCCTTTGTTAGCAGGAATTCTGTGCCATTGGGACTAAAATAAGAGGCAGCTGTCTCCAGCTCTCCTGACAGTAAGCTGCTGTTCTGAGTGGTTTTGTTGTTCTTTGGGAATGCCCGCATCCACCCTGCTTTTGTTGGAATTAGAATTAAGCTGCTTTTGGTGGCTTGAATGTTTCACGGGGTGAAGCCTTAGGGTGTTTTAGTAGGAATGAAAGTGAAATGCTTTAAGACAGAGAGGCAAGATTTAAAATCCATTGTAAGAGGGCCTGTATGGTTGTGGTAGCAGTAATGTCAAAATTCTGCATGAAGTATTTTCCCTGCACACCCTTTCAGAAGCCAGCTGCATTCGTTGAATATTCTGGCAGGCCAGGCTCTTTCCACTGCTCTGTAGCTCTCTGTGCCCTCAGCTTTTCACCCACAAGAACTCAGTGAGTGTGGCTGCACACGCTGATGCAGGAAGGAGATGCTCTGAGAGCCGCTGTGTTCCTGCCTGCCCTGGTTCTGTTCCCAGAGCTGTAAAACTGAAATGCTGCTCCTTTTGTAGCTCTGACAGACCCCAACGCCTCTGCAGCCCAGCAAGCTGTCCTGCAGCAGCACCTCAACAGCCTGGCCTACTCACCCTTTGGGGACTCCCCACTCTTCAGAAACCCCATGTCAGACCCCAAGAAGAAGGAAGAGGTAAGTGCACATCACCACTGAGCTCGTTTCACAGGTGGCAGTTGAAATGACTCTGCTCTGTGTGCAGTCTTCACTTCAGTGCACACTCAGCAGCCAGCTGAGCTGCCCTCTGTGCTCTCCCAGTGGTGCAGTGGCTTTTTACCCTCCAGGGCACAAAGTGCTTGATTTTATTCCAGTGGAAAGTTCCCTGCCCATGGCAGGGGGCTCGGAAATGCATAATCTTTAAGGTACTTTCTAACCCAGACCACTCCATGATATCCTCCTTTTGCCTGCATGACAGCCTTGGAGTTGCTGAGCTCACTGCTGCTGACTGGGAGTAAAGATGGATCCTTGTTAATGATTGGAGTAGTTGTAGTGCTTTGCTTAGAACATCTCTGAGAGTCTCTGATAGACCTTCCCTGTTGATTTGTTTGAAAGGTGATAGAACAGACACTTCCCAGGCTTTTGAGATGTTAGGGGAGGTTCTAAGTGGCTGCTGCCCCCAGGCAGATTCTAGGGGCTGGGGCTGAGTCCTGCCTGGCAGCTGGAGCCCTGGCTGATGGATCCGGGCTGGAGCTGAGTCCTGCCTGGCAGCTGGAGCTCTGGCTGATGGATCCGGGCTGGGGCTGAGTCCTGCCTGGCAGCTGGAGCCCTGGCTGATGGATCCGGGCTGGGGCTGAGTCCTGCCTGGCAGCTGGAGCCCTGGCTGATGGATCCGGGCTGGGGCTGAGTCCTGCCTGGCAGCTGGAGCCCTGGCTGATGGATCCGGGCTGGGGCTGAGTCCTGCCTGGCAGCTGGAGCCCTGGCTGATGGATCCGGGCTGGGGCTGAGTCCTGCCTGGCAGCTGGAGCCCTGGCTGATGGATCCGGGCTGGGGCTGAGTCCTGCCTGGCAGCTGGAGCCCTGGCTGATGGATCCGGGCTGGGGCTGAGTCCTGCCTGGCAGCTGGAGCCCTGGCTGATGGATCCGGGCTGGGGCTGAGTCCTGCCTGGCAGCTGGAGCCCTGGCTGATGGATCCGGGCTGGGGCTGAGTCCTGCCTGGCAGCTGGAGCCCTGGCTGATGGATCCGGGCTGGGGCTGAGTCCTGCCTGGCAGCTGGAGCCCTGGCTGATGGATCCGGGCTGGGGCTGGAGCCCTGGCTGATGGATCCGGGCTGGGGCTGAGTCCTGCCTGGCAGCTGGAGCCCTGGCTGATGGATCCGGGCTGGGGCTGGAGCCCTGGCTGATGGATCCAGGCTGGGGCTGAGTCCTGCCTGGCAGCTGGAGCCCTGGCTGATGGATCCGGGCTGGGGCTCAGTCCTGCCTGGCAGCTGGAGCTCTGGCTGATGGATCCGGGCTGGGGCTGAGTCCTGCCTGGCAGCTGGAGCCCTGGCTGATGGATCCGGGCTGGGGCTGGAGCCCTGGCTGATGGATCCAGGCTGGGGCTGAGTCCTACCTGGCAGCTGGAGCCCTGGCTGATGGATCCGGGCTGGGGCCGGAGCCCTGGCTGATGGATCCGGGCTGGGGCTGAGTTCTGCCTGGCAGCTGGAACCCTGGCTGATGGATCCGGGCTGGAGCTGAGTCCTGCCTGGCAGCTGGAGCCCTGGCTGATGGATCCGGGCTGGAGCTGTGCATGGAGCCCTCTAAGCTGGGTGCAGTTATTGCTTCCCCTTTCCTCAGCAGCCACTTTGCCTTTCAGGGCTCTGTTCTGGAGCACCCTAAAGCTCTGTCCCCGCGCTGAGATGCCCGGCTGTCTGTGTTTCTGTTGCAGAGGCTGAAGCCCACCAACCCAGCGGCCCAGAAGGCGCTGACAACCCCCACGCACTACAAGCTGACCCCACGGCCTGCCACCAGGGTGCGGCCCAAGGCCCTGCAGTCAGCGGGCTCGGCCAAGTCCCAGCTCTTCGACGGGCTGGATGACGACGAGCCCTCCTTGTCCAATGGAGCCTTCATGCCAAAGTGAGCTCCTCTTTGGTCTCTGTGTGAGAACCTTCTGTGAACTGCTGCGTATTACCCTAGATCTCGTGATTTTGTGCCCTTGCCCTGCTTCAGATTGGAGGAACAATAATGAGTTGTCTGTAAGGCTTCACTAGGACTGTTTTCTCTAGAGGAGGTAAAAAGGTTCAGCTTAAACTCTTAAGGCCAAATAAGCTGTGAAATGAGGTCAGTCCATGATGGGAGCAAAGCTCCTATAAAGTAATTTAGGATTTCTTACAAGGAAAGCTTGCACAGGGTAACACTTCTGCTCCTGAACTATGTGTGTCATCAGGTTTGCTCATGCCTTTAGTATGGAGTCAGATTTCTGGTGGCTTTATCCCAGCCCTGGTTCTATTTCAGATCCACAGATGTTTCTGTGAGAAGTAAATAATGATTGAAGTGAAGCTGAGTGAAGCTTTGGGTTTGGTTTTTAGGTACATTAGTGGCCGTCAAATAGAAAAGGGGTTTTGAAAGGTTTGGAATTGAGTTAAAAAAAAAAAGAGAGCAAAAGATTGAAGTGACCCTGCAGTAAAATGACCCCACACCTGTGGGCCAGACCTTCTGTGCTTATAGAAAAGCTGATCTGGGAAACAGAGAACAATGTGATTTGCTGAATTTGGGCTATGAGCCTTTCACTGGCTTTTGCTTTTTACACCTCCATATAAACCAGAGCCTTGAATGGAATTCCCCCAAAATTTTAGGATCTCTTATGAGAGACGTGATGTGCCCTGGGTGTGGGGACGCGTCTTAGAGCTGGTTCCTGGAGCATCTGAATGAAGTACAAAATACATATTTATGCAGTGGGTAAATTCAAATTTCTCTTCCTTGGGGTGTTGTGTTTTTAGGAAGAGCATCAAGAAGCTGGTTCTGAAGAACCTCAGCAGCAGCAACCTGTTCTCTCCCGTGAGCCGGGAGAACGAGGACCTGGCGTCGCCGTCGGAGTACCCGGAGAACGGGGACAGGTGAGCCGGTCACCCTGCTGGCCTTTGTCCTCAGAACTGCAGACTGGTTCTGCCTGTCCCTGGATTACTGCTCTACAGCAGCCACTTCTGCTCAGGGATGCCACTTCCCTGTTCATTGAGAGCAGTTCACCTGCTGGGAGATGCGTTTCCTCCTGGTCTAACCTGTGTGGGCACTGCCAGCTCACCCCACCCAAAATCCGGGTCAGACAGAGGGCAGGGCTTTATGTTTGGATGAGTCCCTCTTCCTTCTCTGTAGCAAGGAACCAGGACATTCCTTGGGGGAAGTGCTGAACCTGACTCTGAGTGGAGAGGAACCTCTCCTGATGAGTCCTCACCGATGTGGGAATTGCAAGGGAGCTCTGCTGATCCTCATGTCTCATATTTCTATTTTCTGTGTATGTATTTTGTACTTATTACAATGAGGAACAGCTAAGGCCACGTCTCCCCTCCAAAAGCCGGAATTCCACTTTCATCTAGAAGATCTGTGGCCAGATTTCAGTTGAACTCTGATTTTTGCCTTGGTTTTCTTTTAATCAGAGTCTGGGGAAAAACCTCCTGCCCTAACCCTAACCCTCACCATTGATTTTATTGAAACCTACTAAAACAAGAGCTGCTGTGGGAGTGGGGTCACCCTGTGGGCCGCAGAGGCTTTGGGGCTGTGGGGTTGCTGTTACAGCCCTTTCTGAGGTTTCTCTGCAGCCTGAGCTTCCTGTTCCGCTCAGCTCTGCCCAGGTCGTGGGGTCTGTGCCAGTCTCACCACTGTCCTCGCTGTATACTGGGGGCCTCGGTGGCAGAGGTGGCAGGAGCAGAGGGAAGGGGAATAATCACCGGCACTGCTGTCAGTGTAGTCTTTGTGTGGAAAGAGCAGAATTTGAACGATGGAATCACAGAGTCTTGGGAGAGGGGAGGCACCCGCAGGGGTCATCCAAGCCCAGCTCCTGGCCCTGCACGGGAACATTGGTGGAAGTGCCTCGGAACGAAACAACTCACACGATCCCTCCTGTGCCCAGGTTCTTCCTGTCCGTGCCTCCCGAGGAGAACCACAGGCAGGACGGGGAGCGCGAGGAGGAGGAGGAGGCCCACGAGGTGACCAGGTTTTACACCAACCCCATCGCCAAGCCCATCCCGCAGACGCCGGAGGGCGGCGGGCACAAGGCGCAGGCCGGCGTGGACGACACCATCGTGGCGCTGAACATGCGCGCGGCGCTGCGCAACGGCCTGGAGGGCAGCAGCGAGGACGCCTCCTTCCAGGAGGATTCCCTGCAGGAGGAGTGGGACAAGGAGGCTGAGCCCGGGCAGCAGCTGCACCCTGCAGGTGAGGCTGGCTCCCCTGCTGAGAGAGCTCTCTGCTCTTTGACACCCTCAGCTTTTGCTTTTTTCCCTTCTCTTCCCACCGGAATACAAAGCTTGCTTTTCTTACCTAGTGCAGGAATTTTATCTGCTGGGCCAATGGGCATTTAAATTTTACCCCCCAATTGCATATCACATGTGTTGGAGTTTTTTAAACTTGAGGAGGTAAAGGGAAAAGATTTGTTAATCTTTCCAGGCAGTACTTACGTGGCATGTAATGAAACTGGCAGGTGACGTTGTGCAAAAGAAATGTCTCTAGATGTTTTGTAGATGCAAAATGCTTTTGGGAAATAGGAAGACGACTGGACAAATTAATAGATGAAGAAGGATTGGAGCCTGTTAAATGTAGAAAAAGCTGCAGCTTGGTCAGCAGTGCCTGAGGCCCCAGGCTACTATAGCAGGGAGAGTGTTTCCTTCAAGAGTTGATGCGTTTGCAGTTTTTCTTTTCCCTGCACGCCTTTTCCCTCCCTGTTTGCACACCTGCTGCTCTCTGGCAGAGCAGTTGGTTTGAGTGTGCTCTGGAGGCCTGTGTGGCATGGAGGTGTTCTGGTGCCTGTTGGCTTTGGATGCCCCAGTTCTCAGTTCCTCTGCGGCTTCCAGCTGTTCAGGCTGGCAAGAGAAATGGGGTGAGGGTGTGGGAGTGTTGGTATGTTGGTGTTCCTTGTTCTCAGGGAATGCTGTGTTGCAGGGATTGTTTTGACTCGAGCTGGCTATTACACCATCCCGTCCCTGGAGGAGCTGGCCCGGCTGACCAACGACAGGAAGGAGTGCATCGTGACAGACTTCACCATCGGCCGCAGGGGTGAGCCCCTGGCCTTCCCGGGCCTTCACCCTCATCCAGGGATCCCAGAACCCGAGCTCCAAACCCTCGGTCTGACTGTCACCAGTGCCCTGCCTTTGGGGGCACTTTGCATCGAAGTTTTGTGGGATTTTAGGATAAAGTAAATCCCACTATCACAGACTGGTTTGGTTTGGGAGGGGCATTAAAGCTCGTCTTGTTCCATGGGCAGGGACACCTTCCACCATCCCAGACTGCTCCAAACCCTATCCAGCCTGGCACTGGACATTTCCAGGGATCCAGGGGCAGCCACAGCTGCTCTGGGGTCTCCCCAACCTCACAGGGAAGAATTCCATCCTAATATCCTCTCTGACCCTGCCCTCTGGCACTGGGAGCCATTCCCTGTGTCCTGTCCCTCCAGCCCTTGTCCCCAGTCCCTCTGCAGCTCTCCTGGAGCCCCTTTAGGTGCTCTGAGCTTCTCCTCTCCAGGTGAGCACCCCCAGCCTCTCGACGTCGGTGTCAAAGTTGATAATGCTCCTCCAGAGTTTATCGGGGGAAGGAGGTGTCACTTTGCTCAGGAGACAGGACTGGGTGGGGACAGGAGGAACACAGCAGGAACGTGGGCTCTCTGGCACATGACTTCTCATAGACAATTTCACTGTGAGCTTTTGCGTTGTTTTGCCAGGTTATGGATCGATTTACTTCGAAGGAGAAGTAAATCTAACAAACTTAAACCTGGATGAGATCGTACATATCCGGAGAAAAGAAGTTATTGTTTACCCTGACGACGAGAAAAAACCTCCCATCGGGGAAGGGTTGAATAGGTGAGTGTTAGATAAGAGTGATATTTAAAATCCTGGCAGTCTGCAGGCTGCAAGCAAGAGTCAAATCCAGACCGTGCGTTCAGTGTACAGCGTGAACAATCGCTTGCGAGTTCCCCAACCACAGATGGGGTTTGAAAGCCCGTAGGAGTTTCCCTGGCCAGGGCCGTGCCCTGCTGCCGTGCCCAGCTTGCTCAGCCCGTCTCTGAGCCCGTCTGTGCCCTTGCAGGCGGGCCGAGGTCACTCTGGACGGGGTGTGGCCCACGGACAAGACGTCGCGGTGCCTGATCAAGAGCCCTGAGCGCCTGGCGGAGATGAACTACGAGGGCCGGCTGGAGGCCGTGTCCCGCAGGCAGGGCGCCCGCTTCAAGGAGTACCGCCCCGAGACCGGCTCCTGGGTCTTCAAGGTGAGGATTTTATCTTCTCCTCCCTGTTAGAGCCGGGATCAGTGCACCGGAGTCACGGTTTGTGTTCGGTGTTAGTAATTACCTGCGTTACAGCCTCACGAGCCGTGAGCTCTGACTAGCAAGGTAGAAAATGGTGCCAAGATGGAGCACCTCTCTGTCTCTACAAGGGCTTTCCAAGGACCATCTGTCCAGCTGTGAAATGCCACCTGAATTAGTTTTACTTTAAGCACAATAACTACTTGAAGTCTGCAATGCAGACTTTATTAACCAATTACAGAAAACCCCCCAAAGCCATGAAGAGGGAAGGACTTAGAAAAGGCCCCAAATCCTCCATCTTGCTCCATCTATTACTATGTACTAAAATCCCAAATCCAGGTTTCCAGAATTGCCGCACCCTGGGGCTGCAGACTCTGAGAATTTGTCATTCAAGGGATTTGCTAACTTGGGCCCCTCGGCTCTGGTGAGAACTGTCCTCACCTGTCCTCACCAAAGCAGCTCCTCCTTCCTGGGAGTGTTCAGGGGTTGGATGGGGCTTGGAGCAACCTTGACTAATGGAAGGTGCTCCTGCCCATGGGGTGGATGAGCTTTAAGGTCCCTCCCAGTCCAAACCAGTCTGCAGTTCTGTGGTGAGACCTGTGGCCCCAGACCTGCCTAGAGCAGGTGGTTTTGGTCAGTAGAGAGGCTGAATTTGTTGCAGGTGTCCCAAGAGTTGTGTGTTAGGGTACCTGTTTAGGGCACAGTTACACCTGTCCAGTGTTTGGGCCTTCCAGAAATTTCACCTCCAAGCTGTGACATGTTTGTCCTTCTCCTTAACACAGGTAGCACATTTTTCCAAGTATGGCTTGCAAGATTCAGATGAGGAAGAGGAAGATCATCCTTCCAAAGTGGACACCAAGAAGCTGAAGACCACACCTGTGCCACCCCCAGGGCACCTGCTGCCCCAGCAGATGGCCCTGAACGGCAAACCAGCGCCCCCGGCTCAGGTAGAAGAGCAGTGACCAAAGGGGGTTGATGACGTGGAATTTGGAGAATAGCTGGTGCCTGGGAAGGGGGTGGTTGGAGTAACGTGCAATCTGGAGAGTGAAGCCTCGCAGAAACCCTTGTGAACTCTGCCTGAGTGGCTGCGTGTTGTTTTCCTTTGAGACACTTGACTTTTCAGCCTAAGGATGGGGCGGGGAAGGCTTTCAACCCTTGTTTCTTGTTTGAATTCTAGTCAGAGTTTGGCAGATTTGCACCTCCTCTGGAAGAACCCTTGTTTTTGTGACTCTTAAATGCACGCCCGTAATGCCACCGCCGTGTGCTGCCTGCCTGGACAGTGATGCTGTGCACTGTTGCCTTTACCACCATTAGTGTGCAAGACTGACTGCTTTCTATTTTAAGACTGTGCTCTATTTTTATTAAAAGAATACTTTTTGTAAGGCTGGCTACACGCTAGCTTTGTAAACGTATTTGTGTTGGATGTGACTGCTTTTAAACCTTTGCAAAACATCCTCAGTGCTGGGCCCATCTTAACACAGGAACGTTTGATCCACGGGCAGTGTTTGATCCAACTCACTGGGAATTCCAGGAGCCCAGGTGGGCAGGAGGCCGATGGCCCCAGGACAGGGATTGCCCCTTGTGCTGGGCACTGTGAGACCCTCCAGGGCTGTATCCAGTTGTGGCTCCTGCAGGAGAGCCCTGGAGGGGCTGGAGCGTGTCCAGGGCAGGGAGGGGAGCTGGGAAGGGGCTGAGGGAGCTGGGAAAGGGGCTCAGAAGGAGAAAAGGAGGCTCAGGGGGAACCTTGTGGCTCTGCACAAGTGCCTGACAGGAGAGTGGAGCAGGAAATGGCCTCAAGTTGTGCCAGGAGAGGTTAAGGTTGGATATTGGGGACATTTCCCCCTGAAGAGGGCTGTCCAGCCGTGCACAGGGCGCCCAAGGCAGTGGTGAAGTCCTCATGCCTGGAGGGATTGCACAGCCCTGTGGATGTGGCACTTGGGACAGTCAGTGGTGGCCCTGGCAGTGCAGGGGGACAGTTGGACTTGGTTGCTCGGGGGGTTTCCATCCTCAGCAGTTCCGTGTTTCTAACACCGACCTTTTCCCTGGTACCCATCGTGAGGCTCTGCTGACCGTTTGTGTGGCAGGACAGCAGAACTCTCCAGGCAGGTGAGGGGGGCCCTCAGCAGCACCGTCTGCTCCCTGGGCACAACATCCTGCTGCTGGGGCAGGCTGGGATCCAGCTGAAATCCAGCTGCTGCCTGCTCGGCTGTGTTCTGCATGGACAGTCCCGGAGTGGGGGCCAGCTCCAGCTCTCCCAGCTCCTCAGCTAATTAACACCCACTCATTCACCCCTCTGCTGGAGTAGATCTTAATTATTTGCATTTTGAGCTGCACATGTGGCTGCCCAACAGCATCACTTCAGCTCCCCTCCCTGCCTCGTGTTCAGTCTGGGGGGACCAGAGCTGAGGTTTTAAACACTCAGGAATACTGGGAATATCTCTGATATTTTCAGACATTGTTGTGCAATCCAACATACTTAGCAAAACCCCCATCCAGTTTCATTAACCTCTCTGACTTGCATGACATTAACTTATGTTTTCATTTCTGAACTTAGGAAAAACCTCAGTTAGTTTCCCAAAACCCTAAGAAACATCATAGCATTGCTTACACCTTCCCAAACTCTTGGTGTAGAACACATCTGGCAATACTATTATTTGGGCTGTAAGAAGCATTTAATATCTAGACTTGGTTTTTGTTTCGTGTTCCCTAAGTTAAAAATTAATGAATTTATTAATATTGCAAGGGAGCCTGCTGCATTAAAGCCCAATGAAGGGAGCAGTGCAACCTGTGTGTTTGTAACCGTGTTTTGACTTGTAAATCCGTTCCACATGTGGGGCCAGGCTCAGATTCTGTGTCTGCCCCTCAGTTCCATCCTTACACACTCCCCAGGTGATTTTACCTCAGCTGAGAACCTTCCCCCCGTCCCGGCAGGTTCTACAGAGCTGAGCACAGCCTTGTGAATGTGCTCCTTAATTCCTGAGCAGGATTCCCAGGAGCCCCCCTGCCTAGGTCTCCTCACTCCTGCTTTCAGTGGTCTGTACTGTGTTTTTTCTGGGAAGCTGGAAGCATGAGGCTTTCCCAGGATACAAAGCTGAGTCAGGGGATGGTTAAACTGGAACCAAACCAGTACAAGGGAGCTCAGGTCCCACAGAGCAAACTGCAGCCCATGTGAGCAGTTAGCCATGGAAGGGTTTGGGTTGGGAGGGACCCTAAATCCCCCCCAGTGCCACCCCTGCCATGGCAGGGACACCTCCCACTGCCCCAGGCTGCTCCCAGCCCCAGGGTCCAGCCTGGCCTTGGGCACTGCCAGGGATCCAGGGGCAGCCACAGCTGCTCTGGGCACCCTGTGCCAGGGCCCCACTGCCCCCACAGTGATAACCGTGGGAAATGCAGATCTTTGTGGAGCGTAGACTCTGTGACTGGGGTTCCTAGCACATGGGATGGATTTGGGAGGAGGGCAGGGAGGCAGCACACAGAGCTCTCCCTTCGCTGGGCGCATCAGAACTGGAAAGCTGAAGAACAGTTTCCTAAACTGAATGGCAGAACTGGGAATGCTCCAGGAGGGCACCGCAGCTCTGGGACCGCTCCTTCCCTGGCACGGCACACCCTGCAGGTCGTGTGTGTCCATCCCTGACCTTGGTGTGGAACCTTGGCAGAGCCGGCAGTGCTGTGCCCATCCTGGCTGAGCCGTGCTCTGTGCCTGTGACCCGGCCTCTGTCTCCGCAGCCCCCGGAGCTGGAGCAGCTGGGCAGGGTGGTGGAGCTGGACAGTGACATGGCAGACATCACCCAGGAGCCGGCCCACGAGCCCCTGGCAGAGGAGCTGGCCGAGGAGCAGGAGGCCGTGCCGGCGTCCACGCACATCGCGTCCACCCAGGGCATCAACCCCTACGTGCTGCAGGTCAGTGTCCTGCCCTCCTCTCCAGGAGGGGCTTGGGAGGTGAGTGGAGCGCTTCTCAAGGATGCACGTGCCCTCCCCAGGGGTGTTCACGCACCAGGTGTAATGCTCAGTGCATCCCAGGGAGTGGCACTGAGCTCACACACCACGTTCTGTTCTGGGGAAAGCCTCACACGTGGAAAGCTCGGTGCTGACGTGAAACACCCGAAAGCCGGAGCTCAGCCTGCAGAGCTCTGGCGTGTGTGCACTGGGGTGAGCTGAGCTGACGCCACAGCAGCTGCCTTGGCAGAGAAAAAACATTGGGGGTGACTGGCCTTGATTTGGGGCTTGATGCTGATGATTTTATTTCACAGTACCACAAAAGATTTGGATTGGGGAAAACCATAAATCCCACCCAGTGCCACCCCTGCCATGGCAGGGACACCTCCCACTGTCCCAGGCTGCTCCCAGCCCCAGTGCCCAACCTGGCCTTGGGCACTGCCAGGGATCCAGGGGCAGCCACAGCTCTCTGGGCACCCTGTGCCAGGGCCTCAGCACCCTGCCAGGGAACAATTCCTGATTCCCAATCTCCCATCCAGCCCTGCCCTCTGGCACTGGGAGCCATTCCCTGTGTCCTGTCCCTCCAGCCCTTTGTTATTTTTGTGGAAGGACAGAACCTTGAACACTTTTGGCTTCTACCTGTAATAGCAAATAGGCCAGAAGTTATTCCTTAAGCTGACAAACATCAGACAGAGCTGAGATCTAAGAAACCAGGATGATTGTGGGACATCACCCCATCCCCAACAAGTCCTGTATACTGACTGAACAGGTAGTTAGTTGTAAAACCTCATCCATCAGGTGACAGTGCTGTGCCTGAGCTGTGCCTCCGCTGTTCCTTGGAATGTTTGCAGCGTGGCTGTGCTGTTTGGTCATGTGCTGCGTGTAGGAGGGCTTTTGGGTGGGAAGAGCTATTTCGATGAGCCTAGTGAGCTGCTGCTGTGGGAGGGATTGCTGATGTTCTGGCTTGGCTTCCCACATCCTCAGATCATGAAAGCTTCCTTGCTTGCTGATGATGATGACCTGGATTTGATCCTGGATTATCCTGGGAAGCCGCTTGTCAAGATGGAGACTTCCCAAGAGATCTGCTCCCCAAGGCTTCCCATTTCAAAATCACAAGGACAGAAAAGACACTCAGGTATCTTCACACAGACTGTGAAAAAAGGTGAATTTTAACACAAACAGGCAAAATCCTCTGGTCTGAGGCAGTTCCTTCCTGCCACTCCTCCCTCCTCTGTTCATTCTCTGCTCCAGCACAGCCCTGCCCTGAGGGCTGTGAGTGCTCCAGTGCCTGCAGCTCCTCCTCACCTCCTCCTCTGATGCTTGCACTGCTCTTTCCACTTTTTTCTCTTTATTATCTTGTTTTGTTTTGTTTTTTTTCCCCCCCTTTTAAGATCTCCCAGAGGCCCCAACTTTGCAGCCTGGTTTGGAGGTGGTCTGTGGCTGGGCTGCTGTGGGCACCAGCCGTGCCATGCACAGGGCAGCCCCTACCAGATTCCCCCACTGCCCAGACCTTCCTCCTTACACCCACTGCACCCCTTAAGTGGGGCTTTCCATAGGGATATTGAGGAATACCTCTGGGAGCAGCCAGGAAGGCGCTCCCTGATTGAGGAAACCCATTAATTCAGATCTGTTAATCAGTTCAAAGCCCACGTGATTGACAGGGCAGACCTGAGGTGTGCGTGGGGCCAGCGTGAGCCCTGCTGATCCGTGTGACACCCCCTTCTGTTCTGATATCCTGAATCTGACATTAAATCCCCAAAATTCCTTTGGGAATGGCTCAGTTTGGGGCAGGGCCGTGCCTTTCCCTTCCTGGGAGCGCTCCTGTGTTCCTTTGGGCGGTGCTGGAGGCTCAGTGGGACTCAGCACTGCACACAGTCACAGGCAGCTCCACGTTCCCATCACGCCATCCAAACGCGTGCCGCCGGCCCTTCTGGGAATTCCCAAAATCCCTTTCAGAGGCCAGGAATGTCCCCTGGGACACGGATGTCCTTCCACTGACGCGTTCTTCCTGCTTCTCCCCCCCAGCTGCCGGGCTGCTGCAATCCAAGCTGGCCGGTGTCCTTTTGCAGGCCCCGAGCCCCGTGGCAGATGCCAAGGCCCCGCGGGCTCTGGGCAGTCCCCCCTCGGCCGCGCTCTGGTCTCCGCTGGCCTCGGCGTTCTCGGTGCCCGCGGCGCTGCCCGAGGCGCCCGTGAAGACGGTCGGGGCGCGCAGGCAGCGCGGGCTGGTCCCTCTGGAGAGGTCCATCACCTACGGCAAAGGGAAGCTCCTGATGGACATGGGACTCTTCATGGGCCGCTCCTTCCGTGTCGGATGGGGGCCCAACTGGACGCTGGTCAATTGTGGAGATCAGCTGAGTGGCTCGAGCGAAGCGGAAGACGCTCAGGTTGAGCCCGTGGAGTATGGGTTCCTGCCGACTCCCGTCGCTCCCAAATCGTGAGTAGTGCTTTCCTGCAGGATGGATGGGACGTGCTCGCTCTTCCTGGCTGACAGAATCCTGGGTGCAGGTCGCTGTTGCTTGTGACGTGCAGGTGCAAGATGGTGTTGGCCATGGAGATCTCCTTCGTGGCCCTTCCCCACAAAAATAATCTCTGCCCGGTCCTGGAATAGCATAGTAAGAGGATTTTGGGGTTTATTTACCAAACAAGTAGCGCTGTCACCCAGCACAAGGTTAAAGAGAAAGTTCAAAGTTGTTGCCCAGAAAGCTTCCAGGCTCTTGGTTCTCCCTGAGGATATCTGCCCTACCTGAGGAAGTTCTTGTTCAGATTCTCAGTTCCCACACACCTTCATACTGCCTGTGATCCAGCAGCACAGGGGCCTTGAGGGTCTCCATACCTGGACTGGGATATAGCCCGGTCTCACCATGTAGGTGCTCCAGAAAGCTTGTCTGGATGTTCTCCAGCATACGTGAAGTGCTGAGGAGTGAGCTGGGGTGAAGGTGTGCTTGTGGCCTCTGGAGAGTTCAGTGAGTCACAGTTTATTCACCAAATCACAGAAGATTTGAGTTCAGAGACTTAAGGACCGTCTTGTTCCAACCCACTGCTGTGGCCAGGGACGCCTTCCACTACCCCAGGTTGTTCAGGGTCCCAAAGCCTGGCTCCAAATCCCAGGCTCTGCCCAGGATCTTCATGCCTTGGGCCACGTTTAACTGTCATGTTTATTAGGAGAAGCTGCAGGATGAGCTGCTCCACTTGCATGGAGAACATGCAGAATGTTTGATATCTCCTATCTCCTCTTTTCCTCCAGACTCACAGAATCTCCTTTCAAAGTTCACGTGGAAAAGTTGAGCTTGGAACAGTGGAAGGTGGACAGAGACAAGGAGCTGTATCTCACCCCTCTGGAGATCAAGCTGAAGCACAGCACTGTCCATATGGACGAGGCCTGTCCTCTCCTGGCCCCCAACCCTGGAGTCTCTGCTATCCATGACTATGCTGACTGGGCCAGGAAAGCATCCGGGGATCCCGCTGTGGCAGAGAGTGAGTACAGAAGGATCCTTTCCACAGAATGGTTTAGGCTGGCAAAACCCTGCCAGCCCAGGCTGTGCCCCGTGCCCACCTTGTCCCCAGCCCAGAGCACTGAGTGCCACCTGCAGGGATGGGCACTGCAGAGCTCCCTGGGCAAACACAGTGGGGCCCGTGAGCCCTCGGGGATGGGGCCGGTGAGCTCTCCAGAGTTATCCCACGTGAGCCCCTCCGAGTTCCGTGCTTCTGCTCCTGATGCCGTGTGCGTGTGTCCCCACAGCCGTTGTGAAGCACTGGTGCTTGGCCTGGACGCTGTGCGAGGCCATTTGGGGCAGGCTGAAGGAGCTGGAGGCCAGCCTGGAGGAGCCCGGCGAGTACGTGCTGGCGCTGGAGCGCCGCAGGGCCTTCTCGCGCTGGCTGTCGGAGACGGCGGCCGCGCGCATCGAGGAGGAGGTGTCCCTGGCCCGGCACGGCAGCCACGTCGAGGCCGTGTTCAGCTGCCTCACGGGCAAGAGGATCGGCGAGGCCTGCAGGCTGGCACAGCAGGCAGGTGAGTGCCCCAGGGAACGGGCACGGCCCCGAGGCTGCCAGAGCTCCGGGAGCCACTGGACAGCGCTGCCAGGGATGCACGGGCTGGGATTGTTGGGGTGGGGCAGGAGTGGGGACTGGATGGTCCCCTTCCCGCTCAGGATGTTCTGTGCTTCTGTAAGGTTCCTGAATCAGAGCTTTTGTGTGGAGGAGAAGGGACATGTGCACAGAGTTTAAACTTGGAGAGCTCATAGTCACTGATTGCTCTGCGTGTGGAATGTTCCTTTGTCAGTGACCACAAAATCATGATTGGGCTGGGTTGGAAAGGACTTTAAAGCCCATCCAGTCCCAGACGTGGGCATGGGCTCCTTCCACTATCCCAGGTTGCTCCAAGCCCCAGTGTCCAGCCTGGCCTTGAAGATCAGGTAGAGGCTGCTGCTGAACCCCCTGTTCCCCTTCGCTCTGGCTCAGTCAGCTATCCCCAGTTAGGAGGTGCTGCTGGAGTGCATTTGGAACTGGGAGTTTTCATAGTCACTCCTTTGAGTTTTTAATGAATGCTCTATTAAACTGAGCTTCTGTTCGACATTTTATATTTGGGTTAAAAACGTGTGTTTTCATGTGGCAGGTTTTATCCCTCTCTGTTATACCAGATGTTTATGGAGTGGTGTCTTTCATAAGAAATACTGGAGTTGTGGCCTCCCCGTTCCTGGAAGCGTTCCATCCCCCAGTGGATGGGGCTTGGAGCACTGATCTGGTGGAAGGAGTCCCTGCCTGTGGCAGGGGCTGGGATGAGTTCTAGCATCCCTCCCACCCCAAAGGCGGGTGTGCAGCGCTGTCACAGCGCTGTCACAGCGTGTCCCCTGTGTGTCCCTGCAGGTGACCACCGGCTGGCGCTGCTGCTGTCGCAGCTGGCGGGGAGCCAGCCCGTGCGGGACCTGCTGACCCTGCAGCTGGTGGACTGGCACCGCCTGCACAGCGACCGCTTCATCCAGGAGGAGCGCCTGCGCCTCTTCGCCCTGCTCGCGGGGAAACCGGTAAGGACGGGCCGGCCCTGCTGCTCCGGGCTTCTCATCTTCCCTCAGAGCCGGGATTGGGGCTCGGGACACGCGGGGTTCCTGTCGGGACTCGGGTGTTCATTAATTCTTACCTGTAGCGCTCTCACGAGCTGTGAATTCTGGCTAACAAAGTAAAAATGGCTCTGTTTCCATCTCACTGTACGAGGCCTTTTAAGGATAAACTGTCCAATTAAGAGATGACACTCAAATTATTTTGACTTTTAACCCAATAACCGACCACCCCTGGCCCGCAATGGGGACTTTTCCACCCAATTCCAAAATCCCACCCAGCCCATGGAGAAGAAGGTGAAAAAGAAGGACTCAGCCTCTGCCCTAAATCCTCCACCTTGCTTTCTCTCTGTTCCTGTGTTCTAAACCCTTCAGCTCTGAGTTTTGCACCCTGTGCTGTCACACACTTCTATCCCAACTGCACAGCCACAATCCCAGTGCTGTCACTCAATTTTGGGAGCTGTTCCACGGCCTCAGGTCAGTGCAGTGTTTGCTTGGGGCTCAGTGCCTGGCAGCACAGGAACTCTGCAATTCTCAGTGCCCGGGGTTCCAACACCCCCCCAGCCCCTCAGAGCCCTCCCACACGGTGCAGGGATGGGGCTCCTCTCCCAGTGCCACCTCCTGCTGCTGCACACCTGGCACGTGTGGCTGAGCAGGCTGTGTGGCTGCAGGTGTGGCAGCTCTCCGAGAGGATCAGCGTCAACGTGTGCTCGCTGCTGGACTGGAAGCGCTGCGTGGCCGTGCACCTCTGGTACCTGCTGCCCCCCACAGCCTCCATCTCCAAGGCTCTGGCCATGTACGAGTCGGCCTTTCAGGTGGGTCCCTCCCTGCTGCCCTGCAGGAGCCCTTCAGGCTGCTCCTGCCCGCCTGGTGCTGCTCCTGTCAGCTGCCAGGAGTTGCTGAATGTGGGATTGAGTACAGGACACAGGGAATGGCTCCCCATGCCAGAGGGCAGGGCTGGATGGGAGATTGGGAATCAGGAATTGTTCCCTGGCAGGGTGTTGAGGGCCTGGCACAGGGTGCCCAGAGCAGCTGTGGCTGCCCCTGGATCCCTGGCAGTGCCCAAGGCCAGGTTGGACACTGGGGCTGGGAGCAGCCTGGGACAGTGGGAGGTGTCCCTATGATAGGGGATGGAACTGGATGATCTTTGAGGTCCTTGCCAACCCAAACCATTCTGTAATTCTACAGAATCATAAATTTCATCAAAAATCAAAACCCATTTATGGAGTCTTTCCAGATTTTGTTTGACAGCTTAATTAGGAAGAGGGAGAGTAGCCAAGAGCAGGAAAGCCCTTTGGAGGCAGGCAGCCTGTTTTCCCCCTGGGGCCATTCATCCTCAGCTGCCCTGTCCTGCAGCCCACGGCCTGTGTGTGCCCCCTCAGCCCCCCAGGCTCTGCCCCACAGCCCTGTGGCTCCATGCATTATGCAGAGCCCTGTGTGTTGCTGCAGAGCTCTCAGCTCTGTGTGCAGCAGGACAAAGGGTTCTGCTGGAAAACACGTTTAATCATTTAACTAAAGCCAGCTCAGCCCTCCATCCTCAGGGCAGCCGAGTCTGGAACCTTGTCACTGATGTTTGCTTCGATATTTAGCGTTGCACAGTGTGGAGCACTTTGAAATAACCAGCTGTAGCGAGAGTTCTCAGTTCATTGTTCTGACCGACTCAGCGTGTTCAGTGCTGCTGGTGGCTGCCCAGACCCTGCTTAGCTACAGAGAGAAGGCTCACTGGGATGTACCTGCTTCATTCCATCAAGGCCTGCGTGCTTTCCCAGCTATAAAATCCTTTAGGGATCCCCAGGGTGTGTGTGACAGCTGGCTGTACCTCCAGGCAGAGGTTTTTAAGAGCTCAGTGTGAGACATGAAGCTGCCCAAGCACTTTGGGTTCAGGTTTTTCATGTTGGTCCGTAGTTCTGGGGAGGTTCCAACTGCAGGTGCAGTTGGTTGCACCTTCCTTGGAGCAGAAAGATTCTCCTGAGCTGTGGAATTCGGTTTTTTTCAGAGTATTCTCTTTAAATTCACTGTTTAAACTCTCCCTAGAACACCTCAGAGTGCGAAAAATACGCCTGCTGTCCTCTGCCTCCTTACCTGGAGGATTCTGGGTGTGTCATTGAAGAAGATGACAATGGAGGAAGGCCCCTGAGAGATGTCTGCTTCCATCTGTTGAAGCTCTACAGTGACAGGTGAGTGTGCAGAGAGTTCAAGAAGTATTTGGAATGATCATGATCAGACAGTGACTTCCTGAGCTCACCAGCCAGGGGTATGAAATCAGCCTGAATCACTTGGAGCAGTCCAAAATCAGCCTCACGTGGACCCCCTGGGGATGGTGGAGATGGAACCTTTAGCTTTGGGGCACATTTCTGGGGTTTTAGGTGCTTCCTGTGTCTGAAGAATGCAGGAAGGCTTCTCTGTAGCTGCCTTTTTTGAAGGCAGTGAGAAATCAGCAGGGGAGCACGTACAGAGGAAAGGGGTGACAGTCTGGGTGCAGAGTCATAAGAATTTTGGCAGTAAATACTGTTCTTCTTCTTCTTAAAAAAGAAAAAGAAAACCAACCCCCCACACAGATGTAAATCACAGCTGTGCAGGTGAAGGGCGAAGGGAGGGGATTGGATTTGATTTTGTGGGCACAATCAGCTCTTTCAGTCACCAGTTTTCCTCTGCAGGTCCTATGAGCTTGACCAGCTGCTGGATCCCAGGAGTGTCACCTCTGACCCGCTGGATTTCCGCCTCAGCTGGCACCTGTGGGAGGTGCTGCGGGCCCTGAACTACTCCCACCTGTCCCAGCAGAGCTGGGGGGTGCTGAACACCAGCTATGCAGCCCAGCTGGAGAGCGAGGGGCTGTGGGAATGGGCCGTGTTCGTGATGCTGCACGAGCCTGACACGCAGTGAGTGACCCTGAGCGACTGTCCTGGGCAGACACAGAGTGACCCTGAGCGACTGTTCTGGGGCTGGGCACACACAGGGAGTGACCCTGAGCGACTGTTCTGGGGCTGGGCACACACAGGGAGTGACCCTGAGCGACTGTCCTGGGGCTGGGCACACACAGGGAGTGACCCTGAGCGACTGTCCTGGGGCTGGACACACAGGGAGTGACCCTGAGTGACTGTCCTGGGGCTGGACAGACACAGAGTGACCCTGTGGGACTGTCCTGGGGCTGGGCACACAGGGAGTGACCCTGAGCGACTGTCCTGGGGCTGGGCAGACACAGAGTGACCCTGAGCGACTGTTCTGGGCTGGGCAGACACAGAGTGACCCTGAGCGACTGTCCTGGGGCTGGACAGACAGGGAGTGACCCTGAGCGACTGTCCTGGGGCTGGACACACAGGGAGTGACCCTGAGCAACTGTCCTGGGGCTGGGCACACACAGAGTGACCCTGAGCGACTGTCCTGGGGCTGGACAGACACAGTGACCCTGAGCGACTGTCCTGGGGCTGGACACACAGGGAGTGACCCTGAGCGACTGTCCTGGGGCTGGACACACAGGGAGTGACCCTGAGCGACTGTCCTGGGGCTGGACACACAGGGAGTGACCCTGAGCGACTGTTCTGGGCTGGGCAGACACAGAGTGACCCTGAGCGACTGTCCTGGGCTGGGCAGACACAGAGTGACCCTGAGCGACTGTCCTGGGGCTGGGCACACAGGGAGTGACCCTGAGCGACTGTTCTGGGCTGGGCAGACACAGAGTGACCCTGAGCGACTGTCCTGGGGCTGGGCAGACACAGAGTGCCCCTGTGGGACTGTCCTGTTCCTGGACACACCCCGAGTGCCCCTGTGGGACTGTCCTGTTCCTGGACACACCCCGAGTGCCCCGTGGGACTGTCCTGTGCCTGTGGAATGACGTGGGTCCGTTCCCAGGTGCTCCTGGCGCCGGGCTGTCCCTGGGTGGGTGGCAGGGTGCAGGGCTGGTTGCAGTGACAGCCTGGCTGTCCCGTGTCCCCAGGCTGCGGGAGAAGGCCGTGCGGGAGCTGCTGAGCCGGCACTGCGCCCTCGCCGACAGCCCCGAGTCGTGGGCCAAGGAGACGTTCCTGACGCAGCGCCTCTGCGTCCCCCCGCGCTGGATCCACGAGGCCAAGGCCGTCCGCGCCAGGATGGAGGGTGACAGGCACAAAGAGGCCCTTTTCCTCTTCAAGGCTGGCCACTGGAACCAGTGCCACAAGCTGGTTGTCAGGCACTTGGCCTCAGGTGGGTTTTCTGCTCCTCTTGCAGCTCAGCCTTTGAGCAGCAGACAAAGGCACGGCGGTAGGACTGGGGTCCCAGGGCTGGAGCCCCTCAGCTCTGCAGCTGAGAGAGCTGGGGGTGTTCACCTGGGCAGGAGAAGCTCCAGGGGGAGCTCAGAGCTCCTGGCAGTGCCTGAAGGGATCCAGGAGAGCTGGAGAGGCACTGGGGACAAGTGGAAGGGGATGAGACTGGGTGATAATGAAGGTGCCTCCCAACCCAGAGCAGTGAGTGACTCCATGATTCCAGGCCATGGGGTGGCCAGTGAAGGGATCAGGCTGGGTTTGGAGCAGCAGTTGGCACAGAGGGCCTGGCAGTTCCAAACCAGCTCTCCCTGGATACCTGGGGTGGTGCTTTTCCTGGCAAACAGGGAAGCAGGGCCGTGCTTTCCCTGCTGCACAGCCCCACCTTCCCAGAGCACAGAGGCCTCTGGGGACAAGGGCAGCTGTGGCCTTCCTGTTCCCTGCTCTGTGGGGGACGGGATGGCCTCTGTTCCTGACTCCTGCTGTCCCCAGATGCAATTATCAACGAGAACTACAAGTACCTGAAAGGATTCCTGGAAGACCTGGCGCCCCCGGAGCGCAGCGCGCTCATCCAGGACTGGGAGCTGGCGGGGCTGGTCTACCTCGACTACATCCGTGTGAACGAGATGCTGGACAGGATTCAGCAGGTACGGGCACCTGCCCTCCCTGGCCTCTGGGAGCTCACCAGGGCTGGATGGAGCCCCTCACTGACCGCACAGGCGGAGCTGCTGCTTCTCTTTGGCACACACTTCAAACAGAACCTGGGGCTTCTCTAAAAGCGGGCTTTGCTCTCTGCTGTCGCTGCAAGGGCTGGGCTGTGCCCTGCAGATGTGACAGTGACAAACCCAGCACCTCCGTGTCCGTGCCCCCAAATTCCTGTCCAGGCTTCCCCTTTCCCTGCTCTGGTGTTAATGCAGGCAGGTTTGGGTGCAGTGTCACCTGGGGGTGGGTTTGGCTCTGGCTGTGCTGCCTTGGAGCTGACTGGTGTTTGCCTCCAGCTGGATGTTTCCACCTACGAGCTGGAGCGGTTACACACCAAAGTGACATCCCTGTGCAACAGGATAGAGCAGCTGCAGTGCCACAACGCCAAGGACCGCCTGGCTCAGTCAGGTACGGTGACACCCTGCCCAGCAGCTCCCTGCCACAGCCTGCCTGACAGCTGGGCTGCAGCTGCATCCCAAACCCACAGAGCCATTGGGGTTGGAAAAGACCTTTCAGACTGAGTCCAGCCATTCCCAGCAGTGCCAAGGCCACCGCTGACCCGTGTCCCCAAGTGTCACATCCACACAGCTGTGACATCCCTCCCACCATGGGGACTCCACCACCTCCCTGGGCAGCTCTGCCAGCGCTGCACAGCTTAATCTGGGAAGGAATATTCCCAATATCCGACCTGAGCCTCCCCTGGCTCAGCCTGAGGCTGTTCCCTCTGCTCCTGTCCCTGTTCCCTGGGAACACAGCCCGACCCTGCCCCGGGCCTCCTATTCTCCAGGCTCAGCCTCCTCAACCCTTTGGGAGAAGAAATTTTCCCCAATACCCCACCTAAACCTCCCCTGGAAAACTCCAGGCCGTTTCCTGTCCCGCTATGGCTGCCCTGAGGGAGGGAACACGGACGGGACCGCAGTTTTCCCGGCGCCTTCCCTCCCAAACTCCCAGGGCGGGTTTTCCGCGCGGCGCTCCTGCAGCGGGACGCGCGCGGAGCCCTCCCTCCCTGCTCTTGCAGACATGGCCAAGCGCGTGGCCAACGTGCTGCGGGCGGTGCTGAGCCTGCAGCAGGGCCCCGAGGCCGGCCCCGAGGCGGCCGAGCCGCGCGTGCCCCTGCGCCTGCTGGCCCCGCACATCGGCCGCCTGCCCATGCCCGAGGACTACGCGCTGGAGGAGCTGCGCGGCCTCACCCAGGCCTACCTGCGCGAGCTGGCGCTGGCCGCGCACTGACGGCCGCCGAGCGCCCGGCACCCGCCCGGGAACGACCCAGGACACGTTCTGGCGCCAGCGGCCGGGGCAGAGCTGCTCGCTGGGAATCGCGCTCGGACGGCGGGCCCCGGCGCCGCCCCGCCTGCGCGCGGAAGGCCTTCGTGCATGAGGAGTATCGAAAGGTTTTTATCAGAAAAATATAAATAAATGCTCTAGATTATTTTCCTGTCTTTTTTGAAAACAATAAATAAAATGTTTATAGTACTCCCACGTGTTCCTGTGTTTTTTAAGGTGGGGTTTGGGATTGCAGGAGTGCGTTCTTTGCTGTGTCACCCCTGGGCTGGTTGGGCGGGGAGGAAAGGACAGCCCAGGAGTGTCTGATACAATTCCACCTGGGCTGTTGTGGTGTTCAGGGTAGGCTCCTTCAGAATCCTGGGAGGAAAAGTCACTTGTCTCCAGCACAGTGTGTAGAATGCAGATAAACCAGATTTGGAGTAGAAAGGGGCTCCAGGAGAGCTGCAGAGGGTCTGGGGACAGAGGGACAGGACACAGGGAATGGCTCCCAGTGCCAGAGGGCAGGGCTGGATGGGAGATTGGGAATCAGGAATTGTTCCCTGGCAGGGTGTTGAGGCCCTGGCACAGGGTGCCCAGAGCAGCTGTGGCTGCCCCTGGATCCCTGGCAGTGCCCAAGGCCAGGTTGGACACTGGGAGCAGCCTGGGACAGTGGCAGGTGTCCCTGTCCCCAGCCCGCGGCACGTTCAGGTGACACCGGCTGTGCAGGGGCCGGGTCACTGCGGCCTCGCTCCTTCCATTACTGTAATTGGGCCTGAGCGGCCCCGGCGGCTCCGGCCCGGGCGGGTCGGGCTGGGATGAATAATTCACAGCCTGGAAACAAAACCTCCGGCCTCCAAACCGCTCGGCATCTGCCGCCTGGGCTCGGCGTGGGAAAGGCGCCAGGAGGAGCCGGGGGAGAGGAGCCGGCGGATTCCCCGGGGATGGAGCTGGGGGATGCTCCGGCTCCCCCGGGCCAGGCGCCGCTGTCCCTCGCTGCTTTGTCCCCCGGCTCGTGTCCCGCGACCTCCCGTGGTTTTCTCCACACCGGAGGGGAGCGATCTCCCTCTTCCCTTGCCTTGCTGTCCCCTGAGCCCGGAGAGCGCGATGTCCCCTGCTGTGCGCGGGGGTCGCTCCTCTCCAGGGCAGCCCCGGCCGCCCTCGGCTCCTGCCCCGCCGCGGTGTCCCCGTGCCTCGGCTGCGGTGTCCCCCTGAGCTGGGGCAGTGTCCCCTGAGCTGGGGCGGTGTCCTCAGGGTTGGGGCAGTGTCCCCGGGGCTGTGGCAGTGTCCCCAGGGTTGGGGCAGTGTCCCCTGAGCTGTGGTCGTGTCCCCAGGGCTGTGGCAGTGTTCCCTGAGCTGTGGTGGTGTCCCCTGAGCTGTGGTCGTGTCCCCTGGGCTGTGGCAGTGTCCCCGTGGTTGTGGCAGTGTCCCTGAGCTGTGGCGGTGTCCCCTGAGCTGTGGTCGTGTCCCCAGGGCTGTGGCAGTGTCCCCGTGGTTGTGGCGGTGTCCCCTGGGCTGTGGCAGTGTCCCCGTGGTTGTGGCCGTGTCACCTGGGCTGTGGCAGTGTCCCTGGGGCTGTGGCGGTGTCCCCTGGGCTGTGGCAGTGTCCCCGTGGTTGTGGCGGTGTCCCCTGGGCTGTGGCAGTGTCCCTGTGGTCGTGGCGGTGTCCCCTGGGCTGTGGCAGTGTCCCTGGGGCTGTGGCAGTGTCCCTGGGCTGTGGCAGTGTCCCCAGGGTTGGGGCAGTGTCCCCGTGGTTGTGGCAGTGTCCCCGGGGCTGTGGCAGTGTCCCTGGGCTGTGGCGGTGTCCCCTGGGCTGTGGCGGTGTCCCCGTGGTTGTGGCGGTGTCCCCGTGGTTGTGGCAGTGTCCCTGGGGCTGTGGCTGTGTCCCCTGGGCTGTGGCGGTGTCCCCGTGGTTGTGGCGGTGTCCCTGGGGCTGTGGCTGTGTCCCCTGAGCTGTGGCAGTGTCCCCTGGGCTGTGGCGGTGTCCCCGTGGTTGTGGCAGTGTCCCCTGGGGCTGTGGCAGTGTCCCTGGGGCTGTGGCTGTGTCCCCTGGGCTGTGGCGGTGTCCCCGTGGTTGTGGCGGTGTCCCTGGGGCTGTGGCTGTGTCCCCTGAGCTGTGGCAGTGTCCCCTGGGCTGTGGCGGTGTCCCCGTGGTTGTGGAGGTGTCCCCGGGGCTGTGGCAGTGTCCCTGGGCTGTGGCCGTGTCCCCAGGGTTGGGGCAGTGTCCCCGTGGTTGTGGCCGTGTCACCTGGGCTGTGGCAGTGTCCCTGGGCTGTGGCAGTGTCCCCTGGGCTGTGGCCGTGTCCCCAGGGTTGGGGCAGTGTCCCCGTGGTTGTGGCAGTGTCCCCCTGGGCTGTGGCGGTGTCCCTGGGCAGTGGCAGTGTCCCCTGAGCTGTGGCGGTGTCCCTGGGCTGTGGCAGGTGCTGGGCAGCCGCCTCCAGCGTCTCCCAAACGCGTCCCAAAACGGGCTCTGCTGCCCCCGGTGCCCATCCCGGCCCCTGCCACCTCCCGGCGGGGACCCGCGGGGGTCACCCACCGTGACCCCTCGCCGTGGGTGCCTGGGGGCCGCGCCCCCCCGCCCTGTCCCCGCCCTGACGTCACCCGCCCCCCCGTGTCCCCGGAGCTGCGGCGGGATGGAGCCCGGAGCTGGCCTGTGCCTCGCCCTGTGCCTCGTCCTCCTCCCGGCCCCGGGTGAGCAGGGGGGCTCGAGGGGCGCGGACCCCGCTCCGCGCTCGGGGGGCGGCCGCGGTCCCCGGAGCAGCGCTCGCTCCTCCCGCACCCAGGGGATGGGGGGCCGGGGCCGGCGGGGAGGAGGGACGGGGGTCCCCCCGCGCTCCCCCGGCTGCCGGAGGTCCCCGCGGCCGGGTCCTGGGGATCCCTCGGGTGGGGTCCGGCCGCGCCCCGGCCCCTCCAAGCCCCGCTCCGGGTGTCCCCAGGCTGCCGGGGGGCGCAGGGCAGGATAGCCCACAAACTGCTCCGCGACCTCTTCGCCAACTACTCCAGCGCCCTGCGCCCCGTGGAGGACACGGACCGGGCTCTCAACGTCACCCTGCAGGTCACCTTGTCGCAGATCATCGACATGGTGAGCCCCGGCTGGCACCGCTCCCGCAGCGGGTCCTGCCCGGCCCCGCGCCGCCCTTGAAAGCCGCCCGGACGGCCCCGATCCCCCGCAGCCGCCCTCTGGTCGGCTCAGAACGCTCTGCAGATGGCCCGGAGCCCCCCCGAAAGCAGCACGACCCCCTCGAATCCAGCTCAGCTCCGCGGGTCGCTCGGGGAGGCCGCTGGGCTGGGGGCCGAGGGGAGCGGGGGGGGCACCGGGGTCCATCCCCCCACGCCACTCCCCCGCTGTCCCCTCGGCAGGACGAGAGGAACCAGGTCCTCACCACCTACCTGTGGGTCCGCCAGACCTGGCTGGACGCACACCTCACCTGGGACAAGGACGAGTACGGCGGCATCGACAGCATCCGCATCCCCAGCAGCTACGTCTGGCGGCCCGACATCATCCTCTACAACAAGTGGGTCGCGATTGCTCCCCCGCGCTGCTCCCGGGGCCGGGGGAGTCCGGCCGGGGCCGGGGGGCTGCACGGGCTGCCACCGACCTCGGGATGGGAGCAGGGGGGTCCCGGAGCGGGAGGTGCAGGGAAACGGGGGCGGGGGGTGCCGGCAGCGGCCAGGGGCACCCGGGGCTGAGCCCGACGGCCGAGGGGACAGCCAGGAGCACCCGGGGCTGAGCCCCACGGCCGAGGGGACAGCCAGGAGCACCCGGGGCTGAGCCCCACGGCCGAGGGGACAGCCAGGGGCTCCCGGGGCTGAGCCCCACGGCCGAGGGGACAGCCAGGGGCGCCCGGGGCTGAGCCCCACGGCCGAGGGGACAGCCAGGGGCTCCCGGGGCTGAGCTCCACGGCCCAGGGGACAGCCAGGGGCTCCCGGGGCTGAGCCCCACGGCCGAGGGGACAGCCTGGGGCGCCCGGGGCTGAGCCCCACGGCCGAGGGGACAGCCAGGGGCACCCGGGGCTGAGCCCCACGGCCGAGGGGACAGCCAGGGGCGCCCGGGGCTGAGCCCCACGGCCGAGGGGACAGCCAGGGGCTGCAGGTGGCGCGGGGGGGACGCGGCCCCACGGCCACCGCTCCCTGCCCAGCGCCGATGAGCGCTTCGGCGGCTCCATGGAGACCAACGTGGTGCTGCGCTCCGACGGGCACATCGTGTGGGACTCGCCCGCCATCACCAAGAGCTCCTGCAAGGTGGACGTGTCCTACTTCCCCTTCGACGGGCAGCGGTGCCGCCTCACCTTCGGCTCCTGGACCCACAACGGGAACCAGATCGACCTCCGCAACCAGCGGGACACCGGGGACCTGACGGACTTCGTGGAGAACGTGGAGTGGGAGATGCTGGGCATGCCGGCCACGAGGAACGTCATCACCTACGGCTGCTGCTCCGAGCCCTACCCCGACGTCACCTACACGCTGCTGCTGCGCCGCCGCGCCTCCTTCTACGTCTTCAACCTGCTCCTGCCCTGCATCATGGTCTCCTTCCTGGCACCCCTGGGCTTCTACCTGCCCGCCGACTCGGGGGAGAAGGTGTCTCTGGGGGTGACGGTGCTGCTGGCCCTCACCGTGTTCCAGCTGCTGGTGGCCGAGAGCATGCCCCCCTCGGAGAGCGTGCCGCTCATCGGTGAGCCCAGCCGGGGCTCTGTGCCGGGGCTCCGTGCCGGGGCCGAGCAGGAGCCCCTGTGGGGTGCAGGACCCCCCCGTGCCCCCTGCCAGCGCCCGCTGCCCCCGCAGGGAAGTACTACATCGCCACCATGACCATGATCACGGCCTCCACCGCGCTCACCATCTTCATCATGAACGTGCACCACTGCGGGCCGGGGGCCCGGCCCGTGCCCCCCTGGGCGCGCCGGCTCATCCTGCACCACATGGCCCGGCTCTGCTGCGTCTACGAGGTGGGCGAGAGCTGCAGGAGCCCCCAGCGGGCACCGGGCGGGCGGGCGGGAGCGGGGGATGCCGCGGCCCCGGGGGACGGCCCCGGGGAAGGGCGGGCAGGCGCGGGGGAGCGGGGCTGCCCCTGGGACCACTGCCTGTGCCACCACGGCGCCCTGCTGAGCGACGTCGGGTACATCGCCGGCTGCTTCCGGCGCCACCGCGCCAACCAGCGCCGCACCGGCGAGTGGAAGAAGGTGGCCAAGGTGATGGACCGCTTCTTCATGTGGGTCTTCTTCCTCATGGTCTTCCTCATGAGCGTGCTGGTGCTGGGCAACGCTGCCTGACGGCTCCGCGGACCCCGCGCCGCAGCCCACCGGGGACGGCGCCTGACGGGGGTGACACGAACGCCCCTGGCGCGCCCGAAACTGCAGGGCGGGAGCTGCACCATCCCTGGGGAAGGGGTGCCCGACAGTGGGACCCCCCAGCCGCAGGGCAGAGGGGTCCCGGCCCTGTCTGACCGTACCAGAGCAGGCACCCACATCCCCTGTGGCACCCTGCACCCGAGAAACCCGTCCAGCTGGAAATAAACCGTGCAGCCTGTGTCCTGCCCCTGCTGCCTGGGACAGGGGTGCTGGCCGGGGCCAGGGTGGGCCGGGAGGGATGGAGGGACCAGGCCACTGAGGGGGGCTCCCCATGGGGAGGGGTGTGGGGATTCCTCGGGAAGGAGGGCAGGAGCCAGCCTGTGACAGGTCCCAGTGCAGCCACTGCCCCTCGGGGAGCCCTGCCCAGCCCCGGGAAGGGAAGGGAAGGGAAGGGAAGGGAAGGGAAGGGAAGGGAAGGGAAGGGAAGGGAAGGGAAGGGAATATGATAAACTCTCCAGGGCTGGTGGGTGGTGTGATGGGGAGAGGCTGTCCTGGGCACAGAAACCACCAAAGGAGGAGTTTGGGATTCCCTGGGAAGAAAGGAGGCAGGCAGCAGAAACGGAGAGGGATGGCCTTTGGAAGAAGGGGCAGCGAAGCAGCAGGTGACAAGGATGTCCTCAAGTCCTGCACGGGGAAAACGAGAAGGGCCAAAGCCCCACTAGAACTTAAGGTGGCTGCTGCTGTGAAACACAGTGAAACTTACTTTTACAAATAACACCCTAGGGCTTGGTTTGGTTTTTGGTATTGGTTTGTATGGATCAGGCCTGGACAGGGTGGGTTTGGAGTCAGGTCCCGCCCGCCCGAGCCGCTCCCCCCAGGACAGCCGGGGCTGTGCTGCCGAGGGCCGGGCCCGTGGCTGTGTCCGGCACAGCCCAGCCGCTCCCACGGGAACGCTCCGCTCCTGCGGCTCCCGGCACCCTCGGCTGCTGGGCCAGCTGCGCCTCCAGCTCCTTGCGGTGCTCCTCGAAGAGCGCCTGGGAGTCCCGGCAGCTCCGGATGAACCTTGGGAAACGCCTCCTGGAGCTCATGGAACCGCGTGGGGACCTGCCGCGGGGGGCTGCAGCCACGCAGCACCCGCCCGTGCGCTCCTGGGGCGCCCCATGGCTCCGCTTCCACAGCCCCAAAAGGCCACGTTCTCTTCTTCGAGTGGCACTCAGCTGTCACACGGAGAGCTCTGCCCGCCCTGTGATGTCACACCGGGGGCTCTGCCTGCCCCACACTGTCACAAAGGGGCCCTGCCCCACTGCTGGGGTATAAAAGGGGCCACGGGACAGACCGGCATCACCAGAGCCTCTGCCACCCCAGCAGGGTCGGGGCCCCTTCGCTGGGGCCCCACAGGTCACCGGGGAACCTCTTCACCAGCCCGTGCCGGTGACAGGGACAGCTCCATGTGGTTCCTCAACACCTTCACCATGGCTGAGCTGGTGGCAATCACGATGGTGGTGCTGCAGCTCATCTTGGTCACTGTCATGCTACGGGACGAGCGTCTGTGGGTAGGTGGCCTCTGATCTGCTGTGTGGGCTGGGCCGCGTGGGTTTGGGGTGTGTTGCTGTGGTGTGCATGGTGTGACTGCGTGGAGCGTTCTGGGGAGCCGCTCTCATGTCACCCATCTGTGATTCTTGCAGAGGATCCATCAGAACTCAAAGCATCCAAGCGCAGCGAGAGGCCGGCTGGTGGGGCAGAGCAACGTGGACAGGACACGGAGATCAGCAGGCGTGGAACTGCCCCGCGGCAGGTCCCCACGCGGTTCCATGAGCTCCAGGAGGCGTTTCCCAAGGTTCATCCGGAGCTGCCGGGACTCCCAGGCGCTCTTCGAGGAGCACCGCAAGGAGCTGGAGGCGCAGCTGGCCCAGCAGCCGGGGACGCCGCGGGGCTGCGGGGCGGCCCGGACGGAGGCGGCCGCGGAGCCGGGGCTGCTGGGGGGCAAAGAGTCCCCGCGGAGCGCTGCGGAGGAGCGGCCCGGGGCGCGCACGGAGGACACAGCCCCGGCGGCGGGCGGCGGCGGCAGCGCGGCCATGGCCTGGTTCATCCCCAGGGACGTGCTGATGGCCGAGCCCGCGGGCTCGGGGAGCAGCGGCAGCAGCAGCAGCAGCTCGCTGGGGCCGGCGTTCGACATCCCGAGCTCCGACCCGTGGTGGGGCCCGGTGCCGCCGCCCGCCCCGCGGCCGCGGGCGCTGCCCGAGGGCCGGGAGCCGTGCCGGGAGCCGTGCCGGGAGCCGTGCCGGGAGCCGTGCCGGGAGCCGTGCCGGACCCTGGGCAAGCTCCGTGCCCGGCTCGGGCACTGCCTGGCGGCTTGGTGCGGCCGCCGCCTCCCTGCGCGCTGCTGCCGCCGGCGCTGAGCCGCCGCTGCCGCCGGCGCTGCGGGAGCCGCAGGAGCGGAGCGTTCCCGTGGGAGCGGCCGGGGCTGTGCCGGACACAGCCACGGGCCCGGCCCTCGGCAGCGCGGCCCCGGCTGTCCTGGCGGGAGCGGCTCGGTCAGGCGGGACCTGACCGTCCCAAAGCCGATCCCTCGGTACCTCAGACTTTTCCTCATGCTTTGTCTCAGCATTTTCTCTCAGCAGCAGAAAAAAAAAAAAAAAAAAAAAAAAAGAAAAAAAAAGTTCCCCAAGCAAACCAAGCTCTAGGGTGTTATTTGTAAAAGTAAGTTTCACTGTGTTTCACAGCAGCGGCCACCTTGAGTTCTAGTGGGGCTTTGGCCCTTCTCGTTTTCCCCGTGCAGGACTTGAGGACATCCTCGTCACCTCCTGCTTTGCTGCTCCTTCTTCCAAAGGCCATCCCTCTCCGTTTCTGCTGCCTGCCTCCTTTCTTCCCTGGGAACCCCAAACTCCTCCTTTGGTGGTCGCTGTGCCCAGGACAGCCTCTCCCCATCACATCACTCCTTTTCTCTTTCCTCCTTTGTATTTTGCCTTCCACATTTCTGTAATTCGTTTCTATTATCTCACGAGTTTCTTTCTCGCCGTCCTGTGCCCGAGGCAGCGAGGGCTCTCCCGTGGGCTCCTGGGTGTCACAAAGGGATTTCTGACTGCCCCACGCTGTCACAAAGAGGGTTCTGCCTGCCCCATGATGTCACACAGGGCACTCTGGCAGACTGCCAGGCTATAAAAGGGGCCACACAGGAGCAGACAGTGCTGGGCACGACAATCTGTCTTGGCAGACAACAGCCTCAGCCTCTGCCACCCCAGCAGGGTTGGATTCCCCTCACTGGGATCCCGAAGTCACTGGGGAATCTCTTCACCGGCCTGTGCTGGTGACCTGGAGCTCCAGGGATGGTACCATGGGGTGGCCCAAGACCTTCAGCCGAGGTTCTTCCAAACCTCCCCGGCACTCTTCGAGGAGCACGGCAAGGAGCCGGCGGCACGGCTGGCACCGCGGCCGAGGACGCCGAGGGGCCGCAGGGGGGCCCGGACTGAGGCGCCCACGGAGCCGGGGCTGCTGGGGGGCAACGAGACCCCGCGGGGCACCGCCGAGGAGCGGCCCGGGGAGCGCACGGACGGCGCCGCCAAAAAGGACAAAGCCAAGGACACGAGACGAGGCCCCGGAACCTTCCCGGAGGTGGAGCAGGAAAGCAGCCCCGCGGCCGTGGCCCCGTTCCTCCGCCCCGGAGAAGCGCGGAGCTTTGGCCCTGTGGCACGGAGGAGCGGCATCAGCTGTCCGGGGCCGGGCAGCGCCGTCAGCGCGGCGCGGGACAGGGGCTCCCTGTCGCTGCCCAGGCCCCGGCAGCACCTGCCCGAGGCCAGGGAGCACGGCAGGACGGCGGGATGCGGCCTCCTGGAGCTCTGCTCCTCCCTGAGGCAGTTGGTGGTGGGATGGTGGACGCGGCACAGGCGGCCACGGCCACAGCCACGGCCACGGCCGCGCCGCCGCAGCCGCCACGTCCACTTCGCCAGCCCCCTGGTGACAGTGAGGTACATCGACTAGAGGGGCTGTGGATTCATCCGAGGGCCTCGGGATCCATTTCCAGTGAATAAATTATCAAACCACAGGAGTTTCTTACTTCTGTCCTGT
The DNA here is from genome assembly GCA_037837765.1 of Delichon dasypus. Lineage (NCBI taxonomy): Eukaryota > Metazoa > Chordata > Aves > Passeriformes > Hirundinidae > Delichon > Delichon dasypus. Next base: position 120,557,898 of record JBBAXF010000002.1, read on the forward strand.
CAGTTCTCCTCCCCGTCTCCCCAGGGATGTGGGAAGGTGTTCCTGCCCGTGGCAGGGGGATTGGAGTGAGATGACTTCTAAGGTCCTCCCCAACCCAAACCGCTGTGATTACACCTAGTGATGCCACACTGCCTGTTCTGGAAGCTCTGTCTTGGCTTTCTTGCTCACACCGGACACTCCCCAGGGCAGCTGTGCCATCATTTATGGCTGCAGCTCTCCGTGTGGAGCGAGTCCTGTGCTGAGAGCTGCATTAAAACCTGCGGCTGGTTTCCTGCACAGCACCAACCAGGAGCTCAGGGCTGTGCCAGACGCCAGCCCGGTGTCTCTGCTGACCGTGGCTCACTGGGTGTCACCGCAGCTGACACCGAGCAGGGACAGATTCCCAACGAAGCCCAGCTCTCCCCACCTCCCACCGAAGGCAGAAGCTTACAGGCAATGGAGGAAAGCAGAGTGAAGGTGTTCTGTGTTCTGTGCTCTGCCAGCAGGAGAACCTGGGGCTCTGCGCATGCCAGGCCAGCAGAGCAGTGTCTCGATGTTCTTTGAAACCCTCACCTGCCAGCTGGAGCTGCTGATCTCCTGGACAGGAGAGGGGCTGGGGCCGGACTGGTACAGAATCACAGAACCATGACTTGGAAAGGACCTTTTAAATCCCACCCGGTGCCACCCCTGCCATGACAGGGACACCTCCCACTGTCCCAGGCTGTCCCCAGTGTCCAACCTGGCCTTGGGCACTGCCAGGGATCCAGGGGCAGCCACAGCTGCTCTGGGCACCCTGTGCCAGGGCCTCAGCACCCTGCCAGGGAACAATTCCTGATTCCCAATCTCCCACCCAGCCCTGCCCTCTGGCACTGGGAGCCATTCCATGTGTCCTGTCCCTCCAGCCCTCATCCAAAGCCTCCAGCTCTCTTTCAGGCCCCCCCAAAGTGCCACCTGTGACAGGTCCATGAAGCTGAGGCAGAGGCTGGAATTCCCATCCCATCAACTTTTCCCCTTTATTCCGTTTCCAACACACCGACCACACCCTCAGGCAGCCTCTGAGGCAAGCCTACAACCACAAATACAGCTGGCAGCCAACCACATCCTCTAATCAACGACCTGCCAGCCTTTTGGGGAAGCCGACTGCCGGCTTATCTTGTGGATCCCAAAGGCCTGGCAGGGCAGGAGCAGCTCAGGTGTTGCAGGTGCATCCCGGTGTCCCCTCAGGCAGGAGAGCTGGCGCTGCGTTCCTGCCGGGCTGTGCAGGGCTGCGAGGTGCCAGGGGAAGGACAGAGGACAAGGAGCCACCAGATGTGCAGCCACAGCTGGGTTTTGTCTGGGCGCCTCAGGGCGAGGGCAGTGGGATCTGGGACCTGCCCAGCTGAGCACCCCGGGCTCTGAAAAACCGAGAAACTGAAAACGCTGCGGACACGGCAAGGATCTGCGGAGAACAGCAAGGAATTGGCACCAGCAGAGGGTTCCCAGCGCTGTGGGAGGGATTTATCTCTTATCTAAACAAAACAGATGCCGGAGCAGAGCTGGGGGTGGGGGAGCCCTGGCAAGCTGTGCTTTGCCAAAACCTCCCCCCGCAGATCCCCCCGTACTGCGGGACAACAGGCAAAGACACCCCAACGTGCCCGCTCCCCAAGTCACCTGCCCGGGGGGGCACGGGAACCCCGGGCCCTGTCCTTGTCCCGAGCTCACGAACCCTGGCCCGGTTCTGCTCCCAGCACTGAACCCTGATCTCGGTTCTGTTCCCAGCACTGAACCCTGATCCCAGTTCTGTTCCCAGCACTGAACCCCGGTAGTGGTGCCGGTCCCGGTTTTGTTCCCAGCACGGAACCCCGGTGGTGGTGCCGGTCCCGGTTCTGTTCCCAGCACTGAACCCTGATCCTGGTTCTGTCCCCAGCACTGAACCCCGGTGCCAGTCCCAGTGCTGTTCCCAGCACTGAGCCCCGGTCCCGGTTCTGTTCCCAGCACGGAACCCCGGTAGTGGTGCCGGTCCCGGTTCTGTTCCCAGCACTGAACCCTGATCCTGGTTCTGTCCCCAGCACTGAACCCCGGTGCCAGTCCCAGTGCTGTTCCCAGCACTGAACCCTGATCCCGGTTCTGTTCCCAGCACTGAACCCCGGTAGTGGTGCCGGTCCCGGTTCTGTTCCCAGCACGGAACCCCGGTGGTGGTGCCGGTCCCGGTTCTGTTCCCTGCATTGAACCCTGGTCCCAGTCCCGGTTCTGTTCTCAACACTGAACCCCAGTCCTGGTTCTGTTCCCTGCATTGAACCCCGGTCCCTGTCCCGGTTCCCTTCCCAGCACTGAACCCCAGTGCCGGTGCTGGTACCGGTTCTGTACCCAGTACTGAACCCCGATCCCGGTTCTCTTCCCTGCACTGAACCCCGGTCCCAGTTCTGTTACCAGCACTGAACCCCAGTGCCAGTGCCGGTGCCGGTTCCGGTTCTGTTCCCAGTACTGAACTCCGACCCCGGTTCTCTTCCCTGCACTGAACACCAGTCCCATTCCCAGTTCCGTTCCCAGCATTGAACACCGATCCCGGTTCTGTGCCCAGTACTGAACCCCGATCCCGGTTCCGTTCCCAGCATTGAACACCGGTCCCGGTTCTGTGCCCAGCACTGAATCCCGATCTCGGTTCTGTTCCCTGCATTGAACCCCGGTCCCGGTCCCGGTTCCGTTCCCAGCACTGAACCCCGGTCCCGGTTCCGTTCCCAGCACTGAACCCCGGTCCCGGTTCTGGTCCCGGTTCTGGTCCCGGTTCTGGTCCCGGTTCTGGTCCCGGTTCTGGTCCCGGTTGTCTCGGGTCCTGCAGTTCCGCGCGGGGCCGCCGGGGGGCGCTGCGCCCCTTTTCTCCAGGCTCAGCCCTTTCCCAGCTCCTGCCCTGCCCTGGACCCGCTCCAGCCCCTCCAGGGCTCTCCTGCAGGAGCCAGGACCGGACACCGCTGGAAGGGAGGAGTTATTCCATCTCCGGTTGTGTGGGACGTGTCCACGGGAGCCTTGAACTCCATCACATCTGGGTGAGTGGTAACGCCAGGGCCCGATGCCTCCAGGGTAATTCCTGTCCGTGTCCCACTGTCCGTCCGCAGCAGCAGCACCCCCGAGTGCCACAGCTCCCCAGGATGGACGGCTTTTCACAGATGGACAGGCATTCCCAGGATGGACAGCATTCCCAGGATGGACAGCCATTCCCAGGATGGACAGCATTCCCAGGATGGACAGCATTCCCAGGATGGTTGACATCCCAGGATGGACAGGCATTCCCAGGATGGACAGCCAGTCCCAGGATAGACAGACATTCCCAGGATGGACAGCCATTCCCAGGATGGACAGACATTCCAGGATGGACAGCCTTTCCAGGATGGACAGCCATTCCCAGGATGGACAGGCATTCCCAGGATGGACAGGCATTCCCAGGATGGACAGCATTCCCAGGATGGACAGCCTTTCCCAGGATCAACAGCATTCCCAGGATGGACAGCATTCCCAGGATGGACAGCATTCCCAGGATGGACAGCATTCCCAGGATGGACAGCCTTTCCCAGGATGGACGGCATTCCCAGGATGGACGGCATTCCCAGGATGGACAGCATTCCCAGGATGGACAGGCATTCCCAGGACGGACAGCATTCCCAGGATGGACAGCATTCCCAGGATAGACAGACATTCCCAGGATAGACAGACATTCCCAGCATGGACAGCATTCCCAGGATGGACAGCCATTCCCAGGATGGACAGCTATTCCAGGATGGACAGCATTCCCAGGATGGACAGCATTCCAGGATGGACAGCCTTCCCAGGATGGACAGCATTCTCAGGATGAACAGGCATTCCCAGGATGGACAGCCATTCCCAGGATGGACAGACATTCCCAGGATGGACAGACTTTCCTGGATGGACAGACATTCCCAGGATGGACAGCCTTTCACAGATGGACAGCATTCCCAGGATGGACAGACATTCCCAGGATAGACAGACATTCCCAGGATGGACAGCCTTTCACAGATGGACAGCATTCCCAGGATGGACAGACATTCCCAGGATAGACAGACATTCCCAGGATGGACAGCCTTTCCCAGGATGGACAGCGAGTCCCAGGATGGACAGCATTCCCAGGATGCAGGCACACATTCCCAAGCCTTTCGCAGGTTTTTCCCTCCAAGGCCTGTGGCATTGGGCATCTTTGTGTGTTTCTGCTGCTCCCAGGACTGGATCTCTCCCGTCTGCTAGCTTCAGCTCATTCCTGGGGGAATTATCCCGGGGTGGAAAGCTGCCCAGTGCCCAGTGCACAAACCTCTCTGGCTGCCAGGACGCACCCACAGCACCCATCCTGCTCAGCCCCACACCGCAGCTCCCGTGGATCCCGTGCTGGCGTCTGTTGGGGGCGGTCGGCAGAGGGGATGGGCTGGAGGCTTGGGCATGGTGGGAATCCAGGGAAGGGAAGGCTGGTGGGGTGTCAGTGTCACAGGGACACACACAGCAGTCACACACAGACAAGAGATTTTCGCAGAGGTCCTTCCGATCCCAGCTCACAGCTGAAAGAGCCGAGAGAAGAAGAGACCCCTTTGTTTATTTTTATTTTTTATACATTTGTGGGTCCAGCAGAAGATTGGCTTTTTGGGGTTTCCACCCCTCAGCCTCAGTGCCCAGACCAATTGTCAGTTACAATTGTTTTCAGGTTAGAAACATGCGAACAAAGGACAGAGAATGAAAAACAAGGGATTTGTTTATATTACATCTGTGGGAAAGGTAGAAAACTGCTCTAATATTGTACAGTAACTAACAGATCTGGCTCCAATTATGAAAATCAAAAGGCTAATAAAAAAACCCAGAAAAACCAGGGTAACATGTCAGGGAAGATGGGGCCCTGTCCCTGCAGCCCCAGGGACACCTGGCACGGGCAGGAGCCTGCAAGGTGTGCCAGCATCCAGGGGATATTCCACAGCTGCCCACGAACCCGCTCCTCCTTTCCTCTGGGGAGGGACGCGCTGTGCGACTCCTCCCTCTGCAATCTGTTCCCCGCGGCGTTCGGAACTCCCCCTGCTTTCGGCCAGGTTTCACACGGTGCGTTTTGCCAAGGTCACCCGAAATCCCTCCCGCCCCGCGGCGAGAGCAGCCCCAGGTTCCACCCCGCCACTGAGGCCGTGGGCTCTGCCCGGGAATTGTCCCAGACTCGGAGCTGCGAGGTCTCTGACTTTTTCCTTTTTTTTTATCTCCACGTGTTTGATGCTTCTTAATTTATGGCAGCAGAGCCTAATGGAGATCCTTAACTCTGCAGCCGCAATGCAGCAGGAAAACAAGGAGCTCTCCCCCACTCCCAGGCCCTTTCCCATCTATTTCCCTATTTTAAAAATCACAATTTTTTATGCATCACTTCACGGCCCTCCCAACTTTCTGCAGACACTTAGAAATATCAGCTGGCAGATAGAGCAAGGTGCTCCCAGCCTTCCCTGTCTGCACAGAACCCGTTTGTGTTCCATGAAAAACGAGGCCTTTATGCCAGGGGAAGATGCTAATTCCCCGGAGTCCTTGCACTGCCCAGGATTATTTTTTTCCCCCACAAGCATTGAAATCAAACTCAGTAAAAGCATGAAATATTGCTGAGCAGCTCCCTGGGTTTAATATTCATCTGGCAGCTCTGGCTCTCGCCTGCTTCCCTGCGAACCTCATCCCCACGCACAGCAACACTTTGTAGGTGTGGAGACGTGGAACTGCTCATTAATTTCGGCCCAGGCTCAGATGCCTGGTGGGAATTGAGTGCTGGAAGGCTTGGAATGGTTTTGCCGAGGCTGAGGGAGTCAGCTGGGGGCAGGGTTCTGGCTGCCGTGTCAAGCAGTAACAGCCAGGAAAGGTCTGAACGCTTCAGCACCTGAGACACAGCCAAGGTCTCCCCCAAGGTTTGGGTCCCGTGGGCTGAGGAGGAGGAGGAGGAGGAGGAAGAGGAGAGCCCCTCGCTGCGTCCCTGCTGACCCAAAGCCGTGCCGCAGTGAGGGGATGGGGGGAATTGCCAGGTTTGCATCCAGGACCTGCGGAAAACGGAACGGGATGGAACCTGGAGACACCAACCGGGCCGTCCCCTCCCAAGCCAAACCTTCTGGCAGCCCGTGATTTACTGGGTGAGTCACAGAGGAGCACGGCTTGGGGGAAATCCAGCCCCGATTTGGCAGGGGGGTTGTGAGCACAGACACATTACACATCCACGGTGCTTAGGGTTAGTCGGGCTGAGAGCTAATTATGACATTAACGTAATTAGAACAAAAGAGCCAAAGTCCCTAGGGAAAAATCCTGACTGCAGAGGGAGGGCTCCAGTAAGAAAACCCAACCAAAGATATTGTGGAAATAATTAAATACTTAAAAATTGACATAAAGCAAAGCAAATACTGTGATTAAGGGCTGGAAGAGGTGAAACCGCTGCAGAGGAAGGGAGGGGTCTGGGTGAGCGTTGTGGTTGGGAGGCTGGACGTTCCCAGCAGCACCTTTGGACCCTCTGGGGACAGCGTGACCGCGGCCGTGGGCCTGGGCTTTGGACCGACTGTCCCACTTCTGTGAGTGCGGGAAGCGGGCGAGGAGGGGCTGATACAGATCTGCAAACTGGGCTGTGCCAGGCTTGAACCAGCCCTGGGGTGGTGGAGATCCCTCCCTGGCAAGAGAGTGCCACCATGGCCACGCTGCCGAGGCCAGAGGGACAGAGGGACAGAGGGACAGAGGGACAGAGGGACAGGGACAGAGGGATAGAGGCACAGAGGGACAGAGGGACACAGGGACAGAGGGACAGAGGGACAGAGAGACAGAGGGACACAGGGGCAGAGGCACAGAGGGACAGAGGGACAGAGGGACAGAGAGACAGAGGGACAGAGGGACACAGGGACACAGGGACAGAGGCACAGAGGGACAGAGGGACAGAGGGACAGAGGGATAGAGGCACAGAGGACAGAGGGACAGAGGGACAGAGGCACAGAGGGACAGAGGGACAGAGGGACAGAGAGACAGAGGGACACAGGGGCAGAGGGACAGAGGGACAGAGGGACAGAGGGACACAGGGACACAGGGACAGAGGCACAGAGGCACAGAGGGACAGAGGGACAGAGGGACAGAGGCACAGAGGGACAGAGGGACAGAGGGACAGAGAGACAGAGGGACACAGGGGCAGAGGGACAGAGGGACACAGGGACACAGGGACACAGGGACAGAGGCACAGAGGGACAGAGGGACAGAGGGACAGAGAGACAGAGGGACACAGGGGCAGAGGGACAGAGGGACAGAGGGACACAGGGACACAGGGACAGAGGCACAGAGGCACAGAGGGACAGAGGGACAGAGGGACAGAGGCACAGAGGGACAGAGGGACAGAGGGACAGAGAGACAGAGGGACACAGGGGCAGAGGGACACAGGGACACAGGGACACAGGGACACAGGGACAGAGGGGTGGGGACAGAGGGACAGAGGGCCAGAGGGGCAGAGGGACAGAGGGACAGAGGGGCAGAGGGACAGAGGGACAGCTGTGCCGGCTCGTGTGGCCTCACAGCGAGGATGTGGTGTCAAACAAGCCCAGAGGCAGGGAATTTGGGAAGGGCCGGATCGCTGTGGGCTGGATGTGCCCCTGGCAGCACCGGGAGGGTCTCAAACCTTGGGTCACGGCCCCCCGTTCTGGGTGTTTGTCCTTTTGCTTTGGGCCCCAGCTCCTGGGAGCAAAGGGACTCCAACAGCTCCAGAAAGCTCCTGGACACTGCTCCTGGGGGTTTCCATGCTGTGAGTGTCCCCAAGGCTGCCCCAGCTGGGCACAGGGACCTGTCACAGGGGAGACACAGCCCAGAGCCCACCTGGCTGAAGGCCAGGAGAGCGCCGGGACCAGCTGAGGCTGGGAGAGCTGGGGGTGCTCACCCGGAGAAGAGAGGCTCCAGGGAGAGCTCAGAGCACCTAAAGGGGCTCCAGGAGAGCTGCAGAGGGACTGGGGACAAGGGACAGAGGGACAGGACACAGGGAATGGCTCCCAGTGCCAGAGGGCAGGGCTGGATGGGAGATTGGGAATCAGGAATTGTTCCCCGGCAGGGTGCTGAGGCCCTGGCACAGGGTGCCCAGAGCAGCTGTGGCTGCCCCTGGATCCCTGGCAGTGCCCAAGGCCAGGTTGGACACTGGGGCTGGGAGCAGCCGGGGACAATGGGAGGTGTCCCTGCCATGGCAGGGGTGGGATGGGATGAGATTTAGGATCCTTTCCACCCAAACCCTTCTGCGATGCCACGACTGTGACCTGGCTCAGAGAGGGTCAGTCCCGTGCTCAGGGCTGTCCCCAGAGCTGTCAGAGCCGGCCTCAGGCAAACCCTTGGTTTTAAAGCCCAGCCTGGAGCCCCTGTCGCTGCCCATGGCCCAGAGAGGGGCACGTGGTGGCAGCTCCGGGTGGTGACAGGGGTGGCAAGGGACACAGGGGATGGCAATGCGGGGAGGTGGCAGGGGCTGACAGCGAGGTGGTGGCACTGCAGGGAGGTGACAGGAGGTGGCACGGAGGTGGCAGAGGGTGGCAGGGAGGTGACAGCGAGGTGGTGACAGTGCCGGGAGGTGGCAGTGCTGCCTTCTGGCCAGGAGGGGCCTCCTGCGGTCCACACTCCGTGCCGTGCCCGGCGTCACCGCCGCCTTCCCAGGGCGGCCCGGCCCGGCTGCTGCTCGCCCTCGGCGCAGGGAACAGGTTGGGAGAGGCATCCGTCTTCCTTCGCATCCAGCCTGGCAGTGCGAGCGTCGCCATCACCATCACCGTCACCATCACCATCACCGTCACCATCACCAGCACCATCACCATCACCATCACCATCACCATCACCATCACCATCACCAGCAGCGGGGCACGGTGACCTCCTGGGTCCTTGGTCACTGTCAGCAGAGAGTGACACCCCCCGAAGCGCCCCTTGCAGAGGCCCCGGCAGCTCCGGGTGCTGCTGGAGAGGCGTTCACGGGATTCTGGAATGGTTTGTGCTTCATGGACCCCGGCCGTGGGTCGGTCACTGCAGGTCACACGCTGCTGTGCCAGCCTGCGCGGAGCTCCCCTGGCCCCGGGGACCTGCTGTGCCCCAGGGGGACACTGTCCCTGTCCCCTCACCCGCCCAGGCGCTGGGGAGGTGTGACGGTGGCGGAGGCAGCAGCGTCCCCTCCTCGCCGTCGCCGTCCCTCTGAGTCGCTTCCCTCCCTGGGCTTCCCGACAAGTCAAAGTTAAAAGCGATTGAACTTTGTTTATTGCTGTTTTTTCCGTCAGGTTCCCTTCCTGGGAGAGTCCAATTAGCGCTAACGAGCGCGCTGGTAATTACAGCTCTGGCCGCGGGAGCATTGAGTGCTGCTGGCTGCGGCCGCGGCTGCCCGGGGGCCAATTCACGGCTTTGTCACCGGTGAGGCTCCCTGGGGACCTGCCGGGCTGGTGGCGCTGGGGGACATCGGCCACTGCAGGGAGACACGCAGGGCCTGGTCCCTCAGGCCAGACAAACCTCTGCCGCTAATTAATCCTTTCCAGGATTAACCCCAGCTCTGCACTGGGACATCTCTGCTCCCTGCTCTGCCTGTGCTCTCTCCAGGGGGAGGTGTGTTTGTGCCTCACTGTGTTTGTGCCTCACTGTGTTCATGTCTCACTGTCCCTTGGTGCCTGCCGTGGCCAGGCAGGGATGGTCCCAGGGTGTCCCATGGGGACCCCAGCCCCTCCTGCTGCCGGGAAGTGGGTCTGTCCATCCATCCATCCATCCATCCATCCATCCATCCATCCATCCATCCATCCATCCATCATCCATCCATCCATCCATCATCCCTCATCCATCCATCCATCCATCATCCATCCATCCATCATCCATCATCCATCTATCCATCCATCCATCCATCATCCATCCATCCATCCATCCATCCATCCATCATCCATCATCCATCCATCCATCCATCCATCATCCCTCATCCATCCATCCATCCATCATCCATCCATCCATCATCCATCATCCATCTATCCATCCATCCATCTATCCATCCATCCATCCATCATCCATCCATCCATCATCCATCCATCCATCCATCCATCTATCCATCCATCCATCTATCCATCCATCCATCCATCCATCCATCCATCCATCCATCCATCCATCATCCATCTATCCATCCATCCATCTATCCATCCATCCATCCATCATCCATCCATCCATCATCCATCCATCATCCATCCATCCATCCATCCATCATCCCTCATCCATCCATCCATCCATCATCCATCCATCCATCATCCATCATCCATCTATCCATCCATCCATCTATCCATCCATCCATCCATCATCCATCCATCCATCATCCATCCATCCATCCATCCATCCATCCATCCATCCATCCATCATCCATCCATCCATCATCCATCCATCCATCCATCCATCCATCATCCATCCATCCATCCATCCATCCATCCATCCATCCATCCATCCATCCCCGCAGGAGCAGATCCTGCCCAGAGCAGGAGTCAAGCAGAAGCAACAGCCAAAGTCACTCTCCCCAAACCCAGCCCAGGGATGAGGCATTTTTACGGGCTAAAAATGCCATGGTAAAATCCCTAGGCTCAGCTGGAATCATCCCCAGGCTCAGCTGGAATTGTCCCAAGGCTCAGCTGGAATCATCCCTAGGCTCAGCTGGAATCATCCCCAGGCTCAGCTGGAATTGTCCCAAGGCTCAGCTGGAATCATCCCTAGGCTCAGCTGGAATCATCCCCAGGCTCAGCTGGAATTGTCCCAAGGCTCAGCTGGAATCATCCCTAGGCTCAGCTGGAATCATCCCCAGGCTCAACTGGAATTGTCCCGAGGCTCAGCTGGAATCATCCCTAGGCTCAGCTGGAATTGTCCCGAGGCTCAGCTGGAATTGCCCTGAGGCTCAGCTGGAATCATCCCCAGGCTCAGCTGGAATTGTCCCGAGGCTCAGCTGGAATTGCCCTGAGGCTCAGCTGGAATCATCCCTAGGCTCAGCTGGAATCATCCCCAGGCTCAGCTGGAATTGCCCTGAGGCTCAGCTGGAATCATCCCTAGGCTCAGCTGGAATCATCCCCAGGCTCAACTGGAATTGTCCCGAGGCTCAGCTGGAATCATCCCTAGGCTCAGCTGGAATTGTCCCGAGGCTCAGCTGGAATTGCCCTGAGGCTCAGCTGGAATCATCCCTAGGCTCAGCTGGAATTGTCCCGAGGCTCATCTGGAATTGCCCTGAGGCTCAGCTGGAATTGTCCCGAGGCTCGTTACTCTGCTCTCCCTGTTGGGCCCTGCAGGTAAGCACGGCAAAGGGGCTTCCTTGGGGCTCCTTCATGGAGGAGCCTGAGGCTGGATGAACCCTGACCCTGGAGCTGCCCTGTGTCACCACTGCACTGTGTCACCACTGCCCTGTGTCACTACTGCCCCGTGTCACCACTGCCTTATGTCAACACTGCCTCGTGTCACCACTGCCCTGTGCCACCACTGCCCTGTGTCACCACTGCCCCGTGTCACCACTGCCCCATGTCACCACTGCCTTATGTCACCGCTGCCCCATGTCACCACTGCCCCGTGTCACCACTGCCCTGTGTCACCACTGCCCCGTGTCACCACTGCCTCGTGTCACCACTGCCCCGTGTCACCACTGCCCTGTGTCACCACTGCCCCATGTCACCGCTGTCTCATGTCACCACTGTCTCATGTCACTACTGCCCTGTGTCACCACTGCCCCGTGTCACCACTGCCTCGTGTCACCGCTGTCTCGTCACTGCTGTCTCATGTCACTACTGCCCTGTGTCACCACTGCCCCGTGTCACCACTGCCTCGTGTCACCACTGCCCCATGTCACCGCTGTCTCATGTCACTGCTGTCTCATGTCACCACTGTCCCAAGCCCCAAGCCCCAAGCAATGGGGCTCGTGTCCCCCTTCCCACGGTGCTGGGGAAAGCGCTGTTCCCCGAAGTGCCCGAGAGCCAGCCCTGCCCAGGTGCTCAGGAGCTGCTGCAGCGCTGTTTGTCCTTGGTGTTACAGCAGCGAGCAGAGCCCTCACTTCCCAGAGCTCAGTCCTGCCCTGGCCCGGGCAGCGGGAGCTCTCCCAGGGAAATCACAGGGGACACATCCTGACCACCACCCGTGCGATCTCGCAGCCAGGACCAGCCTTTCCAAGCACCTGGAGAAGCAGCAGGCTCACGTGGTGGCTGTGCTGGTGTCCAGAGGGACCTGCACGGCATGGAGGGATGGGCCAGCAGGAACCTCTGGGTTCAGCCAGGACAAGCGCAGAGCCTGCCAGGACTGGGGAAGGAGCCCGGTACCAGCACAGTGCTGTGCTGGAAACCAGCTGGGCACGGAGGGGCCTGGGGCCAGCAGGCTGACCAGGAGCAAAGGTGTGCAACAGTGCACCAGGAGCAGCACTGCCAGCAGCACAGGGACACGAACCTTCCCCTCTGCTCACCACTGGAGAGGCCATTCCTGCACTCCTGGTCCAGTGCTGGGCTCTCCAGTACAAGAGAGGCTGGGGCATGGTGGGCATTCCACAGACAGACAGGGACAGGACAAGGGGGAATGGCTCTAAATTAACAGAGGAGAGATTCTGATGGGAGATTGGGAATCAGGAATTGTTCCCTGGCAGGGTGCTGAGGCCCTGGCACAGGGTGCCCAGAGCAGCTGTGGCTGCCCCTGGATCCCTGGCAGTGCCCAAGGCCAGGTTGGACCTTTAAGATACCAGGTCCGACCTTAACCCAGAACTGCTGAGGCCACCGAGGACCTTGGCCCCTGCCCAACCTTCAGAAGCATTTCTGTGCCAGAGCTGAGGCGAGTCCTCCCTCCTGCCCAGAGAGGGCACTGGGCGTGTCCAGGTCACTGAGGTTCACCCTGATGTTCCTTTGGGCCCTGCAGGAGCTGCACCGTGTCTGCTGTGAAGCTGGGCTGAGAGGAGCTGCAGCCAGAGCAATGCTGCTCCCTGCTGTGGCCTGACCCCGAGGGACACGGGCACCCCTGGCAGCTCTGGCTGGAAGGCCTGGTCATGGAGAGCCCAGTAAAACGGTTCTACCCCTGCCCCAGGCTCAGCCAGGTGTGGGACTGAAGGGATTGTCAAAGCCTCTGCACATACACCAAAATTTTCCCCTCTGGACCTCTCAGGATTTACTAAATTATGCTTGGAAGAATTTGGGCTGCCCAGGCTTGTGGGCATGCAGAGGTGGAGGAGAGTGTCCATCTGCTGACAGGCACAAAGTGCTGATCCCCTCAGGGTTACAACCCCCTGCTTGTCCTCCTCTTTAACCCTATCTGCCTGCCCCTCCCTTCTCCGTCCTTCTCCTGCCCTCTCTTGGCCAGAGAACCCTTGTGGCAGAGCCCTCGAGAAACCAAGAGATATAAAATTAACACAAACCAAAGGCCCAGAGCACTGCGGTTTCTCATCTCCACTCACCAGTTCCAGTATCTCTCTTACTGAGGCCTTTTTTGCACCTTGTCAAGACTCTGTGACCTGATAAGAGCTGGAAGCTGTTAAGTGGAGAAGTCAGATAAAAGCAGACAAAGGCATCCGTCCTCAGCATGGAGGAGCGAGGTCCCGGCCTCTCTGAGAGAAAGAAAATCAGAGAGCTTTATTTCTTAATGTCATTTATTTGGCTGGCAGGTTTGAACGATGCTAAACACCCTCTGCCAAAATACAAAACAAACGCAGCAGCTGGCTTGGATCATTTACACCATGATTTACACGGAAAAGCATCTCCAGAGGTCCTCGGGGGGCCCTGCCCCACTTCCAGGAGCCCTGGAACGCTGGGGGCTGCGGGCACTTCCCGGGATGCTCCCTGGGGAGCAGGGACACTGATGTGACGAGCTGCAGTGGTCACCCTGACGTCAGAGCCCAGCAGAAAGCCCAGGAGCTTAACAGGTGCTTTGGTCAATAGAGAGGGAAAGGACTGGAATCGAATTAAATTAGGGCAATCAGCGCGGGCCGCAGGAAACAGCTGCTGCCAAACAAACCTGATTCCATTTGCTGCCCTGGGAAAGGTTCCATCAGGCAGGGTGCGAGCCACAGAGGAACCTGAGAGAGAGCTGCCTCTGCCCCACTGCTCTCAGGGGAGGGGCTGCCACAGGGAAACAGCAGCACCAGAGGATTCAGAGACCTCAAATGAAGCTGTCAGAACCACCATAAAACCACAGAACATACTGGCTGGGGTTAGAAGGGACCTCAGAGCGCATCCATTCCCACCCCTGCCACGGCAGGGACACCTCCCACTGTCCCAGGCTGCTCCCAGCCCCAGTGTCCATCCTGGCCTTGGGCACTGCCAGGGATCCAGGGGCAGCCACAGCTGCTCTGGGCACCCTGCTCTTCCCAACACCCTGAACCAGGATGCCAATGCTCTGCCTGCCTCCTTCTCCTCTCCCCCAGTCCCTACTGCTGCCCCCGGGACACAATCCAGATTAATCACACGATCCATATCCCCGGGACATAATCCAGATTAATCACATGATCTGTATCCCCAGGACATATTCCAGATTAATCACACGATCCATATCCCCGGGACATAATCCAGATTAATCACACGATCCATATCCCTGGGACATAATCCAGATTAATCACGTGATCCATATCCCTGGGACATAATCCAGATTAATCACATGATCCATATCCCTGGGACATAATCCAGATTAATCACATGATCCGTATCCCCGGGACATAATCCAGATTAATCACGTGATCCATATCCCCGGGACATAATCCAGATTAATCACATGATCCATATCCCCAGGACATAATCCAGATTAATCACATGATCCATATCCCTGGGATATAATCCAGATTAATCACATGATCCGTATCCCCGGGACATAATCCAGATTAATCACGTGATCCATATCCCCGGGACATAATCCAGATTAATCACGTGATCCATATCCCCGGGACATGATCCAGATTAATCACATGATCCGTATCCCCAGGACATAATCCAGATTAATCACGTGATCCATATCCCTGGGACATAATCCAGATTAATCACACGATCCATATCCCCGGGACATGATCCAGATTAATCACATGATCCGTATCCCCAGGACATAATCCAGATTAATCACGTGATCCATATCCACGGGACACAATCCAGATTAATCACATGATCCATATCCGCGGGACATAATCCAGCCCGTTTCACCAAACTCTGCCTGCTGCTGAGCCCCCAGCTCCCTTCCTTTCCATCCCCATACCCGCCCTTGTGTCGAGGCATTGAGAACACGACCCATGGTTGGAAATCTAGTTTGTACTACAGAAAATGTGCGTTCAGCTAGCTATGGATGAATTAGGTAACCAGAAACAAGCCAACTCCATTGCAGCAATGTCTGTGATTAGTTAAAAGGTTTGATATTTATTTATCTGATAACTTTTTTAAACTCTAGTCCTGTTTTTGCCTAAAGCAATACTTAGAGAATCAGAATTCCTCAGCGTTAGAATGGCAGTTTGGTTTGATAAGAATGTACCAAAAACTGCTTTTAGAAGAAATCTCCATCTCCTGCCTGTTCTCCTGGCTCTCTCACACTCTGCGGGCTCCAGGCTGGATGCTGAAATCCTGCCATGCACCTGCCGTGCCCGAGGTGCCACCAGCGCCCACCTGGCCCTCTCCACGCTCAGCTCCACCCTGGGAACGGCCACAGCAGAAGGAAACAACTCCTGTGCTCCAGGGCTGTGCGTAAACCACCGGGAAACGCCAGTGGGAGTATCCAGGATGGGGATTCCCAAAGGTTCCTCTCCAGGCTCCTCTGTAACAACCTCAGCAGGGCCAGAGGGGAACAGCCTCAATCCCACCTCAGCTCTGTCTCATCTCTTTAATGAATGCTACGTGCTAGGAGATTGTCACCCTGGTTTTTCTGAGTTTTTTAAAGCCTTTTGATTGTTCATAAGATAGAGTCAGACTTTTTAGCTGCTGTACAATATTAGGAACAGTTTTCACCTTTTTCTCACAGATGTAACATAAACAAATCCTTTGTTTTTCATTCCCTGTCCTTTGTTTGCATATTTCTAACCTGAAAACAATTGTAACTGACAGCTGCTCTGGCCATTGGGCTTGGAGGTGAAAACTCCAGAAGCCAATCCACAGCCAGACCCACAAATGTATAAAAAGTAAGAAATAAACAGGCAGAGGGGCTCTGAGCTTGGCTCAGCCTTGGGCTCTCTCGGAGGAACAGCTCTGCCCTGCGAAATCTCCCGTCTCTGTGTGATTGATTTGCGTATCCCGATCACAGGAGATCATGGAATTATCTGGGCTGGGTTTGAAAGGACCCTAAAGCTCATCCCCTCCCACCCCTGCCACGGGCAGGGACACCTTCCCTGGGCCAGGTTGTTCCAAGCCCCAGTGTCCAACCTGGCCCTGACGGCAGAGCCAGACCGGAATGTGCTGCACAAGTTGCCTCCAGCAGAACTAAAAGCCCTTTCTTGCGCCGGCCTGGTGCGCTGGTTTTGCAAGGAAGTGATTTTTCCAAGAAAATTACAGCAAAACCGATCAGTGTCTCGGTTTGAGCGTTGACATCGGGTGTAGCCAGTGGAAAGGTGACACATCTTTAAACCCTTTTAAGTTTTGAGCCTGCTTTTCTTTTCTCCTAATCCTTTCTCACAGCAGAAATAGAGTAAATAATTCTAGCAGGCACTGGAGAATGCTGGAGCAGTTTCATGCGCAGCTCTGCTGCTCTCTTGGCTGGAAGCCTCTGCTGGCTTTCAGTCCCAAGATCGTGCTGTGGAATGGGCTCCTCATGCCCCCACCAGGCTCTCCCAAGCCCCAGGCAGTGTAAACCCACAATGTGCAAATTCAACATGGAAAAAAGTGCACACTGAGGGCAGCAGAAGCATTCTGTCAAGGTGTCAGGGAAGGTGCAGCAGAAAGTCAGATAAATACCACACAGACAGCAAGAAATATGTCTGAGGTGAAAAATTTCAAACCAGTTTTAAAACAGAAAACAATCTACTGAGCTTTAGTTTTAAGGCAGAAGCGAAGACTGAAAGAAGGGGGTTTGGTGGGATTTGTGGCAGTTGTGGACACGGTGTTGGGCTGTGAATGGAACCAGTCCTTCAGATTGCCTTCACAGCCATGGACACGAACAGTGATTTTAGGGCAGAATTCATAGGATGATGGGATGGTTTGGGCTGGGAAGGACCTAAATCCCCCCCAGTGCTACCCCTGCCATGGCAGGGACACCTCCCACTGTCCCAGGCTGCTCCCAGCCCCAGTGTCCAACCTGGCCTTGGGCGCTGCCAGGATCCAGGGGCAGCCACAGCAGGGTCGTTGCATCGTGGTAGCTCTCAGACATCACCAGGTTGCTCCAAGACACCCAGGAGAGGTCAGAGGAATGAATTATGCTGCACCCAGCTCTTTTGTTGCCATGACTTTGGAGGTGACCCTGTGGAGCTCTGCCCCAGATGTGTCTGGGCAGGGTGGGACTTGTCCCACTGCTTTGCTTCAGAGGAAACAACCCGTGTCTGATGATTTCCTTGGAACCTTTACATTAACTACAGAGTCATTAAGTTTGGAAAAACCCTCTCAGACCATTGAATCCAGCCATTCCCGCAGCACTGCCAAGCCCACGCTAACACACATCCCCACGTCCCACATCCACAGACCGTTTGAGCTTCCAGGGATGGCAATTCCAGCCCTTCCCTGGGCAGCCTGTGCCAGTCCCGCAGCACCCAGTGGGTACAGCCCCCAGCCTCACCCCTCTGCTCCTCTTCCACCCTCACAGCCTTGGCGATTCTGCGACTCTGCAGGGACAGAGTGCTTTGAAGAGCTCGGTTTTGAGTAAGCTCAGTTTCCATCCACACCCAGAAAGCTGGAAAAGCTGGTCAGGGCTCAGCCGCCATCCATGATCCTCTCAGCCTCTCATGCAGCCTCTCCTGCTGAAACTACACTTCCCTCTCGCCACCCCCCAGCTCTCGCTAGCTCAGTTATTCAGGGGTTTTAGGGGAATATATTTGAGAGAGACAGAATAGAGATTTCGAAAGAGTGGCTCTCACCCCCAGCTTCTGTCCAAGCTTTATTCTCGATGTGATGTTCCGGGAGGCCGAGGAGAGAGAGAGAGAACCAGGAAGGAACAGGGGTATATCTAGTTTTGGGCCAAGGAAAGATGTTGGCCCTGAGCCAATAGGGTCAGGAGTAGGTGTGATAGGGAAAAAGGGTTGAACTACATAGCACAGGCTTTGGGGGGACTCTGAGGGGAAAAACCATTCCTCAGAGGAACACAACATCCTGCCAGAGAGGAGAACCTCCGGGATAGTGAAGGGGGACTGAAGAAAACAACACAGAAGAAATCTCTCCGTTTGGATCAGGATCTGTGCATGACACAAATGCACCCAGAATCCTGAAATTATCACAGCGCTGTTCCTGGCACTGGAAACTTCTCTAAACTCAAAGGTGGGCTCTGGCTGCTCCGTGCCACCTGGAGAGGAGGAAGGGAAGGAGGACCTGGTGCGTGCTCCTGCTCCCAGTCCCAAATAACTCTGGTCATGGGGCAGGGGTTCATCAAAGCCTGCTCCCCCTCACCTCGTGCCCTCGCTGGTGTGGGACAAATTTGGGAGAAAACCCCTGTATAGGATCCCTCTGGGAAGCAAACCCAAGTGGCCCCTCCCTCCAACCGGTCCAGAAAAAAAAACCTCTTTGGAGAAAAGTGGAAAAAACTATTTTACTAAACAAATGAAGTGCATACAAGTATAAAGAATGAATAATATGAAACAATAAAACCTCTCGTTCAGGAGTGAGGTGGCAAATTGAGAAAGTCCTTGCCGTGGGTGGAGCTCGGCTCTCTCTCTCTCTCACCAGTCCCAGTCCCTCCGGCGCTGCTGGAAAATGCCGAGCTCCAGGCCCCGGTGGGCAGCAGGTGCAGCCCCCAGTGCTCCCCTGGGTTTTCAGTCCAGAGCAGGTTTAAACAGTTCCAAGAAAAAGGAAAAAACCAGTCCAGGGAACTTCTCTGCCCTAGCTGGCTGAAACTAAAAGCAAAAGAAATCTCTGTCCTGCAGTCTCTCCAAGCCTCCGCTGAACACACCGTCCAGAGGAGAATGTGGAGGAATCAGGCAGTTTCCTCAAAACAAACTCTGTGCTTCTCCTTGCTCTTAGAACCAGTCTGAAAGGCACAGGACTCAATGTACAGCACAAACAGAACAGAGGATGGGGGATACAAACATCATAAAGTCACCCTAGGACAGCTGGGAAGGCAGCTGGGGCTGCGTCTGCGGAGATGAACCCTCCTGCACTGGGCACGAACCCTGCTGGGGCAGAGCGCCCCAAGCAGAGCCCGGCGGAGCTGCCTGGCCCTCAGGCTGTCCTCCAGGGCGCTGAGCGCGGCGGGCAGGCTCAGGTGCAGCAGGACCCGCCTGCACACGGACACGGCGCCGGCCAACGGCTGGGAACGAACCGGGGCGATGCCGGGGACCCGGAGCGGCGGCACCGGTGGCACCCGCAGGTGCTCAGCGCCTTCCAGCAGGACTCCTTCCCCGGGACAGCGCTCAGGATCATCCCGCAGGACACGGCAGAGAGACCCGATGTAGAAATAACTTTGTTACCCTGGTTTTTCTGAGTTTCTTTATCAGCCTTTTGATTTTCATAAATGGAGTCAGATCTGTTAGTTACTGTAGAATATTAGAGCAGTTTTCTACCTTTCCCACAGATGTAATATAAACAAATCCTTTGTTTTTCATTCTCTGTCCTTTGTTTGCATATTTCTAACCTGAAAACAACTGTAACTGACAATTGGTCTGGCCACTGAGGCTGAGGGGTGGAAACCCCAAAAAGCCAATCTTCTGCTAGACCCACAAATGTATAAAAAGTAAAAGAATAAACAAAGGGGTCTCTTCTTCTCTCGGCTCTTTCAGCTGTGAGCTGGATCAGAACCTCTGTGAAAATCTCTTGTCTGCGTGTGATTGCTGTGTGTGTCACGGTGACAATCTCCTACCACGGCAAGCACACAGGTGGAGCAGAACAGGACGCCCAGGGAGGTGGGGAAATCTTCCAGGCCAGGGATACCCACCAGGGCAGAGGAGGAGGAGCTCCTGTTGAAGGGATTAGAAGCCATTCAGGAGAATCTTCATTTGTGTTTAAAAATATACACCAAATTTTGAGTCCCGAGGTACCGGGGGGTTAAGATGGGGACTCTGCATCAGTGCAAGAGCCAGATCAGGAAGCCGCGTCATTATTAGGGCGTGTGGAACCTGATTATCCTTTCCCCATGGAAAGGGGGCTCAGGCCTTGGCAGGGGCTGCCCAGGGAGCTCTGCAGTGCCCATCCCTGCAAGTGGCACCTGGAGGTGGCACTCAGTGCTCTGGGCTGGGGACAAGGTGGGCACGGGGCACAGCTGGGACTGCCTGGGCTGGCAGGGATTTGCCAGAATCAGGGATTTGGGGATTCTGTGACCACCAGCTAGGGGAAATGGGTCAGAAATGCAGAATAATTTGGGTTGTTGTGGCTAGGAAGTTCTTATGAGGGGAAGAAGTTGATGTTTGAGGTTGTGCCACCAGGGATAACCAAGGGACTTTTAGTCTGTTGCTTGTGAAGGGCTTATTCTTTTGTTGGTTCCTTGCCAGGGCTTGGCCGAGATCCTGAAATAAGCTGCAAGAGGAGAGAACAAGGAGAGCAAGGTCAGCTTCCAGCCCTGGCTTCCCTCAATGGGCCCAACACAGGAAATTCTTTCAAAATTGTAGAGCAAAACAGTGCTCTGGGACATTAAATGTGATCATGAAATTCCCTTTTGCTGCTCTGTCCTCTTTCTGTCATCCATCCATGACAGAAGCCTGCAAAGGCAGGCAGGCAGAGGAAAACACCGATTTCTGAGGGTTTGTTCAGATGGGAGAAGCTTGAAGGTAAGATAGAAACTCCAGAGAACTGTCCTGGAAGGACAAGGAGAGTCTGAGAGCGGCGGGCAGGATCCACACCTTCATTTGTGCTGAAAATGTTCCCGCTGCCTCTCCCCAGAAGGCAGCAAAGAGCAGGCAGTGCTGACACACCAGATCCTGCTGACACGCCGGACTCACCTGGAGAAATTGCCTGCAGGATCTTCCTCCAGGAGCTTTCCAGAGCGGAGCAAGCTGTCCTTGGCCAAACTCACAGGGTCTCAGCAGGAACACTGGGGGTTATCTCACCTCCCCTCCCGTGCCAGGCTGGCCCCTGCCTCCATCCCCGCCCTCCACAGTCTGGCAGTTACAAACGCAACGCTGAGCACGTTTATTCCATCAGCATGAAAACCTGAGGTGGGAGAAGGAGACGCAGAGCGCCGGGAGGATGAGCTCAGCAGGGCTCTGCTCACCCACACGCCCGCACGGGTGGAAACACCAGCGTGTCCTGGGCTGGTGTGTCCCGTCTGACCCGCCCTGGGTGCTGGGATGTGCCTGTCAGCCCGAGGATGTCTGCTGCCAGAGCCGATGCTCCTGATGCTGAGGCTTTGCCTGGCCTGGAGCCCTGAATGGAAGAGCTCTGCCAGCGGTGGGGCTGTTCCTGCCCAAAGCACCTCGCTGGAGCCCCGAATGGAAGAGTTCTGCCAGCTGTGGGGCTGTTCCTGCCCAAAGCACCTCGCTGGAGCCCCGAATGGAAGAGCTCTGCCAGCGTGGGGGTTGTTCCTGCTGGAGCACAAACCCAAAGCACCTCACTGGAGCCCCTAATGAGAGAGCTCTGCCAGCGGTGGTGGTTGTTCCTGCCCAAAGCACCTGGCTGGAGCCCTGAATGGAAGAGCTCTGCCAGCGGTGGGGCTGTTCCTGCCCAAAGCACCTGGCTGGAGCCCCTAATGAGAGAGCTCTGCCAGCGGTGGGGCTGTTCCTGCCCGAAGCACCTCGCTGGAGCCCTGAATGGGAGAGCTCTGCCAGCGGTGGGGCTGTTCCTGCCCAAAGCACCTGGCTGGAGCCCTGAATGGAAGAGCTCTGCCAGCGGTGGGGCTGTTCCTGCCGGAGCACAAACCCAAAGCACCTGGCTGGAGCCCCTCTCTAACACGGGGTCCCTGCCCTGTGTTAGAAAGGAACTCTGGTGTCGTGTCCCCTCCAGCCCCTGGCAAAAGCAGGGAGCGCTGTGACTTGTCCTCTTTTACGGGAACGCGCACATGGAAGGGTTAAACCAGGCTGCTGGCAGTCTGGGGACGGGATGCAATTTTCTCAGGCGCTTGTACCCTCTGCTTTAGCCAAAATAATGAAGGGCCAGAGCTCATCCCCTTGGCTTTCCAGGCATTTGACTTCCTTGACCCCAGAACAGTTTAATCTCTCCTCTAAGTCACTGTGAGTCCTGCCCACAACATGAACCAAGAGAATTTTCAGCCTGGCTCCAGTCAGGAACACAAACCAAGAGGATTTTCAGCCTGGCTCCAGTCATGGACACAAACCAAGAGGATTTTCAGCCTGGCTCCAGTCAGGAACACAAACCAAGAGGTTTTTCAGCCTGGCTCCAGTCAGGGACACAGACCAAGAGGATTTTCAGCCTGGCTCCAGTCAGGGACACAGACCAAGAGGATTTTCAGCCTGGCTCCAGTCAGGGACACAAACCAAGAGGATTTTCAGCCTGGCTCCAGTCAGGGACACAAACCAAGAGGTTTTTCAGCCTGGCTCAGTCGTTGTTGTTGGCCACAGGAGGCCGAACGCTGCAAAGCCAATATTGTGACAGCGCTGCCCAGACGATGGTGTTGATGACGGTTTATTGCTCACAGGACTCTGTTTCCAGCCTGGCAGCCTTGACCCTGCAGCTGGCACAAGCCACTTCAGCAGGAAACGCGTCTCGTGCCGGAATTGTTTGTTTGGAAAAGGCAAACATGTCTGAGATCCTGTAATCCTGAGCTTGGGAAAAAACAGCTCCTGCCTCCCTCCCTCCTCTCTGAGGTACTTGATCCTCTGGGCAGCAGCTTCTGCACTTTGTCCTGGGTGACAAACCCCTCCAGGTTATTAAATAATGCTGCTCAGCCAGGCTCAGCTTTCCTGCGTCCTTCTGGTTCACGGTGCTGCTCCAGCCTTATTTCCTTATCACAGAATCCCAGGTTGGTTTGGGCTGGCAGGGACCTCAGAGCCCCCCCAGTGCCACCCCTGCCAGGGCAGGGACACCTCCCACTGTCCCAGGCTGCTCCAGCCCCAGTGTCCAACCTGGCCTTGGGCACTGCCAGGGATCCAGGGGCAGCCACAGCTGCTCTGGGCACCCTGTGCCAGGGCCTCAGCACCCTGCCAGGGAACAATTCCTGATTCCCAGGATCTCACCTGAACTGGCTGTCCTTAGGGAGGGTCACACATACACAGAGGTGTCCAGGACCATGTCCCAGCCCCGTGTGAGACATCCCACCTGGAGCAGCTGCTCCTTCAGGCTCAGGGTGACAGTCTGGCTCCCCACAAGTCCCTGGCAGGAGGGTGCAGCCAGGTGGGTTCGGGCTCTCCCAGTGCTGTAACCCTGAACTCACCCCAAGCCGCCCATCCCAGCGTTTTTCCCTTGCTGTCCCAGCCCCTGCTAGCCCCGTACCCCACCAGAGCTCAGGACCTCGCCCAGCCACCCCTTCTCTTCCCAGTCACGTTTGCCATTCCCGGGAGTGCAGGAGCAGGAGGGATGGAGCAGGGAGCAGGGAACTGCAGGTCAGCCCAGGTGACAGGACTGGCAGACGTCACACCTGCGTGCCTGCAGCTTGTCTGAGGCGCCTTCAGCCAGGGAAGAGCCAGGTGATTGGCACTGTTGTAATTAACCTCAGCGAGGCAGCCAGTGGTGGTTGCAGGTGTGTGACTGGCAGGTCTTGACCTCAAAATTCATTAAATCTGGGATGTCTGGAGGTGGTGAAGCAGCTCCTTAACTCCATCAAAGCCAAAGCCCACTTAGACCCACTGGCACTGCGGCCCAGCAGCTTCTCTGGGTGGATTCTTTCATATTGCACCTTGATTTGGCCACAGTTTGAACTCGGCTCAGAGCGTGACACTGCACTTAAAAACACCGCCCCGACACCAGGTTAAGAGTAAAACCACACATACCCAGGATGATGTATGACCTGATCCTGCCTGGACCTACTACACCCACAAGCAACGCCTCACCTGCATAAAGACCTGCCTGGAAATACTGAAGTGCCTGAAGGAGCTGCTCTCCCTAATCACTGCTGGGACTTGAGGGACTGAATCATCACGGGGGAGAAGCTGCTGCCTGGGAATAGCCAGGAAGAGAAATGATAAACAAATCTCCACTCCCACTGTGTGCGTGATGTCTGTCCCAGCACCGAGCTGCCAAACAGGTGCTGGCTCCATACAGGGGGAAATATTTTAACCCTGGGTGAACATGGAGCTGCTGGAGAGATCCAGAGGAGCCACAAAACTGCTCCAGGGCTGGAGCCCCTCTGCTCTGGAGCCAGGCTGGGACACCTGGGGGTGCTCACCTGGAGAGGAGAAGCTCCGGGGAGAGCTCAGAGCACCTAAAGGGGCTCCAGGAGAGCTGCAGAGGGACTGGGGACAAGGGACAGAGGGACAGGACACAGGGAATGGCTCCCAGTGCCAGAGGGCAGGGCTGGATGGGAGCTTGGGAATCAGGAATTGTTCCCTGGCAGGGTGCTGAGGCCCTGGCACAGGGTGCCCAGAGCAGCTGTGGCTGCCCCTGGATCCTTGGCAGTGCCCAGGTTGGACACTGGGGCTGGGAGCAGCCTGGGACAGTGGGAGGTGTCCCTGCCATGGCAGGGGTGGCACTGGGTGAGGTTTAAGGTCCCTCCCAACCCAAACCACTCTGAAATTCTGTGATCTGAAGATGTAAATTTGCAGCAGGTGATGGAGCACAAAAACGCCCCCCAGGCACAGCAGTGCTGCTCAGTTCCCTTCACATGTCCCCATCTCTTTCCAAGTGAACGAATTGACTGGGTTTGGTTCACTTGAGGTGAAAGCAGTGACATTTCCTTTGGCCACAGCTACAGCGGGCAGAAACCTGCTCGGCAGCCTGGGGGTGCTCAGTCCCGGGGTCAGCCCACGCAGAATTGGGAAGCTTCGGGGTGTTCAGCTGATGGGGAGCTGGACGTAGATGACAGCTGTGTTTGAGCTCCACAGGCCGCATTTCTGCTGCATTTCTGCTGCATTTCTGCTGCATTTCTGCTGGCTGTGTGTGCTGAGGAGCTGCTGACGGCCTGCAGGTCCCCCCAGGGCGGTGGGTGCTGCTGGGACAGTCAGAGAAGGGGAGGAAGAAAGGACAAACATCCCGTGTCGGGCTGTCCGGGCGCTGACCCTCCCCACGGGGACACGGTGGCCGTGGGGCTGTGGTTTGCTTGCAATGGTCTGTTTGTAAGTGAAACTGAATATTGAAAGATGAAAGCAGCAATGGGGAAAACCCCATAGATCCCATAAAAATTAAAAATTTTGGGGGGTTATACATGAAAAGGGGAATCTTAGGCATTTGGGGAAGTCTGTGCCTCTCAAGTCCCTCAGGCAATGGGGAAAGAGAGAGGGAAATGCGGCCGGGAAATTGGGATAAAAAGGAGGCGGCATCCTCTGAAAAACTGAGAGAGCCCAGGGGAAATGCCCCATGGCCTCTCCCTTTATTGGAATAAAGCAAAAGGACTGCTCTGTCTCCTTCTTGGACATCAACCTCTGGCGTTGGTGGGTTAATCTGCCGAACACCTGGGCACAGAGAGCTGTCACTTCCAGCTGCTCCTCCTGCAGCAAACCCTGCGGTGAGCCAGCGCCGGGGCTGCAGTAGGGGCTGCAACAAATGGCTGCAATAGGGGCTGCAACAAATGGCTGCAATAGGGGCTGCAATATGGACTGCAGCAAAGGGCTGCAATGGGGGCTGCAACAAATGGCTGCAACAAATGGCTGCAATAGAGGCCACAATAAATGGCTGCAATAGGGGCTGCAATAGGGGCTGCAATAGGGGCTGCAATACAGGCTGCAACAAGTGGCTGCAATGAGGGCTGCAACAAAGGGCTGCAATATGGGCTGCAACAAGTGGCTGCAACAAATGGCTGCAATAGAGGGCTGCAACAAATGGCTGCAACAAAGGGCTGCAACAGAGGGCTGCAATAGGGGCTGCAATAAGGACTGCAACATGACTGCAATGGAGGCCGCAACAAATGGCTGCAATAAGGGCTGCAATACAGGCTGCAATAAGGGCTACAAGAACAGGCTGCAACAAAGGGCTGCAATAAGGGTTGCAATACGAGCTGCAACAAAGGGCTGCAATAAGGTTTGCAACAAAGGGCCGCAACAAGTGGCTGCAATAGAGGGCTGCAATGAGGGCTGCAACAAATGGCTGCAACAAGTGGCTGCAACAAAGGGCTGCAATAAGGGCTGCAAGAACAGGCTGCAATAAGGGCTGCAATAGAGGGCTGCAATAAAGGCTGCAACAAAGGGCTGCAGCAAATGGCTGCAGTAGGGGCTGGAACAAACGCTGCAGCAGCCCTGCAGCTGATGGGTTTGTGGGGGCACTCAGAGGCTGCCAGGAGCCACCACGCAGCGGGGACGGGCTCCTTCCCCTGCAGCACATCCCAGCACACCCCTGAGTGACCTCAGCGCGAAGCGTCCATCGACAATTAACCGCTGTTTCAGCTTCTCCTTGCCTTCAGTCTCTGCCCATAATTTAGACATTTATCCTGGGGAGATGCGGTAATCAATAATAATAATAATAATAAATAAACAATGTTATCAATTATAATGTTATAAATATAATATTAAGTATAAATAATAAATTTCAAAAATCAATAATACTTTGCGGAAGCAGAAAGATCTGGCACAAACCCAGTTAAGAGCTTCATTTCCTGAATTAGGAACAAATTAACTCGTTATCCCCGCAGCGCAATCACATTTGCAAACAGCAGCTGGAGGCGTTTGTGGGGAGGTGTTTTGGGGTGCAGGGTGCCCAGGAGGGAGCTCTGGGCTGTCCTGTGCCAGGCACAGGTGGTGCCACACAGGTCAGTGGCAGACCCATCACAAAATCATGGAATCTTGGAACCCCAGATGGGTTTGGGATGGGAGGGACCTCAGAGCCCACCCAGTGCCACCCCTGCCATGGCAGGGACACCTCCCACTGTCCCAGGCTGCTCCCAGCCCCAGTGTCCTGGCACTGCCAGGGATGGGGAATTGCTGAGCCTTTGTGCTCATTAAAAGGGCAGAAAACATCACACAGAGCAGGTGCATCCCTGAGGGCTCTGACCCCCCCGAGGGAATCAATCCACACCGAATCTGAGTGCCCAGTTCATCACTTCATCCCTCAGCATCTCAAAGTTCTCCCGTGAGCCCTCGTATCCAGCACTCTGGGTGTCGGGAGGTTCGGAAAAAGCTTCAAAACAACCCCATCCCGTCCTCTCCCGCATGTGCAAAGCTCAGCTCCTGCACAGCTAAATTGGGAACCTCCCACAGGTGTGAAAAATGGCTGTTTATGTCATTTATTTATACACGATATAGATCTATTTAAATAGGGTGTTTGTGGTTTTTTTCCTTCTCCTTGGCCATGGGCTCTGTGCTGGAGAAAGAGCTCCTGAGGACACCTTGGGGGAAGCAAACATAGACCCCACAAAGCCCTGAGCCCCTCGGGGCAGCAGGGGTCCCCTGGCTGTGGGCATTTCTTACCTGCTGGGCGGGGACAGCCAGAGCTGCATCAGGGATTCAGCAATAGAATGGGCCAGATTTGCCCCGTGAGGAGCCAGCTTTGTGTCCGTACAGATTGATAAATATTCCAGATCTGCAGTCTCATGTTCTAAGGCTTGGGGGAAATAAAGGAAGTGGGTACATTAAATCAGTGGAGATGTTGTGGATTTCGTTATCTTCAGCATGTCTCTGCGCTGCTGATTTGTATCTGACCCGTGAATCAGCTCTGCAGCAGCCCCACACATCAATAACTAATTCAGGCAACAGAAATTATATCGAAGTCATAGGAGGACAAACACAACTGAAAAGACAGATAAAAAAATCAGGGTTCTCATGTTTGTGTTCTTCCTCATGAGCTGGGAGCTGGGATCCCTCAGAATCCCCAAATCCCTGATTCTGGCAAATCCCCCCCAGCCCAGGCAGTGCCAGCTGTGCCCCGTGCCCACCTTGTCCCCAGCCCAGAGCACTGAGTGCCACCTCCAGGTGCCACCTGCAGGGATGGGCACTGCAGAGCTCCCTGGGCAGCCCCTGCCAAGGCCTGAGCCCCCTTTCCATGGGGAAATTCCTGCTGCTGTCCAAGCTGAGCCTCCCCTGGCCAGGCTGAGGCCGTTTGCTCCTGTGCTGGTTTTATCATAGAATCACAAAATGGTTTGGAACCTCAGATCCCACCCAGAGCCACCCCTGCCATGGCAGGGACACCTCCCAGTGTCCCAGGCTGTTCCCAGTGTCCAACCTGGCCTTGGGCACTGCCAGGGATCCAGGGGCAGCCACAGCTGCTCTGGGCACCCTGTGCCAGCGCCTCAACACCCTGCCAGGGAA
The DNA here is from genome assembly GCA_037837765.1 of Delichon dasypus. Classification (NCBI taxonomy): domain Eukaryota; kingdom Metazoa; phylum Chordata; class Aves; order Passeriformes; family Hirundinidae; genus Delichon; species Delichon dasypus. The sequence goes on from JBBAXF010000002.1 coordinate 120,586,189, forward strand.
CAATTCCTGATTCCCAATCTCCCATCCGGCCCTGCCCTCTGGCACTGGGAGCCATTCCCTGTGTCCTGTCCCTCTGTCCCTTGTCCCCAGTCCCTCTGCAGCTCTCCTGGAGCCCCTTCAGGCCCAGGAACACCCTCAGCCCTGGGCTGTGCCCCCTCGGAGCTGTGGAGCGGGCAGCTGGAGGCTCCCCACAGCCCTGGACATTGGGAGCACCCCTGGGAACGGGGCTGGATGAAATCACCTCCAGGTCTGTACCCCATCACTCACCATCAGTCTGTGAAATTCATCACATTATCAAAAAAAAAAAAAAAAAAACAAACAAACAAAAACATTTGTGATTATGAATCAGAAGGTGTGAACTGCGGTGGGTGGGGTGGAAGGAAATGAGCTTTGGGGTCCTTCCCAACCCAAACCCTCCCGTGATTCTGTGAGGGTTCTATGAATCCTTTGACTGGTTTCTTGGTCCCTGGTCTTCTTCTGGAAACCTTTGGGGATTTTGCTCTTATCCTCGTTTCCTGGTATTTGCTCCTTCTCTGTCTCTCTAGATGTGATACAGACACGCATGCAAATACCCAGACACAAAACCCACCTTGGTGTGAATCCGGGAGCCGCAGGGGCGCAGCTGGGGAGGGAGGCACCAGGGCTGGATGGCTCCACTTTCCCAATTGCAAAATTTTCACAGGGCGGGGTGAAAACCTGTGAATTTTCTGTGTACGTCATTTTTCGCTATTTTTTTTCCCCCCGTGCACTGCCCCAAATCTCTCTTTCCTCCCATTTTTGCACAGTGCTGTTAATTCAGAGAAGGCGAGGGAGAGCTTGTAGGGATTCCTGCGGCGCTCACACACCCTGGAGGACACAGACACTGCTGGAGTCCAGGGCATTCCTTTGGCTGCCCTGGAGGGTCAGGGACCTGGGCAGGGGGGTCAGGGACCCCAGCCCAGAGCTCAGAGAGACACTGGATTTGATCTCAGTCCATGGGAAAAACTTCCTACACTGAGAGAAGGTTTACAGGCCAAAAGAATGTGAAAAATAGTAGTTTAGCTTATCACAGAATGAGAAAATAGTAGTTTTAGGTTCCTAGCATTGAAGTGAATGGGGACGAGATGGAGAATCTGGGGCGTTGTCTCCTTCTTCTTCTTCTCCTTCTCCTTCTCCTTCTCCTTCTCCTTCTCCTTCTCCTTCTCCTTCTCCTTCTCCTTCTCCTTCTCCTTCTCCTTCTCCTTCTCCTTCTCCTTCTCCTTCTTCTTCTCCTTCTCCTTCCCTCACTCCATTGCTGCAGTGACGTTGGCACAAAGTAGTCAGTGAGGATTGGGTCAGAGTAGAGATGACCTTTTTAGTAATGGTGATAGACATTGGTAAGAAATAGTAAACAAGAAATAGGTAGTAATTAGTATAAAAGATAAGGACAGCCCAGCTCGGGGGGAGACGTGAGGAATCCACGCAGCTGCGAACATCTTGTTGGACTCCGAGAAAATTGTAAGATAAGAAACAATAAACGAAGTGTGCAACATTGAAAAACCTAAACCTGAGAACTCCGTCTCTTCCTTCAGCTTGGCTCAGAGCTGTGCAGGGGAGCAAAGGACCCTGAAACCACCTGAATGTTGGGGAAAGCTCTCGACACCAAACTATCCCCTTCCCCTTCCCCTTCCCCTTCCCCTTCCCCTTCCCCTTCCCCTTCCCCTTCCCCTTCCCCTTCCCCTTCTTCTCTTGCTTTTCCATTTTCTCACTCTGCACAAGCCCCTGACAGGAGGGGACAGCCGGGGGGGTCGGGCTGTGCTCCCAGGAACAGGGACAGGAGCAGAGGGAACGGCCTCAGCCTGGGCCAGGGGAGGCTCAGCTTGGACAGCAGCAGGAATTTCCCCATGGAAAGAGCTGTGAGTCCCTGGGAGCCCCGCAGGGTCTGTGGCTGCTTCAGGGCAGCTCCCAGCCCGGAGAGCAGCTGGGCTGGCCCTGGTCCCCTCCCCTGGGCAGGTACGGCCGGGCTGCCTGGAGGAAACAGATCCGGTGCTCCTCCAAAGGGCAATTTCTGTGAGAACTCCCTGGCAGAAGCAACAAACTGTCACCGAGACACACAAAGCAGCCACACACAGACAAGTGGTTTTGCAGGGCAGAGGTTTCTCCGGCCAGCTCAAAAGCTGAATCCAGGCGGAGAGAGCCTCTTTGTTTTATTTCTTACTTTTTATACGTTTGTGGGTCCAGCAGAAGATTGGCTTCTGAGGTTTTTCACCCCTCAGCCTCAGTGGCCAGAGCAGCTGTCAGTTACAATTGTTTTCAGGTTAGAAATATGCAAACAAAGGACAGAGAATGAAAAACAAAGGATTTGTTTATGTTACATCTGTGGTAAAAGGTAGAAACTGCTCTTAATATCGTGCAGTAACTAAAAATCTGACTCCATTTATGAAAATCCAAAAGGCTTCAAAAAACTCAGAAAAACCAGGGTAACAGCAAACAGCGTGTAAGGAAAGTGCCGGGAGCAAATCTAAATATTCCCTTTGGTGGCAAATCTGCAGGTGGGCTTGGGGCGGGGGGCGGAACTGGGAGATCCTCACGGCCCCTCCAAACCTTTCTGTGCCGATGAAAAGGAGCCCTAAAAGTCCACCTTGGTCAATAATGACAAATTTCCCCGTTCTCTCAAGTGGGTCACGAACAGGGATTTGCTGCCCCTGGATCCCTGGCAGTGCCCAAGGCCAGGCTGGACACTGGGGCAGTGGGAGGTGTCCCTGCCGTGGCAGGGCTGGCACGGGGCGGGCTCTGAGGTGTTACCCTGGTTTTTCTGAGTTTCTTTATTAGCCTTTTGATTTTCATAAATGGAGTCAGATCTGTTAGTTACTGTAGAATATTAGAGCAGTTTTCTACCTTTCCCACAGAAGTAATATAAACAAATCCTTTGTTTTTCATTCTCTGTCCTTTGCGTATTTCTAACGTGAAAACAATTGTAACTGACAGCTGGTCTGGCCACTGAGGCTGAGGGGTGGAAACTCCAAAAAGCCAATCTTCTGCTAGACCCACAAATGTATAAAAAGTAAAAGAATAAACAAAGGGGTCTCTTTTTCTCTCGGCTTTCAGCTGTGAGCTGGGATCAGAAGAACCTCTGCGAAAATCTCTTGTCTGCGTGTGACTGCTGTGTGTGTCTTGGAGGTCCCTTCCATCCCAAACCAGTCTAAGTGGATTCTGTCAGGAGTCTGAGACAAGGTTTAATCAAGGTGTGCTCCTCAGTTTTGTAAGAAGTGTGAACTCCCAGCTGGTCAGAGACACACACGCAGCTTTTCCCTGGCCGGGCGTGGGGAGGGCTGAGCCCAGCTGCAGCTCCATCAGCTCCCGGCCGGAGTCTGTGACAGGCACTGACTGTCCTGGCACTGACTGTGCTGGCACTGAATGTCCTGGCACTGACTGTCCTGGCACTGACTCTCCTGCCCTTGCACAGAGCCCGTCTGCAATATTGCCCTGCAAATCCCCCCCAGCTGCCCCCAGCTCCCCTCGCTGAGCATCGAGCTCCTGCCCTGGGCTGGGACTCTGCCCGGCACACCAGGGGCTGCCAGCATCCCTGGAGAGAGGCTGGAATGTTCCCCTGAGCTTCGGAACGGCCCCAGGGCACGGAGACATCATTTCACCTTCAGTGTGCGGTGTCCCCCAGGGCAGGGCAGGGAGCTGGGAAGGGTCTGGAGCCCCAGGAGGGGCTGAGGGAGCTGGGAAAGGGCTGAGCCTGGAGCAAAGGAGGCTCACGGGGAACCTTGTGGCTCTGCACAAGCCCCTGACAGGAGGGGACAGCCGGGGGGGTCGGGCTGTGCTCCCAGGAACAGGGACAGGAGCAGAGGGAACGGCCTCAGCCTGGGCCAGGGGAGGCTCAGCTTGGACAGCAGCAGGAATTTCCCCATGGAAAGGGGGCTCAGGCCTTGGCAGGGGCTGCCCAGGGAGCTCTGCAGTGCCCATCCCTGCAGGTGGCACCTGGAGGTGGCACTCAGTGCTCTGGGCTGGGGACAAGGTGGGCACAGGGCACAGCTGGCACTGCCTGGGCTGGGAGGGATTTGCCAGAATCAGGGATTTTGGGGATTGTGTGATTGAGGCTTTCTCTTATTTGAGCCTCCGAATTTCTTCTTTTCCTGCCCACCCTGCCAGGGAACAATTCCTGATTCCCAATCTCCCATCCAGCCCTGCCCTCTGGCACTGGGAGCCATTCCCTGTGTCCTGTCCCTCTGTCCCTTGTCCCCAGTCCCTCTGCAGCTCTCCTGGAGCCCCTTTAGGTGCTCTGAGCTCTCCATGGAGCTTCTCCTGTCCAGGTGAGCACCCCCACCTCTCCCAGCCTGGCTCCAGATCGGTTCCAGCCCTGGAGCAGTTTTCTGGCTCCTCTGGATCTCTCCAGCAGCTCCATGTCTCTGTTTTGTGCCCCAGAGCTGGACGCTCATGAGGGCAGAGCAGAGGGCAGAATCCCTCCCTGCAGGATCACCCAGGACGTGGGTGCTGCCCTCTGCTCCCTCGGGGCTCTCCCTCACTCCCACCCTGGCAGCTCCCCCAGACCCGGCTGTTCTCCAGCTGTTCCCGGCTCCCAGCCGTGCGCTGCCTCCTTTAATCATTGACAGCACCTCGAGCCTTCCCAGCACTCGTGTTTGCTTTGCTCTGTTTGACTTTCCACAGCAGCGCCCACGGCAATAATGGACAGACCAATTTCTCTACAAGTGCTTCCCAGCTGTCACTGCCCCTCCCCGCCTGCATTTCCTCAGCCCTGGACCTGCACCCCCTATTTGCCATCCCAAAATTCCATTTTGCCAGCGAACAGTCTGAGCTGTCAACATCCCCTGCACACCAGCACCAGCACACGTGGGCTGGCTCATGAGATGCTCACAGGGATGGGAAGCCTCTGGAGCCAGGCTGGGAGAGCTGGGGGTGCTCACCCGGACAGGAGAAGCTCCAGGGAGAGCTCAGAGCACCTAAAGGGGCTCCAGGAGAGCTGCAGAGGGACTGGGGACAAGGGACAGAGGGACAGGACACAGGGAATGGCTCCCAGTGCCAGAGGGCAGGGCTGGATGGGAGATTGGGAATCAGGAATTGTTCCCTGGCAGGGTGCTGAGGCCCTGGCACAGGGTGCCCAGAGCAGCTGTGGCTGCCCCTGGATCCTGGCAGTGCCCAAGGCCAGGTTGGACACTGGGGCTGGGAGCAGCCTGGGACAGTGGGAGGTGTCCCTGCCATGGCAGGGGTGGCACTGGGGGGGATTTCAGGTCCTTTCCAACCCAAACCTTTTTGTGGTGATGAATAAATGACACTTCCTCACTTCATTCTTATTCTGATGAACGTTTGTGTTTTGTACCAATCTCACATTTTAGTCCCGTGTCTGGCATTCCTTTGGTATCAGCTGACCCCACACAGCCCCAGCAGAGGTTCAGCTGGGCTTGTGCTGACGGCTTTGAAAGTTTTTCCTCCCAGGAAGGGAGAGGTGTCTCTGCAGCAGCAGAACTTTCTTACCAGTGAAACTTCATCTGCTCTGCAGGACAGAAAAGATGTGTCCCAAGAGTTAAAGGAGTTAAGGAGACTGACTCAAGCAGAGTCTGATCCGGGGCACTCTGATGCATTCCACTGGCATAATTGTCCTTTTTCTTGCTTTGGGATCAGCCACTGAACTCCTCTGCTGCTGTACCTTGGGATTTCGCTGTGCTGTGAAAGCCCAGGGACTTTCCTGTAATCCAGCACCAACGGCGTGATCCTGAGGGCAGTCACACCTTCATGGGACAAGTTTGCTTTCTCCTGGGAATTGCACATGGGCGCGTGTCCTGCCCCGGTCTGAGGACACAAACCCCTCTGATTGCGCCTCCGTGCCCGCAGCAGCAGGCGGGGCAGCCCTCGGCTCCAGGACAGATCCCATCCCTTGACCCCGGCCCTGGGAATGCAGCGGGTCCCCGGCGAGGCCGGGATCGGCTGGATGTCTCAAGTACACCACGTGGGACACTGTAAAGGGATATCGGGCTTTTCAAAAGAGGAGAAAACTCTTCCAAAGTGCAGCTGCTGAGTTTCCCCAGATCTGCACCGAGCGCCCCAAATTGGGGGCCACCTGCGAGGACCGAGGCGCCATGGCAGGAGGTGGTGGCTTGATGTGGTCCCTGAAGATGTGGAGCTCATCTGCTCTAAGGGGAGCTGAGATGCTCTGCCCGTTCAGACAAGGAAACTTCAAACCCTAACCCCAAACCCACGTCCCAGATCCCAAACACTCGGTCTCAGCTTTCCCCTGAGGGCTGGGGCCATGGGAAGGGTTTATAGCTTTTCAGGTCATGCAGAAGCAAACCCTCAGCTTCTGCCCTGGGCTGCTGTTCCAGTCTGGACAACCCTTTCCAGGAGGAAATATTCCCAATGTCCACCCTGAGCCCCCCTGGGGCGGGCTGAGGCCGTTCCCTCTGCTCCTGTCCCTGTTTCCTGGGCTGTCCCCTCCTCTGTGCAGGGCCACAGGGTCCCTCCCTGCGATAACCACACAAATCCATCCCTCCACGGGCAGCACAGGGTCTGAGATCGCTCGGCAGCACAGCTGCTCGTGTATCGGTTATAAATTCCCCTGGATCTTCCTCCCGTCCCTTCTGGAAGCAGAATCATCTGATAATGTTTAGCCAGATTGGATTTTGACCGGTTTGATGACATCCCAGTGATTTATTTTGAAGAAATCATGGCAGAATTGCGGCGTAATGTTGTTAGTGCCTCTCCTCACAGCTCTGCTCTCATTTCCTTGCGTTGTTAGTGAGATGCCTGGTGCAATATTTTCCAAAAATCCCATTACAACAGAGTGATAAAGGAGAATGGACAAATTTGGCCTTATGAGAATGAAACTACTTCAAACTGCAGAACATAAGATCTGCTGAGGAGGTCAACACACGGACTCCTTTAAACCTTTTCAGAATTATGTCCCTGGAAGTGTTCCAGGCCAGGTTGGAAAGGCCTTGGAGCAGCCTGGACTGGTGGAAGGTGTCCCTGCCCATGGCAGGGGGTGGAACAGGGTGAGCTTTAGGGACCCTCCCTACCCTAACTGCTCTGGGGTTCTATAGGCTGGAATTTGGCATCTTTAAACTTTGTGTAACAGGGTGAAGAAAAATGTGAAATTCGTGCACCTCGACCCCGTCTCCTTGATTCAGATGTGACCAGGCAACCTGGAAACCCTTAAATGGATTCTTCCTAGGAAGGAAATCCTCCTGCAGAGCAGCCTGTCCCTGTCCCCGGCACGCTGGATCCATCTGGCCCATTCTGGGCATCCGGGAATGCTCCAGAAATCAAAGTGGGCTTTTGGTGACAGCAGTGGTTGCTCCAGCAGAGCAGAGGTCTCTCCACGGGTTCTGCTGTGCCCTCTGCCTGCAGCCATTCCCGCTGGAGCTGTGCTGTGCATGAGGAGGAGCAGCCACGCCTGTGAGGAGCCCTCAGGAACGATTGTCCAGGGGTCCCAGCGTGGTGTGGGGAGTGGGCACTGCTGTCCTTGGCACCACCCAGCAGCAGTTCCACAGCTTCTCCTGGCGTTCCCTCCCCGTCAGGGCAAATTTATTGCATCCCAGTTGTTGTTTAGAGCCACAGAATATCCTGAGTTGTAGGGAGCCACAGGGATCATGGATCCAGCCCCTGTCCCTGCCCAGACCCCCAACAATCCCAGCCCGTGCATCCCTGGCAGCGCTGTCCAAAGGCTCCTGGAGCTCTGGCAGCCTCGGGGCCGTGCCCATTCCCTGGGGAGCCTGGGCAGTGCCAGCACCCTCTGGGGAAGAACCTTTCCCTCCGATCCCAGCTCCATCCCTGCTGTGCCAGCTGCAGGCGCTCCCTGGGCGCTGTCCCTGTGCCAGGAGCAGAGCCCGGAGCTGTCCCTGCGCTGCCCCTCGGGAGGAGCTGCAGCCCCGGGGAGCTCTGACCTCAGCCTCCTCCGGCCTCAAGTGACCCAGTGACCTCGTGGGGCCCCTCCAGACCCTTCCCCATCCCCGTCTCCCTGCTCTGGACACCAAGAGCTTTAGATCTCTTTCATCTGCAGCTCTCAGGCGGCACGGTCGTGCCTGGCAGAGGTCTGGGCCGTGCCTGCTGTGGGTCTGTGCCTCTGAGCCTCTCTGCCCTCTCCGTTCACCGTGGGCAAGCAGAACCTGGTGTTTGCAGATGTCTCTGGGACTGTTTGATTTTCCATCCCCGCACTAAAAGGGGAGTCTGCTGCCCGCAGGGCCTCACTCCCTGCGCCCTCGGCTTTTCCTGAAGCCCCTGGCAGGTTATTTCCCTGATGGACCAAGCCAGGCATTAACTGTGTCAATGTTTGCCCCTGCAGAGCTCATTCCCTGGGCAGGATGGGCGTGGGGGCCGCGGGGATCCCGTGTGCGGCTCACGGCAGCGCAGGAAATTGGCTGATTCCTCTTGGCTTCACCTGGGCCCTTGTGCTGGTTCCAAAGTCACCATTCCCCTCCTGGAGCTGCCCCGGGGCCCTGAGCCCGGCCTGACCCGAGCTGTGCAGGTGTGGAGAGGAGCCTGGGCTGCAGCGGGAGCGTCTCCCTCGCTATTCCTTCCACGGTCAGTGCTGAGGTCACCCTGATGGTCACAGGATGATGAATCCCAGAATCCCCAAATCCCTGATTCTGGCAAATCCCCCCCAGCCCAGGCAGTGCCAGCTGTGCCCCGTGCCCACCTTGTCCCCAGCCCAGAGCTCTGAGTGCCACCTCCAGGTGCCACCTGCAGGGATGGGCACTGCAGAGCTCCCTGGGCAGCCCCTGCCAAGGCCTGAGCCCCCTTTCCATGGGGAAATTCCTGCTGCTGTCCAAGCTGAGCCTCCCCTGGCCCAGGCTGAGGCCGTTCCCTCTGCTCCTGTCCCTGTTCCCTGGGAGCACAGCCCGACCCCCCCGGCTGTCCCCTCCTGTCAGGGGCTTGTGCAGAGTGAGAAAATGGAAAAGCAAGAGAAAGGGGAAGGGGAAGGGGAAGGGGAAGGGGATAGTTTGGTGTCGGAGGCTTTCCCCGTTTTTCAGGTGGTTTCAGGGTCCTTTGCTCCCCTGCACAGCTCCGAGCCAAGCCGAAGGAAGAGACGGAGTTCTCAGGTTTAGATTTTTCAATGTTGCACACTTCGTTTATTGTTTCTTATCTTACAATTTTCTCAGAGTCCGACAAGATGTTCGCAGCTGCATGGATTCCTCACGTCTCCCCCCGAGCTGGGCTGTCCTTATCTTTTATACTAATTACTACCTATTTCTTGTTTACTATTTCTTACCAATGTCTATCACTATTACTAAAAAGGTCATCTTTACTCTGACCCAATCCTCACTGACTACTTTGTGCCAACGTCACTGCAGAAATGGAGTGAGGGAAGGAGAAGGAGAAGGAGAAGGAGAAGGAGAAGGAGAAGGAGAAGGAGAAGGAGAAGGAGAAGGAGAAGGAGAAGGAGAAGGAGAAGGAGAAGGAGAAGGAGAAGGAGAAGGAGAAGGAGAAGGAGAAGGAGACAACGCCCCAGATTCTCCATCTTGTCCCCATTCACTTCAATGCTAGGAACCTAAAATTACTATTTTCTCACCCTGTGATAAGCTAAACTACTATTTTTCACACTCTTGTGTCCTGTAAACCTTCTCTCAGTGTAGGAAGTTTTTCCCATGGACTGAGATCAAATCCAGTGTCTCTCTGAGCTCTGGGCTGGGGTCCCAGACCCCCCTGCCCAGGTCCCTGACCCTCCAGGGCAACCAAAGGAATGCCCTGGACTCCAACAGTTTGGTTGGAAGGAACCTGCAGCAATTCGTTCTATCAGCCTGACCGCTCTAAGGCAGCTCCTGTGGAAATCGGGATCGTCAGAAAAGGAATTTTCAGCCCAGAGCAGAGACAATAAAGCAATACAGGAAAGGTGTGTAAGATAAATAAATGGGAAGGGGATGATCCATATGGAATCAGCATTCAGTTTCAGTCACGCTACGCGAACCAGGAAGGGCAGAACACACCCTGAAAATTTCAGCAAATTAAAGATATATTAAAGAATATTAATAAATAGATATTTGAGGTCACTGCCAGCACAAACCTTTCTATGATTTTGATCAAGTAAAAAAAGCAGTATTTAAAATGAACTTACAGTGGAATCATGGAACTCATCCCTGCTGGAGGTGGTGGGATCCCAAGGGATATGTGAAATGATCAGACAAGCCCACAGATGAGAGATTTTTTTTGTTTTCTGTGAAATGCAATGGCTGAGGTGCTGCCTCCCGCTCGGGAAACCTCTGAACTGATTGCCAGATGCCGGGACAGTGCCAAGGGGACGATAAACTGAAACTGCCCTTCCTAAATGGCCATTCACAGCCGCCCTTCGTGGCAGGATGGCGAGGTGGAGGGTTCTTCAGTTCACTGGATAGAACAGAGCTCCAGAGGGGTTTGTTTGGAGGGGGACGTCAAAGCCCACCCCGTTTCACGCCCTGCCCTGGGCAGGAACACCTTGCACTAGAGCAGGGAGCTCCAGCCTGGCCTTGAGCCCTTCCAGGGATGGGGCAGCTGCGACTTGCCTGGATCACCCCCAGGCCTGTGGCACAGTGTGAGACAGCTCCATCTCACCAGGCACAATCCAGACCTTGGAATTCCTCCGCGGTGTGCCTCCAGAGCTCTCACCCAGCTTCCCGCAGGGATGCGTCCCTGCTGCGCTCCCACCCAGCCGCTCCTGCTGCTCTGCTGCGCTCCCCTGCCCGGACACGAGGGTGCTGCTGTGTGTGGGGAGGGCTGGGAGCGGCGCCCATCTCTTTTCCCACCTTCAGGAAAATCCCAGGAGCTCTCCCGGGAGCCCCGCGGGGGTGGCACAGGCTCCACTCGCCCCTGGCAGCCTGTGCTGGGAGCGTTCATGGGCTGGGGCTGAGCCGGGGCTCAAAACTGACCCTGCAGGGCTCGGGGGTCAGTGCTGAGAGAGTGTGGGAAGGGATGGCCGGGAGGGAAGGAAAAGGGCTGGAGGCTCCGTCAGGGAATCCCAGAATCCCCAAATCCCTGATTCTGGCAAATCCCTGCCAGCCCGGGCAGTGCCAGCTGTGCCCCGTGCCCACCTCGTCCCCAGCCCAGAGCTCTGAGTGCCACCTCCAGGTGCCACCTGCAGGGATGGGCACTGCAGAGCTCCCTGGGCAGCCCCTGCCAAGGCCTGAGCCCCCTTTCCATGGGGAAATTCCTGCTGCTGTCCAAGCTGAGCCTCCCCTGGCCCAGGCTGAGGCTCTGTTCCCTCTCCTCCTGTCCCTGTTCCCATGGGAAAACCTTTACAAGACCCCGTCCCTGGAGGCGTCCAGGCCTGGATGTGGCACTCGGTGCCCTGGGCTGGGGACAAGGTGGGGTTCGGGCACAGGTTGGAATCAGTGGTCTTGGGCAGCTTCTCCAACCTCCATGATCCCGGGATTCTGTGAATATCCTGTGCCCATGGAGGGCAGTGCCCCGGCACAGAAGGGTTTACAGCTGCACAAGTGGTTTTTAGTGCCAGAGGCTGCATTTTCTACCGACACCTCACATGGGACAAACCCGTTTGCTCTCCCCGGCCTGGTTCAGGCACAGAAATTGTGGTAAAATTCAGTTTTCACCCCACAGCAGAGGGGGCAAAGATAAACTTATTGCCACGAGACATCTTGACACAGACGGTTCCTGGGCCGCACGAGGGGACACCTGGGGCCGTGTTTGCCTTTGTGATAACCAGTTGGTTTTTATTGTGCAATATGTTATGATTTTAATTAAACATTTGGTGTCTCACCGGTCGAGGGGAGACAGCCAGACCTTACCCTCTGTCATTCCCTCGGAGCGCTGCTGCAAGCGCTCCTCTCGCAGAGTTTATTATTTCCACTACAGATTTACCCTCCCAATAAAAATTACGTGTATTGCCAGCGCTGTGGCTGCAGCCCCGCCAGCCACAAATCACCGGGAGCCATAAACATGTCACCAATAAACTATCAGGAGAAAATCCTGCCTGCTGGGAGAGCAGCATAAATGGAAGCGCTCGTTTACCGCACACACTCCTCCCGCTGTTTGCGCACGGGAGCCGGGGCTCCGCGGCTCCGGGTGACGGGGCAGGGTCAGCCTTATAAACACGGCCCTCCGGACACGGGCACGGCACGGACACGGGCAGGGCACGGACACGGGCAGGGCACGGACACGGACACGGACACGGACACGGACACGGACACGGACACGGACACGGGCACGGGCACGGGATCACCCTCTGCTCCTCCACGGGGCTGAGCCTGCGCTGACCCCAGAGCCCCCAGCACCCTCGGTAAGTGCAGACAGCTCCCCTGCAGCCTTTGGGGTGGGACGGTGACACGGGCGCAGGTGTGGGACAGTGACATGGGGGCAGGTGTGTGACAGTGACACAGGTCCAGGTGTGTGACAGTGACACAGGTGCCGATGTGTGACACTGACACAGGTACAGGTGTGTGACAGTGACACAGGTGCAGATGTGTGACAGTGACACAGGTGCAGATGTGTGACACTGACACAGGTGCAGATGTGGGACAGTGACACAGGTCCAGGTGTGTGACACTGACACAGGTGCAGGTGTGTGACAGTGACACAGGTGGAGATGTGTGACAGTGACACAGGTTCAGGTGTGTGACAGTGACACTGGTACAGGTGTGTGACAGTGACACAGGTGCAGATGTGTGACACTGACACAGGTACAGGTGTGTGTCAGTTACACAGGTGCAGATGTGTGGCACTGACACAGGTGCAGATGTGTGACACTGACACAGGTCCTGGTGTGTGATAGTGACACAGGTGCAGATGTGGGACAGTGACACAGGTCCAGGTGTGTGACAGTGACACTGGTACAGGTGTGTGGCAGTGACACAGGTACAGGTGTGTGACAGTGACATGGGGGCAGGTGTGTGACAGTGACACAGGTACAGGTGTGTGACACTGACACAGGTGCAGATGTGTGATAGTGACACAGGTACAGGCGTGTGACAGTGACACGGGGGCAGGTGTGTGACACTGACACAGGTCCTGGTGTGTGATAGTGACACAGGTTCAGGTGTGTGACAGTGACACAGGTGCAGGTGTGTGACAGTGACACAGGTGCAGATGTGTGGCACTGACACAGGTACAGATGTGTGACAGTGACATAGGTCCAGGTGTGTGACAGTGACACAGGTACAGGTGTGTGACACTGACACAGGTTCAGGTGTGTGATAGTGACACAGGTGCAGATGTGTGACAGTGACATAGGTCCAGGTGTGTGACAGTGACACAGGTGCAGATGTGGGACAGTGACACAGGTCCAGGTGTGGGACAGTAACACTGGTGCAGGTGTGTGACAGTGACACAGGTGCAGATGTGTGACACTGACACAGGTCCAGGTGTGTGACACTGACACAGGTCCAGGTGTGTGATAGTGACACGGGTGCAGATGTGTGACAGTGACCCAGGTGCCGATGTGTGGCAGTGACACTTGTACAGGTGTGTGGCACTGACACGGGTACAGGTGTGTGACAGTGACACAGGTGCAGATGTGTGGCAGTGACACTGGTACAGGTGTGTGGCAGTGACACTGGTACAGATGTGTGACAGTGACACAGGTGCAGGTGTGTGACAGTGACACAGGTGCAGGTGTGTGACAGTGACACAGGTCCTGGTGTGTGATAGTGACACAGGTGCAGATGTGTGACACTGACACAGGTACAGGTGTGTGACAGTGACACAGGTTCAGGCACGTGGCACTGACACAGGTCCAGGCGTGTCCCCATCTATCCCTGTGGCTCTGTGGTGGCCGTGGGTGGGATGTTGGACGGAGGGGGCCGTTGGCAACTCCGCCGGAGCCGTCACGGTGGTGTCCATGTGCTGGGGCTGGCCTGTCCCTGGCCTGTCCCCGTGTCACCAGGCACCTGGGCTCTCCAGGAGCGGCACCCCCGGGTCCCTCTGCTGACCCTGCTCCCTTCGCTCAGCCCCGCTCGGTGCCTTGGGTAGGCGGCGGTGCCGTTGTGAAAACAGCAACGTCTCCTCTTTGGGATGGAGCAGATTTCAGAGCCCCAGCCAGCCCCAGCCCCGGCTCCCAGGGCCCTGCTCCTGCCCTCGCCGGCAAGAAACCCTAAACCTCCAGCATCCTGAGCTACTGGTGAGCATCAAAGTCAGGCAAAAAACCAGGAGGTGCCTTTAAAGGCGTGAGGAGGGACCACACCGTGTCCTCCACGGGGGTTCTCCGCTGGAGCCTGGCCTCTTGTCCCAGGCAGGCTGGGCTGCTCCTGGGGAGCAGGAACACCTCGGGCCCTGAGCAGAGACACCCTGCCTGGCTGCGTGGCTCAGCAGCCGCCTCCCAGGGCCGCCACCAATCGCTCAGCCCCCGGCGTCCTCCGGGAACGGGAGGTTTGCTCCCTCCTCAGGGCTTGGCTGCCAAGGAAGGTGCAGTTGCCATCCCACGATGGTCAGCCGGGAGATCTCTCCTGAGCTGGCGTTGTGGCTCTGCGGTTCTGTGATGGATGTATGCGTGCTGTAAGCTGAGCCGTGTGCTGTCCCCGAGACACAGACAGCAGTCACACACAGACAGGAGATTTTCGCAGAGGTCCTTCCAATCCCAGCTCACAGCTGAAAGCCGAGAGAAGAAGAGACCCCTTTGTTTATTTTTACTTTTTATACATTTGTGGGTCCAGCAGAAGATTGGCTTTTTGGGGTTTGCACCCCTCAGCCTCAGTGGCCAGACCAATTGTCAGTTACAGTTGTTTTCAGGTTAGAAACATGCAAACAAAGGACAGAGAATGAAAAACAAAGGATTTGTTTATGTTACATCTGTGGGAAAGGTAGAAAACTGCTCTTAATATTGCACAATAACTAAAAAGATCTGACTCCATTTAAGAAAATCAAAAGGCTCAGAAAAGCCAGGGTAACAGTGTGCCACCTGCACAGGTGCAGAGGCACAGGAACGGGCGTGCCCGGCTGTTTCTGCGCCTCGTGCATTCCGTGTGCGTGCAGTTACCCTTCTCCCGTACCGACACACGCGTGGAACACGGAGTTCCACGGGGTGGTGCGACCTGTGTCTGTAACCTCACAGCCAGAGCAGCTCAGAGGGGAGCAGAGTGCGTGGATCCTATCTCTGAGTGACTGCTGCGCTGTGGTGGGAGCTGCTGCTCTGGGACAAAGCCAGGTTTGAGGGAAGGTTTTCCTGTAAGTGAAGCATCTCCTACAGGCCCAGGAAGCTCTCACCATGGTTCCCTTTCCCTGGTGCTCCAACAGTCTCTTTATCCACTCCGTATTCCTGGAAACCTCCTGGGTCTCAGAGTCTTTGGGGAGTTTTGGGTGTCTGCCAGAAGCTGTGCCCAGGGACACAGGCCTGCACACACCCGGATTTTTTTGTTTTTTAAGCCAGGCCCCAGATGTGACTGAGTTGCAGGAGTCAGCAGATTGATTTCACTGCTCACATCACAGAATTGTGGAATGATCTGAGTAGGAAGGGACCTCAGAGCCCACCCAGTGCCACCCCTGCCCTGGCAGGAACACCTCCCACTGTCCCAGGCTGCTCCCAGCCCCAGTGTCCAACCTGGCCTTGGGCACTGCCAGGGATCCAGGGGC
The DNA here is from genome assembly GCA_037837765.1 of Delichon dasypus. Classification (NCBI taxonomy): domain Eukaryota; kingdom Metazoa; phylum Chordata; class Aves; order Passeriformes; family Hirundinidae; genus Delichon; species Delichon dasypus. The sequence continues at coordinate 120,601,657 of JBBAXF010000002.1, forward strand.
AGCCACAGCTGCTCTGGGCACCCTGTGCCAGGGCCTCAGCACCCTCCAGACGCTGTTGCATTGGCAGAAAGGGGCAGCTCCTACCTTTGGGGAGCTCTGAGCCAGCAGCCAGCACCAGAGGTACCTGTGGGCAGCATCCTTTGGTGCCACCAGGCTCCGTGGAGCCATCGGGGCTTGCACCAGCTGCCCACCCACGCCAAAGCCCCCCACACCTGCCCAGGCTCTGCTGAGGGAGGGCTGAGATTGTCCCCTCAGCACCTGGCACGGCAGGGCTGCACCTCAGGGTGGTTCTGATACCGACACGTGGCTCTGCCCTGCCTGGAGAAAATCAAATGATTTTGGGTTTTCCCCAGGTCGCATCAGTCATGTGTTGCTTTTACCCTGGAGCAGGAAGATGTTTGTCCTTGCTGAGGATTTATTGTCACTTTAGACTCTCAAGCTGAGAATCTAATGAAGAAAATCGTATTAGGAACCTAATAAATACGTCATGGAAGAAGTGTCTGTTATTCAAAGATGAGCTGTGTTACCGCAAAGCCTCTGGCTCATAATCCAGGCACACTGAGCCCTGAGTTTTGTATCCTGTGGAAGGTGAAGGAAGACCGAAGTCACAAATAATTTTTTGCTTTAATTAGCTCGTCTCGTGCATTTGCTGCTTTCCTGCACTCACCCACCCAGCGGGTCCCTCTGTCACCGAGGGGCTCAGGGCCGCTGCCAGCCTCTCCAGCATTGTCACAGGAAATGCAGGAAACTGGACTGTGCCCAGCCTCGGAGGTTCATTGGATAACTCACGCTGCAGAGGCTCCTGAAGATCTCTGCTCCAACATCTGCCCCGTGCTGGGCCAGCTGGGAGGTCTCTTTCCTTTGTCCAGCTGGGTCTTGAAAGCTTCTGTGGACGGAGATGTGCAGCCTCTGGGCGCCCTGCTCCCGTGCTTGATGGGGGAACATTTCTCATTTCATTCAGCCTGAACCCCCCTCATTCCAACTTCCACCTGCTGGCTCCCATCCCTCCTCCTTGCCCTGCCGTGAAGATCCCGGTGCAGCCTCCCTGCTGCCTCCCTGGAGGCAGGGCAAGGCTGCTGCTGGATCCCTGCACACCTTCTCTTCTCCGGGCTGGACAAGTCCCTGTCCTGGATCTCCTGTTCCGGGGCGTTCCCCACCCCACCCATCTCACTGCCCCGTGCAGAGCTCGCTGGAGCAGACACTGCTGGGTTTCTGCCACGGCCTCCCTGTGTGAAACACCCACCGCATCCCCCGTGCCCCCTCCCCTCCAGTTCATCCCCAGAGACTTCCCCGGGATCCTCCCCGGGGCTCTGAACCTGGAACACCTTGTGCTCTGCCTTGTGCTTGCCCGTTATCTGCAGAGCCCGTGTCCATGTGGGGTTTTGCTCGTTCATTCCCCTCCGCCTGGCAGCAGGACTGTGGAACGAGCAGGGCCCGGGTGTGAGAACCACTGAAAATCCACCTTGCCCTGGGAAGCATCCTCGGAGCCGAGAGCAGGAGGCTCGGAGTGGCTGCTTCTCTGTTCCGCTGGAAATCCCAGACTGGTTCGGATTGGGAGGGGCCTTAAAGACCATCCTGCCCCAACAGCTGCCACGGGCAGGGCACCTTCCACTGGGGCAGGCTGCTCCAGCCTGGCATTAAACACGGGGAGCCACAGCTTCTCTGGGCAGCCTGTGCCAGGGCCTGTGCGCAGGATATTTCTGGCTCTAAGAGACTGCAGCCTGCTAGCAGCTGCTAATTTTTCCCAAGGGAAAACTTCTCAAGAAAGCTTCTTCTCAAAACAATCTTGGCAAAACAACTCTCCCAAAACAATGCTTCTCCAGGTGGTGTTTTGCTGTTTCTCTGGTTTCACCAGTGGGATTAGAGAGGTGTCATTCCTGTTCACCAGTCATGCTGGGTCTGTGTGGGAACACCTTATCAAAGGTGGTAACAATTAGACAATAAAGCTCTTCTACGCTCTTTGCTTCTGAAATATTTGGAGTCTCTTGTCTTTCTTTCGTGTCCTACAACAACAAGGGCCAACAAATTTTGTATTTGTTTCCAGTGCTGGTTTCCTAAATAAGAAGTGCCTGTGTTAACCTTCCACAGTTTTCACGCCTTTTGATCTCCAGCTGGCGTGAAAAAGCAGCCTTGGCTCAGCAGCTTGGTCGTGGTTGGGATGAGCATGGGAAAGGCGTTTTCCCACTCCACAGAGCGCCTCAAACTCTGGAATTCGGGGACGACTGTGGAACAGTGGCATCTTTTCCTTTTCATTCTAAAGTATTTCCCTTTTATTTTCCCTCTGTTTCATCAAAACATGTCCGTCCTTTCCCTTCAGTTTAGGATTTAATGGGTGAACAGGAGCGCAGCCCTGTGTTCCCAGACAGCCCGGGGATCCCTGCTGAGGCTGGTGGGAGGTGGAGGGATGCGCAGCTCCCGTGTTCAGCGGGGACTCCAGCTACGTGGAGTTTGTGTTGTTGGTTTGTTTTAGGTCTAGGCCATGCGAGAGCTGAGCTGGGATGGAGCATGACTCACACACCCCGTGGGAATTCAATGGCTCCTTCTATCAGCCTTCCGCTTTCCTCATGATGGGCATCCCGGGCCTGGAAGCCCTTCACCCCTGGCTCTCCATCCCCTTCTGTGCCCTCTACCTCACCGCTCTCTTGGGGAACTGCGTGATCCTGTTCATCATCAGGAGGACCCCAAGCCTTCACGAGCCCATGTACTATTTCCTGTCCATGCTGGCCGTCACCGACCTGGGCCTGGCCCTCTGCACCCTGCCCACCACCCTGGGCCTCCTCTGGTTCGACGTGCGCAGGATTGGCTTCGACGCCTGCCTCGCCCAGATGTATTTCATCCACATCCTGTCCTTCATCGAGTCCTCCGTGCTCCTGGCCATGGCCTTTGACCGCTTCATTGCCATCTCCCACCCCCTGAGGCACGCGGCCATCCTGACCAAGAGCACTGTCCTGAAGATAGGCCTGGCCATCGTGCTGAGGGGCATGGTCTCGCTGCTCCCCATTCCCTTCCTGCTCAAGAGGCTGAGCTACTGCGGCAGGACGGAGCTGTCCCACTCCTTCTGCTTCCACCCTGACATCATGAACCTGGCGTGTGCGGATATCAAGGTCAACGTCTTCTACGGGATGATCGTTCTCCTGTCCACGGTGGGGATGGACTTCATCTTCATCGTGCTGTCCTACATCCTCATCCTCAGAACCGTCGTCAGCCTCACCACCAGGGAGGAGTGTCTGAAGGCTCTGAACACCTGTGTCTCCCACATCTGTGCTGTCCTGGTGTTCTTCATCCCCATGATCGGCCTGTCCATGATCCACCGCTTTGGGAAGGGCGTTCCTCCCCTCGTCAACACCTTGGTGGCCTACACCTACCTCACCATTCCCCCCGCCCTCAACCCCGTCATCTACAGCATAAAATCCACCCACATCCGGGAGGCTTTGCTCAGGGCCCTGTGCAGGGAGCGGGGCCCTGACTGGTGACTTCCTCCACCAGTTCTCCCACAAAGCGCTGATGGACTGGCTTCTCTGCTTCTCTGTCAGACCTCTGGCACTGGTTTCTTGGTCAGAGCTCTTGGCCTGGTTTCCCAGTCAGAGCTGGTGGGCCGGTCTCTTGGTGCTCCATCCATGCAGGTCCCTGCCAGAGGGAAGAACTGCAGATCCGCAGGGATGCTGTCCCCCAGCCCAGAGCTGTGAGCCGTCGTGTTGTGTCCTAGTGTGGTGCTTTCCTCCCTTCCTGAGACACCCCGAGATTATCGACACGTCCGAGCCGAGTGCTGGGTATTTCTCACTCGGCCCTGTTGAGGGGCCCAGAGCGCTCTCAGCCCTTCTGCACAACGTGCTCAGCCCTCACCCGTGTGCCCCGAGTGCCGTGTCCATCCCCAGGGAGAGAACAGCTGCTTGTTCATCCCTTTTGGATGTCTTTGAGTCCTACCAGCTTGCCAAGGCTGATTAACGCCCCAGTCATTGTTCTGCACTGAATGTCATGTACGTGCAGCGTCTGCAGTACAATCCATCTGTTCGTTGTCAGAGGCTGTGAGACTGGAGGAAGCCTTTTCGTCTGTCAGTACGATGCAGAAGGATTAGCTTGGAGTTGCCTAAAGCCTTCAGGGCGTGCTGCAGATGAGCAGGACTGTAGGAGTCAGGTGTGGGCCTGGGTGGGCTTGGGCATCTGGTGAGGCAGGAAGCTCTCTTGCAGAAAAAGGAGTTCAAAACATTGTAGGAATGGTCAAACTTCCTGACCCTCAGGCCCAGGTGCTGCTGCCTTCTGTCTGAGCTCTGCTGGTGCTGGCTGTGCCCCGCAGTGGGATGGGAGGAGATCTCCGGGGGCATCACAGGTGGGAGATGACAGGGTGTCCCAGCAGCTCCTCGCTCTGCTGGAGGCTGGGTCTGAGCAGGCGGGCAGAAAGGTTTCATGGTCCTCCAGGCTCGTGTCCTCCACAGACAGAATAAAATGCCCCAAGATCACGGAACAGGGTCACAGCACCACCAGGGCTGGGAAAGCGCTCCCAGACCTGTGACTGATCCCCCACCTCGTCACTCAGACCAGAGCCACCTCCAGCTGTAAATATTTCGTCCCTCCAAATTGCAGAGCTGCAGTTCTGTTGATCTCAAACCGCATTTTGGCCAGTCTGGAGCACGGTGGGGAATAAGAAGCAGCAGTCAGTGTCGACCTTGGAAGGATGAAGCAGCAAAGGCACCGGGACAGCATCCCAGCCCTGAACTGTCCTGGTTCTGCCTGACACCGAGCACCTCACCAGCCCAGATCAGTGACTTCCAATTCTGCAGTAGCTGGAGAGAAAAAATTGGAGAGAAAAAAATAATGCGGAAATAGCTCCATAAAAAAACAGAAAGAGGGCAGGGAAGATTCCTAAGGGGAGGATTCCCAGGCCACGGTTTGCTCTCTCTTGTGCTAATTATCTCGCTGTGTCCTGGGTCCCTTGCCCGGGGCGAATCACCAACAGCCCCTGGGAGCTCAGCCTGGGGAGCAGCTCCCACTGGCACCGGGGAAGGGCAGAGCTCTGCTCAAATGCCTCTGATCTAAACTGGAGCTTGCAAGAAGAATTAACAGACGGGAACAACATCCAGGAGAAAGGAGCTTTGCTGTAGAGGCGCCTGGCTTGCAGCGTCCTCACACGGGATCCTGAAATTGATGACGGAGGATTCTGAGAAGATTCTGAGTCTGCTCCCATTCCAAAAGCTTCCAGAGTTCACCCCTGGGTGTCTGTGTTTCCTGGCTGCAGCTGCTCTCCAAAACGGCTCCGAAACAGAAAGCCCGAGGAGCCTCTGCTACAGTAAGGAAAAGTTTGTGGGCGAGTTGGAGGGAAAAGTGTGGGGGATTTATCAGCACATCTGTCAGCACAGCTGGAGAGCAGGATGGAGGGGGAATGAAAGAGGGAGAGATAAAGGTTGGGGGGAGAGGAAGGGGAAGGGAAAGAGGGACAAGGCAGAGAAGGAAAAAAGAAGGAGAAGAAAGATGGGAAAGCTGAAGTCATTCAGCCTGGACAGGAGAAGCTCCAGGGAGAGCTCAGAGCACCTAAAGGGGCTCCAGGAGAGCTGCAGAGGGACTGGGGACAAGGGACAGAGGGACAGGACACAGGGAATGGCTCCCAGAGCCAGAGGGCAGGGCTGGATGGGAGATTGGGAATCAGGAATTGTTCCCTGGCAGGGTGCTGAGGCCCTGGCACAGGGTGCCCAGAGCAGCTGTGGCTGCCCCTGGATCCCTGGCAGTGCCCAAGGCCAGGTTGGACACTGGGGCTGGGAGCAGCCTGGGACAGTGGGAGGTGTCCCTGCCGTGGCAGGGGTGGGCTGGGATGAACTTTAAGGTTCCTCCCAACTCAAACCATTCCATGACTCTTTGATGAGGTGGGGATCGATCAAAGGTTGGACTCAATGATCTTGGATTCCCAACCTCAGTGATTCTGTGATTCTGTGATTTACTGCTGGGGCTGCTGCTTGGATCTCCCTAGGAAAATAAATCTGCATTTACTGGTGTTTCAAAGGCATGGATCCAGTTTCCATCTCTACAGAAATCCAGCCCCTCGCAGCACCCGCTCTGCCCACCAGCAATCCCAGATCCTGGGCCGCTTCTGAAAACCTGCGTACACTTATCAGTGCCAGAGAATTAGAGATGAACTGAAGCATCGGGGGCTGCTTCAGTGCCTGTCTCACAACCCCATTCCCTCAGGGAAATGATCAGGAGGGCAGAAATCTTCCAGTGAGGCTCAGGTAATTCCGTCAGGGCTGGCAGCTGAGGTGCCTCAGTACCTGTTGGGGATTACTGAGGCTCCTTGTCCATTCCGTTTGTCTTAAGTGCTTGGCTGCCAGCGTCATCCCTGGAATAGATTTTGGGCACAGTGACAGCAGCAGTCCTCCCACACTGTGTGTAAATCTGGTTTAAAAAGCTACAACGTGAGTCCTACTTGTTAAACATCCGAGATGGAAAAGCCCCACGCCAGGAGAATAAAACCTGATGCTATTTCAGGCCTTCACCACAGATGTGCAATAAAAACCCTGTGTTTCACAACCCAACATTACTTATAAAATAACTCCATTAATAACCCGCAGAGCTTGCCATAAAGCCACTTTGCATCGCTGATTTGCACAGACTGGGCATGAAAGGAGCAACCAGAAGGCTCAGGCTGTGCTTGACCCTGTGCTGTGCATCCAGGGCGGGAGGGATGGCGGGTTTATCCCAGCACAGGTACTGGCTCGGAGCCTGAAAATAGACAGGTACCTAAAGCAAAGGCTTTAATGCATCTTCAGGCCATTATCCTTGGGCCACAGCACACCTGGAAAATCCGGGGATGCAAAATCAGATGAATAGTCTGATTATTTTTTTCCTGCAGATATTCCGGGTTTTTTTTCCATACGTGTTTTTCATGGGATGAAAATCCAATTCGTACTTGCAAAAATTTTGAAAGATCCCTGTCTGCCTGTGCCTGTCAGCTGTTCTGGGGAGGGCTGGGTCGTGGGAGGCAGCACTGCCAGCTCCAGCCTCACTGAGCACATTTCTGACAGGGCAGCACCGCACATATGGAAAAAATCAAGCGGCGCTGAAGTATCACGGAAAGCGCTAAAAATCCGCTGGGTTTCTTGTTGTTATTATTTTTAATTTTGTCCTTTAAAAAGAACGGCAAACAAGTTCAGCTGATGGGTTTACTTTTCAAAAGGTTGATTTTACGGCGCTCTGCCTTTCAGAGAATTCAGGCAGTTCCCGTTCGAGCCCAAATGTCAGCGTTTTGTCACGGCATATGTCGCTGCACGGAGCCATAACGGGGTGAAAAGCCGGCAGAGGAGCTCTCTGCATCCTTGTGGCAGCTCTGAGAATCCCAGGAACGGCCCTGCGGGATCCCAAGCCATGGGAAAGGGCTCTTTATAAAAAGCCGCGTTTGTGTTTCCCTTGCAGCAGGAAGCGCGCTGGCATAGCATGAGCGCCGCTGGCGCCGAGGGCCATGCCCTTCTCCAACAGCTCTGACCTCAGCCCGTCCTTCATCCTGGCCAGCCTCCCGGGGCTGGAGGCGGCGCAGGCCTGGATGGCCATCCCGCTGTGCTCGGCCTACGTCCTGGCGCTGGCGGGGAACTGCGCCGTGCTGCTGGTGGTGCGCCTGGAGCCCAGCCTGCACGCGCCCATGTACTTCTTCCTCTGCATGCTGGCCGCCATCGACCTGGCCCTGGCCACGGCCACCGTGCCGCGCATCCTCTCCTTCTACTGGTTCGACAGCAGGGAGATCAGCTTCGCCGCCTGCCTGCTCCAGATGTTCCTCATCCACACGCTCTCGGCCGTCGAGTCCACCGTGCTGCTGGCCATGGCCGTGGACCGGTACGTGGCCATCTGCCACCCGCTGCGGCACGCCGCCGTCCTCACCAACGGCGCCACGGCCAAGATCGGGCTGCTGGCCATGGCCAGGGGAGTGCTCTTCTTCCTGCCGCTGCCCCTGCTCCTGCTGCCCCTTCCCTTCTGCGGCTCCCGGGCGCTGTCCCACTCCTTCTGCCTGCACCAGGACGTGATGAACCTGGCCTGCGCCAACACCACCCCCAGCGTGGTGTACGGGCTCACCGCCATCCTGCTGGTCATGGGGCTGGATGCCGTCCTCATCTGCCTCTCCTACGTCCTCATCCTCAAGGCCGTGCTGCGCCTGGCGGCCTGGAGGGAGCGGCTCAAGGTGTTCAGCACCTGCATCGCCCACATCTGCGCGGTGCTGGCCTTCTACGTGCCCCTGATCGGGCTGTCCGTGGTGCACAGGTTCGGGAAGGACCTGGCTCCGCTGGTCCACATCGTCATGGGCAACATCTACATCCTGGTGCCCGCCGTGCTCAACCCCATCATCTACGGGGTGAGGACCAAGCAGATCCAGAGGAGGATCCTGAGTTTGATCCACGTTACTGACAGAACTCCACAGTGACCTGAGCCCGGCCGCTGCCCCCCGTGTCCTCACCCTCCTCATCTTGTTTTACGCTCCGAGTCCTTGGTGCTGGACCGGCCTCTCCGCGTGCTCTGAGGCGCTGCCGCCAGGAAAAAGCTGACTGCAACCTCCTTCCAAGAGTGTTTGCCCTCACCAAACTCAGAGACAAAGGACTGCAATCACCTAAACCCAAGCCCGACCTGGCAGGTTCCACAAGAAGGGAAAAGTGACTCAGCAGCCTTACACAGACGCCCCAACACTGCACCTCTTGGGTCTGGTCCCAGCTCAGCAGTGGCAGAGCAAATGCTGCTCGGTTTGGGATGATTTCGTTAATTCATTGTTTTCACAGGGGCGAGGTCACATTCCAAAAGTTTTGCCAGAAAATTTCCGTGTAGCATCATTCTCTAAGTAAAATAATTATAGGACACCAGTCCAAAGTGACATTACGGATGCAGAAATGCGTTTCAGAAAAAGAACATCCACCTTTGTGGTCTTGTTCTGACCTCCTCGTGTGCTCTGTCAAGCCCCCTCACTCTCCTCCTAGCAGATGCTGTGGAAAAACTTCAAACTCAGAGTTACTGGTAGCAACTGTAAAAATAATCTAAATTAATAATTGTATTCAATAAAATGAGAACATCTCAAGGGGAAAAAATAATCAAATTTAAAATATCAGTGATGGTCCCAAGCTTGAAGGAAATCTCATTTCCAAGCCAAAGGTGTTACGCACTGGGAATTCATAAGAAGTCCTGTCACTGGCACCAGTGGACAGAGTCTGGCACCATCCTCTGGCACGCCCTGGAGAGGTTTGTACGGGTTGATGGGAACCCCTCTCAGGGTTCTCCTTTTCATGAATTGTGGTTTCACACTCGGGGTGAAGTCAGGGATGTGCTGCAGCTCCCTCGGGGAGTGTGCAGGGGGAGAGCTCCCATTTGCTCACGGAGCGTTTTGCTGCACAAGGGTGGCACAGGGCCCTGCCTGGGGCGCTGCAGCAGCGCTGCTTCCATCTGCACTCCATCAGGAGGCACAGGGGCTCACACCCCAGTGTCTCCATTAACATCACACTATCCCAAATCCCTGATTCTGGCAAATCCCTGCCAGCCCGGGCAGTGCCAGCTGTGCCCCGTGCCCACCTTGTCCCCAGCCCAGAGCTCTGAGTGCCACCTCCAGGTGCCACCTGCAGGGATGGGCACTGCAGAGCTCCCTGGGCAGCCCCTGCCAAGGCCTGAGCCCCCTTTCCATGGGGAAATTCCTGCTGCTGTCCAAGCTGAGCCTCCCCTGGCCCAGGCTGAGGCCGTTCCCTCTGCTCCTGTCCCTGTTCCTGGGAGCACAGCCCAACCCCCCCGGCTGTCCCCTCCTGTCAGGGGCTTGTGCAGAGCCACAAGGTTCCCCCTGAGCCTCCTTTTCTCCAGGCTCAGCCCTTTCCCAGCTCCCTCAGCCCCTCCTGGGGCTCCAGCCCCTTCCCAGCTCCCTCAGCCCCTCCTCATGGACTGACTCTCCGGGCCAGGTCCAAGTGATCCGGAGCTCTTGTCCCTCACTTTGGATGAGGGATCTCACCAAAGGCTCTGTCAGGGCCCCCAGTGCTGCAATATTTGCTGGAGTTTGGTGCAGTTTCTTCCCAGTGCTGACTAACGCTGAGAGTAAAACAGGCCTCATTTTTGTAGTCTGTGCTGGTACCGCTTCAGTCTTGGTATAACCTTTTCTGCTAAATTCAACCCCAATTTATTTCAAAATAAATACTTTCATTTAGGTGAGTTACAAATGCTTCTCCTCTGGGAACTCAAGGCAATTCTGTCCCCTGTCATTTTTAGCATATTCTGGTTTAATAGATCTTAGAAGGGTAAAAAAGTCTCATAAAAATGAAAACAATCTGTACCTGCCTAATGTGATTTGGGAAATGCGAATGAATTTTTCGGAGGCATTATGGGTCTAAACCCTTTTCAGGTGGCCATGGCACTGAGAAATGGCTCCTGCTCATTCCCCATATGTTCCTTTTTTTCCTCTTGTACTGAGAAAAAAATTAATAAAGAAAAATGATTGAACCACCCAGGAATGCTGTATTGTATTTCCAACTCATTTATTTCTCAGAGAGTTAATAGAGCCACGGAGCAGGAGGGCATGGTGGATTTCTCCTGGGTGCAGATAAAAGCTCGCTCACATCTCGTTTTCCAAAGTTTAGTCGTGGAGTGTTGCTTTGCTGGGGAACAGAACATGCTGGAACACGGCTGCTTGCTTGGCACTTGTCTTTGCCAAGGAATATGGCAGCTGCTTTCCTTCTGGAATATCCAGTGCTGAGGCCTCAGGTCACCTCCCCTGCAGCAGAAGGAACACCTCAGCCACACCATGGGACACCCAGCCCACATCTCCATGAGCAGGGCCAGAGCCGGAGGTGGGGATGGTCCGGCTTAACTGGGAAGAGCTGGGCTCACTTGACTGAAAAGGGAAGGGTTGAGACAAGGCGAGGGACAGGGGGAGGAAAAAGCAGGATGGGAGAGGTGGGAAGGGGATGGGGAGTCACAGGAGCCTGGAGGTGGCAGCAGAGGCAACAAGGACACACGTGGGGCTGTAGCAGTTGGAGATCTCATAGAAGATCTCCCGGGAGATGGCCTCCAAGTCTTCTCCTCTTCTCTTCTCTTCTCTTCTCTTCTCTTCTCTTCTCTTCTCTTCTCTTCTCTTCTCTTCTCTTCTCTTCTCTTCTCTTCTCTTCTCTTCTCTTCTCTTCTCTTCTCTTCTCTTCTCTTCTCCTCTCCTCTCCTCTCCTCTCCTCTCCTCTCCTCTCCTCTCCTCTCCTCTCCTCTCCTCTCCTCTCCTCTCCTCTCCTCTCCTCTCCTCTCCTCTCCTCTCTCCTCTCCTCTCCTCTCCTCTCCTCTCCTCTCCTCTCCTCTCCTCTGACAGGAGCAGAGGGAACGGCCTCAGCCTGGGCCAGGGGAGGCTCAGCTTGGACAGCAGCAGGAATTTCCCCATGGAAAGGGGGCTCAGGCCTTGGCAGGGGCTGCCCAGGGAGCTCTGCAGTGCCCATCCCTGCAGGTGGCACCTGGAGGTGGCACTCAGTGCTCTGGGGTGGGGACAAGGTGGGCACGGGGCACAGCTGGCACTGCCCGGGCTGGGAGGGATTTGCCAGAATCAGGGATTTGGGATTCTGGTCTAGTGGAAGGTGTCCCTGCCCGTGGCAGGTAATTGGAACTCGATGATCCATCAGCTTCCTTCCAACACAAGCCCTTCTATAATTCCATGATGGCTCTTACATCTCCTCCAAACCAAAACATTGGAAGAAGCCAGGTACAAACCAGCCAAACACAGCCCTGTTTGCGAGGTCGTCGGCGCTGAGCGGGTTAAAACCTGCCACCTTCTCTGACTCCTGTCTCTAATTAGGCCTGAGGAGATGCAGAGCTCCCTGCAGGGATGGATGTGCCAGGTAGAAAAACATCTCTGCTCTCTGCGGAGCAGAGTCCCCCTCAAGAGCCGCGGGGGCGGGCGGGCGCTCAGGGCTGGGGCAGCAATTCCCTGCTCTGCAAGAAGGGCTTTGGTGCCACGGCTCCTCGGGGCAGCCCCACTCCCCTCTCCCATCCTTTGCCCAGGAGCTGTGCTCCCTGTCCCTGCGCTCTCCGCAGGAGAATGAAGTTTTAGGTAGAGCACCATCAACAGAGGCAGCTGCCTGGAAGAAGGAAACTGTCAGGACACACAGCTCCCAGATGTTTAAAGACTCTTGGGAAGAAATGGGGAATGTGCCCAGAGTGCAGGTGATCCCCAGCCCAGAGCACCTGTGAGGTTTCCAGCACAGCGCTGACAGCCCAGCTCCCGCTGGTGGCCGTGCTGGGACGGGCTGGGGTGGTGACAGTGTGACATCTGTCCCCGGGTGCAGCGGGACCAGAGCCCAGCTCTACACCAGACCCCCAGGGAGGAGAAGCTGTGGTGCAGCTGGCCTGCAGGGACACCAGGGCCAGTGTCACCCGTGGCTTCTCGGGGGCTTTCCTGGTGACAGGGGCTGACCTGGTGCAGAGGGGCCCAGCTGAAAGCCTTCAGCACATCCCACATCTGTGTCATCCTGGGCTTTTACACCCCTGTCCCCCTGGCAGCTCTCACCCACCGCTCTGGGCATTCTTGTGTTTATCTTCTTTTCTGCCAGGGTCAGGATTTAATGCTCCAGACGGTATTTCTTGTTTGGACTCAGGTGTTTATTAATTCTTATCTATGGCACAGTCTCACAAACTGTGGGTGCTGCAGCACTTCTGGATAACAAACTAGAAATGGCCCCCATTTCTCTCTACAAGGTCTTTTAAGGACAAACTGCCCAACTATGAAATGACACCTAAATTATTTTGACTTTTAACCCAATAACCAACCACCCCTGGCCCGCAATGGGGACTTTTCCACCCAGTTCCAAAATCCCACCCAGCCCATGGAGAAGAAGGTGAAAAAGAAGGACTCAGCCTCTGCCCTAAATCCTCCACCTTGCTTTCTCTCTGTTCCTGTGTTCTAAACCCTTCAGCTCTGAGTTTTGCCCCCTGTGCTGTCACACACTTCTATCCCAACTGCACAGCCACAATCCCAGTGCTGTCACTCCATTTTGGGAGCTGTTCCACGGCCTCAGGTCAGTGCAGTGTTTGCTTGGGGCTCAGTGCCTGGCAGCACAGGAACTCTGCAATTCCCAGTGCCCGGGGTTCCATCCCTCCCCCTGTCCACGTCATGGTGGTTGATCAGTACCTGCTCGTGCCCCCACCCTGAACCCCATTTGTAAGGGGTGAGAACAAAGAAGCTCTGCGACAGCATGGTCATCCTCTTCCAGCGCAAGGGAACCTGACCCAGGTGGGTTTGACTTGATCTTTCTAAATGTTTTTTCCAACGTTTTTGATTTGTATGTGCCTCAAACTGTTCTCATAATTTGCTGCAGCTGTGGGTAAATTTAACGAGAGATGACACTGTGACTGTTCAGGGAGGAACCTCCCTCCCTGCCTGGAGTTTAAGAGATCCATCGGTGCAGAAATCACTTGATTCTCTCCTATGTTATCACTGTCCAGGAGATTTCTTCAATTGTGTGGTGGAACGAACTTGGCATAAAAACATTCAGTCTGACTCCTACACCAGTGGGAATGCAGAGTTCACCCCTCCCAGGAGTTAAACCCCTCACTGCTAAAATCCTTCAACATTTAAAAAAATTTAAAAATCCTCTCCTGAGTAATTATTTTCACTGTAAGGCTGAGTAGTTCTGAAAGACCTTCCTGCAGCAGATTTGATCTTATGAGGAGTGTTCCAGGACTGTGTGGTGGCATTTGAAAGCCCCATAAGAAGGGGCACTTGGGGTTATGGCTTTGTGGTGGCCTTGGCAGTCTTATGCTTATGGTTGGACTCAATGGCTTTAAAGATCTTTTCCAACCTAAATGACTCTGTTATTCCATGGGAAGGTGCTCAGATGGGAATGGTGACCGTCCTTGTAGAAGGAAATGGTTAGAATTCAATTTTAAGCATTAACCCTTGCTTTTGTAAAGAAGGCGAAAGCCACAACAATCCTGTGCTAGCCGATTCCAGATGTCCTGTGTAAACACAAAGCCTTCCAAGGAGACCAGGAATCCCCATGGCTGCAATTATTTGGAACGACCTGCCATGGGGAGATCATCACTCACTGGACTGCACACACTCCACCCTGCTCAGGTGAGAGCCCACCTGCAGAGCTGGGATCCAGCACAGGGAGCACCTGGAGCTGCTGGAGCGAGCCCAGAGGAGGCAGCAGGATGAGCAGAGGGATGGAGCAGCTCTGCTGGGAGGAAAGGCTGGCAGAGCTGGCATTGTTCAGCCTGGCCAGGAGAAGCTTTGGGCTGAGTTCAGGGTGGCCTTGCAGGGCCTGAAGGAGCCAACAGCAAACACTGACTGCAGCCTTCAGAACAAGTGGAGTTATTTTAATTGTAATTAAGAAAATGAGAGCTCCCTCATGGCCATCATCCATCCATCCATCATCCATCCATCCATCCATCCATCCATCCATCCATCCATCCATCACTCCATCATCCATCCATCCATCCATCATCCATCCATCCATCCATCATCCATCCACCCATCATCCATCCATCCATCCATCCATCCATCATCCATCCATCCATCATCCATCCTTCATCCATCCATCCATCCATCCATCATCCATCCATCCATCATCCATCCATCCATCCATCATCCATCCATCCACTATCCATCCATCCATCCATCCATCCATCATCCATCCATCCACCCATCATCCATCCATCCATCCATCCATCCATCATCCATCATCCATCCATCCACCCATCATCCATCCATCATCCATCATCCATCCATCCATCCATCATCCATCCATCCATCCATCATCCATCATCCATCCATCCTTCATCCATCATCCATCCATCATCCATCCATCATCCATCCATCATCCATCCATCCATCATCCATCCATCCATCCATCCATCCCTCCATCATCCATCATCCATCCATCATCCATCCATCCATCCATCATCCATCCATCCATCATCCATCCATCCATCCATCCATCCATCCATCCATCCATCATCCATCCATCCATCCATCATCCATCCATCCATCATCCATCCATCCATCCATCCATCCATCTATCCATCCATCCATCCATCATCCATCCATCCATCATCCATCCATCATCCATCCATCCATCATCCATCCATCATCCATCATCCATCCATCATCCATCCATCATCCATCCATCATCCATCATCCATCCCTCCATCCATCCATCATCCATCCATCCATCCATCCATCCATCCATCCATCCATCCATCATCCATCCATCCATCATCCATCATCCATCCATCCATCCATCCATCCATCCATCCATCCATCCATCCATCCTCCATCCATCCATCCATCATCCATCCATCCATCCATCCATCCATCCATCATCTATCCATCCATCCATCATCCATCCATCCATCATCCATCCATCCATCATCCATCATCCATCCATCCATCCTTCCATCATCCATCCACTCATCCATCCATCCATCCATCCATCCATCCATCATCTATCCATCACTCCATCCCTGCAGTGGCAAGTGCAGGGGTGTTGTCTGAGCTGCCTTTTCAAAGCGTGACAGGAGGGCAGACACCTGCAGAAGGGGTGGGATGACCCCTACAGCTCCCTGGACGTGTCTGGGCTGGAGCTGGGCGGGATTTCGGGTCCCTTCCAACCCAACCCATCTGTGGTTCTGCAATATCAGAACCTCAGGCTCCTGCTCCAGCGCTCCCTTGTCCGTAAATCGAACAGGCTGGGGTGATGTGTGAGTCACTGCAAGTGTGTCTGGGAGGGTTCGGGGTGACAGTGCCAGCAGTGACCCCCAGGCCGTGCTGACACTCCAGGTGAGTCCCTCCAAGGTGAGTCCCTCCAAGGGCCAGGGACGCAGACACACCTGTGCAATTTTGGGTGGTGCTTCCAGATCCAAAGGCAGCAAAATGGTCCCACAGCTGAACAAACATTCCAAACATTCTGATGCACCCAGTGTTTTCAGGGATTTTATCTCGTGACAGTGAGTGGTGCCTAAGGACACAGCTGCCAGGAAAGGGAGATCAGAGGATCCCAACATTCCAGGAGGGTTTGGGTTGGGAGGGACCTCAGAGCCCACCCAGTGTCACCCCTGCCATGGCAGGGACACCTCCCACTGCCCCAGGCTGCTCCAGCCCCAGTGTCCAACCTGGGCACTGCCCTGTCCTTGGGCACTGCCAGGGATCCAGGGGCAGCCACAGCTGCTCTGGGCACCCTGTGCCAGGGCCTCAGCACCCTGCCAGGGAACAATTCCTGATTCCCAATCTCCCATCCAGCCCTGCCCTCTGGCACTGGGAGCCATTCCCTGTGTCCTGGCACTCCAGGTCCTCGTTCCAAGTCCCTCTCCAGCTCTCCTCCATCTTGTACCATCACTCTCTCCTCTTGGTGCGTCCACATCTCTCCTCCTTGTCCCCACAGAGGCTCTCCCAGGAAAGTTTCCTCCTGCCTGAACTGCCTTGCTGAGGCAATAAACCAACACCACATCCCCACCCTGCTTTGACATCATTCCCAGCCCCTATTTAGCTCCTGGTGCCAGCCCAAGGCAACCTCACGGCGGCTCCAGCTGGACACTGGGACTCACTCTTAGGAGATGTTTGCATCATCCACTTTTACACAGCAGAGCAGGCAGAAAAGTAATAAAATAAAAAGAAAAAAAGTAGAACAAAAAGAAGAAAGTAAAAAACAGAAGGAGGAGGAGGAGGAGGAGGAGGAGGAGGAGGAGGAGGAGAAGGAGAAGGAGGAGAAGGAGAAGGAGAAGGAGAAGGAGAAGGAGAAGGAGAAGGAGAAGGAGAAGGAGAAGGAGAAGGAGAAGGAGAAGGAGAAGGAGAAGGAGAAGGAGAAGGAGAAGGAGAAGGAGAAGGAGAAGGAGAAGGAGAAGGAGAAGGAGCAGCACTGAATGAGCCTGGGGGTCCTGGGGGACCTTTGAAGGAGATATAAAGTCGTCCACTGGCAGCCTGGAGGGAAGATGCTCAGGCAGCTCCTGTTTGAGTGGAAACATCCATTTCAATATTCGTATTTAAGGCAAAGTGATCCTGGCTCTTCTGGGCTGCTCTTCACACGTCAGCTGTAGATAAACACCAGCTCACTTTGACAGTGCTGCTGTGCTGCGGGGATGATCAGTTTTGAGGGGAGGGTGCCCATGTCACAAGGAGCTTGTTGCCCTCTGACCCTTTTTTCTGGTCAGTGAGAGCCGTGCACACCATTTGTCCAGCCAGGGCAGAGCAGGGGTGGCACTGACGGCCTTTGGCAGTGCCAGGTGTGCCATGAGGTGATCAGTGGGTGATCAGAACCGAGGTTCTGCTTCCTTCAGGGCAGGAACCTGCACCCCGCTGAGGGGCCAGAAACCTGGGAGGAAGGAAGGAAGGACAACTCTTGCCCGTTTTTCAGCTGGGTAAGTAGGACTGAAATCTCTCCCGTGTGCAGAAATAATTCCTGGGCAGACGGGGAGAGCTCTCCCCTCCAGGAGAGGGTGATGTGGTTATTGTCGACTTCCTTCCTGCTGGAAAACCGCGCTGGGGTTTGTACATGCAGCCACATCCACGTCCCAAATGTGCCACCCTTGGGCTGGCAGGCATCCACAGCGCTGCATTTTGGCACCCACAAGCCGCTGGGTGCTTGGCAAAGCGCGGCTGCACTGCCCGGGTGCTCAGCTGAGCAGAAACTGCCTGGCACGGAGGCACTTCCCTCCAGCCTCCGCTGCCAGGGGTATTTTTAGAGATGGAAAAGATCAACAAGCCCGAGGGGTTTTTTTCACGGAAAGAAGGAAAATAGAGGTGCAAATGATTTCTGATGATGATGATGACGATGATGATAATGATAATAATAATAATAATAATAATAATAATAGTGACAAAAGTAGATGTAAAGTGAGGATGAGGCTCCCGGCCAGCAGAAAAGATGTGCTGTGCAGCACCCACAGAGAAGGGGTTCAGGAGTCTCCCCCATTAATCACTGAATGCACACTCAGATCTGCAGGTGAGGGATCACCTGGCCATGCCCAAGCCCAGGTCCTGGTGAGCGCACGGGGCTCCTCCTCTGGCTCTGCTGGAAAGCCAGAGCAGGGAGCAGTGAGCAGGGAGCAGGGAGCAGAGAGCAGGAAACAGTGAGCAGGGAACAGGGAACAGGGAGCAGGGAACAGGGAGCAGAGAGCAGAGAGCAGGGAGCAGTGAGCAGGGAACAGGGAACAGGGAACAGGGAGCAGGGAGCAGGAAACGGAACAGGGAACAGGGAACAGGGAGCAGGGAGCAGGGAACAGGGAGCAGAGAGCAGGGAGCAGTGAGCAGGGAACAGGGAACAGGGAGCAGGGAGCAGGGAGCAGGGAACAGGGAGCAGAGAGCAGAGAGCAGGGAGCAGGGAGCAGGAAACAGTGAGCAGGGAACAGGGAACAGGGAGCAGAGAGCAGGGAGCAGGAAACAGTGAGCAGGGAACAGGGAACAGGGAGCAGGGAACAGGGAGCAGAGAGCAGAGAGCAGGGAGCAGTGAGCAGGGAACAGGGAACAGGGAACAGGGAGCAGGGAACAGGGAGCAGGGAGCAGGAAACGGAACAGGGAACAGGGAACAGGGAGCAGGGAGCAGGGAACAGGGAACAGGGAGCAGGGAACAGGGAACAGGGAACAGGGAACAGGGAACAGGGAACAGGGAGCAGGGAGCAGGAAACAGAAAGCAGGGAGCAGGGAGCAGGGAGCAGGGAGCAGGGAGCAGAGAGCAGGGAACAGGGAACAGGGAACAGGGAACAGGGAGCAGGGAGCAGAGAGCAGGGAGCAGGGAACAGGGAACAGTGAGCAGGGAGCAGGGAACAGGGAGCAGGGAGCAAGGAACAGGGAGCAGGGAGCAAGGAACAGGGAGCAGAGAGCAGGAAACAGTGAGCAGGGAACAGGGAGCAGGGACCAGGGAACAGGGAGCAGGGAGCAGGAAACAGTGAGCAGGGAACAGGGAGCAGGGAACAGGGAACAGGGAGCAGGGAGCAGGGAACAGGGAACAGGGAGCAGGGAACAGGGAACAGGGAACAGGGAACAGGGAACAGGGAACAGGGAGCAGGGAGCAGGAAACAGAAAGCAGGGAGCAGGGAGCAGGGAGCAGGAAACAGAAAGCAGGGAGCAGGGAGCAGGGAGCAGGGAGCAGGGAGCAGAGAGCAGGGAGCAGGGAACAGGGAACAGGGAACAGGGAGCAGGGAGCAGAGAGCAGGGAGCAGGGAACAGGGAACAGTGAGCAGGGAGCAGGGAACAGGGAGCAGGGAGCAAGGAACAGGGAGCAGGGAGCAAGGAACAGGGAGCAGGGAGCAAGGAACAGGGAGCAGAGAGCAGGAAACAGTGAGCAGGGAACAGGGAACAGGGAACAGGGAACAGGGAGCAGGGAACAGGGAACAGGGAACAGGGAGCAGGGAACAGGGAACAGGGAGCAGTGAGCAGGGAACAGGGAGCAGGGACCAGGGAACAGGGAGCAGGGAACAGGGAACAGGGAACAGAGAACAGGGAACAGGGAACAGGGAGCAGGGAACAGGGAACAGGGAACAGTGAGCAGGGAACAGGGAGCAGGGAACAGGGAACAGGGAACAGGGAACAGGGAGCAGGGAGCAGGGAGCAGGGAACAGGGAGCAGAGAGCAGGGAGCAGAGAGCAGGGAGCAGTGAGCAGGGAGCAGGGAGCAGGGAACAGGGAACAGGGAGCAGGGAACAGGGAACAGGGAACAGGGAACAGGGAGCAGCGAACAGTGAGCAGGGAACAGGGAACAGGGAACAGGGAACAGGGAAGAGGGAACAGGGAACAGGGAACAGGGAACAGGGAACAGTGAGCAGGGAACAGGGAACAGGGAGCAGAGAGCAGGGAGCAGGGAACAGGGAGCAGGGAGCAGGGAACAGGGAACAGGGAGCTCCCTCCCCTCTGCCATCCAAACCAGAGGAGGGATCTGTGTGAGACGCACGCCTGCCTTCCTTCTGCCCCTCAGCCAGGATGTCGCTCTGCAGCCCTTTTGCTTCCCGGAGTAGCACAGCCAGCCCAGGATCAGCTCAGCCAGCCCAGGATCAGCAGAGCCAGCCCAGGATGAGCAGAACCAGCCCAGGATCAGTAGAACCAGCCCAGGATCAGCACAGCCAGCCCAGGATCAGCAGAACCAGCCCAGGATGAGCACAACCAGCCCAGGATCAGCACAGCCAGCCCAGGATCAGCTCAGCCAGCCCAGGATGAGCACAACCAGCCCAGGATCAGCACAGCCAGCCCAGGATCAGCTCAGCCAGCCCAGGATGAGCAGAGCCAGCCCAGGATGAGCACAACCAGCCCAGGATCAGCACAGCCAGCCCAGGATCAGCAGAACCAGCCCAGGATCAACAGAACCAGCCCAGGATCAGCTCAGCCAGCCCAGGATCAGCAGAGCCAGCCCAGGATGAGCAGAACCAGCCCAGGATCAGCACAGCCAGCCCAGGATGAGCAGAACCAGCCCAGGATGAGCAGAACCAGCCCAGGATCAGCAGAACCAGCCCAGGATCAGCTCAGCCAGCCCAGCATCAGCTCAGCCAGCCCAGGATCAGCAGAACCAGCCCAGGATGAGCAGAGCCAGCCCAGGATGAGCAGAACCAGCCCAGGATCAGCACAGACAGCCCAGGATCAGCACAGCCAGCCCAGGATCAGCAGAACCAGCCCAGGATGAGCAGAACCAGCCCAGGATCAGCAGAACCAGCCCAGGATCAGCTCAGCCAGCCCAGGATCAGCAGAACCAGCCCAGGATCAGATGCTCCCTGTGCCCCAGCACTGCAGGGAATCCATCAGCATTCACCACCAGGGCCGGGCTCCTCCAGCTCCACCAGCCTTCTCGTCTTCAGCAGCTGAAAGTGGCTGACTTTCAGTCGGTTTCTCATGGCCAGGAGCTGATGACAAAGGTAAAATTCTCTCGTGCTGTTTCAGCCAGGTCAGAACTCCAGACCCCCGTTGATTCAGGGACACAAAGCCCTGCTGCACATCCTGATTTGTTTTTACGAGTCTGGTGAACTGCATGTCCTGATTGTTTTTAGGAGTCTGGTGAACTCTTTTGCAGCATGAGCAGGATTTGCTGTGGGACCTGCTGCGGGACCTGCTGCAGGATCTGCTGCTCGATCTCTGGCAGGACAAGGAGGCTGCCCTGGGAAAACCAGCAACGGGCTGAGACCCTTCCGAGGGTCTTGGGGCTGAGCACCAGGTTTGACAGATCCTCGTGAGGTTTCCCGGATCACAGACGTGTTACACACACCCACCACCCCAAGGAGAGTGCTGAGAGGGCAGGAGCTCCTCAAACCCCCTTCTCGGAGACTGTGGGACCCCAGGGATGCCCTGTCACAGTCAGGGGTCACTCGGGGGTGTTGGGGCTGTACAGAGCTTGCTGCAGCAGAAGGAAGCGCATTTTCTGTGTGGAACCGAGGTTTTAACAGCCCTGTAAACCCACAGAGGACAGGGGTTATCAGTCCAGAGCCTGCCCTGGTGTCCTGTGCCAGCTCCGGGAGTTCCCTGTGCCCTCCATGCACTCCCTGGTGACAATGCACAGCCAAAGCTCTCCTCCAGAAACCCCAGTTCCCCCCATTCCCCCCACAAAGGGATTTCCTCAGGAGCATTTAGCTGTGGGATTGGGGACATCCATGATGTGGGGCCCCTCCAGCTGGAGCCACTCTCCCACAGAGCCCAGAACACGTCCCTGCCCGCGGCACGGGGGTGGAAGCAGGGGAGTTTAAGGCTCCTGCCAGCCCAAACCACTCCGTGGTTCTCCTGTCCCCCAGGACGCCCTTCGCTGTCTCTCACCACAGCCCTCAGAGAAGGAAAAGGGGGAGGGCTGCAGCTGTCTCCCCGTTTTGTGTCTGCAGCACCTGGCACTGTGGAGCTGTGCTCTCAGGAGCTGCAGGAACAGCAGCAATGACCGGAATTTATCTGTCACCCACGCTGGCCGCCGAGGGCACAGGTCACTCTTACAGGCATCGGCAAACCCAGAACTTTCACTCTCCTTCATTCCCGAGTTCATTCACTGCTGCCATCGCTGTAACCCTGGCTGCTCCCAGTGCCAGGCAGTTCAGTCCACATCCATTAGGAAAACACACAGCAACCGTAACTCTCATCAGGAATGTTGTTAGTGCAGCTACAGCCGTGAGGAAAATCAGGCAACACGTGCACAGACCCAGCGCTGGTCTCTCCTACAGCAGTGTCAGCGAGCCCAGGGCTGCCAAGCCAGCCACAGCCCCCCCAGGGAAGGCAGCGCTCTGCGGTGTTGGAGTCCAGGGCATTCCTTTGGCTGCCCTGGAGGGTCAGGGACCTGGGCAGGGGGGGCTGGGACCCCAGCCCAGAGCTCAGAGAGACACTGGCTTTGATCTCAGTCCATGGGGAAAACTTCCTGCACTGAGAGAAGGTTTACAGGCCACAAGAATGTGAAAAATAGTAGTTTAGATTATCACAGAGTGAGAAAATAGTAGTTTTAGGTTCCTAGCATTGAAGTGAATGGGGACAAGATGGAGAATCTGGGGCGTTGTCTCCTTCTTCTCCTTCTCCTTCCCTCACTCCATTTCTGCAGTGACATTGGCACAAAGTAGTCAGTGAGGATTGGGTCAGAGTAGAGATGACCTTTTTAGTAATGGTGATAGACATTGGTAAGAAATAGTAAACAAGAAATACGTAGTAATTAGTATAAAAGATAAGGACAGCCCAGCTCGGGGGGGAGACGTGAGGAATCCATGCAGCTGCGAACATCTTGTCAGACTCCGAGAAAATTGTAAGAAACGATAAACGAAGTGTGCAACATTGAAAAATCTAAACCTGAGAACTCCGTCTCTTCCTTCGGCTTGGCTCGGAGCTGTGCAGGGGAGCAAAGGACCCTGAAACCACCTGAATGTTGGGGAAAGCCCCCGTCACTGCGGGACACAAACCAGCACCCAAAGGAGACGCTGAAAGGGCTCCAGCTCTGAATGCAGAACGGTGCCTTCGGGGTTGTGAGGGAAAGATTAAAAGCCAGTCATGAAATGCCCCTCAGGCTGACACTAATGAGTTCCCGACTCGCCCGCTGCGCTTTCTGGGCGCTGGTGTGGGAGAAGTTAAACTTTCCCAGCCCCCAGCATGCAAGGAATTCACACTCAATCGGTCTGTGTGAGCAGGGAGCTTGGCACTGTTTAACTGAGGGATAAACTCCTCAGCACGCCACGAGAAATGGAATTGGTGCATTTTCAACTGCCCCACGTCCCAGACATCTGCACCCCTGCACCCCTGCTCCTCACCTCGGCAGCTCAATAATTAGCTCGATAAGTTAAATTAGCAGACAGCTTTCCAGCGTGCTCCAATGGCCTTCACCGTGAAAATAATCCAGGTATTTGAATCTGAGTGTGCAAACTCGGACGTGCACGGCATCCTCATCCTCTGCAGCATCCCACAAAAACAAGCAGGTGGATTTGTTCACTCTGTGCATCACCCGCTGTGCTGGTGCTGGTAAAAACCGGGACGAGCTCCATCCTCCCCTCCCGGGGCTGCCCCGCAGGGCAGACATCCTGACCCCGCTCCCGGGACACAGGCAGGGCATGAACCCGCATTCCTGCTGGGAAAAGTGCACATTATATGGCTCTACGCAAGATATTCACTATATGTGTTGTGTTGTGTTAATTGTTAATGTTGTATTAATAGTTTGATAGTATGGTAAATGTAGTTTTGTAGTTAAAAAGTAGTTTTTATGTACCAACCACAGGAAGATGTAAATCTTTCAAAGAAGAAAGAATTTACTACTTCCTTATCAGAAGAGACCAGCTCCTCCTGCTTCTCTCAGCCCTGTGGACGCCATAGAGATTAAAGGAAAAAAGTGAATACTAACCAGAGACAATTCTTAGTTAGAATAGAATTTATATATGTATAAATTGTATGAATATTCAACAAGCTATTGCTTTTAAGAGATAATCCTTTGTTAACAGAGGTCCTTCTCCAGAGCTTGTGGCTTGGGAGAGGCACCCAGACTTCTGTAACTTTGTTTTTATTGTCTTGTATTGTCCTAACCCTAATCGTTCAATTTTTTACTCTAATTCTATTTTTATAACCATCTTATTTACTATTAAACTTTTAAAATTTTAAAACAAGTTATTGGCGTTTATCACACTGCCCTGCCAAAGCCCCTCCGCTCTGTGTGAGTGTGCACAGGTGCGGGATGAACCCGCTGCCGGGAGCTGCTGGGACAGCCTGGACATCCTGACCCCGCTCCCGGGACACAGACACGGGATGAACCCGCATTCCTGCCCTGCCAAACCCCTCCGCTCTGTGTGAGTGTGCACAGGAATGGGATGAACCCGCATTCCTGCCCTGCCAAACCCCTTGGTGTGAGTGTGCACAGGAATGGGATGAACGCGCATTCCTGCCCTGCCAAACCCCTCCACTCTGTGTGAGTGTGCACAGGAATGGGATGAACCCGCATTCCTGCCCTGCCAAAGCCCCTCAGCTCTGTGTGAGTGTGCACAGGCATGGGATGAACCCGCTGCTGGGAGCTGCTGGGACAGCCTGGACATCCTGACCCTGCTCCCGGGACACAGGCAGGGGATGAACCCGCATTCCTGCCCTGCCAAACCCCTTGGTGTGAGTGTGCACAGGAATGGGATGAACGCGCATTCCTGCCCTGCCAAATCCCCTCCGCTCTGTGTGAGTGTGCACAGGCGCGGGATGAACCTGCTGCCGGGAGCTGCTGGGACAGCCTGGACATCCTGACCCTGCTCCCGGGACACAGGCACGGGATGAACCCGCATTCCTGCCCTGCCAAACCCCTTGGTGTGAGTGTGCACAGGTACGGGATGAACCCGCTGCCGGGAGCTGCTGGGACAGCCTGGACATCCTGACCCCGCTCCCGGGACACAGGCACGGGATGAACGCGCATTCCTGCCCTGCCAAATCCCATGGTGTGAGTGTGCACAGGCGCGGGATGAACCCGCATTCCTGCCCTGCCAAACCCCTTGGTGTGAGTGTGCACAGGAATGGGATGAACCCGCATTCCTGCCCTGCCAAAGCCCTTGGTGTGAGTGTGCACAGGCGCGGGATGAACCCGGAGCTGCGGGGCTCTGGGAGCACGCAGTGATGCTCCCGAGGGTGCCCGGCTCCTGTCCCCAGCCCCAGCCCCTCGGGCTGTGCCGCCCAGCGCCATCGCCGGGGAGCCCGGGCACCTCCGGTCCTGCCCGCGGGGATCCCTGGCAGCTCGGGCTCGGTGACCTCGCAGGGCTTTTCCAGCCTTTTTCAGGGATTCCGGGACAAGAGTCAAGTTTCCCCACGGCAAAACTGTGTGCGGAGAGGCTGGGAAAGGGCTGGGGGGAAGGAGGAGGGGGTGAGCTGTGTGCACAGCAGCCCTCAGCTGGCCCGGGCACAGACAAAAACAAACGCTGCCCCCAAAGCCAAAGGACAGAAGGGTCCGGTCCCCGAGGTCACCGTGTGCCCGGCAGCGAGAGCTCCTGCACCAGACCTTGGGGCGGGAAAGGGAAACCCAGCAGCAGCTGGGAAATGTGATTCCCGCACGTGTCTGGCTCTCTGCTGCAGAGAATTCGGGCTGGAAGGGCACTGACAGAGCGGGGAGGAGGCACGGGGGCGGAACAAAGCAAGGATGAGGCAAATCGGCTCTGACAGCTCCCTCTGGGGCTTCCAACCTTCCTTTCCCCAAAGTCACCGAGGGATCAAAAACCTTTTACCATCCACACGCTGTTCCTGAGGGTGGATGATTTTCTAACCCCAACCCTCGCAGCTCCGCTGCGGTTGCCGTGGCATCAGATGGCGGCAGCGAGGCAGGGAAGTTGTGCTCCTGCTCCCGGGCAGCCCCCGCAGGAGGGGCTGCTGGAAAAGAGCTCGGAGGGCCGGTCCCATCCCGCCCCCTCGCCACTCGCCGTGGCCGTGCGGACTGAGGCCATCCTGGGAAACCTGCGAGGATCCCCTGTGCCGCAGCTGGAGGGATTTCCTGTCCAAATACCTCCGAGACGTGACACAGCACCAAAACCTCCCTGAAACAGACCCTGCAGGGGCACCGATTCCTTGGGCAAGTCGGGGATTTCCACTCAGTTCCTGGAGAAAACAACATCTCTATTTACCTCTCAGAAGCGGTGAAGCATCTTCTAGACATCAGGGCAGGTACACTGTCAGCGCCCCTCCCTCCAGCAGTGTCCCGCACATCCCAGGGCAGCTGATTGCATCCCAGCCCCACCACTCGGGCTCCTGAAATGCTCCCTGACTCTGCCGCCCCTGACAGAATTCCCTCGGGGCGTGTAAAATCCTGCCTATAAATACAGGGAAAATAACCCCAGCAGGGGCAGCACAGAGCTGCTTAAAGAGTATTTTTGGCTTGTTGTGCTAAGAAGTGAAATGGGGACTTTTTCTGCTCCAGCAGTTTTCGTAAGTGTGGAGATAAGGCCAGATAAAAATAATTACTGCTGATAGTCCCCTGGTTCACCTGCTCCTGACTAACATTTGAATAAGAATTCTTTAAAAGCTGCAGTCAGTACAAATTTGGTTCAGGTCTGATTTAGAAAGGATGGAAAACTCCCGAGTTCCTCTAAATTGCATCAAGCAGCTCTGGAATGGTGGGAAGTTCACCCCAGCTGGATGATGGATGGTTCTGCCACAGCATCAGAAATCTTTGATGAATGAGCTGCACATGGCGCTGCCTGGGAAAGAAAGGCAGGGAATGACCACAGCAACAGCAGAGAGTAATGACTGATCAGAATTCAGGAGAGGAGGATTGCTCCTTGCAAAATGGGTAGGAAAAAGCATTGGGAAATAGAGTTCAATTATAGAAATCACAGCTGTGATCTGAGCTTGGATTCCTCAGCCACTGGGGGATGGTGCCTCTCCTCCTGGAGCCACCATGAAAACCCCAGATTGCTTTGGGTGGGGATGGACCTCAGATCCCACCCAGTGCCACCCCAGCCATGGCAGGGACACCTCCCACTGTCCCAGGCTGCTCCCAGCCCCAGTGTCCAACCTGGGCACTGCCAGGGATCCAGGGGCAGCCACAGCTGCTCTGGGCACCCTGTGCCAGGGCCTCAGCACCCTGCCAGGGAACAATTCCTGATTCCCAATCTCCCATCCAGCCCTGCCCTCTGGCACTGGGAGCCATTCCCTGTGTCCTGTCCCTCTGTCCCTTGTCCCCAGCCCCTCTGCAGCTCTGTTGTCCTCTCCTGCAGGAGGAGACCTGCTTGCTCAAACATTTCACTCATTTCAGCCTGAAGCCCATGAACAATCACGTCCATAGGAAACTTTTCCTATCTGTCATGAAGCCAATGAAAACTCATGAAATGTCCGGGGGTTTGGTGACTCTGTGCCTGCCCAGTCTCCCTGCAGGCAGAAAAACCCTTTGGGACTTGCTGTGAATCATCTCCTCTCCTTCTCAGCGTGTGCCTTGGCAGCAGGAACAAAATGCCTCTTTCTCTGGGTGTTGTGACCGAGAAAGGGCATTTATGGGTCACTACCACCGTCCTGTGGGTCAGGGGCGGAGAGTGGAGCACCCAGAGGTGTGGGTGAGGCAGAGACAGAACACAGGGCAAACTGGGTGCCAGGGATCCTGGGATGAAGAGCTTTGCTCGATATTTTCCCTTGGGAGTGAACACGTCCTTCCAGGCCAGCATCACTTCTGCCGCGTCATGCTCTGCTCAGATGTGCCCCCCACGCCAAGATCAAACCCCACCACAAGAGCCCTGCTTGCAGACACCTGAACCCACCCAGAACTCGCAGCCAGGAAATTAAGTTGCTGCTCTTGGCAGAATCAGGCCCCTCCAAATTGCAGAGTGGGCGGCGCAGGGTGGGAGGGATGCGAATAAACAAAGTCTGGACAGGCCGTGATAGCAAAATGTTTATCTAAAACCAGCCCCCACCCGGGTGACTCAGCTGATTTTGGGTAGGTTTTATGCCAGGGATGAGCCAGGGTAGATCGAAGTCTTCAGTTTGTTTATCCTCCCCCCAGAAACCACGAATCCTCTCGATTCCCCTTGTCGAGGAGAGACACGCAGGTTTCGCAGTAAAATGCTGAGTAGCTCCTCCGTGCAAAGCCCCCGGCGTGCAGCCCCGGGAGCGGCAGGACTTCATCAACCCAAAAGCACAACTTCCAGCGGCAAATCCCACACAAACCACCAAAACCACCCAGAACGAGGGCAGGGGGCACTTTCTGTGCCCTGCTGGAGCTGCCAGCCCGGCCAGCCGTCCCCCCCGAGCCCTCCCTGCCACCAGGGACACACAGACGCGGTGGAGGCTTCACAGGATGAGCTTTATTTGGCTGTTGGAAGCTGTTGGCTGGCGGCAGCGGCGCTGCCGGCGCGCTCCCGCGGCTCTCTAGTGGTACTTGCGGGCCAGAGCGTGGGCAACCACGCGCACCAGCTTCTGCCAGGCAGCCTGGCAGTCGGGAGTGAAATCCTTGCCGAAGTGGGCGGCCAGCACGATGATCAGGATGTCACCCAGGAGCTGTGGGGACGAGAGCGGCCTAGGGTCAGCAGTGCCCTGTACATCCCCACACAAGCACTCACACACACCCAGGGAAGGCTCCAGGAGATCTGTAGCCGTTCAAACCTTCCCCACGTCCTTTCTAAGGTGCGCCTTAAACTTGGTCTCTGCTCTCACCCTAAAAGTTCGGGTTCTGCTACTGTACGGGAAGAGTAACCAAAAGTTCTCCGGAGTTTTTTGGACTAAATCTTTCTTTGTCCCTTCTGGCTTGGTTTTGGAGCTTCTCTGGAGCAGAAGGCCCAGCTGAGCTCCCAGCGCAGCAGGAGCCGGTGCTGGGCCGCAGAGCACCCTGGCACAAACAACGAGCTCAGGCTGGCACAGGGGCGTTTCTGACAGCCCCAG
Organism: Delichon dasypus; assembly: GCA_037837765.1. Classification (NCBI taxonomy): domain Eukaryota; kingdom Metazoa; phylum Chordata; class Aves; order Passeriformes; family Hirundinidae; genus Delichon; species Delichon dasypus. The sequence continues at coordinate 120,630,367 of JBBAXF010000002.1, forward strand.
CCCAGGGACAAATGCTGGGGTTAATTCCCCACTCAGCCAAAGTTTCCTCTCTGTAGATCCTCTTTTGCTTTCGGCACCCAGCCGCCATCTCCTGCTCCTCACTCATCTCTCTGTTCTCCTCTGTGCCAAACTTTGCTCCTGTTCCTTCTCTTCCCCCTCAGCTCAAACCTCTTCCTGCCCAACAAGTGCTTTCCCTTTGTTCTCCCCCTCCATTTCCTCACTGAACCCACGTCCTCCCCGTCCCAGTCTGCCCTCCCCTGCCCCTGTCACCTGCAGCCTCCGTCCCTCTCTGCGCCTCCGCATCTCCCCTCAGGCCAAGCGCAGCCCCTGCCCCGGCTGGGTCAATCCCTCTCCTGGCGGGGTCAGGGCTGGGGAGGGCACGGCAGGGGCACAACTCACCCTGAAGTTCTCGGGGTCCACGTGCAGCTTGTCGCAGTGCAGCTCGGACAGCTGGGAGAAGGTGTTCTTGATGCTGTCCAGGTTCTTGACGGCTTCCCCGAAGGAGGTGAGCACCTTCTTGCCGTGGGCTTGCACCTTGGGGTTGCCGATGATGGCGGTGGCGCTGGACAGGTTCCCGAAGGAGGCGAAGAACCTCTGGGTCCAGGGGTAGACGATCAGCAGCCTGTGGGGAGACGCGGACACGGTCAGGTCACGGCTCCCGCAGAGTGACACAAAGGGACGCAGACACCGCTGGTGTCCCCGTGGCCGCAGCTCCCGGCAGCCGGACCTACCTGGCCAGGGCCTCGCCGCCGCACTCGGCGACGTTGACCTTGCCCCAGAGGCCGGTGATGAGCTGCTTCTCCTCGGCTGTCCACTGCACCATGGCGTCGGCGGAGGGTTGGTGTGGCGGCTGCGGAGAGGTCTGGGCTCTTGCTCCCGGAGGATCGCTCGCTGGGGAGCCGCTCCTGCGCCCCGCTTTTATCTGCTGCGCCGGGCCCCTCCCCTCCCCTGGGCACCCCTTCATTGGCCGGCCCGGGGGGCCCCGAAACCCCAGGGGTGGGGACCCAACACCAGGGTGGGGCCCCAGGGCGAGGTGCCCAGAGCTGGCTGCGGGCTGGGCTGGCCGCCCGCCCGCCCCGTCTTTGATTTCCAGCCCTGCTGGACAGTGGCATTATCTCCAGGCAGAGTCCCAGCACGGCTCCCAGCACGTTCTGCAGCAGCTCCCCGGGAGGGTGCCAGCCCTGGTGTCCCTGGACACTGCCAGCCCTGATGTCCCTGGATGGTGCCAGCCCTGGTGTCCCTGGACACTGCCAGCCCTGGTGTCCCTTGGACACTGCCAGCCCTGGTGTCCCTGGCTGGTGCCAGCCCTGGTGTCCCTGGATGGTGCCAGCCCTGGTGTCCTTTGGACACTGCCAGCCCTGGTGTCCCTGGACACTGCCAGCCCTGGTGTCCCTGGATAGTGCCAGCCCTGGTGTCCCTGGATGGTGCCAGCCCTGGTGTCCCTTGGACACTGCCAGCCCTGGTGTCCCTGGATGGTGCCAGCCCTGGTGTCCCCTGGACACTGCCAGCCCTGGTGTCCCTGGATAGTGCCAGCCCTGAGGCAGGAGGTGTGGGGTTAGGCTCTTGGATTCTCCCTCTGAACGCACCAGTTTCTCCTTCTTCTCTTCTTGCAGGACCTGTCAGGCTTTGGGTTCTGGCTTTGCTTCCCTATCAGCTGTTTAAGGGTTTGATTGACTTCAGGAGCCAGCCAGGAGGGAACTCCTGTCTCAAAGATCTTCTTGGCAAAGGTCAGGCAGGGCTGGAAAGGAGTTGCTGTAACCCAGGGCAAACCAGCTGCCTGCGGGGAGTTGGCTCACGGGGCATGAGGAGAGGTGGGGACACTGGGATTACTGGGATCCCACAGAATCCCCAAATCCCTGATTCTGGCAAATCCCTGCCAGCGCGGGCAGTGCCAGCTGTGCCCCGTGCCCACCTTGTCCCCAGCCCAGAGCACTGAGTGCCACCTCCAGGTGCCACCTGCAGGGATGGGCACTGCAGAGCTCCCTGGGCAGTTCCAAGGCCTGAGCCCCCTTTCCAGGAAGAAGAAACATCTGCACAGACGTGCAGCCTGGGGCAGTGCCCGAGCCAGGGATGATCAGTGGTGCTCCAGTGAGAAGGAGGAAAGGCGGCTGGGTCTCCAGCTGCTCTGCTCCTGTGCCCGGTTGGAGGTGGGAGGTGGGTGCAGGGGGCAGGGATGGAGCACGTGGGGCACGGGAATGCCCGGAGGGGTCTGGATCACCTTGGAGCAAAGCGTTTGTGCTTGTTCCTGCTCGCTGCAGGACAGGCCTGGGCAAGGACCCTGGTCAGGCCGGGGGTGACGCTGCTCCCCAACCCTCTGCAATCCACACTGTGATGTTCCACGGGATCACAGAATGCCAGGATGGTTTGGGCTGGAAGGGACCTTAAATCTCATCCAGTGCCACCCCAGCCACGGGCAGGGACACCTCCCACTGTCCCAGGTGTCTTCCAGGTCCCACCCAACCAAGTCCTGATGGTTGTGATTGTCACATTCTGCCTTTGATAATCTAAGAATGACAATGATTTAAAAAAACCCCAAGCCGACAAAACCCCACCTGCAGGCAGTTACAAGCCGTGGCCCAAAATGTCCCTGTCACTGCTCCCACTGCACAGTTTTGTACAGTTCCACTCCACGCACTCTGGGAAAGTCCTAGAACACTAAACCAAGCAATGTTACCTGACGTCTCCAAAAAGTGCCGGAGTGTTTCTGTTTGTATTTTGTGGCATTTATTTGGGGTTTGTCCCGAACATTCCCCTGGGATCTCCATTTCAGACAGTTTCACTTGCATGAAGGAGATGGTGGCTCGTGTGATCCCATGTTCGTGAGCACTTCGTCCCTCCCTCCCCGTTCCCACAAGGAACCAGACATCTCCTGGTGGTGGAGCAGCTGCTGTTTATTTGGTGTTTAGAGGCCAGCAGAACCCGAGGAGGATTCCCCGGGAGTGTCTCCGGGCTCCCCGGAGGCTCAGTGGTACTCGTGGGCCAGCGCGTGGGCCACCACACGGACCATCTTCTGCCAGGCAGCCTGGCAGGCGGGGGAGAATTCCTTGCCGTAGTTGGCAGCCAGGACGATGATGAGGATGTCACCCAGGAGCTGGCAGTGCAGGGAGAAGAAGCCGTCAGCTGGTGCTGCCCCCGCATCCCTCCCCACCGCCCCAGCTGGCTCTCTGGGGAATTCACAGCCGAGCAAAAAGCAGATTTATCTCAGGTTTATCTCAGGTTTATCTCAGGTTTATCCTGGCCCCGTGCAGGGCACCAGGCTCCTGGCACAGCCTGTGGTCTGGCATGCACTGGGCTCCCTGGGGTGCTGGATCCTCTCCCCAACACCTTCCTTTGCCCGCTGTGCACTCTTCTCCCTCGGCTTCTACTGAGTTTACCCCTCCATTGCCGTCCCTCCCCACCCTGGCTGTCCCTGGGCTCAGAACCCTCCTGCCAAAGGGGCTGTGCTTTTCTCCCCTTCTAATTTAACCGCTTCCTCCCAGCCAAGCTCAGCTCTTCCCTCTAAACCCCGTCTCAGTTCCTTCCCTTCCTCTGCCCAGGACACGCTTGTCTCTGCCCTTCCCCTGCCTGCCCAGCTGCCTCCTCTCACAGATCCCCGCCCCAGGACTCCTCTCTGCTCCCCCCAATGTCTCTGCTTTCCCCTCCGCTGCCCCCACCCTCCACAGGCTCTCGGGCAGCCCCAGGGTTTCTCTCGAGGTCTCACTGACAGTCAGACCCCTCTGAGACCCCCGAAGCCCCTCCAGACCCTCTGCCCAGCCAAGGCTGGAGCTGAGCACGGCTCACCCTGAAGTTCTCGGGGTCCACGTGCAGCTTGTCGCAGTGGAGTTTGCTCAGCTGGGCAAAGCATTTCTTGATGCTGTCCAGGTTCTTGACGGCTTCCCCGAAGGAGGTGAGCACCTTCTTGCCGTGGGCGCGCACCATGGGGTTGCCGATGATGGCCGTGGGGCTGGACAGGTTCCCGAAGGAGGCGAAGAACCTCTGGGTCCAGGGGTAGACGATCAGCAGCCTGTGGGGAGGCGGAGTGACACAAAGGGACGCAGACACCGCTGGTGTCCCCGTGGCTGCAGCTCCCGGCAGCCGGACCTACCTGGCCAGGGCCTCGGCACCGCACTCGGCGACGTTGACCTTGGCCCAGAGGCCGGTGATGAGCTGCTTCTCCTCGGCTGTCCAGTTCACCATGGTGCTGGCAGAGGGGTCCCGGGCTGCCCTGAGCGATGCCGAGGATGTGGCTCCCGAGGCTGTCCCGGGGGTTTTATACGCGGCTTGACCTAATCTCAGCACCGCTGCTCGGCGCTGGGGAGGGAGCGGGGCTGCACGGGGGAAGATAGCAGGGCTTGGATGCCGTCCAAGGGGGAGAGAGGCCCTTTCCCCCCTCAGCGTCGGGGTCGACAAGCGTCACCTCAGCCCTGAGCGCAGGTGGAGCTGCTGGCACGGCTCCAGCCCCGTGGGGGTCCGGGGCGGCCGGGAACAGCGTGCCCTCCTGCCGAGGGAATCCCTCGAGGGGCTCTTTGCACATGGAATCGTGGAATTCCAGAGCTCGACCCCATCCGGTGCCACCCCCTGCCATGGGCCTTCTGCTGTCCCAGGCTTCTCCAGCCTGGCCTTGGATGCTGGCAGGGCAGCCACAGCTTCCCCGGGCACCCCGAGAGCCTCTCCAGCAGCTGCACCAGTGCTGACATGAGCTAAAAACAGGAGTTTAAACTCCCCGAGAAAGAATTCCAAGGGCTCCTACATTTGAAGATTACTGAACCACTATTGAGAAGTTTTAACTCTGCTGTGCTGGGCTGGCCCAGAGGCTGTTTGCAGCTGTGGCCACTGGCCCACGGCACCCTCAGCGGCACGAGCTCCCAGCGAGGCAGACACAGCCCCCGGGTGCCTGCGAGGGTGGCAGGGGGAGCCTGGTCAGGGCTGCACCAGCTCTGAGCAGTCCTGGACCCCGTCAGACCTGGAAAAGCCAAAGGCGAGCACAGCCCAGACAGTGCCAGCCTTGGGCTCAGCCTGCTGCTTCGTTCATTTTTATAAGAGAGAGTTCCTTTTAAGCATGTCCTAAAATCCCCTTCTTCCTGCCGTGGAGGCAGCAGCCTGGCTGGGAGGTTCTGGGAGCTGAGCTCCCAGCACAGGGATTTGTCTGCTCAGGGAGCTCTCTGGGGACACAGTCTGGGAGGGGAAATGTTCCTCTCAATGTGCTGAGCAGGGGCAATTTATGTAGCTCTTTTTGAGTCTGCAGAGTCGAAGGGAAATCTCCTTTCCCCCAGTGCAATCCCAGCAACACCTGACAGCTTATTCCCTGCCGGTCCCCAGACAGAAAACCAGCCCTGCTCTCAGCCTGGGATGGATTTCACTGTGCCCAGGACCCTTCCCTCCAGCATCCTTCCAGCTGGCAGCGCCCTTTGGCATGGGTGGAAGATCCCCCAACTCCTGGAATCACAGGATCATGGAATGGTTTGGGTTGGGAGGGATCTTCAAGAACATCTCGTTCCACCCCCACTGCCACAGGCAGGGAACCTTCTGCGAGACCAGGCTGCTCAAGTCTCCCACGGACAAGAGCCCTCCCTTTTAGAGACAAACCAACCCAAAGCAGCTCCAGCGAGGGCCCTTCTGCCCCAAGCAGAGTTTCTCGGGCCCTGATTGCAGCAGTGTCCCCGCCAAGCTTTACAGAGCCCTTATCAGCAGCAGTGGCATCTGTGCCCAGGCTGTGCTCTGGAGCCAGGCCAACCTCCGCTCTCCTCCTGAGCATGCTGGCCCTTGTGTCTTAAACCAGCACCTCCTGAGCGTGTCTGTGTTCCTGCTCTACAATCCCACAAGGTTTGGGTTGGAGGAACCTCAAATCCCACCCATTCCCACCCCTGCCATGGCAGGGACACCTGCCACTGTCCCAGGCTGCTCCCAGCCCCAGTGTCCAACCTGGGCACTGCCAGGATCCAGGGACAGCCTGCACCGGGGCTCTCCTCTGCTCTCCTGACCTGCCTCTGGGTCGGGTGGGCTGCTGGTGGTTGTGACTTTGTCCTGTGACAGCAGAGAGGGACGGCTGTCACTGGGAGGGTGGGACACACTGGCTCTGTGACGCTGCCTGGTCACTGTCCCTCTCCTGGACAGCAGGACCGTGCAGGGGCTGGCCAGAGAGCAGGACATCACGTCAGCACCGGGATGTGTCCATCGGAGAGGAGTGTTACCCTGGTTTTTCTGAGTTTCTTTATCAGCCTTTTGATTTTCATAAATGGAGTCAGATCTGTTAGTTACTGTAGAATATTAGAGCAGTTTTCTACCTTTCCCACAGAAGTAATATAAACAAATCCTTTGTTTTTCATTCTCTGTCCTTTGTTTGCACATTTCTAACCTGAAAACAACTGTAACTGACAGCTGGTCTGGCTACTGAGGCTGAGGGGTGGAAACCCCAAAAAGCCAATCTTCTGCTGGACCCACAAATGTATAAAAAGTAAAAGAATAAACAAAGGGGTCTCTTCTTCTCTCCGCTCTCTCAGCTGGGAGCTGGATCAGAAGAACCTCTGCGAAAATCTCCTGTCTGCGTATGACTGCTGTGTGTGTCTCGGTGACAGGGGAGCAACAGGATGACCAAGACGTGGACACGGAGATGGAAATTCACTGCTGAGGTCCCCGGCCACCGCACTGGGCGCTGGTTTGGGACCAGCCCCGGGCACCCCAACAGGCCTGGGGTGCTGCTGGGTGCACCCCCCGTCCAGCTTTGTGTGTGCTGGAGAATTCCAAGGCTTTGAAAACTGGAGCAGGATGCTGAGAGTGCTCTCACCCCGGCAATCCTGATGAAATGCCTGTTTGCTGGGTGAAAGGAGAAGCTGTGCTGCAGGGATTCAGATTTTGGGCTTTTTTCCTATTTCTTTCCCCCCAGCCCCTCAATGCTGCTGGCAGGGCTGGACCTTTGCCTGCCTGGCTGTGCAGGGTGGAGGGGTTAAGTGCAAATCCATGCTGTCAGGACAAAGGCAAAATATTGATTCCCAAATCATGCAAAACAGGGGTTTCATCATTCTGAGATGCCAACATGTCTCTCCTTGTTGCTTTCTAGGCTGTTCCTGGAAAAACATTGCTGAAACTGTGAGGCTTGCATAGAATCTTTCCATTCCAGTGGAAAGGTGTGCTTCCATGAACCCAAAATGAATAAAAAAGGTTCTGACCCATCCTATCTGAAAGCTGCCCTCATCCCTGGCTCTTGGGATCTTACACATTTCTGATATCAAACTCTGCGCCAGTTTTCATCACTGATGCAGAAAATGCTTTTGATGAACTTAATACCTCAGTAGCAAACCACGGAGGGGTAAATTTCTGCCTAATCAGTGAATCTCTACAAATTGATATCCTTGCAAATATCCCAGGAGGAGAGGCCCAGGGCCCACAGGCAGCCCACAGACACAGAACACAAAGAATTGCAGAAAATGTGATTTTTATTGCCTGTTACAGACACGTGCCCCCCGAGGCTCTAGTGGTACTTGTTGGCCAGGGCGTGGGCCACCACCCCGACCAGCTTCTGCCACGTGGCCTGGCAGGCAGGGGTGAAGTCCTTGGTGAAGTGCGTGGCCAGGACGATGACCAGGATGTCACCCAGGAGCTGCAGAGGGGAAGGCAAGAGGGAAATCAGGTCAGCAGGGTGCTGGGCTCCCCTCTGCCCTGCACAGCACCCCGGGAGCAGGGGACCCCAGCGGGTCCTGGGGCTGTCAGCTGCAGGACAAGAGCCCTGTGCTGGCTGTGTGAATATCCAGCTGCTCCATCTCTGCTTCCGCTCACATTTTCCAGGCTCTGGACATTTCCCAGCCTTCCCTTTTTCTGCTGTGAAACCCCACACCTGCTTCAGCTGAGGGAACGTGCAAGCTCCACCTTCTACATCCCCAAGGCCAGGCTGAAACAGCAGCTGAAGCAGAGGCCAACATCCTGCTCCAGTTCTCCAGCCGTGCCTGCTCAAGCCCCCAGGGCTCTAGAGACTCTCCCTGCGTTTGTCACCACCCGTGTCCTCACAGCCCCGAGCCTAGCGTGACCCTTGCACTGCTGAATTCCCAACCTTCCCCTGGCCCAGGTCGCACTCCAGTCAGCCGTGTCCTGTTTGGTGACCAAAACACTAGTTATTGATGCCCGCTGGAAATGCCCCAGGCACCGAGGTGCTCTGAGGAAGGAGGGGCAGAGGGGAGAGCTCCAAACACAACTCACCCTGAAGTTCTCGGGGTCCACGTGCAGCTTGTTGCAGTGCAGCTCGGACAGCTTGGAGTAGGTGCCCTTGAGGTTGTCCAGGTTCTTGACGGCTTCCCCAAAGGAGGTGAGCACCTTCCTGCCGTGGGCGCGCACCTTGGGGTTGCCGATGACGGCCGTGGGGCTGGACAGGTTCCCGAAGGAGGCGAAGAACCTCTGGGTGCAGGGGTAGACGATCAGCAGCCTGCGGGGAGACGCGGACGCGGTCAGGTCACAGCTCCCGCGGCCGCAGCCCCGTCAGGGCCCCGCGGGCACGGCGCCGTCCCCGTGCGGGCGCGGCGCTCCCGGCCCTGCGCCCACCTGGCCAGGAACTCGGCGCCGCACTCCTCCACGCTGAATCACAGAACCACAGAATCACAGAATAATGAGGTTGGAAGAGACCTCTAAGATCATCAAGTCCAACCTCTGCCTTAACACCTCAGCTAGACTATAGCACTAAGTGCCATGTCCGGTCTTTTTTTAAACACATCCAGAGATGGTGACTCCACCACCTCCCTGGAAAGACAATTCCAGTGCTTTATTATTCTTTCAGTGAAAATTTTTTTCCTAATATCTAACCTGTACCTTCCCTGACGTAGCTTGAGACTGTGTCCCCTTGTTCTGTCAGTTGCTGCCCGGTGGAAGAGACCGACCCCCACCTGTCTACAACCTCCCTTCAGGAAGTTGTAGAGAGTAATAAGGTCACCTCTAAGCCTCCTCTTCTCCAGGCTAAACAACCCCAGCTCCTTCAAACGTTCCTCATAGGCCTTGTGTTCCAAGCCCCTCACCAGCCTCATTGCCCTCCTCTGGACACGCTCAAGCATCTCAATATCCTTCCTAAACTGAGGGGCCCAGAACTGGACACAGTACTCAAGATGTGGTCTCACCAGTGCCGAGTACAGGGGAAGAATGACCTCCCTGCTCCTGCTGGTCACACAATTCCTCACGCAGGCCAGGATGCCATTGGCCTTCTTGGCCACCAAGGCACATTGCTGGCTCATATCCAACCGGCTGTCCACCAGCACCCCCAGGTCCCTTTCCGCCTGAACACTGTCCAGCCACACTGTCCCCAGCCTGTAACGCTGTAGGGGATTTTTGTGGCCAAAATGTAGAACTCGACACTTAGACTTATGAAACTTCATGCTGTTGGACTCTGCCCATTCATCCAAGCGATCTAGGTCTCTCTGCAGAGCCTGCCCCAGAGCCCGTTGATGAGCTGCTGCTCCTCGGCTGTCCAGTGTACCATGCTGGCGGCTTCGCTGGGCTGCGGGAGGACCCCAGAGCTGAGCCCGGACCCTGCCGGGGTTTTGTCAGCCAGCGGCTGGCATGGGCGGGGGTCCCGGGGGTTGGGCTGTCCGTGCGCTGGTCACTCTGCGCTGAGGTGTGGTCTTGGAGGAAAGCCCTGCGAGTCCAAAAACAGGCCAGCTCAGGACCCGCTTATCTCCCTGTCCTTCAGCCCTGGCTGCCTGTTCACCACAGGCGTGGACATTCCACCCATCCCTGCCACAGGCACAGACCCCTCAGAGGGGCCGTGGGGTCGGGGAGTTGTCTGGGTTGGAAAGGAGTTTAAAGCTTGTCCAGTTCCATCCCCTGCCACGGACAGGGCACGTTCCACTATCCCAGGTTGATCCCAGCCCCGTCCAGCCCAGCCTGGGCGCTGCCAGGGATGGTGTTGGTGAAGCAGGGGTCATCTCCTCAGCCCCTGCTTTCCAGAGCAGCTGTGTGGGATGCCAGGGTGGGCTGCAGCTGTGAACAGGCTCCTCAGCGCCCACTGGGAGCCCTTCAGTGCTCTCTCCCTGCAGGGAATTCAAAGCCTTGCACAAGGACAGCAGGACCCTGCCCTGTCACAGCCTCATCAGCATTTCCACCGGGTCCAGGTCTGGCTACAGGCTTTTGTTTGACTCCGGCTGTCCCCTGCGCTGGTGTTTTCCCAGTTTCCAGGCCTCCAGTCAAGCCGTGCTCCCGTGCTCAGAAAAGCAAAGCCGGGATGCTTGAGGTGTCAGGCACCCGGACAAAACCACGGACCCTGGAATTGTTCCAGGCCAGGCTGGATGGGGCTTGGAGCTACCTGGTCTGGTAGAATGTGTCCCTGCCCGTTGCAGGGAGCCGAAACTGGGTGATTTTGCAGCCCAAACCATTCCATGATTCTTTGAATCTGTGGCTTTGGGTCTGTCTGTCTGTCTGTTTGTATGTATGTCTGTCTATGGGCAGTTTAAGAAGTCTCATCCAGACCTCTGAAATCTTCCAATTACAGCCTGATGCTGCTCCATTGATCGGAGAAGGCTGGAGAGGGACTTTTTACATGGGGAGGCAGAAACAGGACACAGGGAATGGCTCCCAGTGCCAAGGGCAGGGCTGGGTGGGAGATTGGGAATCAGGAATTGTTCCCTGGCAGGGTGTTGAGGCCCTGGCACAGGGTGCCCAGAGCAGCTGTGGCTGCCCCTGGATCCCTGGCAGTGCCCAAGGCCAGGTTGGACACTGGGGCTGGGAGCAGCCTGGGGCAGTGGGAGGTGTCCCTGCCATGGCAGGGGTGGGATGGGATGAGGTTTAAGGTCCCTCCCAGGCTGCAGCAGTCTGGCATTCTGTGACCTCATTGAAGACATCACTGTGATCCCGTTGGGGGATTCACATCCGTAGTCAGGTTTTAGCTCCTCACCATGGGGTTCTATGAGACATTATTAATTTTTTCCATTTCTGGGCCGTGGGAGAGGCCCTTCCAGCAGCCCCAGGCGGGCTCTGATAGCCCGGGCAGTGGAGCTGTGCGGGGCAGATAAAGGTATCGCCAGGAGCCCGGCGCTGGCTGCGCTCCTCACCGACAGAGCAGAGACACGGCACGCCCGTGCTCCTAAAGAGATCTGAGCGCTCCAGCTGTCCGAATTCATCCTACAGAGCTACAAAGGGCTCGATGGAAGATGTGAATATGTGAATTTGTGAGTTTGTGCAGCCCCAAATCCGCAGGCAGACGTTTCCATCACACGGGCCAGGCCGCGCTGGCTGGCAGCTGCTCGCCCAGCTGGGGCTGACAAGAACTGGCCTCAGTGGCCTCTGCGTTTATTGCTTCTCTGCAGCCTGAATTCCCTGGCATTGAAATTAAAACCCAGGCCGCATCTGGGGCTCTTCTTAGCAATGCCCTGGCCTCGTCTCTGATAGGAGATTCATTTTCAGCTCCGCAAGGCTGAACTTTAAAAGGGAAAAGATAATGATGCTTTTCTGCTGCGTCTGAACCAGCAGCGGGGAAAAGCTCAGGGAGGGGCAGCAGGAGGGTGAGGCAGGACAGTCTCAAGCACAGAAGCTGCAGGAGAGTGCAGCACTAATAGTGTTTTTAAGATGTGGTTAATAAATGCTGGGTTTCGGCAGTCTGTTGCAAACAGGAGCAGACAGGGCTCGTGGGGAGAAGCCTGCAGGCCTGGACCCACGCTGTGACCCATCAGGGTCGGGGTTTACTGCTGTGGGAGCAGGATGACTTTTCACGGACGGTTAATGATGGCCATAAAGAGCTGACGGGGAAGGAGGAAGGCAGAGGAAACAGGAGGGAGAGAGGCAGAAGTAATTTCCATTCAGACGGGCCCAGTCCATGCTGCTCTCCTGTATTGATCCCTTTAATGGCTGGGTTTATCCCCACAGCAGCTCTTTAACCTCCAAATCCCTTCAGATGGGCACAGCGGCAAAGGAATAACAACAGGTGAATCAGCCACTTAATCGGATTAGGGTTTTGTGGCCTGTGCCTGGGGACACTCTGCCATGGCCATGGCCTTTTGCAGCCGCTGTAAATTTGTACATCAGCTCCAGCCCGTCCTGCCCCACTGCAGTTGTGGCCGGTCTGGGACTGGTGCCCTGGACTGCCGTGGGGTCAGAGGTGCTTTCCCACCCCACACTGTGCTGCAGGAACCCGCTGAGGGGTGCTGGGATGGCATTGGGGCAGCAGGGGACACCAGGAGCCCCTGGAAAAACATGGGACAAGGGTGGGACAGGACACAGGGAATGGCTCCCAGTGCCAGAGGGCAGGGCTGGATGGGAGATTGGGAATCAGGAATTGTTCCCTGGCACAGGGTGCCCAGAGGAGCAGAGCAAAGCCAGAGGCTCCCAGACTTTAGGGAAAGGGGCAGAGCAGCTGCTCCAGACCCATTCAGGATGTGGTCAGTGATGAATCCAGGGAAACACAGCAATGAGTGAGTCTGATCAGCACAGTTTGTCCAACTTTCCCTGGCTGGGACTGGTTGTTGCCTGAACACGGCAGAAAAGAATTTCTGGAAATGCAGGTTTTTTTCTGTAGAAGGGACAGGGATGCTGGGAGACACCACAGGCAGCAGAGGCATGGGGGCTCCACAGTGAGGACTCCAGGCAGGTTGGAATTTTAAAGCAGAGAGCTGGATGTCATCCCCACAAGGAGAGTGGTCTCCCTCATAGCCCCAGGCACTCTGCTCTCAGCACAAAGGCATCCCTATTTGTTTCTCTGCTGTAACAATCAGGGGAAGGGCAGTGGAGGTTAAAGGAATTGCCGCTGACAAAGTTCTCTCATTTCGGGATCCAGATTTAACCCTTGGTATCGTTTAGGTCTGGCTCCAAGAGGTGAGGAGCACCCCTTGCCCTGACTGCTCCACTGGGCCTCATGCCATGTAATTATAGAAACATGGAATGTCCTGAGCTGAAAGGGACAGGATCCCCAAATCCCTGATTCTGGCAAATCCCCCCCAGCCCAGGCAGTGCCAGCTGTGCCCCGTGCCCACCTTGTCCCCAGCCCAGAGCACTGAGTGCCACCTCCAGGTGCCACCTGCAGGGATGGGCACTGCAGAGCTCCCTGGGCAGCCCCTGCCAAGGCCTGAGCCCCCTTTCCATGGGGAAATTCCTGCTGGAAAAGGACCTGCAAGGACCATTGTGTGCAGCTTCTGGTCCTGCACAGGACCACCCCGAGAATCCCAACACGTGCCTCACTTCTGATACAAACATTTTAACTGACGTGGAGCCTGCCAGTGTATGGCCTTAATTTTGTAGGGAATCTCCTGGGTCTGGATGTGGGTCCTGGGGGACACTGCTGGGGGTTGGGGGCTGGATGCAGCAGAAACGCACCAAGAGCCTGCTGGGCACAGCAGAAACGCACCAAGAGCCTGCTGGGCACAGCAGACCTGCCCCGACCCTGTTTGTCCATCCCTGTCCCCATGTCCCTGCAAAGGGAGCCACCAGGACGTGCTCAGCCCCGGGGCCACCCCAGTGCCACAGGCCAGGGAACCAGAGCTGAGTGTGGTGACGGGACGAGGGCACAAGGTGAGGCACAGGAGCCAGCATGTCTGGGGCAGAGCTGAATATTAGTGAAACTGCTTCTGAGTTATCCCTCAGCACGAGAACTCAGGCAAAACCGTGCAGAAACGGGCAAAAGCAGCATGTTCGTTGCAGACAAGCTGCCTGCAGGACGAGCTCGCTCAGGGCAGGGGTTTGCCTCCGTGCCTTGCCCTCACCCTGGCTGCGGTTCCATCTCTGGGCACAGCAGGGACTCGGGCCGTGGGTGCCAGCAGCCCCCCAGCAGGGACACTGGGGACAGCCCCAGAGAGGGGCACGGCCGGGGCTGGGGAGGGAGGCAGAGGGGTTCAGCAGAGTGCCCGGGCACACGCCGAGCTATCAGCCGGGACCCCCGCCCTGGTGCCCCTATCGCGGGGAGCAGCCCCAGCCCCTCCCCGGCTGCGCTCCCGGATAAGCCCGGCCCGGTGGCACAGCCTGTTTGCTGCCCGGCCTCAGGGGACACGGGCAGGGACATCCCAGGGCTGGGGTCCGGCTGCGCTGCCGCAGGGACAGACGGACGGACAGATCTCCATCCACACCAGTCACACCCGGTGCAGCGCTGCTGTGGAATCCTGCAATGGTTTGGGTTGGAGAGACCTTAAAATTCCCCCCATTCCCACCCCTGCCATGGCAGGGACACCTCCCACTGCCCCAGGCTGCTCCCAGCCCCAGTGTCCAACCTGGCCTTGGGCACTGCCAGGGATCCAGGGGCAGCCACAGCTGCTCTGGGCACCCTGTGCCAGGGCCTCAGCACCCTGCCAGGGAACAATTCCTGATTCCCAATCTCCCATCCAGCCCTGCCCTCTGGCACTGGGAGCCATTCCCTGTGTCCTGTCCCTCTGTCCCTTGTCCCCAGTCCCTCTGCAGCTCTCCTGGAGCCCCTTTAGGCCCTGGCAGGGGCTCTGAGCTCGCCCTGGAATTTCTCCTCTCCTTTGGTACATTGAATTTTCCTCTCATGTTCTTCTCTCAGGGCAGGTGGGAACTGTTACAGGACAGGGGTTCAGGGTCTCCTCCACCCCTGCCTGGTGCCCACAGGCAGGATTCACACCTGGACAAATCCTGTACCAGCACACGGATGGGGGGTGGGAGAGGAGCCTCCTCAGCGAGCCCTTCCCTCTGCTCCTGTACCCATCGAGCTGCTCTCCCCACCCTGCAGCCATGGGGCTGCACACCCATCCCCGGGAGCTATGGGGCTGCTCTCCCATCCCCTGGAGCCATGGGGCTGCACACCCATTCCCTGGAGCTATGGGGCTGCTCTCTCCCATCCCCTGGAGCCATGGGGCTGCTCTCTCTCACCCCCTGGAGCCATGGGGCTGCTCTCCCCTCCCCTATAGCCATGGGGCTGCTCTCCCATCCCCTGCAGCCATGGGGCTGCTCTCTCATCCCCTATAGCCATGGGGCTGCTCTCTCCCATCCCCTGGAGCCATGGGGCTGCACACCCATCCCCGGGAGCTATGGGGCTGCACATCCATCCCCTGGAGCCATGGGGCTGCTCTCCCATCCCCTATAGCCATGGGGCTGCTCTCTCCTATCCCCTGGAGCCATGGGGCTGCACACCCATTCCCTGGAGCTATGGGGCTGCTCTCTCCCATCCCCTGCAGCCATGGGGCTGCTCTCCCATCCCCTGGAGCCATGGGGCTGCTCTCTCCAATCCCCTATAGCCATGGGGCTGCTCTCTCCCATCCCCTATAGCCATGGGGCTGCTCTCTCATCCCCTATAGCCATGGGGCTGCTCTCCCCTCCCTGGAGCCATGGGGCTGCTCTCTCCCATCCCCTATAGCCATGGGGCTGCTCTCTCATCCCCTATAGCCATGGGGCTGCTCTCCCCTCCCTGGAGCCATGGGGCTGCTCTCTCCAATCCCCTATAGCCATGGGGCTGCTCTCCCCTCCCCGGAGCTGCCCTGCCCCATGGCCAGGGTTCTGTGGGCAGGCTGAGTCAAGCAGTGCTGCAGGAAAAGCACCTGAACCATGCCTGGCTGTACCTGTGCTGGCAGCAGAGAGTGCAGAGCAGGTAATAAATGTTATTTATTAATTTACCTGGCTCCCTCAGCCAGGTAAACCCCGGCCCCTCAGCGAGAGCTCCGAGGGATGTCACCAGGGCTCCCAGCACCACACCTGCACAGCCTGAGCTGGCTCTGCCTCTCACTGCTCTGCAGAAGGTTCCCTTCGTCACAGACCTGCACAAAAATCCCAGCATTGTCTGGGAACCACGAGAGCCGTCCCAGACCTCACAGTCCTGGGGCACTTGGCAACAAAACTCCCTGTGTGCGAGGATGGCTCCAGGGGCACCAAGGCAGGCAAGGACTTTTCTCCCCTGCCCATGGCATGGGACCAGCTGGGTCAGGAACATCTTTTATGGGCCTTGTTCTGCCCTTACAGCCTTTAAAGCTGGCAGTGGATGGAGACAGGCCTGTCCCTGTGTTGGGGCTGGTTTTGGGAGGGCAGACCTGACTGACTCCAGGTCTGCCCCCATCCTGCCCCCAGCCTCTTCATCAAGTAGCAAAAGTGCCTCTGAAAATGGGGTGGGACCAGGGGAAATCCCTCTGCGGAGGCTGAGTGGTGGTTTGGGGGCTGGAGGAAGCTCCCCCCTGCCCCAAGTGAGGCAAGTCCTCGGGGCAGCCCTTGGCAGAGCCTCTCCCACTGCCCGGGCAGGGACCAGGGGCTCATCCCAGCTCCTCAGTGTTCCCAGGGCGGGTGGCTGAGTCAGGGGCTGGCCTGAAGCCCTCACTCATTCTGCTCAGCTCTGCCAGGCACTGGGCAGAGCCAGGGAATCCCAAACAGCAGCTGGGCTGGGATGGGGTCAGGGCACGGCCACAGACCCCGTTACAGCCCAGCCAGCCCAGGGGACACTTTTGGTTGGGGCTCCTCTTCACACACCCAGGCAGAAAGGGAGCCCTGAGACCAGGGCCAGGATCAGGACCAGGATCAGGGCCAGGATCAGGACCAGGACCAGGACCAGGATCAGGATCAGGATCAGGACCAGGACCAGGACCAGGATCAGGATCAGGATCAGGATCAGGATCAGGACCAGGACCAGGACCAGGACCAGGATCAGGATGAGGATCAGGACCAGGACCAGGACCAGGACCAGGACCAGGGCCAGGAGCAGGATCAGGGCCAGGACCAGGATCAGGATCAGGATCAGGGCCAGGGCCAGGGCCCAGGACCAGGACCAGGATCAGGGCCAAGATCAGGGCCAGGATCAGGATCAGGACCAGGGTCAGTACCAAGGTCAGGATCAGGATCAGGATCAGGATCAGGATCAGGATCAGGGCCAGGGCCAGGACCAGGACCAGGACCAGGACCAGGACCAGGGTCAGGACCAGGATCAGGATCAGGACCAGGGCCAGGGCCCAGGACCAGGATCAGGACCAGGACCAGGACCAGGTCCAGGGCCAGGACCAGGGTCAGGATCAGGATCAGGACCAGGATCGGGATCAGGATCAGGACCAGGGCCAGGATCAGGGCCAGGGTCAGGATCAGGACCAGGGTCCGGGCCAAGCCCAGGATCAGGGTGTGGGTGAGGGGTCTCACCCCCACGCCCAGCACTCCCCCGTTCTCTGCAGCTCATGGGATGTCTCTGGGCTCTCCCATCACAAGCTGGTGGGATGAGTTTGCCGAGGCTCAGGGTGCTGAGTCACGGTGCTGGCCCCAGCCTGGCCGTGCTGGGGGCTGATAACTGGGCTGGCACAAACAAGAGCCTTGTGGGCAGCGATAAGGCAGCCCCCGGCCCCAGGGCAGCGTCCCCTTTCTGCTGAGTCAGACTCTGACACAGCAGAAAACATTTCTGCTGAGCCAGAGGGGCAGCCCGGGGGAAGCAGGCAGCTTTTTAAATCTGTTATTAATTTCTCTTAGCAGGACCAGGAGGGCAGCTCCCCAGCACGGGCTCCTGCAGCAGCGAGGGGCTCAGGGCAGAGCCCGTGGGGCAGAGCCCGTGGCAGGCTCAGGGGATAAGCATTCCCACAGGGATGGTGGGACACGTCCTGACATCCAGCCCCTCTCCATGCTCCCTTCTGCTGCCCTGCTGCAAGCCTTGGGGGCAGGGTGTGTGCGCTGTGCCAGCTGCTGCTGGAACCTTCCCTGTTCCCGTCAGAGAGGGGATTTCACACCTTCTCCTCCTCCTCCAGCTCCCAGGGGATCCCTTCTCCCCTGGGAGAGCTCCCTGGAGGGAAACTGAGGCACAAGGCAGAGTGGCTGCTCTCCAGAAACCATGAAATGCTCACGGCAGGGGATGGCAGATCCCCTTCAGGAAAGGGGAATGTTTGCTGTCCCATGTCCTGCTCCTGCCCAGGACGTGGCAAAATAAAGTCTTCAGAATTGATAGAATTCCTTAAAAAGCCCAGAATTCTATTAAGATCTTGGAATGGTGGAACCCCAGACTGGTTTGGGTTGGAAGGGACCTCAAAGCTCATCCATTTCTACCCCCTGCCATGGGCAGGGACGACTTCCACTGTCCCAGGCTGCTCCAAGCCCTGTCAACCCGGCCTTAGCCAGGCTTTTACCTGTTATCCTGGCTGGATAACCAACCCAGCCAGTCTGGGGGTGCGGGTGGTGACCCCTTGACCAAGCCAGCCCCTGAGCCAGGTGTGCTCCAGATGTGTTCCAGGTGTGCTCCAGGTGTGCTCCAGGTGTGCTCCAGGTGTGCTCCTCCTGTGCTCCCACTCTTCCGCTGGGATTGGGGAGCCTGTGGGCCAGGGTGGTTTAGGGTGGTCCGCGGCAGGAAGGGGTTGTGTCGGGAAGCACGAAGCCGCCCAGGCTGAGCAGCACGGACTGAGCTGCACAGAATTCACCCAGGATCTCCTGTGACCCCGCGAGCTCCTGCTTTTCACAAGTCCCTTCCAAGCAGGCCCTGAGTGAGGCTCTGAAGGCACCAGCACTGCCCCAGGAAGTGCCTTTTCCTCTCTCTTCGGAATGTGGCAACTTCCTGGGGCAGCTGCCGTGCCCAGGGGATCACAGACCTCCGGGGGGGCAGAAGGACCAACAGACCCTCGGCGTGAGGCAAAAGGGCCAAACGGGTTTTTGTTGACACAAACAGCAGCAAATCCACTTTTTCCAGGCAGGGAAACTGAGGCACGGATTAAAGGGGGAGGGAAGAAAATCCAGAGTGTCTGGGGCAGACCCAGTTTGTTCTCCCAGGACCCCCCACCTGCCGTGAGACCCTGCTGCTCCCATCACCAGCTGGGATTTCCAGCAGAGGTGCCGGGGTTTGGCTGCTCCGAGCCCATCCCTAGCCTTGGAGGTGGGTTTGGTGCTGAGCTCTGCTGATTTGGGGTTTATCCACCCTCAGAGGTCAAGCCCAGGCTGGGGTCCTGGTGTGATGAGAGGCAGAGGGACAGGGCAGAGCTGGGGGGTGAGCTGCCCCTCCACTGCAGGGTTCAATTTACCCCAAACACGAGGCTGGAGCCACAGGGCAGCCGCTCCCCCGTGGGCAGGAGGGCTTGGCACTCCGGGGTGGGAAGCACCTGCACCCTGTCCCCTGCTGGAGTCCTGGAAACTTGGGGATTTTATTGTACAGAAATAGATGTGAGTCAGGATGGAGGATCTGGGGTGTTGTCTAAGTCCTTCTTCACCTTCTTCTTCCCTCTTCTTCACCTTCTTCTTCCTTCTTCACCTTCTTCTTCCTTCTTCACCTTCTTCTTGTCCTTCTTCATGGGTTTGAGTTGTTTTCTGTAATTGGGTGAAAAAGGTTCCCATTGCTGGCCTTGGGTGGTCATTATTGGGTCAAAACTGTAAATAATAGAGGTGCCACCTCGTTGTTGGGAAATTATCACTTAAATAACCTTGGAAAGAGTCAGAGGCACCCATTTTATCTTCATTTTCTAACATGCTAGTTGGAGCTCACACCTCGTGAGACTGTGAGTAGATAAGAAATAATAAACATCCAAGTCCGAACTCGACATCTGCTCCTCGTGTCTTAATCCTGACCTCGGCAGAGAAAAAGAAACCAAAACTGTAACAGTCCCCGAAAATGCCTGCCCCGAATTTCCTTGTTCTGCACTGCCCCAGCCCCACTGCTCCAGGGAGCCTCGTCCCTGCCCAGCTCGGTCCGTCTGTGCCTGAGCCCCGTTAATTATGTTAATCACGTTAATCACGTTAATCACTCTGGTTTGTGTCTGTACCCCTGTCCTGTCAGGTCCCTGCTGCCCTGGGAGCCAGGCTGCTGCTGCTGCTGCCTCTGCTGCTGCTGCTGCTGCTGCTGATGATGATGATGTTTCTACTGCTCCTGCTGCTGCTGCTCCTGCCTCTGCTCCTGCCTCTGCTGCTGCCTCTGCTCCTGCCTCTGCTGCTGCCTCTGCTGCTGCCTCTGCTGCTTCTACTGCTCCTGCCTCTGCTGCTGCCTCTGCTGCTGCCCCTGCTGCTGCCCCTGCTGCTGCCTCTGCTGCTGCCTCTGCTGCTGCCTCTGCTGCTGCCTCTGCTGCTGCCTCTGCTGCTGCCTCTGCTGCTGCCTCTGCTGCTGCCTCTGCTGCTGCCTCTGCTGCTGCCTCTGCTGCTGCCTCTGCTGCTGCCTCTGCTGCTGCCTCTGCTGCTGCCTCTGCTGCTGCTGCTTGGGGCACAAAAGGAGCCGAGCTAAGGCCCTTCCCCACAGCCCCTGCAGCAGCCAGCACAGGCTCTGCAAAGCAGGGCAAGGCTCGGGAGGAGGGGAAGGGGCATAGCACAAGTCCAGGGCAATCAGAAATGTCCTCTGATCGTTCCTGTCTCTCAGGGTGAGGCTGAACTGGAGTTGTGCGGCTTTAACTGGCCAGGTCAGAGGCTGCTGCCTGAGGATGGCTTCCTCCTCCTCCTCCTCTGTGTGATATGGGGGTGGTTGTTGAGCAGCTTCTCGAGGGCTGCAGAAACTCCCCACACGTCAAAGCCAGCAGCTTTGTGCAGGCCCAGCTCAGCGCAGGGAACTGCTGCACTGACTGATGGCTGGGGGGAGACCAGGACGTGGAAAGTCCCAGAGCTGGAGCTGGGGAGGGGACAAACGGGACCCAGGGCCTGGATCTGGGCTGGCTTCTGGTCTGCCCTGGGCCTCAGAGTCCCCACAGTGGGTTTAACCGGGCGGGGAAGGGTCGTGTCCTGTCCTGAGCGCCTCAGAGGAGGAGCAGGGCCGTGCAGGGGGTGCTGGCCATGGCCACTGTGCCCGTGGCTGTGGGGACAGCACAGCCCGGCTCTGTGACGCCCCAGGAGGGCAGGACAGGCTGGTCCCGGGGTGGGGGTGTTGGTCAGGGCCATCGGGGCTGAGGGGTCACCCTGCACCCCCGGGCTGCTGTCCCAAACGGGAGCTGACAGCAGGAGCAGCTCCGGCTTTCCAAGGCCTCTGTGGGACTCAGCCACGAACCACGAGCGGTGGTTTCTCTGTAAAGTCACACGAGTTCTGTCCTCCCTGCGTTTGTCTCTGCTTCGCCTGGAGTGCTTTGCCTGGCTGGAAACAACTGTCATTCCGCCATCAGCGGGCACTAATTAGGGAGCTGTCATTCCTTAATTAGGCTGCGGGAGGTTCCAGGGGATGCTGCAGCCCGGCCTCCTCCGCTGGCCCGTTTACACCTGGAGTCGCAGAATCACACACAGGCTGGGTTGGAAGGGTCCTTAAAGGTCCCCAAGTGCCACATCCCAGACCGTCCCTGCCCGGGAGATCCTGGCAGAGCCTGTCCTCGGGTGAGACCCCCGTGCTCCCCCTCAGGGCTGTCCTCAGGGGCTTTGGGATACACCAAAGGCTTCCACAGGCCCAAAAAGGGGTGAGAGAAATCCACTGGAGAGCCCTCGGACCCCAGGGCTGAGGAGCCCCTGGTCTCTGGCACCGAGGAGCAGCACTCGGGGTTGTCCTGGCGCCCAAACCCTTCCCCAGGGACCTGCACGTGGCCGGGCTGGGACAGGCAGCGCCAGGCCGAGCTCCTGGAGCAGCACCTCCCGTGCTGGGGCTCAGGAGAACCGGCCGAGCCTCTGCGCCTCAGCGGGAACCTGCCAGGGCAGCTGGGAGCCTGGGAGCAACTGGGGGCTCCAAGGACAACTGGGAGCCCCCAGGATAACGGGGGAGCCCCCAGGGTAACTAACTAGGGAACTCCAAGGACAACTGGGAGCCCCTAGGGTAACAAACAGGGTAGCCCCCAGGATAACTGGGGAGCCCCCAGGATAACTGGGGGGGGTCCAGGGTAACAAACAGGGGAGCCCCCAGGACAACGGGGAGCCCCCAGGATAACTGGGGAACCCCTAGGATAACTGGGGAGCCCCCAGGGTAACTGGGAGCCTCCAGGATAACTAACGGGGGAGCCCCCAGTGTAGCTAACAGGGGAGCTCCAAGGACAACTGGGAGCCCCCAGGGTAACTAATGGGGGAGCTCCAAGGATAGCTGGGGAGCCCCCAGGATAACTGGGGAGCTCCCAGGATAACTAATGAGGGAGCTCCCAGGATAACTGGGAAGCCCCCAGGGTAACTAACAGGGGAGCTCCAAGGATAACTAATGGAGGAGCCCCCAGGATAACTGGGGAGCTCCAAGGATAACTAATGGAGGAGCCCCCAGGATAACTGGGGAGCCCCCAGGATAACTGGGGGGGATCCAGGGTAACAAACAGGGGAGCCCCCAGGATAACCAGGGAGCCCCCAGGATAACTAATGGGGGAGCCCCTGGGGTAACTAACTGGGGAGCCCCCAGGATAATTGGGGAGCTCCCAGGATAACTGGGGACCCCCCAGGGTAACTAATGGGGGAGCCCCCAGGGTAACTAATGGAGGAGCCCCCAGGATAACTGGGGAGCCCCCAGGGTAACTAACTGGGGGCTCCAAGGATAACTGGGAGCCCCCAGGATAACTAATGGGGGAGCTCCCAGGATAACTAATGGGGGAGCCCCCAGGGTAATGAATGGGGGAGCCCCCAGGATAACTGGGGAGCCCCCAGGATAACTGGGGAGCCTCCAGGATAACTAACGGGGGAGCCCCCGGTGTAACTAACAGGGGAGCTCCAAGGACAACTGGGAGCCCCCAGGGTAACTAATGGGGGAGCTCCAAGGATAGCTGGGGAGCCCCTAGGATAACTGGGAAGCTCCCAAGGTAACTAACTGGGGAGACCCCAGGGTAACTAACAGGGGAGCCCCCGGGGTATCTAACTGGGGAGCTCCCAGGATAACTGGGGAGCCCCCAGGATAACTAACGGGGGAGCTCCAAGGATAACTAATGGGGGAGCTCCAAGGATAACTGGGGAGCCCGGGGACAGCCGCGGGGCCGGAGCTGGGTGCCTGAGGGGGCGGGAGCGGAGCCGGGATCCTGCAGAGCCCCTGCGCTCGGCCGGAGCTGCCCCAGCTCGGGCTGCGAGCGCGGCTCGATGCTTCCCTCTGCCGGGGCTGCGGCCGGAGCGGGGCCGGAGCGGGCAGGGGATGCGGGAACGGGGCCGGAGCGGGCAGGGGATGCGGGAGCGGGGAGGAGGGAGGGAGGGAGGGAGGGAGGGAGGAGGGGGGATGTGGGGCGGGGGAGCTGGAATGAGGGACGGGAAATGAGGAAGCTGGAATGCGGGATAAGGGATGTGAGATGTGGGGTGTGGAATGCGGGACGGGGGATTCGGGATGAGCGATGCGGGATGTGGGATGTGGGATGCCGGATTCGGGATGAGGAATGGGGGATTCGGGATGAGCGATGCGGGATGTGGGATTCAGGAGGAGGAATGCGGGATGCGAGAAGTGGAATATGGAATGTGGGATTCAGGATGGGGAATGTGGAATGCGGGACGTGGAATGAGGGATGCGGGATACAGGATGTGGAATATGGAATGTGGGATTCAGGAGGAGGAATGCGGGATGTGGGATGAGGAATGCGGGATTCGGGATGTGGAATGAGGGATTCGGGATGAGGAATGCGGGATGTGGGATGAGGGATGCGGGATGTGGGATGAGGAATGCCGGATTCAGGATGAGGAATGCAGGATTCAGGATGAGGAATGCGAGATGCGGGATGTGGATGCAGGGTGAGGGAGGCAGATGCAGAGGCAGGAGATGGGATGAGATGCAGAACCCAGAGGCAGGAGGCAGATGCAGGATGCAAGAGGCAGGTGCTGTGTGTGGAAAATGAAGATGCAGGAGGTGGATGTGTGATGCGGGATGAAGGAGGTGGGATGCAGATGTGGAGGTGGGATGAAGGAGGTGGGATGTAGATGCAGTACAGATGTGGATCCGGGATGAAGGAGGTGGGATGCAGATGTGGATCCAGGATGAAGGAGGTGGGATGCAGATGTGGATGTGGGATGAAGGAGGTGGGATGCAGATGTGGGTCCAGGATGAAGGAGGTGGGATGCAGATGTGGATGTGGGATGAAGGAGGTGGGATACAGATGTGGATTGGAATGCCCCTGTCCCTGCTGTCCCCCTCACCCTGTGGCCTCAGCCTGCCGTGGGGGCTCCCCAGGTCTCCAAGGAAGGAACCATCTCCACAGAGTGCCACAGGCTGCCCCGTGCCAGGTGCACCCAGAGCCCCTTGGTGCAGTGTCAGAACCTTCACAGAAAGGTTGTTTCTTCTGTTCTTCCTTTTGTCACCTTCCTCCTTTTCCTGGAGCAGGGGACAGCCCAGAAGCCGAGTCCCCATCAGAGAATTCTCTCCTGTACAGTTTCTGCAGAGGAACTGCACCTGAAGGGTTTTGCAGAGGACCCTCAGCAAAGCCGCTGTCAGAGGCAGGATCCACGTGCCTTGGGGAGGCCCAGGGGTTGTAAATATCAGCACCTCCCTGCCCCAGGAATCACGGAATCATTAAAGCTGCAAAAACCTCCGAGATGGAGAGAAACTACTGACAAGAGCCTGGAGGGACAGCGCACAGGGAATGGCTCCCAGTGCCAGAGGGCAGGGCTGGATGGGAGATTGGGAATCAGGAATTGTTCCCTGGCAGGGTGCTGAGACCCTGGCACAGGGTGCCCAGAGCAGCTGTGGCTGCCCCTGGATCCCTGGCAGTGCCCAAGGCCAGGCTGGACACTGGGAGCAGCCTGGGGCAGTGGGAGGTGTCCCTGCCATGGCAGGGGTGGAAGGAGATGATCCTTGAGGTCACTCGCCATCCAAACCATTCCATGATTCCGTGATTCTCTGCTCTGCATTCACATTCGTGCCAGGGAGCCCCAGGCAGACCCGTGGCAAACCCATCTCGTGGTGGCTCTCACAGCTCACCCAGTCGTCTGGGATGTTCCATCAGGCAGGAATCCCACCTCGACGTGGGCCCTCCCTCCTTGTCAGCTCCTCTGCAGACCCACAGACCCGGTCCTTAAAGCTGCCCATCTCCGGGAGCTCATTTGCTTTGCTGGTTAATCTTTAACTCTCCTTTGTGCCCGCGAGAATATCTGCTCTCACTGATAACCCCTGCCTGATCCCTGCGGGCTCTGCTCCCTAATTAACTGATGGAAATTGCTGATATCCCTGGCACAATAGCAGTGGATATCCAGCACTCTGCTACAGAATTTCAGACTTTATTGAAGTATTTATTCAATCTTTTTTTAGCAAAGAAAGCAGGCACAGCCTCATTCTCCATTAGACGTTTCTGTGGGAGGGAAATCAATGCAGGAAATTATGTTTGGTTCAAATATTTACGCGGTGACATCACTCAGGGTAGGGACATTTCTCCAAATTAACCACGTTAGGTGAGCGATGCACAAAGCCACATCTGACCATAAAAACGGGATACACAGAGCCATGGAATCATGGAGTGGTTTGGATTGGAAGGGACCTTAAACAACACAGAATCAGAGAATCATAGAATGGAATTATTGAGGCTGGCAAATCTCTGCCAGCCCAGGCAGTGCCAGCTGTGCCCCGTGCCCACCTTGTCCCCAGCCCAGAGCACTGAGTGCCACCTCCAGGTGCCACCTGCAGGGATGGGCACTGCAGAGCTCCCTGGGCAGCCCCTGCCAAGGCCTGAGCCCCCTTTCCATGGGGAAATTCCTGCTGCTGTCCAAGCTGAGCCTCCCCTGGCCCAGCCTGAGGCTCTGATCACCGTGAGAATTCACAGCTCTCAGGAGTTTTATCGCCCATGTCTGCGCAGTCCTTCCAGCCGGCACCAGGTGAAGAGTTTGCCCTTCAATCTGTAAGATAATTTCTGCTGTCTTTCTGAGCTGTGTGACCCCAGCACACCTGTGAGGCTCCACCAGCCGCTCGTGCCCTCAGGGCAGAGCCCCAGCCCAGCCCACGCCACGGCTGTGGTGTCACTGTGCTGTCACGTTTGGCCTCCTGCAGCTCTCTGCTGGTCCAGGACTGACCCGGTTTTTGCTCGGTGCACAGCTGGACTTATCATGATGGGACCAGCAGCAGATGTTGGCCATAAGAATGTCAGCAGTGGGAGAAGAAATTTTGTCCAGTTTGTGAGTCTTGGACAGGCCGATGACAGCAATACTGGAGACCAGCACAGCACGGGAGTGGGAGGTGAACTGTGCAAGGCCCTGGTCCTCAGCAGTGGAGAAATTCCATTCCTCAGTGGGTGGAACACATCTCATGGAGGGCAAAGCAGGCAGATTGGAAATAAAACCCCCTCAGCCCATCCAGCATCTGCAGCCCCTCGCTGTCTGCTGGACTGGGAGACCCAGCCCCAGAGCCTGGACATGGCATCAGCAGCGTGGAAGTGCTGGGAAGCCAGTCCTGCAGAGTCTGAGAGCCCCAGCTCCCCCGGAGATCCACCACCAGCCACCTTCCTGCCAGGTCTCCTGCTTCCCACCGGGACCCCAGGCCCTTCTGTTCTCCTTTCTGATCAGATAGTCCTCATCTGGAATAAAAGCACCAATTGTAATGAAATTTAACCCAAAATCTGTGAGACAGATCTGCTCAGGCCCAAACAACAGCGCAGTCTGTCCTCAGGCACCGGTTAATTCCTGCTAATTATGCTTAATGACAACAAGGAGCTGTCGACTCAGCGGCGTGTTTGCATTGTGTGGGATTGCCTTTGGAAGCACACCGCACAACACCGGGAGCGTCTCGCTTGCAGGAAGATGATGGGTGCCCAGCAGCCCCAGTCTGCAATCGCCCCCTCTCAGCCCCTCCAGCTGCCCCGAGGGCACTTCCAGCCTCCGGCAAAACCCTGCGGGAAACTCCCTCCCCACGGAGCTGGGAGCCCCTCTGGCACAGAGAATGCAGGGAATCTTTCTTTGTTTCTTTTCTGGGGCTTTATTTTCTTCTAGAGGAAGGTGTCCCTGCCTATGGCAGGGGTGGCACTGGATGGGTTTTACCGTCCCTCCTGATGCCTTAGGTTTTCTCTGTTTTATTCCACGTTCTGTGCTGCCCAGGTGCAGCTCTGAGCTCACACTCAGGCTCACTCAGCTCTCTGCACACAGCAGCCACACAAAACAAATCCTGTTCCTGCTGCACACCAAGGACAACTGGGACAAGTGTTCAGCCCAAAAGCACAAACAGCGGTGGCTGAGGGGAGAAAACAAGAAGGATGGGACTGCAGAACCTGGAGCTGGAATTGGACAATGAAACCCCAAGGTGCAAATGGACCCAAACTTATCAAAGTGTGAGACCTCGTGACTGGGGCTCCATTGTGTGTCCATTTTGGGTCCTTTTTGTGCCCATTTTGTGCCCATTTTGTGACCATTTTAGGTCCATTTTGGGTCCATTCTGTGACCATTTTGTGACCATTTTGTGACCATTTTGTGACCATTTTGGTTCCATTTTGTGTCCATTTTGTGACCATTTTGTGACCATTTTGGGTCCATTCTGTGACCATTTTGTGACCATTTTGTGACCATTTTGTGACCATTGTGTGATAATTTTGTGACCATTTTGGGGTCCATTTTGGGACCATTTTGGGTCCATTCTGTGACCATTTTGTGCCCATTTTGTGACCATTCTGTGTCCATTTTGGGTCCATTCTGTGACCATTTTGTGTCCATTCTGTGAACATTTTGTGACCATTCTGTGTCCATTTTGTGTCCATTTTGTGTCCATTCTGTGACCATTTTGTGTCCATTTTGGTTCCACCTGGGGTGCAGCCCTATCCAGGCTCTTGTCCTGCCCAAGCTGTACCTTAAAGGCCTTTCAATAAATCCCTGCTTTACTCTCTGGCTCTGCCCAGTCTCTGTTCCAGCCCAGCCTTCCCAAGGCATCGCTCCCAACCCAAACCCTTCCATCTTTCCGTGCTCCTGTCCCCAGGCTGGCTGAGAGCTGTGACACAGGTCCTGCACGCTGAGCCCAGAGCTGTCCATGGGCTCTCACTGAGTGTGCAAGGTCCCAGGGGACGGAGCCGTGCCAGCTCTGCTGTCTGGCTCCTTGTCCTCTGGGTTTGTTTTCAGCAGCTTTAGCAGAGAAGGCAACTTCCCTTCAGAGCACGGCAATGGCTCTCCTGCTCCTCGCTGCGTGGTGCAAACCTGCCTTCGACTGGATGCAGAGAACAGCAAAATTCTGCGCTGAGGGAGAGAGATCCAGGACTTCAGCTCGCTGAGGTGGTGCAGAGAGATACCAGGACGGCAGGGCCTCCAGCAGAGGGGATGGGTGTGGGACAGAGGGGCACAAGGCAGTGAGAGATGGGCACAGGCTGGGCCTGGAGACCTCAAACAAACAACTCTGGAAGGCTCCGTTAAGGAAACACAAGCTCGGAGAGGGACAAAAATGGTTTGGAGGTGACAAAGAGAGCAAAGAACGAGCGTCTGGTGTGGAAAAATGCAGCATGTTCAGCGAAGGGGGGTGTGCAGGGGTACAGGCAGGACAGCAGGGAGGGATTCCCCGTGTTCTGCACCACCCCATGCACAAGTTCCCCCTGCAGGGACGAGGTGTAGACATTCACACGGGACAGCCTGGAACGGTTTTTGGAGAGATGGGGAATCCGCACTGCCGTGAAAACGCTGCCTGTGCAGGAAAAGGTCACAGGAAATGTAATACAGGACTGACCCCCAGGTAAATGGACAAGTCCTGTCCCTGGGAGTGTTCCAGGCCAGGCTGGACAGGGTTGGGAGCCACCTGGGATAGTGGAAGCTGTCCATGCCCATGCAGGGGGTGGGAATTGGGTGAGCTTTGATCTCCCTCCCAGCCAAACATCCTTTGATTCTGTGATTTCTGATTTCCAATAGATTTTGTCTGGGTGAACATCAAGTCAGCCAAGACTCTGATGATCCTAAACGGCTCCAGGACCAACTGTGAAAATCTGCAGGAGACCCTGGTGCAGAAACTGGGCAGGAGGGGGTAAATGCATTGCTGTGCCTCAAATTCCTGGTGTCCACTGCAGCGGGAAAGTTAAACCAGGATTAGACCAGGACGAGTCCAGGAGGGGGCAGGGACATTCTGGGCCAACACCTCTTTGGGACAGCACCTTTCTAGGGCAGCACCTTCCTGGGCAGAGTCCTTCTGGGGCAGCACCGTTTTGGGGCAGCACTGCTTTGGGGCAGCACCATTTTGGGGCAGCACTGCTTTGGGGCAGCACTGCTTTGGGGCAGCACCGCTTTGGGGCAGCACCGTTTTGGGGCAGCACCATTTTGGGGCAGCACTGCTTTGGGGCAGCACCATTTTGGGGCAGCACCGTTTTGGGGCAGCACTGTTTTGGGGCAGCACCGTTTTGGGGCAGCACCGCTTTGGGGCAGCACTGCTTTGGGGCAGCACCGTTTTGGGGCAGCACCGCTTTGGGGCAGCACCGTTTTGGGGCAGCACCATTTTGGGGCAGCACTGCTTTGGGGCAGCACCATTTTGGGGCAGCACCGTTTTGGGGCAGCACCGTTTTGGGGCAGCACTGCTTTGGGGCAGCACTGCTTTGGGGCAGCACTGCTTTGGGGCAGCACCGCTTTGGGGCAGCACCGTTTTGGGGCAGCACCATTTTGGGGCAGCACTGCTTTGGGGCAGCACCATTTTGGGGCAGCACCGTTTTGGGGCAGCACTGTTTTGGGGCAGCACCGTTTTGGGGCAGCACCGCTTTGGGGCAGCACTGCTTTGGGGCAGCACCGTTTTGGGGCAGCACCGCTTTGGGGCAGCACCGTTTTGGGGCAGCACCATTTTGGGGCAGCACTGCTTTGGGGCAGCACCATTTTGGGGCAGCACCGTTTTGGGGCAGCACTGTTTTGGGGCAGCACCGTTTTGGGGCAGCACCGCTTTGGGGCAGCACTGCTTTGGGGCAGCACCGTTTTGGGGCAGCACCGTTTTGGGGCAGCACTGTTTTGGGGCAGCACTGCTTTGGGGCAGCACCGTTTTGGGGCAGCACTGCTTTGGGGCAGCACTGCTTTGGGGCAGCACCGCTTTGGGGCAGCACCGTTTTGGGGCCAGCTCAGGACCCTGTTCACGTCCATGGTGACTGAACAACAAAACGGAATCTCCAGGGCAGGAGCAGGGTCAAGGAGGGGACAGGAACTCCTCACTGAGAGTAGATCCTGAGAGTAGAGAGGCATCCACCAAAAGATCCCCAAAGGCCCTGGACCCGTTCCCAGAAAGGCCCAGAAGAGCAGACTGCACATGCTCACGTTGACATGCAGAGCAGGACACCCCATGCCAGGGTGGGGAAACTCCAAAGGTGCCCCCAGAGCCCAGGCAGTGCCCCAGGACCTCTCTTTGGATCCATGCTGGAGCCAGGACCGGTGATCTCTGCTACCCAATCTCTCTTCCACGCTCTCCCTCCTCTGTCTTTCATTTACACTTTTATTTCTCTCACTGTCACAAAGTAGGGGCAAAAGATGCTTCCATTTCCACACCAGGTGTGGGGTTGGCCAATAAAACTCGGTGAGCTTTGTTTTTTGGACCCTTCTGGCTTTTGCCATTCCTTTGTGGCCATGGGCACCCCTGACTCTTGGGTGCTCCCTTCTGCACGAGAGTGGGACGTGACCCCTGGTACGACTGAGCCGCCGAACAATCGAACAGATTTCAAAGAAAAAGCAGCTGAGATGAACACACTGTGATGCACTGGGGAGAACGCGTCAGATGGAAGATGACAGGCTGGTGGCTGACAATTATCTCTCGGGAACAAGCTGTCACTGCTCTGACAATGTTACAACACAGTTCAGTGATCAGCAGTTCCAAAAACAAACCAGATATTAGAAATTCCCTGGCAAGGAGCAGGAAACCCGGCCGGGACAGCGCAGGGCAGCTGAAACTGCCACAGTCCTGAGCCTCGAGGGGCAAAACTCTGCTTGTGGAGGGAGCAGAGGTGGCAGAGGGTCAGAAGTGGGTGGGGGAAGATCTGCTCAGTGACATCTCAGTGTGAGGGGTTGGGAGCACAGGATTGTTCTCTCCCTGACAGGAGGGGACAGCCGGGGGGGTCGGGCTGTGCTCCCAGGGAACAGGGACAGGAGCAGAGGGAACGGCCTCAGCCTGGGCCAGGGGAGGCTCAGCTTGGACAGCAGCAGGAATTTCCCCATGGAAAGGGGGCTCAGGCCTTGGCAGGGGCTGCCCAGGGAGCTCTGCAGTGCCCATCCCTGCAGGTGGCACCTGGAGGTGGCACTCAGTGCTCTGGGCTGGGGACAAGGTGGGCACGGGGCACAGCTGGCACTGCCCGGGCTGGGGGGGATTTTCAAAACCCAGGGATCCTGTGATCACCAGAACAGGGTGTCACAGAGCCTAAGGTGCTCACACACGAAATTTAGAAAGCTCTGCTCCTCAGGCAGGTGGATCATCACTGAACCAGCAGCCATGTGAGTGAAGAGAAGAGCAGATCAGCCCCAGAGCTGCTGCGGGAGGAAGGCTCTGCCCATGCTGAGGACAAGGGCTTTCCCTGGGCTCTGGCGAAGCTCTGAGCACCCATGGATGTGCTCAGGTGTCACAGGGAGGTGCATTGCTGCCCTCAGCTCCTGCGCTTCTGGTTTGTGGTGGGAGCTGTTATTCCTCCTTCTGAGGCAGCAGCCTGTGTGTCCTTTGCTGCCTTCTGCATTTATTCCTTTATCTGTCCCACACCCAGAGCCCTGGGTCAGCCTCTCCCGGGCTCCTGTGCCCCGTGCAATGGTGCCAGTCCCAGCTGCCTGATGCAGGGCCAGAGGAGGAAATGGGCTTTGTTACCAGGGCCAGGGCTGATCAAACCCCTGCTTTGGGAAAGGAACCCTGCGCTGATTCCCTCCTGAAGGAGGCTGGACTGGGCAGTTGTCACCAAAACATTGTCCCCTGTGCTAATAAACACTGGCAGGAGTCAAAGCTCCTTAAGGAGAGGGGGAAGCTCCTCCCAGGGCCAGCACCTGTGCCAGAAGCTTTTAGTTAAAGCTGTCCCGGGAAGTGCTGAGCTGCTGGGTGTTCCTGAGGTGGTGCAGAGAGTCCGGAGGCTTTTCAGGCTGCTGGGCTTGGCTGTGATGTGGGGGCAGAAATGTAGTTATAATGCAAGTTAGCTGCTCCCGGGATTCTGCCTCTGTCTCCTGAGGCCTGTAGCTGCTCTTTCTGGGGTATTTTGTGCCATTTTAATGCTGTAAATGCTTTCTCTTGCTTCTGTGTTTTGCAAATTTCTGCTTAAAATGTGCCTGGTTTAGACCCTTGTGCTGCTTGTTGCCAACATGGAATGGGAAGGAATTCTCTTGGTCAAGTCTTGCTGTTGGTTGGTTTGGGGTTGTTTTGGGTTTGTTTTTTTTAAAAAAATTACCATGAAATTGGTCCCAGCCTGTAGGCGGGCAGAGGAGGGCAAGGCACGATGGTGCGAAATGTCTTTTATTGCTCAAACCAGAGCAGGCTGGAGGCTGGAGCACCCTGGGGTGGTGGAAGGTGACCCTGCCCACGGTGGGGGTGGGATGAGATGGGCTTTCAGATTCCTTCCCACCCAAACCCTTCTGCGGTTCGTTGGGGATTCAGGTCTCTGATGCAGACTACAGGAGAGGGTTTCCAAGTCCCAGACGCAGATGAAGAAAATGTTTTCCCGCCTTAGCACACTCCTGCAGCTCCTGACCCACACAAGGTGCCGGTGTTCGGTGCATTCCCTGCCCCTCTGGACACCCACGGGAGAGATCCCTGGACTCCCCATGTCTCAGTGCAGAAGGTTTGGGGTTGGAAGCTTCTCTCTGAAGCGGTGGGGTGTAAAAGGACCCCAGGCTGGGTCCCACAGAGCATCCCCTCCTCCCTCGGGGCTGATGGGCTCCCCAGGGCCGTTTGTCCCCGGCGTGGTGCTGTCCTGATGATAACGTGTGGCTGACCTTGCAGCCCGGCTCGGGGGGGCTGCACACGCGTCCTTGGTGCCACCAGCTGTGCCAGGTCCTCAGGAGTGCCCGGCCTCCACAGCACCCCCCCGGCTGCTGCCTGTGCCCAACCCTCTCCTGTGCTGTCCCACATCTGTCCCCTCTCCTTGTGCTGTCCCTTCTCTTCCCAGCTCTGTCCCCTCTCCTGTGCTGTCCCCTCTCTGCCCAGCTCTGTCCCCTCTCCTTGTGCTGTCCCCTCTCCTGTGCTGTCCCCTCTCTGCCCAGCTCTGTCCCCTCTCTGCACAGCTCCGTCCCCTCTCCTGTGCTGTCCCTTCTCTTCCCAGCTCTGTCCCCTCTCCTTGTGCTGTCCCCTTCTCTGCCCAGCTCTGTCCCCTCTCCTGTGCTGTCCCCTCTCTGTCCCCTCTCCTGTGCTGTCCCCTCTGTCCCCTCTCCTGTGCTGTCCCCTCTCTGTCCCCTCTCTGCCCAGCTCCATCCCCTCTCCCGTGCCGTCCCCTCTGTCCCCTCTCCCGTGCTGTCCCCTCCCTGCCCAGGGGTTCCCGGGATGGCCCTGGGTCCGGCAGTGGGTCCGGCCCTGGCGCGGGCACTGGGGCTGGCACTGCTGGCGCTGCTGGCAGCCGGTGCCGTGGTGCCGGTGAAGGACCCGCTGCTGAATGTCTGCATGGATGCCAAGCACCACAAGAGCCGGCCTGGCCCCGAGGGACAGCTGTATGAGCAGGTAGGAGCTGCTGCTGGGCTGGGGACAGCCCGGGGCCCTGTACCTGCCTCCCAGGGTATTACGGGCTGGTTTGGGCTTGCCTGAGGCTGTGAGATGTGTGTGTGTGTGTGTGTGTTGGCTGCCTTCTTTCAGCAAAAGGGCAGAGCAGGGGCAGTGGGGTTTGTCAGCTCGGGGTCACCCTCTTTAACCCCTCCTGGAGCTCAGGTACCCCAGAGCACAGCAGGGGAGAGGATGGTGGGGAAGGGCTCTCTCCTGCTCCCCCTCAGTGTGGGAGATCCTTCTTGCCCTGCCCCAGCCCCTGGGCGGAAGGGAGGGGGTTTGTTTGTGTTCCTTGGGCTGGCATTAATTCCTGCTGAGGATCTGATCTCCTGCTGCTGCTGCAGCCCTGCCTTGCTGCTGTGCCCAGCTCCTGAGCCCAGAGTGACCAAGAGTCTGCTGGAGGGGTTGCTGTGTGCTCTGCCCCCCTGCAGCTCCAGCCTGTCCCTGCTCCAGCCTGTCCTCTGCTCCACCTGTCCCTGCTCCATCCTCTCCCCTGCTCCATCCTCTCCTCTGCTCCACCTGTCCCTGCTCCAGCCTCTCCCCTGCTCCAGCCTCTCCCTGCTCCATCCTCTCCCTGCTCCATCCTCTCCCCGCTCCATCCTCTCCCCTGCTCCATCCTCTCCCCGCTCCATCCTCTCCCCTGCTCCATCCTCTCCCTGCTCCAGCCTGTCCCTGCTCCATCCTCTCCCTGCTCCATCCTCTCCCCTGCTCCATCCTCTCCCTGCTCCAGCCTGTCCCTGCTCCATCCTCTCCCTGCTCCATCCTCTCCCCTGCTCCAGCCTCTCCCCTGCTCCATCCTCTCCCCTGCTCCAGCCTCTCCCTGCCCTGTTGCAGTGCTCCCCCTGGAAGGACAACGCCTGCTGCACAGCCAACACCAGCTCGGAGGCCCACAAGGACCAATCCTACCTCTACAACTTCAACTGGAACCACTGCGGGGTGATGCCACCCAAATGCAAGCGCCACTTCATCCAGGACACCTGCTTGTACGAGTGCTCACCCAACCTGGGGCCCTGGATTCAGCAGGTAGGATCAGATCAAGGAGTCGTGGAGCTGTTCGGGTTGGGAGCGACACTGAAACTTGTCCTGTTCCCACCCCTGCCATGGCAGGGACACCTCCCACTGTCCCAGGCTGCTCCCAGCCCCAGTGTCCAACCTGGCCTTGGGCACTGCCAGGATCCAGGGGCAGCCACAGCTGCTCTGGGCACCCTGTGCCAGGGCCTCAACACCCTGCCAGGGAAGGGTTTCTTTTTGATATCTGGGATGTCTCAACTTTTCCCACACGGCAGAAAAATTCCAAGGACTTTTCTGACCCGTGACTGATGGAAGAATTCCTTGTGTCAAGACGCATCTCTGCCGGGGCTGAAACTCCTCTGGGATGGGCTGTGGACCCCATGGGAGGGGCTGGGGGATCTGGGATGTTGCAGACCTTGCCCTTGGCTTCCAGGGACCCTCCCCGTGGTGACGGGTCCCGTGTCCTGCAGGCTGACAGCAGCTGGCGCCGGGAGAGGATTCTGCACGTGCCCCTGTGCAGGGAGGACTGCGAGCAGTGGTGGGAGGACTGCAGGGACGCCCTCACCTGCAAAGAGAACTGGCACAAGGGCTGGAACTGGGCCACAGGTGGGTGGGCTCCGGGAACCTCTCCTCACCCCGCGCTGGCAGCGTCACTGCTGCCAGGACCCCCGAGAGCCCTCAGTCCTCCGGGGTGGGCAAGGCAGGCGAGGCCATGGGGGCAGGTGAGGCCATGGGGGCAGGTGGGGTCATGGGGGCAGGTGGGGCCGTGGGGGCAGGTGAGGCCGTGGGGGCAGGTGGGGCCATGGGGGCAGGTGGGGCCGTGGGGGCAGGTGGGGCCGTGGGGGCAGGTGAGGCCGTGGGGGCAGGTGGGGCCATGGGGACAGGTGGGGCCATGGGGGCACGTGAGGCCATGGGGGCAGGTGAGGCCGTGGGGGCAGGTGAGGCCGTGGGGGCAGGTGAGGCCATGGGGACAGGTGGGGCCATGGGGGCAGGTGGGGCCATGGGGGCAGGTGGGGCCATGGGGGCAGGTGGGGCCGTGGGGACAGGTGAGGCCATGGGAGCAGGTGGGGCCATGGGGGCAGGTGACCTGTCCCTGCCAGGGGAGGGCAGGAGGGGAGGGAAGGGCAGGAGGGGAAGGGCAGGAGGGGAGGGAAGGGCAAGAGGGGAAGGGCAGGAGGGCAGGGCAGGAGGGGAGGGCGGGAGGGAAGGGAGGGGCAAGAGGGGAAGGGCAGGAGGGCAGGGCAGGAGGGAAGGGCAGGAGGGCAGGGCAGGAGGGGAAGGGAAGGGCTGTCCCAGTGCTCTCACTGAGGTTTTCTCCCTGCCCCAGGGAGGAACCGCTGTCCCTGGGGCTCCATGTGCAGACCCTTCAGCCAGGAAGGGAGGGCAGGAAGGGAGGGAAGGAGGGGAGGGCAGGGCAGGAGGGGAGGGCAGGAGGGGAAGGGCGGGCGGGGAGGGCAGGAGGGGAGGGGAGGGAAGGGCAGGAGGGAAGGGAAGGGCAAGAGGGGAAGGGCAGGAGGGCAGGGCAGGAGGGGAAGGGCTGTCCCAGTGCTCTCACTGAGGTTTTCTCCCTGCCCCAGGGAGGAACCGCTGTCCCTGGGGCTCCATGTGCAGACCCTTCAGCCAGGTGTTCCCCCGGCCCAAGGACCTGTGCGAGAAGATCTGGTCCAACTCGTTCAGGTACAGCCCCGAGCCCCGGGGCAGCGGGCGCTGCATCCAGATGTGGTTCGACCCCGCCCGGGGCAACCCCAACGTGGTCGTGGCGAGGTACTACGCGTGGAGAAAGAGATCCTCCCCTGCCGAGGGGGAGGAGGACGCGGCTCCCGAGAGCGCCCGGGCTGTGCGCGCCCGGCCGCCGCCTGTCCTGCTCCTGCTGCCCCTGGCCCCGGTGCTGCTCCCCGGGGGCTCCCAGCCATGGGGGTCCCTGTGACCCCTCTGCCAAGGGGCATGGCCTGCCCTGCTCCAGCTGCCCTGCAGAGGAACTGGCACAGGTGGCTCTGTCTGTCTGTCTGTCTGTCTGTGTGTCTGTCCGTCTGTCCCAGCGCTCAGCAGAAGTCGTGTTGTTGGTACCTCTTGGCTGCTGCCCACACCGGGGATTCTCCTGCCTCTGAGGGAAGAGCGGTGCGGTCTGAGCTCTGTGGGAGCTCCTGCACATCGGTCCCAGGCCGTGGCCCGTGTGTGCTGCCTCGGCTCGGCTCCGGCGCCCGCTCCTTTGGGCTGCTGTGCCTCCCTGGAGGGTGGCTGTGGCAGTAAAGTCTTGCTCTGGATCAGCCTCGTTGTACTGATGTGAAACACTCCTGAGGAGGGGGACGTGTCCTGGGGGTGGTGCTGGGTGTGGGGTCTGCAAATGTGGGAATTGGCCTGGGGAGAGAAAAGATCATAAACTGGGTTGGAAGAGATGTCATATTTCATCTCTTTCCATTCTCCTGCTCTGGGCAGGGACACCTCCCACTGTCCCAGGCTGCTCCAGCCCCAGTGTCCAACCTGGCCTTGGGCACTGCCAGGGATCCAGGGGCAGCCACAGCTGCTCTGGGCACCCTGTGCCAGGGCCTCAGCACCCTGCCAGGGAACAATTCCTGATTCCCAATCTCCCATCCAGCCCTGCCCTCTGGCACTGGGAGCCATTCCCTGTGTCCTGTCCCTCTGTCCCTTGTCCCCAGTCCCTCTGCAGCTCTCCTGGAGCCCCTTTAGGTGCTCTGAGCTCTCCCTGGAGCTTCTCCCATCCAGGTGAGCACCCCCAGCTCTCCCAGAGGGGCTCCAGCCCTGGAGCAGCCCTGTTCCTCCTCTGGGCTCTCTCCAGCAGCTCCAGGTCCTCCCCGTGCTGGCCCCGGGCAGGGGCAGCGCTGCAGGTGGGCTCTCACCGGAGCAGGGCAGAGCAGCAGAGCTCTTCTTGCTGTGCCCCTGGCAGGGGCTGCAGCAGGACCCTCCCTGTCCCTGGGGTGAGCTCAGCCCTGCCCACGCCTGCCGTGGGCTCAGGAGCCCTCCAGAGCAGGGTAAAGGCTCCCACACCTGCAGGACCTGTGCAAAGACTGCCTGCTGTGACTGCTGGGGGATTTTCTTCCTCTGAGGCAGAAACTTCAGCAGAACTTCAGCAGCTTCTGGAAGGGAAAGCAGAGGGTGGGAAGAGCTGTGTGCCCTGCCTGGACTGGGGGAGAGAGGGGGGTCCTGCTGCTTTTGGGGCTGGAGAGAGCAGAAGCCAGGCTGACTCCCCAGTCTCAAAGCTCAGCATCCTGAGTGGGGTGAAGGTGGGCAGGGCAGGTGAAGTACCTGAGCAAGGAACCCCAGGTGATGCCACTGGCCCTTCCCCAAAGCTGCTGAGCTGGCACAGCCCAGAGACACCTGGCTGCTGGTCCTGGAGCTTCATCCTACAAAAGCCCAGTCCCAGTTTTTTAATCTGGGCATCTTCTAGCACCCCTTTGCCTGAGTACCTTCCAGGGATGCCCCTCAGGTGTTGGGGTCCAGGGCATTCCTTTGGCTGCCCTG
This sequence comes from Delichon dasypus, assembly GCA_037837765.1. Taxonomy (NCBI): domain Eukaryota; kingdom Metazoa; phylum Chordata; class Aves; order Passeriformes; family Hirundinidae; genus Delichon; species Delichon dasypus. Next base: position 120,668,084 of record JBBAXF010000002.1, read on the forward strand.
GAGGGTCAGGGACCTGGGCAGGGGGGTCTGGAACCCCAGCCCAGAGCCCAGAGAGACACTGGCTTTGATCTCAGTCCATGGGAAAAACTTCCTACACTGAGAGAAGGTTTACAGGCCACAAGAGTGTGAAAAATAGTAGTTTAGCTTATCACAGGGTGAGAAAATAGTGATTTTGGGTTCCTAGCATTGAGGTGAATGAGGACAAGATGGAGAATCTGGGGCGTTGTCTCCTTTTCTTTCTCCTTCTCCTTCTCCTTCTCCTTCTCCTTCTCCTTCTCCTTCTCCTTCTCCTTCTCCTTCTCCTTCTCCTTCTCCTTCTCCTTCTCCTTCTCCTTCTCCTTCTCCTTCTCCTTCTCCTTCCCTCACTCCATTTCTGCAGTGACGTTGGCACAAAGTAGTCAGTGAGGATTGGGTCAGAGTAGAGATGACCTTTTTAGTAATAGTGATAGACATTGGTAATAAATAGTAAACAAGAAATAGGTAGTAATTAGTATAAAAGATAAGGACAGCCCAGCTCGGGGGGAGACGTGAGGAATCCATGCAGCTGCGAACATCTTGTCGGACTCTGAGAAAATTGTAAGATAAGAAACAATAAACGAAGTGTGCAACATTGAAAAATCTAAACCTGAGAACTCCGTCTCTTCCTTCGGCTTGGCTCGGAGCTGTGCAGGGGAGCAAAGGACCCTGAGACCTCCTGAATGTTGGGGAAAGCCCCCGACACTCAGGGTCACTTCTCCGGGCTGGAGATTTGCTCACAGCCCTCGGTCTGGGTGAGTGACATCAACCTGCTCAGGGCTGGGGCTGGGTGGTGTCACGATCCGCTCGTACAAGCGGGGGTCGTGATGGTTCCTTTACTGATCTCAGAGTGCAAAACACAACACAGAGGGGATTTCAGCATTAAAACAAATGCACCTTTTATTGATTGACCATAGCAAATGCGATAGAGGGATTAAGAGTGAGAGAAAGAGGTAGAGATAGAGATAGAGATAGAGATAGAGATAGAGATGATAGAGATAGAGATAGAGATGAGATAGGGATAGAGATGAGATAGAGATAGAGATAGAGATAGAGATAGAGATAGAGATAGATAGAGATAGATAGAGATAGAGATAGAGATAGAGATAGAGATAGAGATAGAGATAGAGATGAGATAGGGATAGAGATGATAGAGGTAGAGATAGAGGTAGAGGAAAGGGGGGATATAGCTACCAAACGTGGAGACAGTTTGGTAGCTACCAAACTCGTGGTCCGGTCGATGGGTCTGCCTGTCACGTCGGGGAGAGTCTCTCCAAACCTCTGGTTAACTCAGGGGGTTTTATTATAGTCCTCAATCACGGGGGGAACAGGTAAATCTATTGAAGCTCCCGAGGGGGAACAGGTAGTTTATGTTCTTAGCAGTAAGCGAGAGCCATTGTCTTCTTGGTCCAACGATCACGCCCCCAGGCAAACATCCCACTTTGGCTGAGTCAGCCCCAGCCCCCTATATTGGGGTTGTCGGGGTCTGATGTCTCAGTCCTTGAGAGGGGCTTCATATAGGGGTCTCAATCTCAGTCCTCGGAAGGGGGTTTTGATCTCTGTCTGTCACGGTGGTTGCAAAGCAGATGAAGGATTTTCTGTGGGGGACCACCAAAGTTACCCCAGAAAGTTCCCTTGGCCAAGAGGTGGGGAAATTCATAGGCTATTGTCTTGAGGCAGGGACCGTGAAGCAGGTGCAATCTTCAGGTACAGAACTACCATTACACTGCTCAAAGCCCGTGTACCGTGGCGTGGTGACACGGGAAAATGCACCTGTAGATGATTGGAAAGCATCCAGCTCAAGCAGGCCAGAACTGCAGTGGGGTCCTCGGGGTCCTTATGACGATCGTGAGGCAAATGAGGGGAACTTCAGACAGACTCCTGCAGGTGGCTGTGACAGAACTGCTTCAATCCTGCTCCAAACGCTGCACTGCACCGCAGCTGCAGCCACCTGGGCTGAGCAGTAAACAATGCTGATTAAGACCTCTCAGTCTAATCATTATGATAACGAATCATTTATTTATATATGTTTGGGTTCCCATCCGTAACCCTGGAGGACCGAGTCACGTGAAGGTTCAATCAGAGCTGTGCAGTGCCTCAGACACCACAGCTGGGGCTGGGTGGGGTCCAGCCTCGCCCATCTCCCCTCTGGGAAGGACTTTGGGAAGCCACGCACTCCAGCTGGGGTGGGGGTGGTGGGTTTGGGGTCCCTGGGGAGTGTTTGGGGTCCTTGCTGCTCCTCATGGCTCAGGGGGAGGATCTCATGATAAACTTTGTCTCCCACTGCCCACGGGGCGAGGCCAGGGCTGCCTGGGCCAGGCCAAGCCCAGGCTGCAGAGCTTTGCAGCACTTCAAATATTTTCAGGAGTTTTTAGATCAGAGCAGCTGTTTCCAGAAGCTTTTCTGGCTCGTTTTTATTTTAAAATGTTCCTAATGATGCGGCCTCTGTCACAGCTGATCGCTAATTCCGTGCCTTTACATGAAACAGAGAAGCACTTCCCCTCTCTAACTTAAATACCATGCATTTAATCTAATTGCTCTAAATCCAGTGTCTTGTCTCCAAAATGTGAGGGTGGAGCCCACAACTGGCTCAGAAATGTTTTCTAGCCCATGTTGGGGTGTGAGGTTTGCCCTGCCTGCCGCAGGGAGGGACAGGAATGAGGGAACCCCGGGAGCTGATTCCAGCCCAGCCGTCTCCGTAAGGGACAAAACCAAACAACCCCGGAGGCAAAGCTGCTCGAGCGGAGGGGGAATCTGCTTTGGGCAGCTCCTGCTGTCTGCACCTGGTGTCTGTGCGGGCTCAGCTCAGCTCTGCTGCTGTGTCTGAAGCACGTCCAGGTCCCTGTCTCTCAGAAGTACACTGGGACCCTGCGGAGGAGTGCTGTGATCTCCTCCTGCCCCAAATCCGTGGGCACCTGTGCCTGGAAGGAGATCTCACCTCACGCCTTCCAACAGTTGATATCTTATCCTTTAAAGTTGCTTTGGGATGAGCTCCAAGAGGGGCTGCAGCCAGCTCCTCTGAGGCACTCCCAGCTGCAGACTCCCCCTGGACATTGCCAAGAGCTGAGTGTTCTCAGCAGTTTCTGTGATCCCTGACTGGTTCTCCCCCAGGAATGGTGGGTTTGTGCAGGTTTGTGCAGGTTTGTGCAGGTTTGTGCAGGTTTGTGCAGGTTTGTGCAGGTTCTCAGCAGTTTCTGTGATCCCTGACTGGTTTTATCCCAGGGATGATGGGTTTGTGCAGGTTTGTGCAGGTTTGTGCAGGTTCTCAGCAGTTTCTGCCATCCCTGGATGGTTCTCCCCCAGGAATGGTGGGTTTGTGCAGGTTTGTGCAGGTTCTCAGCAGTTTCTGCCAGCCCTGGCTGGTTCTCCCCCAGGAATGGTGGATTTGTGCAGGTTTGTGCAGGTTCTCAGGAGTTTCTGCCAGCCCTGGATGGTTTTCCACAGGAATGGTGGGTTTGTGCAGGTTTGTGCAGGTTTGTGCAGGTTTGTGCAGGTTTGTGCAGGTTCTCAGCAGTTTCTGTCATCTCTAACTGGTTTTTCCCCATGAATGGTGGGTTTGTGCAGGTTCTCAGGAGTTTCTGCCAGCCCTGGATGGTTTTATCCCAGGGATGATGGGTTTGTGCAGGTTTGTGCAGGTTCTCAGCAGTTTCTGCCAGCCCTGACAGGTTTTATCCCAGGGATGATGGGTTTGTGCAGGTTTGTGCAGGTTCTCAGCAGTTTCTGTGATCCCTGACTGGTTCTCCCCCAGGAATGGTGGGTTTGTGCAGGTTTGTGCAGGTTTGTGCAGGTTTGTGCAGGTTTGTGCAGGTTTGTGCAGGTTTGTGCAGGTTCTCAGCAGTTTCTGCCATCCCTGGCTGGTTTTATCCCAGGGATGATGGGTTTGTGCAGGTTTGTGCAGGTTTGTGCAGGTTCTCAGCAGTTTCTGTCATCTCTGACTGGTTTTTCCCCATGAATGGTGGGTTTGTGCAGGTTCTCAGCAGTTTCTGTGATCCCTGACTGGTTCTCCCCAGGAATGGTGGGTTTGTGCAGGTTTGTGCAGGTTTGCGCAGGTTTGTGCAGGTTCTCAGCAGTTTCTGCCAGCCCTGGCTGGTTTTATCCCAGGAATTGTGGGTTTGTGCAGGTTTGTGCAGGTTTGTGCAGGTTTGTGCAGGTTCTCAGCAGTTTCTGCCAGCCCTGGCTGGTTTTCCGAGTGAAGGAAACTGTTTGGTCTCAGCTCTGCCCCAAAATACTTTCTACACCCTGGGATTCCTGATTTTGTCCATCTCATGGATTGGCCCAAACTGCCCTAGGGGCACATGGAGGAGTTTTACATTCCCCGTGGTGTCCACGGTGATTGTTCCATGGAGAGAGGAAATGGCACTGAGCAGGACCTTCACTGCTGGAGATCTCCGTTCCGTGGGGGGTTATTTGCTTTTGTTTGGCTGTTTTTTGTAGCTGAAAGCACTGACCTCACCAAGGTGGGCTTGGACATACTGAGGTGGAGGCATCTCCTTGTCGCATCCCTGGCAGTGCCCAGGTTGGACACTGGGGCTGGGAGCAGCCTGGGGCAGTGGGAGGAGTCCCTGCCATGGCAGGGGTGGCACTGGGTGGGCTCTGAGGTCCCTGCCAGCCCAAACCATTCCAGAATCCTCACACTGCACAGGGACAATGCCCAGTGTAGAAATGCTTCTTCCTGCTGTTGCTGACTCCAGGACGGTGTAGATAAATGTAGACAAGAGATCTCTGAGGCTGGGTTTTAGAAGATGAGGTTTATTGTAAGGGATGTGAGGCCTTGCTCTGAGCTGCCAGGCTGCAGCTCGTGGTGAGACCTAGGGAATGGGGGAAGGGAGAGGTAGGGAGAGGAAATTCCAAGAGGGGAAAGTCCTTGGGAAGGGTGCCAGGCAAAGAGAGCGTCCAGCCCCCTCGAGACCCCTTATCAGGGGTCTCAAGGTGGGCTGGGACAGGACTTGTGCCAATGGGGTCACAGATACCTGATACTTCAGGGGAGGGGTACAGGTGTGGGATGAACCATACATTGAGGTGAGACAGAACATTCCATCTGACCTCTGGATCTGGCTGCAGGTGACCTTCAGCTGGTCACAGAACTGCTTTCCCGGACATCCAGCATCTAACACATCTCAAACATCAAAACTTACTCTCAATTCTATCTCACATACAGGTTTCTCATTCTCAGAATACAGGCAATCATGTTTATAGGGTTTCTTGGCTTCCTCCTCCCCAACAGCCCAGGAGGTCGCGTCTCAGGAGCCCGTGAGGTTCATTACGGATGGAATCCAATTCGCAGTTTCCTTTTTTCCCAGACCTCACCAATGCAATGGCGAGGCAAGGAAGGGCTCTGGAAGGTGCCAGGCGTAAATTCCCACCTTTGTGGTGATCTCTGGCATGAGAAAAAAAGCAGCAGCGATGATTTACAGAAGGAAATGGCACAAGCGTGGAAAGCAGAAGAGAAGGATGGGAAGGCAAGAGGTGATTTGCGTTCAGCAAGGGGCAGATTGAAGTAGGAGCTGCTCTGTTATTCAAACAGCGGGGAAGCACGTGGAGTGATGGATGGTGTGACCAGGCATGGCAGCTGCCTGGATTTGTGTTATAAGTCATTTTTCCTGAAGTAGTCTAAAATCAGCAGCAAAATAAGAAATCGGGGAGAATAGGGGGAAAAATTAAAAGTTAATAAAAGAGATGGTTTAAAATTAGAAGGGCAGGGCGAGGGCAGGGGGACAATTCCCCTGGGAGCACTTGCAGAGGGGCGGGAGCAGCCAGGCAGAGATCTTGGAGGATGAAGGGAAGATAAACGGGAATGAAAACCAGCGTGGAGCGAGGCAACCCCAGAGCCTCCCACAGGAGAGGTGGAAAAGGGCAAAGAACCTCTGGGAGTAGCGTTCAGTTCCTGCCAAACCGGGGACGGAGCAGCCCAGTCCTGGCAGAGCACGGGCAGCAGCAGCGGCTCGGGACTTCCCGGGAAGCAATCGAGCCAAAGCTCTGGAATTTCTGCTGCAGCTGAGGCAAATTGAGCCAAAGCTCTGGAATTTCTGCTGCAGCTGGGGCAGATCGAGCCAAAGTTTTGGAATTTCTGCTGCAGCTGGTCCAGATCGAGGCAAAGCACTGGAATTTCTGCTGCAGCTGGGACAGATTGAGCCAAAGCTCTGGAATTTTGGCTGCAGCTGGGGCAGATTGAGCCAAAGCTCTGGAATTTCTGCCCCAGCTGGGGCAGATCGAGCCAAAGCTCTGGAATTTCTGCCCCAGCTGGGGCAGCACAACGGCTGCCAGGCACATCCAGGGAATTGAGCTGGGCCCCGCTGCTGGGACACAGCTCACGCTGCATCCTCGGAAGGAGGGGGCACAGAACGGCCCAAACGGGGCTGCTGCAAAAGGGAGGACAAAACTCAGCTGGAAAATGAAGTGTTCATTGCCCGAGGTGGAGGAAGCGCTCTGCTCTGTGCAGCTCTTCGCTGCTCTCAGTGACCACCCCAAAGGAAGGAGCCAGTTTTGGGGTGTGAGTGCTGCTCACGTCACGTCACACTGGGGGCTCGGATCTGATCTCCCCTGGCAGACCCGGCCTTCAATCCGTGCGTTCCGTGTGAACTCACCAGAGCGAGGGTGTATTGCACATCCTGCCTGATGGCTGACGGCGCCTGGTGTCACCCCAGCCTCCCTCTGGCGCTCGGGCACACCAAACTGTTCTAGAAAAAAAAGAGAGAGTCAGAGAGAGAGTTACTCTTTTGTATGTTTCTTTATTATCAAGCTTGGCCTTGGGGGAGAGCTTGCTCGCTCTCTTGGCAACGCAGAGGAGGAGGTACACACAGCTTCGCTTCACAGCAAAGCTGGGGACTCCCACACCCCTCACGGGCTTTTTCCCCTTGCCGGGGAGTCCGTTTCGCTTCACTGATCAGGGGCCATCCAGCGATGGGGGACTCCTTCTCAGGTCACGGCGACTAAATAAAGCTGCTTCGGCGGACCCCCGTACCTTTTGCACTAGTCTAAAACGCGACTTCAGTCCTGGATTTTACTTTAGTTCTCTGCTTTTTAGAGTCTCTCCCTCTTGAGTTGTTCCCAGACTTCCAGTGTTCTTTTTATTTGCATATTCAGACACTATCTGGCAAATGGGAGCAGAGATACAGGTAATAAGGTGAGTTCTTAATTAACAAACAAGTAAATAAAGTGATTAAGCAATATTAAAACAGGAATAAGGCAAATTCTTTATACAGAACTGGCATTAACAATCTTAATGGAATTACTTAACAATTAACTAACTAGAACATAGATCATTTGAACAGAACTGATTTATAACAAAACCCGAGGGGAGCTGCCTTCCGTGAGCGAACACAGAGACCCCCGGCAACAGAACCATCAAAATCCCGCAGGATACGAGGCAGGAGGCCTCAGGCACGAGGGATTTATGGAGGTGCCATCCAGGAATGTCGGAGCAGGTTCACTGAACACCCTTCTGGGGGGGTTTGGAGGAGGCGTTGTCCTGCAGGGGGGCAGATGGACTACGCGATCTCCCGAGGTTCCTTGTGTGATGTATGTCCTAAAGTTAATTCGTGTTAAATGTTATAATATGTAATTAATTCTCTGTAAATGTAAGTTTTATTTCTAATCGAGTATACAACGGGTTAACTGGGACTGAAACAGCACGGAGGGGGGCACAAGGAATTCTTTTGCTAGAGATTGCACGGGAGGGACATGAGAAAAGTATGCCAAGAATTGCACGAAAAGGGACACAAGAAAACTTCTGCCGGGAATCGTTAGAGGAGAACAAAAACCACAGAAAAGGGAGATGGAGAACCCGGAGAACCAAATGATCACATCAGATCGATATCTTACCTCTCCCCACCCGACATTAACATCTCTAACCGTACCCGGACACAGCAATCACGACATTGTTCTCCTGAGAAGATCCTTTCAACCCCACCAGAACCCGACCATGAATATCTAATGAAGCTGCCTCGGAAGGGGGAGTCTTGGAGTCCCGATTTTTCCTCAGCAAACCAGTGTATAAAAATGGACCGCCTCAGACCGAAAATGTGAACTTGGGGGTGACAGACTGACAGAGTGTGTTACCGTGTTCACCCAGTGCCGAAACCCCGGGGTTCAACGCTGTCCTTTTAATTGTGGCTATCAGAGACTGTTATTTTTTCTCAAAATAAAATTCTAAATTTTGATTTACTGAACTTGGTCTATCGTATTTATTACACTTGTATTCCTGCTTTCCATATTTCCATCAGAAAATTCGTGTCAGGTGTTCGTTTTCCACCACTGTCTGCACATCTCGCTCACTGCTGGTGCACTTTGAGCTTCCTCGTGCACATCCAGGGCAGCTTCTCCTCCTGGTGGAGGGTTAAACTTCACTCCCAGTGAGAGGTCTGGAATTATGGAATCCCAGCAGGTTTTGGGTTGGAAGAGACCTTAAAGGTCACCTTGTCCCACCCCACCATGGGCAGGGACTCCTTCCACCAGAAGGTCCCACCAGCTTCTGGGTGTTATTTCAGTTATTTGATGATAAATAGTTGGGTCTTGGTGAGGAGCCGCCAGCCCCTCCTGTATTTTCATCAGCAAACCGTGTGGGCTGGTCGGATTTCTCAGCTTCAAAGAAGTAAACACATACCTACAGCTGAGGGGGAGGTGTGTTGGGTTTTCTTGAGTGTCCTGGATTTAAGCCAGGCTTTGCACTCTGTGAGTCTCATCCAGACTTAGCCTGGGGACCGGACTTTGAGCAAAGGTGTCACTGCAGTAATGCTGAGTGAAACCGGAGAGTCAGTCCGTGAGGAGGGGCTGAGGGAGCTGGGAAGGGGCTGGAGCCCCAGGAGGGGCTGAGGGAGCTGGGAAAGGGCTGAGCCTGGAGAAAAGGAGGCTCAGTGGAACCTTGTGGCTCTGCACAAGCCCCTGACAGGAGGGGACAGCCGGGGGGGTCGGGCTGTGCTCCCAGGGAACAGGGACAGGAGCAGAGGGAACGGCCTCAGCCTGGGCCAGGGGAGGCTCAGCTTGGACAGCAGCAGGAATTTCCCCATGGAAAGGGGGCTCAGGCCTTGGCAGGGGCTGCCCAGGGAGCTCTGCAGTGCCCATCCCTGCAGGTGGCACCTGGAGGTGGCACTCAGTGCTCTGGGCTGGGGACAAGGTGGGCACGGGGCAAATCCCTGCCTGGGCTGGCAGGGATTTGCCAGAATCAGGGATCCTGGGATTCTGTGGTGCTGGCTGCACATGGATTTTCCCTCCAGAACTCTCCATGTGGACAGGATTTCCCCTCCTGACTCCCCTGTGGGGCCACAGTGATCCCTAAAAGCATCAAACTGAGAGCAAAGTGTGACCAGAGGCTGTTTTTTTTTTCATCAGCACATTTTATAGAAAAAAATGGTTCTTCTGCAAGATTTATCTCCCAGCTCCAGCCTTCAGGCTAATGAAAGAAATTAAAAATAAAAATACAAAAGGCAGGGTCAGGCATCTGATAAAATCCCAGTTTTCAGAAAAATGCATCATCAGTTGTGGCTGGCTGCTGGAGGGAGAAGTGGCGCAGCATTAAAATGATTCGCTTTTCCAAAATTTATCCCGATCCGTTTTCTCACCCCGAATCCATCACTCCCCACGGCAAAACCACGTCCCTCTGATGAGTGAGGATGAAATAATTCCTGCCGTGGCAGCTCTGCCTCCCAGGCTGAGTCACCTCGGTCCGCCGGCTCTCGGTGCGGAGGGCAGCCGTCAATGTCACCCCAGGGGCTTTGATTCCCAGAACTCCCGCTGTTATGAGACAAGCTGGATAATAAACCCCCACAACGCTGACCGCTGCGCACGGGTCATCCTTCAGCTGGACGTTGTTGCGGCTGAAAGGAGAGGCAAAAAGAAGCAGTTCAGCAGTGGAAGTGCCCCAAAGCGGGATTTTTACACCCAAGAAGAGCTTCAGAAAGCTCACCCTGCTCCTAGCCGAGACCTTCCCATGCGATCACTTGCTGTTTCCTCCTGGGATCTGTTTGCCCCAGCCCTGCCCTGTCCTGCAGACACAGCCTGCAGCAGGGACGCTGCTGCCCGGTTCTGCTGCCAGCCCCGGTACCCCCAGCACCCACCCCGGTGTCTGAACCTGCTCGAACCCGCTGTCCCCCACACAAAACACCCATCAGCTGTGAAAGCTGTGAGACAGAGAAGCCCAGTCTGGGAGGAGAAGCACACCCTGGGACCTCCCAGCCCGGCTTGTGCCACAAAACGATCCAGAAGGGTGAGAATTTCTGGGAGAGAAAAAGTCTCGGTTTCCAAAATGGGAATGTGGTGAAAGACAGAAGCCTGGGAACAACGTGGATGGGTTCTGTTCCAAGATTTGCTGTTTCCCTTGTGCCAGGTGCCACCTGGGATTGTCCTGAAGGAAGCCGGGGGGGTGCAAGGCTGTCACTGAGACACACAAAGAAATCACACGCAGACAAGAGATTTTCGCAGAGGTTCTGATCCAGCTCACAGCTGAGAGAGCCGAGAGAAGAAGAGACCCCTTTGTTTATTTTTTACTTTTTATACATTTGTGGGTCCAGCAGAAGATTGGCTTTTTGGGGTTTCCACCCCTCAGCCTCAGTGCCCAGACCAATTGTCAGTTACAATTGTTTTCAGGTTAGAAACATGCAAACAAAGGACAGAGAATGAAAAACAAAGGATTTGTTTATATTACATCTGTGGGAAAGGTAGAAAACTGCTCTAATGTTCTACAGTAACTAACAGATCTGACTCCATTTATGAAAATCAAAAGGCTAATAAAGAAACTCAGAAAAACCAGGGTAACACAAGGCGTTCTCCTGCCCGTGGTAGATGGATGGAACCGGATCACAGGATCACAGAATATCCTGAGCTGGAAGGATCATCCAGGATCACCCACAGGGATCATGGATCCAGCCCCTGTCCCTGCCCAGACCCCCAACAATCCCAGCCCGTGCATCCCTGGCAGCGCTGTCCAAAGGCTCCTGGAGCTCTGGCAGCCTCGGGGCCGTGCCCATTCCCTGGGGAGCCTGGGCAGTGCCAGCACCCTCTGGGGAAGAACCTTTCCCTTCCAGTGGATGATCCAACCCAAGCCATGTTATGGTTCTATGGCTCTCGGGCACCGCAGGAAGAGCCCCGTGACCTGCGGGTGACAGGGGCCCCAGGGAGGCTCAGCCCCTGCTCAGCACCCGGCCCTCCCTCTGGTGGGGCTCTGGCAGTGCGGGCAGTGCGGGGGGCCCGGGGGCTGCGCTGGGGTGAGATGTGAGCAGACAGGAGCCGCCTGCCCCACTCAGTGCCACGGGTGTCACAGCAGCACCCAGGATACACGGGACACGTGCCCTGCAAGGAGGGAGCTCGGCAGGTGTGTGCCCAGCACGGGTGAGGCTGGGCACGGGTGAGACCGGGCTGGGTGAGACCGGGCTGGGTGAGGCTGGGCTGGGTGAGGCTGGGCTGGGTGAGACTGGGCTGGGTGAGGCCGGGCTGGGTGAGACTGAGCTGGGTGAGACTGAGCTGGGTGAGGCTGGGCACGGGTGAGACCGGGCTGGGTGAGGCCGGGCTGGGTGAGGCTGGGCACGGGTGAGGCTGGGCAGCCCCCAGCTGGCCATCAGGGCTGTGCCAGTGGAGTTCAGGCCGGGCAGGGAACGAGGGAATGTCTCTGGGCAGCCAGCAGCCCTCAGGCACTGCTGCAGCAGCCCGCTGCACCTGCTGCACATCCTGCACCTGCTGCACCTGCTGCACCTGCTGCACCTGCTGCACATCCTGCACCTCCTGCACCTGCTGCACATCCTGCACCTGCTGCACCCACTGCACCTGCTGCACCCACTGCACCTGCTGCACATCCTGCACATCCTGCACCTGCTGCACCTGCTGCACCTGCTGCACCTGCTGTACATCCTGCACCTGCTGCACCCACTGCACCTGCGGCACATCCTGTACCTGCTGCACCTCCTGCATCTGCTGTACATCCTGCACCTGCTGCACATCCTGCACCGGCTGCACCTGCTGCACATTGTACACCTGCTGCACCCACTGCACCTGCTGCACATCCTGCACCTGCTGCATCCACTGCACCTGCTGCACATCCTGCACCTGCTGTACATCCTGCACCGGCTGCACCTGCTGCACATTGTACACCTGCTGCACCCACTGCACCTGCTGCACATCCTGCACCTGCTGCACCTGCTGCACATCCTGCACCTGCTGCACATCCTGCACCTGCTGCACATCCTGTACCTGCTGCACCCGCTGCACCTCCTGCACCCGCTGCACCCACTGCACCTGCTGCACATCCTGCACCTGCTGCACCCACTGCACCTCCTGCACCCACTGCACTCCCTGCACCTGCTGCAGCCCTGTGCTGTCACAGCTGCACCTGCCATGGCACCTGAGCCGTGCCATCCCCTCCCCTCCATCTGTGTGCACAATGCCTGCTCTCAGGCACACAAACACGTGAACCAAGGGTGAGAGGGCTCGGGGGACAGCAATCTGACTTTTTCACCCAGTTTCAGCCATACGGCTCCCTCCCTCCTCCGCACCAGGGATGAGATGTTTGCTCATGCTAAACCCAAACCCTCCCCTTGTTCCCAGCGCTGCAAACCCCAGAGCCCAGCAGCCACTTCAATTCCTCTCCGTGTTTGCATCCAGCAGCTCCCTGGCTCCTCTGCAGAGCTCAAAGCCAAGCCACAGGAGGATTTCCCTGGGGTTGTGTTGTTTTGTTTTGTTTTGTTTTGTTCTGTTTTCCATCCTGCTCCCAGCCCCACGAGAGCCCCAGGCTGAGGGTTGAGAAGCGCTTTGCTTCGGAGCCCATGTCAGCACCCACGGGTGTGTGCTCTACAGAGGTGATGTTTAACCACTGGAAGAGGCCAGTGGAAACATCACGAACGTGCTGAATTCTCCAGATTCAGGGCTTTTGGAATTCAACTGACTAATGTTCTGGCAAATGCTTCGGAGAAAAACAAACTTCAGTGGAAGTTCATTTCAGTGGATGTCAGCGGGCACACAGGTTAATGCCCAGTCTGGAAAAGTTCCTGACATGCCCCAAAAGTGGTTTCTGCCCCTTTCCCTGCATGGCAGTGAGCTAAAGGCCCGCAAAACCATACCAGGAGTGTCTTTGTGTGGGTGGAGATCCAGGGCTCAGTGCAGGAAGGGAATGCTCAAAGGAATATTTTAGGGAGAGTTAAGTAGCAGCATTTTAATCATCCCCAGTGATTTCTCCCAGACCCATATCACATGCCCCACGGCCTCTCCCTTTATTGGAATAACGTAAAAGCACTCCTCTGTCTCCTTTTTGGACATCAGCCTCTGGTGTTCGTGGATTAATTTTCCTAACAGTTCCAGTGCCAGAAGGTACCCAGACATTCAAAACGCTTCAAAAACTCAAAAATTTATTAGCTCTAACACCCTAAAAAGTGAGAGGGCAGTATAGATAACCTGCTGTCCTTCCAGATGCTGGAACCCCACGTTATTGATCCCAACTTCTATAATAACCCCAAGTTATTGATCCCAAATTCTGCTGGGATGTAGCTCCGTTAGGGAATTATAGAATGATGGGGTTGCTAAGGCTGGAAAAGATCTCTACAGTTATCGAGTCCAGCCACCAACCCAGCTCTGCCACCATGGTCACCCCCACGTGTCCCCAGGTGCCACTGCCACGTGGGTTTTTGGAACACTTCCAGGGACATGACTCCACCATGGTCTCGGGCAGCTGTGCCAGGGCTGGGCAAACCTTTTCCATGAAGAAATTCCAGACTTGTAGCTGATCAGAGCGGCTCTGCACACAAGCCTCACCTGGCCACGACGCATTAATGAACTCCAAATGCCACAAAACACCCAGAGCAGTGACCGGTGACAGCTCTGCTGTCAACACAGCCCTGAGAGCATCACCCAGCTGCAGCCAGGCAGCCAAAGCCAGGCCTCAGCAGACCCACTGACCACTCATTTTACTGCCTGTTGTGTTTTATCTTCTTTTTGACAGGGTCAGGATTAAATGTTCCAGACGGTATTTCTTGTTTGGACTCAGGTGTTTATTAATTCTTATCTATGGCACAGCCTCACAAGCTGTGGGTGCTGCAGCACTTCTGGATAACAGACTAAAAACGGCCCCCATCTCTCTCTACAAGGTCTTTTAAGGATAAACTGTCCAATTATGAAATGACACCTAAATTATTTTGACTTTTAACCCAATAACCAACCACCCCTAGCCCGCAATGGGGACTTTTCCACCCAATTCCAGAATCCCACCCAGCCCATGGAGAAGAAGGTGAAAAAGAAGGACTCAACCTCTGCCCTAAATCCTCCACCTTGCTTTGTCTCTGTTCCTGTGTTCTAAACCCTTCAGCTCTGAGTTTTGCACTCTGTGCTGTCACACACTTCTGTCCCAACTGCACAGCCACAATCCCAGTGCTGTCACTCAATTTTGGGAGCTGTTCCACGGCCTCAGGTCAGTGCAGTGTTTGCTTGGGGCTCAGTGCCTGGCAGCACAGGAACTCTGCAATTCCCAGTGCCCGGGGTTCCAACAACTGGTTTGTGTCCTGGTCAGTCTGGCTGGGATTTCCTCTCCACAGCCCAAACTGAGCCTCAGGCAGATTTTGGGGTGTTTCCAGCACACCAGGGCAGAGCCCAGGCAGGGCCCAGCTGGGGCATTTCCAGAACCCGGGGCAGTGCCATGAGGCTGTGTCACCCCGGGGGCACTGGCAGAGCCTGATGTCACTGCTGAGAGGTTTCACTGGTGGGACTCAAGGGCAAAGTATAGAAAGAGCGTTTAGTCTCTGTTCTAATTAATGTGTTAATCCATGTGGGGTTTCTATCTCCAGGAGAGTTACAGAATATTAGATCTGGAACGGGCCACTGTGATCTCTTCTGACATCCTGCCTCGCATTTCCAGAGGAATTTCGTGACCCATTGAGCCACCAAACCCCTGCAGTGGGCTCCAGGCAAGGCGTGCAGGTCCAAAGAGCTTCTGTCCTCAGCTTCAGGCTCCCAAAAGACAAAGATTTTGTCATCTGTCTTTTTCATGTTCAGATTTGCCAGCAGCAGTGCCTCGTTCCATCCCACGTCTGTGTAACTGCAGTCACCGAGTGACGTTAGGCTGGGCGGTGGCACTGGAGTCACCAAAGCCACCACACAAGACTGGGGACACGTTTTAGACCAATTCAGCTTTTCTTTTAACTCTCACATTGTCTGAACTCAGGAAGTCAAGTCTCCCCCAGGACTTTCTTTCTCTCTGCTGGTATCTTATGTGAAATTTGCTTTTTTTTTTTTTTTTTCCCCGTATTCTTTTTCCATTTTTTATTTTACTTTCAATTTTTTTGTATTTTTTTTTCCTCAAGACATTATTCGATCCTTGTCTATCAGATGAACAGTCATAAGTTCTTTGGATCAGAACTTTCACCTTTAGGGGGTAAAAAACCCCAAAGCATCCTTGGTACAGTCATTCTGAGTCATTCACCTGCCCAAGACAAAATCTGGATCAGAGGAACTGGGAAAGTCAAACTCACTGCTGGGTGGACACATGGGCTTGAATCATGACTCGAAACCAGTCGAATTTAAAAGAAAAGATCAACATTGCTGTGGGGAACTTGTAAATATTGAGGCAGCTGATAAATTGACATGAAGTTTTTGCCGAAATTTGTCTCTCCTTCATGGATACTTTATCCCAGAGACACCAGCGAAAATGGTAAAATAGTCAGTGGAGTGTTCATTATCCACTGCTGTGGACTTGGCCAATTTATGAAATAAATTATGGTGGCAGTGATGAAATACAGAGTTACGTGAACCTCTGCTCTCTTCTTTGGGGGCAGTGTTATCCTGGTTTTTCTGAGCCTTTTGATTTTCTTAAATGGAGTCAGATCTTTTTAGTTATTGTACAATATTAAGAGCAGTTTTCTACTTTTTCCCACAGATGTAACATAAACAAACCCTTTGTTGTTCATTCTCTGTCCTTTGTTTGTATGTTTCTAACCTGAAAACAATTGTAACTGACAATTGGTCTGGGCACTGAGGCTGAGGGGTGGAAACCCCAGAAGCCAATCTTCTGCTGGACCCACAAATGTATAAAAAGTAAGAAGTAAACAAAGAGGCTCTCTCCACCTGGATTTCAGCTTTTGGGCTGGCCGTAGAAACCTCTGCCCTGCAAAACCTCTTGTCTGCGTGTGGCTGCTTTGTGTGTCTCGGTGGCAGGGCAGCACACGGATTTTCTGAGGGTTGGGAAGGTTGTACTGGGCAGTTCCCAGACAGGAGTGTCAGGGATAGACATTCAGAATGGAAAAGAAGTTTTTTACAGTAGAAACCTGTTATGTCCCTGCACCTAAACAGCTCCCAGCCTGGAGAAGGAGCTCTGGGTGTATCCAGGTTTCACATTTCCAAGGACTGAGGTTCCACCCACACGAGGAAGAATTTTTTTCTTTATTTTTCTTTCTTTTCCGACAGAATTTTGCCCTATCACCGCCGGGTGCTCCCAGGGAGGAAGGTCTGGTCTCCGGCAGCTCCTCTGGAAGGAGAGGGATGCTCCTGGTGTCAGACACACAGACACGTCTTACTCACAGTGACTCACACTCCACACAAAGATGAGCAGCTCTTAATGTTGGAAGAAAGGGTTCATTAACATGAGATGATTTTTTAATTGGTGTCATGAGAAGGGGGCTCGTTAAAAAGCGGGAGAGCGTCTTTTTACATAGAATGGAGTGCCCAGACAAGGGGCAACAGCTTCAAACTGAGAGCAGGGATTTAGGTTTGGAATTCTTGGGAACCAGGAATTGTTCCCTGGCAGGGTGCTGAGGCCCTGGCACAGGGTGCCCAGAGCAGCTGTGGCTGCCCCTGGATCCCTGGCAGTGCCCAAGGCCAGGTTGGACACTGGGGCTGGGAGCAGCCTGGGACAGTGGGAGGTGTCCCTGCCATGGCAGGGGTGACACTGGGTGGGATTTATGGTCTGTGAAAAACGCCAGTCACTTGTTTTTAAATTTTTGAAAGTTTAATAGTAAATAAGATGGTTATAAAAATAGAATTAGAGTAAAAAAATTGAACAATTAGAGTTAGGACAATAGGAGACAATAAAAACAAAGTTACAGATGTCTGGGTGCCTCCCCGAGCAAAAAGCTCTGGAGAAGGACCCCTGTTAACAAAGGATTCTCTCTTAAAAGCAATAGCCTGTTGAATATTCATACATTTCATACATGATGCATAAATTCCATTCAAACAAAGAATTGTCTCTGGTTAGTATCACTTTTTTCCTTTAATCTCTGTGGCATCTTCAGGGCTGAGCGAGGCAGGAGGAGTTGGTCTCTTCTGATAAGGAAGTAGTAAATTCTTTTTTCTCTGAAAGATTTATGTTTTCCTGTGGTTGGTACATAAAAACTGCATTTTAACTACAGAACTACATTTACCATACTATCAAAATATTAATACAACATTAACAATCAATACAACATAATACATATAGTAAATATCTTGCATAGAGCCATGTAATATGCATTTTTCACAAGGTCTCTCCCAACACAAAGCGTTCCAGGATTCTCTGTTTTCCCAAAAGGATGGAACAGGCTCTATTTCCATGTGTGTTCACTCTCTTTGCACCTGGACTGGGAGGTTCAGTAGGATTCATTGCCTGGCAGCCAGCGGAACGAAGGGCTCGGCCCCTAAGTCCATCAATACCACGGAAAATCCCTGTCTAAAATGTGAAAGCCAGCACACCTGTCCTAGGGTGACTTTATGATGTTTGTATCCCCCATCCTCTGTTCTGTTTGTGCTGTACATTGAGTCCTGTGCCTTTCAGACTGGTTCTAAGAGCAAGGAGAAGCGCGGAGTTTGTTTTGAGGAAACTGCCTGACTCCTCCACATTCTCCTCTGGACGGGGTGTTCGGCGGAGGCTTGGAGAGACTGCAGGACAGAGATCTCTTTTGCTTTTAGTTTCAGCTAGCTAGGGCAGAGAAGTTCCCTGGACTGGTTTTTTTCCCTTTTTCTTGGAACTGTTTAAACCTGCTCTGGACTGAAAACCCAGGGGAGCACTGGGGGCTGCACCTGCTGCCCACCGGGGCCTGGAGCTCGGCATTTTCCAGCAGCGCCGGAGGGACTGGGACTGAGGAGAGACTGAGAGAGAGCCGAGCTCCACCCACGGCAAGGACTTCCTCAATTTGCCACCTCACTCCTGAACGAGAGGGTTTATTGTTCCATATTATTCATTCTTTATACTTGTATGCACTTTATTTGTTTAGTAAAATAGCTTTTTCCACTTTTCTCCAAAGAGGTTTTTTTTCTGGACCGGTTGGAGGGAGGGGCCACTGGGGTTTGCTTCCCAGAGGGATCCTGTACAGGGGTTTTCCCCCAAATTTGTCCCAAACCAGGACAAGATCCTTAACTGCTGAGCTCCAGGCGTAAAGGGGAAACCCCTCCAGCCGCTGCTTCCAGCTCAGATAGATTGGTGTTGAAAGGAAGAACGCGTGGCTGCCTCCCTTGCACGGCCTCAGAGGATCACGAGTGAAACCTCCCCCTCAGACCGGGGCATCTCAGCACCACAGAATCACGATTACTGCTGTCACATATCCGACAGCAACAAGTCCAGCTGTCCCCAGCACTGCCAAGGCCACCGCTGTCCGTGTCCCCAGGTGCCACAGGGCTGTGAAACCCACGCAGGGACGGGACTGCACCTGTGCCAGGGCTGAGCACAGCGAGGTTTGGTGGTGAGATTGTCCCTAACACCCAACTCACACCTCCTCTGACACAGCTTGAGGATGTTTCCTCTCCTCCTTGCTCCCTGGGAGAAGGGACCAGCACCTGGAGAAGCTGTTCCCATGCTGTGTGTGCCCTGGAAGGTGAGCTGAGCTGGGACAGGGACTCCCTGGGCCAAACCCTGACTGCCACTGCTGCCTTGGGCAGGCTGGGCTGGAACAGAGGCTGGACAGAGACAGAGAATAAAGTAAATATGTATTAAAAGGCCTTTAAGGATTCACCTTGGGGCAGGACAAGAGTCTGGGCAGGGCTGCACCCAAGGTGGAACCAAAAAGAATTGACACAAAATGGTCACAAAATGGTCACAAAATGGACAAAAAATGGACAAAAAATGGACACAAAATGGTCACAAAATGGGCACAAAATGGACACAAAATGGGCACAAAATGGACACAAAATGGACACAGAATGGTCACACAATGGAGCCCCAGTCACGAGGTCTCACACTTTGATAAGTTTGGGTCCATTTGCACCTTGGGGTTTCATTGTCCAATTCCAGCTCCAGGTTCTGCAGTCCCATCCTTCTTGTTTTCTCCCCTCAGCCACCGCTGTTTGTGCTTTTGGGCTGAACACTTGTCCCAGTTGTCCTTGGTGTGCAGCAGGAGCAGGATTTGTTTTGTGTGGCTGCTGTGTGCAGAGAGCTGAGTGAGCCTGAGTGTGAGCTCAGAGCTGCGCCTGGGCAGCGCACAACATGGAACACAGGGAAGATAAAACTGAAGGTATCAGCACAGGCTGATGCAAACCTGGCTTTGGTTAGGCCCAGCCCAGAGCTGCGAGCAGGACCCTCCCCTGCTGCACCACACAAGTGAACGGAAGCGCAGCCACAGCCACAGCTTGGAAGCTGCTGAAGGGAATATTTAAGGACTGAGAGCACACAGGGTGTCTGTGGTTTGTGCTCGTGCTGGCTGAGGAGCAGGACTGCCTCCCCACAGGGAAGGCCACTGCTGAGGGTCTGGCATCCCTTGAGGCACCCACAGACCAAATTAAGGCTGAGGATTTGATTTCACCGCAGTCTTGACCCCTCTGATGCCGGCAGGGCAGAGCTGGAAGTGGATTGGCATTAATTTGCTTTAACAGCACGGGTGACCCCACGACATCCCACGGCATTCCGTGACGCTGCTCCAGCCCCCGTGTGTGGTGAATAAAATCAAAAGGGTGCAGAGTAATAGGAGTTTATAATAAGTTAAACAGTTGTCTGTATTAATGTTCTTTGTTACCAGTTCTGTGTACCAATGTTAATGCTACCTGTCCTTGTTATCTGTTCCTACCCCCAGACTCCAGTTCTGTACTTAGTGATGTTCATTCCCTTACCTTATTCCAAGTTAGGCTCCAAAACCCCATAGTTCTTTCCCAGTTCCTCCTTACCTTGTTCCAAGTGAAGCATCCGCTGCTCCCCGGCTGGCCCGCCGAGCTATCAACTTGTGCCTCATCTGCCGCTACGTCCATCAAAGCACCGACACCGCCTACCTCCCATCAGCTCCTCCTCATCTGCCCATCAACCTGACGGCACCGCCCAGGTCCTGACTATTCTCCATCGAGCACCACCCAGCATGGAAATAAGGGGGACTCCCAAGGTGCACCTCTCAACCAGAAGTGTGGTGAATACCAACAACCCCTAATAACAACGAGCCGACACAAACTCCGACAAAATGAGAGGCATTAGCGGGTGAGGAAGACCTTCAAACATTCGTAAACCCCTTCTGACGGATCCCTAAGTTCTCACCCTGACCTTAGAAGCACCTACTGGGAGACACCCCCTGGACCTGAGGACCCCAAAGCGAGATCTAAGGGACTCTTGTGAGGTCAGGGTTCTGATTCTGCGGCTGCACAGCAGATTCGTCGTGGATCTCCTCGTCAGCGGTGCCCACTGGGAGAAGGGGTGGCGTAGGCCTCCCCCAGCCTTCCCTAAAAAGAGCTGAATAATAAAGGCATTGAAAGGAGTAAAAACGACCTCCTGCCCTGTTCCTTTATAACGCCATGGGGTCCCTCTGGGGACGCCCCCACGCCATCCCCGTGCTCCCCTCGCTCTGCACCTGCAGGGACCAGCCCTGCCCAGCCCTGCCCAGCCTCCTGGGGGCTGCCTGCCCAGGGCCCTGCTGAGCTGGCAGCGACAGCAGCACCGGGATTTGAAGGATTTATTGATCAGCGGGGTGTTGTTGGCTCAGCTCTCCACACACCCCAGAAAATCGCTGCTTCCTTCCCCTCTAAAGGTTCAACGTTGGTGCCAGGGCACTCGTCCCCAGGACAAACCTGCAGCAGAACACCAGCCCAGGTTTGACACTCACCCACAAAGAGCCATGGTGCTTCATGGGCCGACAGCAGCGTTCCTGTACAAACCCAACCCAAATGCAGCGTTTACGGAATCAGAGAGTGGCTGGGGCTGGAGGGGACTATGGAGATCCTCTCTGACCTAATGCAACTCAGGCACTGGAAACAAAAACCTGCGTTTGTTTCTGACCTCAGAACTCTACAGAACCAGTGACTGCTGGCGAGAAGAAACGCACCGGGTCTGTTTCACAGGGAAACGGTGAAATGTGCTTTAAAAACAGTTTTAAGTGTTGCAGTACTGTTGGAGTCCAGGGCATTCCTTTGGCTGCCCTGGAGGGTCGGGGACCTGGGCAGGGGGGTCTGGGACCCCAGCCCAGAGCCCAGAGCTCAGAGAGACACTGGCTTTGAGCTCAGTCCATGGGAAAAACTTCCTACACTGAGAGAAGGTTTACAGGCCACAAGAATGTGAAAAATAGTAGTTTAGCTTATCACAGGGTGAGAAAATAGTAAATTTAGGTTCCTAGCATTGAAGTGAATGGGGACAAGATGGACAATCTGGGGACAGTCTCCTTCTTCTTCTCCTTCTCCTTCCCTCACTCCATTTCAGCAGTGACGTTGGCACAAAGTAGTCAGTGAGGATTGGGTCAGAGTAGAGATGACCTTTTTAGTAATAGTGATAGACATTGGGTAAGAAATAGTAAACAAGAAATAGGTAGTAATTAGTATAAAAGATAAGGACAGCCCAGCTCGGGGGGAGACGTGAGGAATCCATGCAGCTGCGAACATCTTGTCGGACTCTGAGAAAATTGTAAGATAAGAAACAATAAACGAAGTGTGCAACATTGAAAAATCTAAACCTGAGAACTCCGTCTCTTCCTTCGGCTTGGCTCGGAGCTGTGCAGGGGAGCAAGGACCCTGAAACCACCTCAATGTTGGGGAAAGCTCTCGACACAGTACCAAACTCCTTCTCCCTGGCAGCTTTCCTGACTGTGCTGGAGCCTTTGCACAGATATTTTTCAAGGTCAAGAGCCAACTGAAATTTGACAGGTTTTGGAACTGAGATGTTTGAAATCTGGGATCTGTAGCAAGACAAGGAATCTCTCTCTGCTTTTTGCTTTGCGCTCCAGCAGCTTTCTCATTTTCAAGGCACCACTTTGGTCACAGTGTTCCCCACTGTGGACAGGACTGCACCAGCAATTCCCCTGCCTTTAACCCATTTATTTTATTTTGGGGGTGAAAGTGAGGCACATTGTGGATGGTGATCCCTGCACTGAGGCAGAGGCGATGAACCTGCTGAGGTCTCGGATTGCAACTGAGGGTCTAGGAAATGAGACTTTTACCATAAAAAATCCTTAATCCATTTAGCTAAAATGAGGCTTGGTACACCTTAGGCAAATCACTGAACTCATTTTTGCTGCTCAGAATGAGAATAAATACCACTCAGAATGGGAACAAACACGGCCCCTGTGCCCTGCCTCCACAAGCTGGCGGGTGTGTGGGCTCTGCGGAGCCCCTGGGTGTCCTGTTGGGTGACTGTGGATGAACTTGGGCGGGAGCATGGGGCTGCTGCCGTTAAACGAGCGGAAAAGCGATAACGAATCAAATACACGTTGCTGCAGAGAAAACAATGAGTGATACACGTGGCTGCCACTGGAACCAGCCCTGCTGGGGGCCTTGGAGGCCAGGGTCAGCCTGCTGATGTCTCACACCCGGGCTTGAACGGTGGGTCGTTCTTTCACTGATCATTTCCTCGCCAAATAACAGTGCCACGTGTTGCCTCCAAGCAACAAGAAATCAAGCCAAGCCACTGAAAGAAAGCTCTTGTGCTCCATCTCAGCATGGCATTCGATTTTCCTGGCTATTTTTAGAGAGTAACGTGCTCACTCGCGTGGCTCACTGCACCAGGCTGGCCCAGGCTGCAGCGCTGCTCTGGGGGACGTGGTTCTGGTGCCTCCAGTTGATGTTCCAAACTGATGCCCAAGAGATTTTTTAGCTCCGGGAAGGCAGCTGCTCTGGAGCATTTTCAGGATTTGATAACAACAGTTTATTTAAATGCCGTTCCGTGGTTCTTTTGAGAATGATTTTTCACTGACATGTTTACTCAAAGTAAGGTCAAATACACAGTTAAGGAATAAAGACACTCCATGAATGCTGAAGCGCAGCACTTGGGTTTATTTCTGTATTTATTTCTGTACTTCCTTTTGGAGATTTTGCACTAGTATGAATTTTAATGGAGAATAAACCTCCAAGATGAATTTCATTATACATGTGTCATTCAGAAGAACACATTCAGTATACATCTTTCCACCTGAGTCCGGATTTATTGTCACACCACGGTAGAACTCCACCTACCTCCTCCTTGCAGGGGATTTACACGGGAAGTTCCGGCAGGATCTGAGGAAAAATTCTTCTGCTGTGTGGGTGATGGAGCACTGGAGCTGCTGCCCAAGGAGGCTGTGGAGTTCCCTTCTCTGGAGCTGGCCCTGTGTCACCTGCTCTGGATGAACCTGCTCGAGCAGGACCAGCCCAGCAGCAGGGATTCTGGGGCTTCCCAAAGGTGACACACCTGGGGTGGGTTCTCATTTCTTCGACCACCCCCCTTCCATTGCCAGTCAGAGATGCTGATTTTTGCCTTTATCTCGCATTTTGCACAAACCTGGGGACAGTGATGTGAGGGTGTAGAAATTGCTTCTTTCTCCTGCTGTTGCTGACTCCAGGACGGTGTGCATAAATGTAGACAAGAGATCTCTGAAGTTAGGTTTTAGAAGATGAGGTTTATTGTAAGGGATGTGGGGGCCTTGCTCTGAGCTGCCAGGCTGCAGCTCGTGGCAAGGCCTAGGGAGAGGGGGAAGGGAGAGGTAGGGAGAGGAAATTCCAAGAGAGGAAAGTCCTCTGGAAAGGGTGCAAGTGAAGAGAGGCAAAGAGCAAAGAGTGAAGAGCAAAGGGCAAAGAGCAGAGAGCCAAGAGCAAAGAGCAAAGAGCAAAGAGCAGAGAGCCAAGAGCAAAGAGCAGAGAGCAAAGAGCAGAGAGCCAAGAGCAAAGAGCAGAGAGCAAAGAGGCCGAGCCACCTTTGCAGCCCCCTGATAAGGGGTCTCGAGGTGGGCTGGAACAGGACTTGTGCCAATGGGGTCACAGATACCTGATACTTCAGGGGAGGGGTACAGGTGTGGGATGAACCATACATTGAGGTGAGACAGAACATTCCATTTGACCTCTGGATCTGGTTGCAGGTAACCTTCAGCTGTCACAGAACTGTTTTCCCAGACATCCAGTATCTAACACATCTCAAACATCAAAACTTACTTTCAATTCTATCTCACCTACAGGTTTCTCATTCTCAGAATACAGGCAATCATATTTATAGGGTTTCTTGGCTTCCTCCTCCCCAACATGAGGGTGTTCTGTATTTTATGGGGTCTTGCCTGAAAGCGCTGTAAGAGAATTTGGGGCGGGGAGCTTGGAGCCCCATTTAGCGCCCATCATTTCACCCTCGTTGTCCCAGCAAGCGGCTCTGGGGCAGGTGAACACCCTCACACCTGGTCCCTTACCTGCTGCCTCCTCACCCCGTGCCCGGTGGGGCTCAGCAGGGTGGGAGCAGCAGGCACAGGGAGCGGGCATCAGGGGATGTTCTGCCCAAGGTGCTGCACTGGGGCAGTGACAGCAGAGGGGACACGGAACAGAGCAACGCACAGACACGGCAGCCACAGGTGGGGAAAGCAGAGCTGGACGGAGCCCGGATGCTGCTGATACCTTCAGTTTTCTCTTTGCTGCATTCCATGTTCTGTGCTGCCCAGGTGCATCTCTGAGCTCACACTCAGGCTCACTCAGCTCTCTGCACACAGCAGCCACACAAAACAAATCCTGCTCCTGCTGCACACCAAGGACAACTGGGACAAGTGTTCAGCCCAAAAGCACAAACAGCGGTGGCTGAGGGGAGAAAACAAGGATGGGACTGCAGAACCTGGAGCTGGAACTGGACAATGAAACCCCAAGGTGCAAATGGACCCAAACTTATCAAAGTGTGAGACCTCGTGACTGGGGCTCCATTGTGTCCATTTTGTGTCTGTTTTGTGTCCGTCTTGTGTCCATTTTGTGACCATTTTTGGTCCATTTTGTGTCCATTTTGTGATCATTCTGTGTCCATTTTGTGACCATTTTTGGTCCATTTTGTGTCCATTTTGTGTCCAGTTTGTGATCATTCTGTGTCCATTTTGTGTCCATTTTGTGACCATTTTGTGACCATTTTAGGTCCATTTTGGGTCCATTTTGGGTCCATTCTGTGACCATTCTGGTCCCACCTTGGGTGCAGCCCTGGCCAGACTCTTGTTCTGCCCAAGGTGAATCCTAGAGGCCTTTTAATAAATCTCTCCTTTACTCTCTGTCTCTGTCCAGCCTCTGCTCCAGCCCAGCCTGCCCCAGGCAGCAGTGCCAGGAGGATGAAGGCACAGGAGGCAGCGCTGAGGATCAGATGCCCATGGTGGGAGGCACCACGAGGCTGTGGCAGATGTTGCCCTGATGCTGGCACAGCCCAGGCGGGCGATGCTTGAGCTCCTCCAGCAGCACCAAATGCCTCCTGTCACCTGCTCTGGTCTGCGAGGAGCACAGATTACAAACCCCGTGGTGTGCCCTGTGCCCTGCTACGTGTAAAAACCAACACCCACATCTCCTCCTCACGTGATTTCAACACAGTGTTTGCACGGCTCTCTTCCACTTCAAGCAGAGTGACCGGAGGCAGAATCAGCTCCTGTTGCATGAATACTGTGATATTTTTGTGCTCTGTGAGTCCAGAGCGCAAGGAAGAAGTCGGGCAGTGAGAGAGGAATGGTCAAGAGTTTGCAGAGATGAACAAGATGTTCTCAGCACTGAGAATGAGGAGTTCTCGGGCTCCTGGGCTCACACCAGGACACAGAGCAAAATTAACTCCAGGTCTGGAGCTGGCTGCCCATATTCCTCGTCTCCAAACTTCTCTCTCCCTCCACTTTCAGCTCTGAGACCCAGTTCAATTTGCTTCCCAGCACTTTTCAGAGCAAATCTAGCAGAACTGAAATTTCACCAGGCAGTTGGAAAGACCTTAGTGTCAGAGGAAAAACCTGGGCGAGATGGAATTCTCCCTCCAGCCAAAGGAAGGGAGGTGCTGCTGCCTTGGAGAGGCCCCAAGAGCCCCAGAGGCTGAATCCGACCCGGAGTCACACAAATTGAGGTGGGATGTGACTGTTCTCAGCAGCTTCTGCATTAACACTCAAATGTCTTAAATCTCAAAACTCCAACCAAAAGGAATTATCCACAGCGCAGGAGGAAGTGGTGCAAGTGCTGAAAAACTGTGATGTTGTTCTCACCAAAATATTGACTGTGTGTATGAAAAAGCAACTGTACCTTCAACAACAGATTGGATTTCCTGTTCACACTCAGCTTCATGTCTAAAATATCCTGAGCCAAGAAAGTGTCCAGGGAAACACAATATGACAGTGGATCGTCTTTAAAAATAAAATTAATCAAAATAAGACCTGATTCTAGAAGAAGAAGGAGAAGAAGAACTATTATCTAACCATAACTACTATTCTCTAATAGTAACAACCATTTCTGCCATTTTTTAAAAGGTGTTCAGTATAAATATTGCATGAAACAAACCCAGGTGTGAGGTGTTAACAGAAAGAAATCTTACCAGTGCTGGAAGCTGGCAGCTGTGCTGCCATGCCAACAGCTCGGCCTCCCTGGCTAAATGTGAATCTTAAACTGCAAATAAACAGGGATCCGGTGGGAATCTCAGGGCACCCGGGAGCTCTGCACCAACGGCATCCCTCAGCTTCAGTCCCCTTCTTCCAGAATCTGCCAGAGCCCTTCCTCCACTGTAATATATGTCCCAAAGTTAATTCGTGTTAAGCAATAGAATATGTAATTCATTCGTGGCAGAATGTAGTAATGTATCATATAGCATTTATCTACTTTAAATTGGGTTTAAAGCAATAAACTAAAAAGTAAATACAGGGCTAACTGAGACGAAAGCTGCATGGAGGGGCACAGGAATCTTTGCTGGGAATCGTTGCAAAGACAACATAAAAAACGGAAAAGGGAGATGGGGGCCCTGATGATCTGATTGTATCAGATCACTATCTTATCTTATCTTATCTTGTCTTGTCTTATCTTATCTTATCTTATCTGTTCTGGCCCGATGTTACCATTTCCAAAACTTCTCCGGACGCAGCAATCAGGACGTTGTTCAGATATTCACCGGACCCCGGACGCGGACATGAATATCTAATGAAGCTGCCGTGAGGCAGGAGCCACACGGTCTCAGTCAGCCCTCAGCGAAAGACTGCATAAAAATCCTCAGCTTGGGACCCAATTTGTGAACAGAGGGGGTGACAGGCTGGCAGAGTTGGTTACCGCGTTCACCCAGTGCCAAAATCCCGGGATTCGACGCTGTCCCTTTTAATTGTGCCTACTGGAGACTGTGTTTGAGTCTCAAAATAAAATTCTAAATTTTGATGCATTGAATTTGGCTTATCGTGTTTATTACATCCACCATCTACCAGATCCTTTCCTGCATGATCCGTGCTCACCACGAAACTCCTGAATACATGAGCGCACAGACGATGCAGCTTTAAGGGTGCGGCTCGCACAGCTTTGCCCGGCGGCTCCTCGGATTCTTCCTCAGGAAATCTTTCCGTTTGCCTTTAAACTCAGAGCAATTCCCTAAAGCCCAGCCTGCCCCAGACTGCGGGAGGCTCTGCAGAGCTCTGGGGGTCGTCTGGGGGGTTTGGAGGGAGGGGGCTGCAGCCTTGAAACATGATTTTAAAGAGTTAAGATTTCAGCTAAGGGTTAGAAGCAATTTATATCGATCAAGATGTAAGTTAGATTAGGAAATGGTAGGTTAATGATTATTAGATGCCCAAGCTAGAGCTGACTGTTCTATTATGAGCTTGTTTATAGAAAAAGTGGAGTAAGTGAAGCGTCATAAGAACAGATTGAAACCAGTAAGAACAATGGCCAGCACCTGGACTTGGTATCAATCAATCACGAAGCAGAGGACCTTGGACAGTGCCAGAGGGTCACAGAGACCTGATGAAGACTCTCCTGACTTCATCCTTTGAGACCACTGACCCAATTCGAGACCACTGACCCAATTTGAGACCACTGACCCAATTCGAGACCACCGACCCAATTTGAGACCCCCGACCCAATTCAAGAGAAGGATTGCACACACATGAAGGACCCATAGCCTCATTTTAATACACAGCGGGGATGGGAGGTGCTGGGGTTATGCATATGTATTGTAGGTAAGATCTTGGAAAATAAACAGAGAGCAAAGAGCCTTGTTCGGGGCGGCCACGCCTTTGGGAGATTACTCCCGTGCCCCCGCCGGTGAATGAACATACCACTGAATAACTTTAATTAGTTAGAGGGTCTTTGTCCGTGACTGTATCTGTTTTTAATGACTCAGCCTCCCCCAGGTCACCGTGCCGCTGCAGGGATGTCAGGGCAGCAGAGCGGGGGACGCAGGATCGGAGGACCGAGATCCCGGGTGATTCCGGGGGTCCCCAGCAGAAATGACATCGCGGTCGGGTTTCTACTGCTGGAGGCCTCGTCCGCCGCTCTCGGCGGGGCCAGCGGGCGGTGCTGGGGGCGGTCCGGGCCGGCATCGCCCCCCGAGCATCGCCCGGTGCCGGGGCTCGCTGCGGTCCCGGCTGCGCTCCCGAGGGGCGGCTTCTCCCTGATCATCGCTGCCGGAGAGCTCGGCAGCTCAGAGATCGCTCTGGCCCCAAACCCCCGGCACCAACAGCTCCCCAGCTCCGGCCGGGGGAGGAGGCGAGGCGGGGGCGGTGGAGCAGGGGGCCCTCCGCGGCATCAGGGGGGGCAGATGCTCCTTGTCCCGCTGGGCAGCTCCGGCTGCCCTGGGTGCTGTTCCACCCGCCCTGGGTGCTGTTCCATCTGCCCTGGGTGTTCTCCACATGCTCTGGGTGCTCTCTGTCTGTCCTGGGTACTGTTCCACCTCTCCTGGGTGCTGTTCCACCCGCCCTGGGTGCTGTTCCACCTGTCCTGGGTGCTGTTCCACCTGCCCCGGGTGCTGTTCCATCTGCCCTGGGTGCTGTTCCACCCGCCCTGGGTGCTCTCCACCTGCCCTGGGTGCTGTTCCACCTGCCCTGAGTGTTGTTCCATCTGCCCTGGGTGCTGTTCCATCTGCCCTGGGTGCTGTTCCACCTGCCCTGGGTGCTGTTCCATCTGCCTTGGGTGCTCTCTATCTGTCCTGGGTGTTGCTCCACCTGTCCTGGGTGCTGTTCCATCTGCCCTGGGTGCTCTCCACATGCTCTGGGTGCTCTCTGTCTGTTCTGGGTGCTGTTCCATCTGCCCTGGGTGCTCTCCACACGTTCTGGGTGCTGTTCCATCTGTCCTGGGTGCTCTCTGTCTGTTCTGGGTGCTGTTCCATCTGCCCTGGGTGCTCTCCACATGTCCTGCGTGCTGTTCCACCTCTCCTGGGTGCTCTCCACCTGTCCTGGGTGCTGTTCCACCTCTCCTGGGTGCTCTCCACCTGCCCCGGGTGCTGCTCCACCTGTCCTGGGTGCTGTTCCATCTGTCCTGGGTGCTGTTCCACCTCTCCTGGGTGCTCTCTGTCTGTCTTGGGTGCTGTTCCACCTGCCCTCGGTGCTGTTCCACCCGCCCTGGGTGCTGTTCCACCTGTCCTGGGTGCTGTTCCACCCGCCCTGGGTGCTGTTCCACCCGCCCTGGGTGCTGTTCCATCTGTCCTGGGTGCTGTTCCACCTGCCCTGGGTGCTGCTCCACCCGCCCTGGGTGCTGTTCCATCTGTCCTGGGTGCTGTTCCATCTGTCCTGGGTGCTGTTCCACCTGCCCTGGGTGCTCTCCACATGCTCTGGGTGCTCTCTGTCTGTTCTGGGTGCTGTTCCACCTGTCCTGGGTGCTCTCCACACGTTCTGGGTGCTGTTCCACCTCTCCTGGGTGCTCTCCACCTGCCCTGGGTGCTCTCCATAGCCCCTGGGTGCTCCCCCCAAGGCGCCCCATCCCTCCGTGCCCCCCCAGCACTGACAGGACGGAGCCCAGGCTATGGCAGGGCACAGGCAGATTTTGGGAACACGGCAGGAGTGAGGAGCCCTGCAATCCGCTCTGGCACAAGCAGCCGGGCGTGCACGGGGTGGATCTGCCAACAGCGCGCTCGCTATTTATAGCGAGCCCTGATTTGAATAATTATTGTTCCGCAGATCGCTCCGGGTGATTAGTTGGGTAAAAGGGATTTGGAAGAGTTTCCCCCAGGGAATGCCAGAGGAGGTCTGTGGGCTCGGCTGCTCCAGGGGTGGGAGGAAGAGCTCGGGGCTCAGGATCCGTCCCTGAGCAGGGAGGTAACATTGCTGCCCATGGCCGGGCACTGAAACAGGGTGACCTTTAGGGTGCCTCCCAAACCCACACCTGTTACCCTGGTTTTTCTGAGTTTCTTTATCAGCCTTTTGATTTTCATAAATGGAGTCCAGATGTCACCGAGACACACAAAGCAATCACACGCAGACAGGAGATTTTCGCAGAGGTTCTTCTGATCCAGCTCACAGCTGAGAGAGCTGAGAGAAGAAGAGACCCCTTTGTTTATTTTTTACTTTTTATACATTTGTGGGTCCAGCAGAAGATTGGCTTTTTGGGGTTTCCACCCCTCAGCCTCAGTGGCCAGACCAGCTGTCAGTTACAATTGTTTTCAGGTTAGAAACATGCAAATAAAGGACAGAGAATGAAAAACAAAGGATTTGTTTATATTACATCTGTGGGGAAAGGTAGAAAACTGCTCTAATATTGTACAGTAACTAACAGATCTGACTCCATTTATGAAAATCAAAAGGCTAATAAAGAAACTCAGAAAACCCAGGGTAACACACACCCTGCAGTGACACGGATCTGTTCATGCCTGGAGCCCCTGGGTGGGGGTGGCCACCCCTCCCTGCAGCCCGCAGGAATCTCGCCGTGCTCGGTGCTGGCACCCATCCCTCTGCAGGCTGGGTCCTCCCAGCACCAGAGAAGCTCCAGCCACCAGCAGTGGGGCTGGCACCCCCAGCGCAGCAACACGGGAGGATTTTGACTGTAACAAAGGTAATAATTCCACAGGGGCAGTGGTGGTGCTCAGCATCCAACACCCCTAAACCCCGAGGCAGGAGGGCCACCCTGCTGAGTCTGGGTTGGGATTGCAGCTCTTACAGGAACCGTGGAGTCACAGTCACGAAACCACGGAGGGGCTGGAAGGGGCCTCAAAGCTCCTCCCAACCTCCTGCCACCTCCCACTGTCCCAGGCTGCTCCCAGCCCCAGTGT
Source organism: Delichon dasypus (assembly GCA_037837765.1). Taxonomy (NCBI): domain Eukaryota; kingdom Metazoa; phylum Chordata; class Aves; order Passeriformes; family Hirundinidae; genus Delichon; species Delichon dasypus. The sequence continues at coordinate 120,699,333 of JBBAXF010000002.1, forward strand.
CCAACCTGGCCTTGGGCACTGCCAGGGATCCAGGGGCAGCCACAGCTGCTCTGGGCACCCTGTGCCAGGGCCTCAGCACCCTGCCAGGGAACAATTCCTGATTCCCAAGAATTCCAAACCTAAATCCCTGTGGAGGAATCATCAGAGTGATCACTCGAGGATTCATCCACCCTGTGCCAGGGCCTCAACACCCTGCCAGGGAAGGGTTTCCTGACAACGTCTGACCTCTTTTGGTGTAAAACCATTCCCTTTGCTCCATCACTCTCTGCTCCTGTAAAAAATCGCTCTCTGCTTGGACTGCTAATCCAGATCAATCCAAACCATGGGAGGCCACCTCACCTGTGGGGCAGAGAACCACGGCATGGGAAAGGCGGGCTGGAGGGGCTCCAGGACCATTCCCACCTCAATCTGCCACAGCCAAGTCCCCTGAAAACCCCCTGGGACTTCCCTTTCTGCTGCAGACCCCTCTGCCCTGGTTCAGCAAACCCCCCCCCATCCTGCTGGGTTTGCTTCAGGGCAGCGAAACGCCCTGCACGTTCCCACCCCAGGCAGCCTTGGTGTCCTCCCGGGGTTCTGCTGCCCACACCTCTCCTCTCACGGGCTCCCCCGCATATCTGGGCAGCACCCGTGCTCAGTTCCCAGAGCAGACACCCTCCAGCGCCTCAGCAGAACAAGTATTTACCCAGCTGAGACAAAGGGTGTTTGCTTCAAAAGAAAACCGAAAGGAGGCAAATGCGTCTCAGCAACTCATGGTTCATTTCTTGTTTGTGTGCTGCGTGGAAAGAACTCTTCACGGTCCCTGGGTCACTGCTAAATTTCATCTGCAAAATCCACAAAGCAGCGTTCACAGGGGGACCAGAAAGACCCGGGTGCGGAGCCACACCGCTCCGTTTGTTTAGGCTCCACTCACAACTTTCAGGATGTTTGATGCTGACGTCAATTTTCTAAATGACAGAAGTTTTCTTCCCCTCAGAAATGTCCTGATCAGTTCACGGAGAGCCGCCTCTGTGCTCGGACAGCTCCCGAGGGACGTGGGCGGTGTCTGGTCCTGAGCAGCAGGAGCCCAGCAGTGTCTGCAACTCTGCGCTCTCCGCTTGGGCAGAGCCCCCTGCCACACACCGGGGACAGGACACCCCTGCCACGCCACCCCTGTCCCCACAAGTGACCCTGGGGACAGCAGCGGCAGTGTCCCCACCACCCTGCCAGCACCTGCCCGCAGCTCTGGCTCCGGATCACCCAGAGGTGATGGGATGGCAGAAGGAGAAACAGCTCGAAATGAAATCAGGGAAGATCTAGATGGGAGATTGGGAATCAGGAATTGTTCCCTGGCAGGGTGCTGAGGCCCTGGCACAGGGTGCCCAGAGCAGCTGTGGCTGCCCCTGGATCCCTGGCAGTGCCCAAGGCCAGGTTGGACACTGGGGCTGGGAGCAGCCTGGGACAGTGGGAGGTGTCCCTGTCATGGCAGGGGTGGGAATGGGGGGATTTATGGTCCCTCCCAACCCAAACCATTCCATGATTCCATGATTCAGGGAGGAATTTCTCACTGAGGAAGCAAAGAAGTGGTTTCCTGACTTCTCATCTGGGCACTTGGCTCCTCCTCCTGGCACCCAGTGCACCCACCTGTCAACAAATGTCAGTTAAATGTTAACTAAAGCTAAAATGCTTCTGTTTAAGCAGTGTTTCCCAAAACCCACATGGAATTCTCCTCTCTCTGAAATGGGCTTTATGTCAGCGCTCCTGGGACTGATTTTCTATTCATTCATGGAAGGACCACAGCTGGTGATGCTCACAGGAAGGTGAATGGAAAAGAGTCATGAATTCTGTTCTGGGTGGTCTTGGAAAATTATGGAATCCCTTCAGACTCCGATCTTTTGGCTCAATGCAGATTCGCCCGTCAGAAAGTGATCGCTGCTGTCCACACGTCCCTAAACCCATTCTGGGAATTTTGAGCTGCTACAAACGAGCGTTTATCCATAAACCTTCAGTGCTAGGTGGTGTTCTCCTGCAGGTCACAGAGTCCGGTGTGAAAAGGAGAAGATTTAAGGGAAAAACAGATCAAATCTGGCACTGGCAGCTGCTGGAAGGTCAGCAGAGCAGGGCTCAAGCAGCCCAGGAGGATTGTAGAGACACCCACGAGTCGGACCTGGCTGTTCCCTGGGCTTTGGTGATCCTGGTGGGTCCCTTCCAGCCCAGGAGGTTCTGTGATTCTGTGACCTCCCCTTGCTCAGAAGAGCCCCTCCAGGGCTCAGAAATACCGTGGATTATCACACTGCAAACACGCACAGAAGTAGAGCTGGGGGACAAAGCGGGTGTGAGGACAGGACAGCTTCTCAGCCCCTTAAAGGTCTTGCTGAGAAAACAACATTGTACCCAAAAACTTCCCCTCTCCACGCAGGCATGGAGAAATGGGCATAGCAATTGCTGAGAAACCTGCTGTTGTTCTCATGAGCCCCTCACCGCAGTTAATTATTCTCATTATTCAAAATAAGGCTTTTATTTCTAATCAGAGTAAGTCTGGCTTTGTTTTCCCTTCATTCCAATTCATCCTTCTCAAGGGCATTAAACAACCCTCAGCATCAGATGTTTACTCCTGAGACATCCACGGTGAAGATGCCTCAGCAGCTCTTTAAAAGTCAATGTTTTGTGCCCTGTGGAGAAGGGGTGTTTTCTCCAGTGCTGGAATAGTGTCTGTTCTGTCTTCCTCCTCACCACCTCCATTGCTTCTTTTCAAACGCTGACCCCAAACCAGAGATCAAAAGGGACTGGGGACAAGGGCTGCAGGGACAGGACACAGGGAATGGCTCCCAGTGCCAGAGGGCAGGGCTGGATGGGAGATTGGGAATCAGGAATTGTTCCCTGGCAGGGTGTTGAGGCCCTGGCACAGGGTGCCCAGAGCAGCTGTGGCTGCCCCTGGATCCCTGGCAGTGCCCAAGGCCAGGTTGGACACTGGGGCTGGGAGCAGCCTGGGACAGTGGGAGGTGTCCCTGCCATGGCAGGGGTGGCACCGGGTGGGATTTATGGTCCCTCCAAGCCCAACCATTCCAGGGTTCTAAGCCAGAGCATCCCTTGGATACCCCCAGCCTTTGAGAGGCTCTACAGAAACAGCTCCTGTCTGAGAGCCATGAACTGCTGACCTCTGGAAGGGGCTGGGGCCGGAGCCGAGACCCCCCCATGGCAAGGACACCCATCAGGACACAGGTGAGAGGAACTGGGGCAGTGCCACTGCCAGCTGCCATTGCAGCCTGTCCCTTGTGCTTCCTGTGACTAAAAAATGGCAAAACTCCAGCGTCACAGGCCTTGGACAGAGGTGGCACAGCCTGACCCACAGCAGCGACCCACAGAGCTGTGGGGCAGCCCAGGCCCCAGGGATGGCTGGAGTCTGCATCAGCCTCATTAGCAACGATTTTATGCTTGTGTTCACACAGCTGAGAGCAGTCACACAGCATCTGACCCAGCATCTGGCCGGTCCCTGCAGGGCTCTCCAGGAATATCCACAAAACGAGACCTATCCTGGAGCCAGGTTCTGCAGTTGGCCAAAGTCCACCAGCAGCTGCTTTACTTGTTATTCAGTAATTTGTTTGGGTGACGTAATGAGCTCTGCATCCCGATCTTGTGAATATAAAAGGCACTCAGGCTGCATCAGCCCCTGGGGTAACTTTTTTCGGGCTTGGGGTAACTTTATCACCCCATGTGGATGCATCAGAAAATGAAATCTCGTGTCTCCACGGAAGCCGAATGCCCAAACGAGCGCTGATTGCCGTTAATTGCATTCCTGCCCTTTTACACTTTATTGATCAAGTCTCATATTCGCTTTGCCATTATTTTATTTGAATCTAAAGGCAAATGCAGCTGTTTCAGATTTCTCTGGCAATGCCATTTCCCTGTTAAATTCAAGCACATAAACCTGTGGTTCTCCTGACCTAAGTCATAAACTTTCTTTGGTTTTTTTCCCAGAGACACCCGAGGAAGGTTTGCTTGACAGCGAAAGAGAGGAGAGGTCACTCCGGGCTCGGGGGCTGCCCTCCCTCCCTGCCAGGACGCAGCTGGCTGCAGGGCAGGGTGGAGATGCAGGGTTCAGAGCTGTGCAGCCAGGTGTCCCCTCGGGGGTGAAGGACGCCCGTGGGACCCTGCCTGGCGGGGGCTGACGTGTCCCCACACAGCACATCACAGCACTCCTCACTGGCAGGAGCTGTGGAGTCACAGAATCACAGAGCTGCACAAGGTTTGGACTGCTAGAAAATTAGATTTAAGGTCTTAGTGCATAGTAATGCGTATGAGTCGAGATGGAGGATTTGGGGTGTGTCTGAGTCCTTCTTGTCCTCCTTCTTCGTGGGTTTGGGTGGTTTTCTGTTCCCATTGCGGGCCTTGGGTGGTCATTATTGTGTCAAAAGTATAAGAAATAGAGGTGTCACCTCGTTACTGGGGCATTATCACTTAAACAACCTTGGAAAGAGCTAGAAGCTCTCCATTTTACCTTGTTTCCCCAGCTTGCTAGTTGGAGCTCACGGCTGGTGAGCCTGTAAATACTGTAAAAGGATGAGATGTAATGAACACCCCAAGTCCAAACCCAAGCTTGGCATTTCCCCAGCATTATTCATCCTGACCTTGGCAGAGAAGAAAAGAAACCAAAACCTTTACGGGGGGAATCTTCACGTCTCTTTCATCCCTGCCATGGCAGGGACACCTCCCACGGTCCCAGCTTGCTCAGAGCCCCAGTGTCCAGCCCAGCCGCGGGCACTGCCAGGGATCCAGGGGAGTCCACGGCTGCTTTGGGCACCCTGTGCCCAGTTAGAGTGGAAGGAGAAGGCTCAGAGAGCAGCTGGGTTGTTACCCTGGTTTTTCTGAGTTTCTTTATCAGCCTTTTGATTTTCATAAATGGAGTCAGATCTGTTAGTTACTGTAGAATATTAGAGCAGTTTTTCTACCTTTCCCACAGAAGTAATATAAACAAATCCTTTGTTTTTCATTCTCTGTCCTTTGTTTGCATATTTCTAACCTGAAAACAATTGTAACTGACAATTGGTCTGGGCACTGAGGCTGAGGGGTGGAAACCCCAAAAAGCCAATCTTCTGCCAGACCCACAAATGTATAAAAAGTAAAAGAATAAACAAAGGGGTCTCTTCTTCTCTCCGCTCTCTCAGCTGGGAGCTGGATCAGAAGAACCTCTGCGAAAATCTCCTGTCTGTGTGTGATTGCTGTGTGTGTCTCGGTGACACTGGGTGACACCCAGGGCTGGCTCAGGGCAGCTGGTTCATGGCCAGCGTTACCAGACACCGTAACTCCTGAGACACGTCTCAGCTGGGAATAGTAAATCCTGGCAGTTTGCTCATCAGGGTGCCCCAATGTCCTGGTTCCTCCATCCTGGTGAGGAACTGACATTTCTGCTGCTGGAGCCTTTGTGACAAGAGCATTTTCTGCCTGCAGCTGCTGGGAGCTAGAGCACAGCACACAATCAGCCGCTGAAGCTGGGAAAGCTTCTCAGCCAAGTCCAACCACTCACCAGCAGCGCCAAGGCCACCACTGACCCACGTCCCCAGGTGTCACATCCACGCAGCTGTGAAATCCCTGCAGGGACGGGCACTGCAAACCCCCCCGGGCAGCTGTGCCAGGGCTCAACCACCCTTCTGGGAAGGAGTTATCCCAAAACCCACCCTGAGCCTCCCCTGGCCCAGGCTGAGGCCGTTCCCTCTGCTCCTGTCCCTGTTCCCTGGGAGCACAGCCCGACCCCCCCGGCTGTCCCCTCCTGTCAGGGGCTTGTGCAGAGCCACAAGGTTCCCCCTGAGCCTCCTTTTCTCCAGGCTCAGCCCTTTCCCAGCTCCCTCAGGAATTCTCCAGCCCCTTCCCAGCTCCCTCAGGAATTCTCCAGCCCCTTCCCAGCTCCCTTCCCTGCCCTGGACACGCTCCAGTAGATTCACTGTGGATATGCAGAGACAAAAGCCTGGAAAGGCTGAAACGACAGTGCCACGTCCCAGCCTTGTTCTGTGCCCCCCTCCTGTGCCAGGCAAGGGACAGAGCCAGCCTGTGCTTGTGTCTGGCCCAGGGGCTGTGCTCAGCCCTGAGCCCGTGCCGAGGGCACACCAGCAGCTCATTTCCCTGGGTATTTCCTACAGGGGCACCAATCAACTGCTCTGACCTGCAGGCTGCCCCTGGAGGAACCTCAGTGAGCCCTCAGCACCCCGTCACTCCTCATCCTGCACAATTCACCTCCTGAGCCCGCGTCACAAGGAGGTTCCCGGGGCTGTGCAGGGCTGGCAGGGCTGTGTCCCTCTGCCCCTGCTCCTGCCCAGACTGCAAGTGCTTCAGGACCGAGAACTGTTTTAACTTTTGGGGAACCACAGTGGAGAGGAAACTGGAGCTCTGAGTCAGAGATCAGCAGGCATTCCTGATAAGAACCTCTTAGGTGGTTTTGTCCTCATTTCTGATTTTATGGGACCACTAGAACTGGACCTCCTAGAACCCTGCAGAGACCCTCAGCAGGCTGTGCAGTGAGGGCAGGGGAACTGCAGTCAGCAGTTCCTGACTGCCACGACCCTGCAGGGAGCTGCTGGGGACCTTTGGGACCAGCAAGAATCGCTAATCCATGAGAACAAACCAGCCGCCCAAAACTTCCCCTGAAGGCTGTTACCATCTCATTTCAGGCAAGGAGGTGGTGCTGTTTATTATCTGCCTGCCTGTGAAGCAGGATTTTTAATAGATTAACATTTCACAGAATCACAGAACCATCCTGGCTCGCCCCCTGCCATGGGCAGGGACGCCTTCAACTGGAGCAGGTTGCTCCAAGCTCCATCCAACCTGACCTGCAACACTCCCAGGGACGGGGCACCCCTGAGCTCCCCGTGGGCTCCTCATCCACCCCAGGTGAGCTCCATGCCCCCAGCCGCTCACTGACACTGAGGGGGACCCTCTCCTCTCTCCTCTCCTCTCCTCTCCTCTCCTCTCCTCTCCTCTCCTCTCCTCTCCTCTCCTCTCCTCTCCTCTCCTCCCCTCTCCTCTCCTCTCCTCTCCTCGGTCAGGGGTGAGAGGAGAGGCAGAGCCGAGCTCAGGCAGTTTGCTGCTCTGGTGCCCAGCTCACAGGACAGCTCACGGAGCCGCGCTGCGTGAGAGCAGCAGTGGAGCTGAGTGCCAGCGGGGCACCTGAACCCGGCACAGTGGGAGCTCTGTCTCTGCTGGGAGCACAGCACCCTCACCCCGGGCGGCGGGCACCTCTCAGACACGCCGAGAGCCGCGCTCGGCGCCAACCCGAGGCTCCGTCTCCGCTCCAGGGGCAGGCTCAGCTCCTCCTCCGCCTGCAGAAAGGTTCACTGAGGGCTCAGGAGCGTTCCTCGGTGACCTCAGCTTATTCCCCGAAGATTTTCGAGGTTCCATTCACCTCTTGCACGTGCCACGTGGGAAAAACGCCAGCTGAAATTATAGAATAATGGAGTGGTGGAATGGTTGGGGTGGGGAGGGACCTTAAAGTTCATCTCATTCTAACTCTGTGCCAGAGGCAGGGAACCTTCCTCCTTCCCTTTCTTCCTACGGAGCAAAGATCCGCGTAATCCAAACACATTTGGAAAAACCATGAACTGAGCTAAAAAAACAACGGGTATCTCCGGGTTTGAAAAAAAAATGAAGCGAAGGAGCTGTGGTTTCACACCCTGCGTGAGTTATTAAGCTGACATTTTAACCACCTTGAAATATAAATCTCCCTGCTTGGCTGGCTAATGCCCCATTAGGCACGGGCCCCCGGCCAGGAATGGCCCAGCTGGTGATTCATTGACTTGGGGACATTTCCCTGGGCAGCTGGCTCCTGACCTGGCCACCACATCACCCCAGGAGCAGAGCAGCCAGCCCAAAACCGCCTCCTCCAACGCGTAACGCCATCCTGGGAAACCCCAAGGAACCGACAGATCTGTGGAGTCACGGAATCACACCCCAGTTTGGGCTGGAAGGGACCTTAAAGCTCATCTCATTCCACCTTCCACGGTCCCAGGCTGCTCCAAGCCCCGTATATTGACAAATCCAAGTGGCAGCTCAATTGTTCTTGGAGCTGCCCACAGCAACGTCTCCTGACACATTTTCCTTCTCACGGCTCCATCTCCTATCAAAAATCACATGGCCACTCTGTGCAAACACTCCTTTTTTTTTTTTCTTTTTGCTAAGAAAGCCAACGCAAACACGAACATTCTGAGGACATTAAAAAAACCCAGCGACAGGAGCAGCTTTTGTACCCGGCTCCGTTATCTCCGCTGGTAGACAAACAGCCTTTAGTGAACAGACTTTCATTTCCCCTGTGCCCATCACAGGGTGCCACCTTTGATCAAATCGGAGGAAAATAAAACAAAGAAAAGAAGAAACGTGTTGCAAAAGTGAAAAACTTTTAGGGGGTTTTGATCTGAAACCACGAATCTGTCTCTCCCCCTTTTCTCCTGGAGTGGTGGCAGCGTTACCGGTTTGGCTGGGGCAGAGTTTGCCGTGTTGATCTCAGCTCCCGCGTCACTCAGGTCTGAACACACCTGCTGTGTCCACGGCTCCTGCTCTCCCTCAGGAACATCGGGTTGGATCAGCCTCAACCAGAACGGCTGCACAACATTTCATGGAGTCTGGATCCTGCCAGAGCCGCTCCCGGCATCTCCGGGGTCTCTGCAGGTGAGAGGGTCACTGCCCCCTCTGAGGTGCGGGTGTGCAGCAGGGGGTTCCCACCACGGGCAGCTCTGGGAGAGCTTTGCAGCCCAGCCAGGCTGTGGGGCTGGCAAGTGCTGGCTGCCCTCGGCGTCAGGGCAAGGGACATTCTGCAGAAATGGCTCAGGAGTAACCCCAGGAGTAACCCCAGGAGCACACCGGGCCCTCGGTGGGGCCTCGCAGGTGACACGGGGTCAGACCCTCCCCTGCTGGCATTGCCCTGGGAGCTGGGCTGTGGAGCCTCCAGAAAGGGCTCCCTGACCACCACCACTAAAACCCTCTGCTCGCTGCCTGCTGAGGCAGGGTTGTGCCCGCCAGGACAGAGAGCATCCCTGTGCTGGGTGCAGGAGACCACCGTCCCTTTACACACCCCGCTAAAGGCTTGAATTGCATTTGGGAGTCACGGTTTAAGGGAAACCTTTCCCTCAAACACGGCACAATAAAACCTTTCCCAAGCTCTCAGGGCACTTCAGCAGAGAAACCCCTTCAGCAGCAGCAAGTGCCGGGGTCCCTCAGCAGTGAGGACAGGAGGGCGCAGCCCCTGAGTGCCATGGTGGGCAGCGTGCTGCCCGTGCAGCCAGGCTCGGCGTGCCATGCTTCAGGCTGGCAACCAACAAGGTGTTCACGCTCTGGACACTGTTAGACAGGTGAAGGAACAGGCAGAAATGGAGCTGTAGACCAGCAAACATCGAGCTGCAGCAGGGGACAGTGAGTCAGACGGTGTAAGTGCCTTGTTGCCCCTCAGCTGAACCTCCCCAGTCTCTGCCAATGAAGGAAATTGGGGGGAAGCAGCTCCAGGAGGAACCAGCAGCAGTGAGGATGCTGACGACCCGAGCCCACGTTTCCAGAAATCAACACCACCTTCGGCTTCCCTGGAACCCCTTGGGCAAAGCAGTCTCCTGCAGGGCAAGAAGCACTGCGGCCTTTGGTGCTGCTTTCCAGACCCCGTCCCACGTCCCCCTCCCGCTGCTCAGCACCTGCCCCCCCAGCCGGGGCAGCGACACTCCCCCGCGGGGCAGAGCAGGCGGGACACGCGCTCCCGGATCTGCCTGGTCCTCACCCCGTAGACAATGGGGTTGAGCATGGGGGGCACCACGACGTAGAGGTTGGCCAGGAGGATGTGGACGTGGCTCGGGATCTGGTGGCCGAAGCGGTGCGTGAGAAAGGAGAAGAAGGCGGGCACGTAGAACATGAGGATCACGCAGAGGTGGGAGCCGCAGGTGCTGAGGGTCTTGAGGCGAGCCTCCGTGGACGGGAGGCGAAACACCGCCCTGAGAATCAGTGCGTAGGAGACGGCGATGAGGACGACGTCCAGGCCTGAGGAGAGCAGCGCCGTGGTGAGCCCGTACCAGACGTTGGCGCGGATGTCGGCGCAGGCCAGGCGCGCGATGCCCATGTGCTCGCAGTAGGTGTGGGGCATCACGTTGTGCCCGCAGTAGGGCAGCCGCTTCAGCAGGAAGATGGGCGGGAACATGATGCAGAAGCCGCGGGCCACGGCGCTGGCGGCGATTTTGCCGATCACCGAGGGCGTCAGGACGGCCGCGTAGCGCAGCGGGTCGCACACGGCCACGTAGCGGTCGAAGGCCATGGCCAGCAGCACGGAGGACTCCACGATGAAGCTGAAGTGGGTGAAGAACATCTGCGTGACGCAGGCGTCGAAGGAAATCTCCCTGGCGCCGAACCAGAAGATGGCCAGCATTTTGGGCACGGTGGTGGTGGACAGCATGAGGTCGGAGAGAGCCAGCATGGCGAGGAACAGGTACATGGGCTCGTGGAGGCTGCGGTCCGTGGCGATGACGAAGAGAAGCACCATGTTGCTGAGCACGGCGGTGAGGTACATCAGGCAGAAGGGGACGGAGATCCAGATGTGGGACTCCTCCATGCCCGGGATGCCTGTCAGGACGAAGGTGATGGGGTCGAAGCTGCTCTCGTTGAGCTCGTACATGGCGTCCCCGTGCTCAGGGCCAGCCTGGCCCGGCTCTGTGCCAGAAACAAGAGATAAACGACACCTGTGAGTTACGGGGCACCCTAAGGGGCTCCCTCGCTGTGTTTTGTACAAAGGGCCCTGTTTGTTCTGTCAGTCCCACAAAGCATGTCTGTAAGGAAAACAGCTCTGTTCTGCCATTGCCACTGCCGAACAGGCCAGGCCTTTCTCCAGCTCTGCTTTATCCACTGCCACGAAAACCTGGTAAAAGTCATAGAAACAGTCATAAAAGTCACCCTCAGCCTCGTCACAGTCAGTGGCTCCACCTGCGAGCACGCACAGAGCTGCGTCTGTGGTGGGACTCCAGGTGCCTCCAGGGAGGTGAAACGACACAATTTCTCACCCTGCTCAGACCAGTGACCAAAGCTCCTTGTAAAATCCCCAATACAGGAATAAATCCTTCCCCATTCTCAATGTTGGGCGGGGTCTGGGATGTGACTGACATCCAGCTGCACCTCTGAGGGCCGTATCCGCCCATCAAACTCCTCACTTGGAACCCCTCTCCAGCCTGAACCACCCCAGCTCCCCCAGCCTGGCTCTAGAGCAGAGGGAGCCCTTTCTTTTCCTGCCTTTCGCTTCATTCCTTTTCCACTCCTTCTTTAAGAGGAGCAAAGATGTGGCGGACTGCTCAGAGTGTTCCTTGGAGAAAGAAATTCTGGCCCAAAGCAGAGATACCCCATTTAGGGACACCCTAAATGTAGAGTTCTGCGCTGATGCTCGGCCCTGGCACTGTTCCACTCTGAGCTCGTTTTTTCCCAGTTCCTGGTGTGCCGGGGCAGCCTGAGCACCGTCGGGGCTGGAAGCACCGTCCCATGACTGAGCAGCCTGAGGGGATCTTTGAAGATTTTAAGCTTCACCATGAGAAGGGCTTTGAGGAGAAGGAGCACCACAGAACTGCTGGGTTTATGTGCCTCCCCCATCTTACCCCCAGCTCCCATTCCCTGTGTAAACTCCATCACACATCAGAGAAACTCCAGGCCAGGGTTGGGATAGAGGAAAACCAGTTGGATTCGGATCAAAGACAAAGCTTCCCTGCTTGCAGCCTGATTTACTTCCACTGCAAACAGCAGGTACCCAAGCCAGACGTGTTTGTATTCCTAAGTGCTTCCATTAAGGACTCTCGGCCTCCCTGAGCCAAAAGTCCGCTGAAAACACGGCTCAGTACAGAGAAGACCTTCAGCCCATCACAAATATTTGTCCAGTCGCCTCTTCCTCTTGCAAACCCACGTCACCCAGGTGAATCAAGGCAGTGTGGGTCTAGAGATTCAATCTGCCCGGGAGCATTCCCAGGCTCCAACACCAGCCGGTGTCACTGTGTGGGTACCAAGCAGATCAGCAGGGCTTTCCACCTCCGCTTCCCAGGAACATGGAAATCGGTTCCTCTCACAAACCGCTTTGCTGACCTGCAGTCTTTTCAGAGAGAGCGGCTGCCCGAACCCCAGCGCTCGCCGTGCACAGACTCACCGAGGAGGCGCAAAGCTGCCAGGGCTGCGGAGAGCGATCCTTCCCTCTCCCACACCGCAGGAGAAGCGCCCGGCCCCGGGCCTGGGGAGGTTTAAATTGCCGCTGCATTAACCATTAACAGCAGTTAACACTCCCGGGTGAGGCATTTCCTGCTTTTCCAGCATTTGCATTGTAAGTGATTTTCCTCTCCCCTAGCCGGGCATGGGCCGGGCTGCTGAGGACCTGAGCGGGAGATGGGCACAGCCCGAGGGGATCCAGAGCACCGCGGATGTCTGAGAGAGCTTTACCCACGGCAGGTGAAAACCGCCTCGTTCCACTGCTGAAACCTCCCTGAAGAGTCCCCTCAGGCTGCCGCATCCCCTCTGGCAGCCAGCCCCAGCCCATGAGCAGGGATCTGCCGCCCTGCTGAGAGCGACAGAACATCGCTGATGACACCAACAATCCACAAAATCATGATTCGGAAGGAATTGTTCCCTGGCAGGGTGCTGAGGCCCTGGCACAGGGTGCCCAGTGCAGCTGTGGCTGCCCCTGGATCCCTGGCAGTGCCCAAGGCCAGGTTGGACACTGGGGCTGGGAGCAGCCTGGGACAGTGGGAGGTGTCCCTGCCACGACAGGGGTGGCACTGGGTGGGGTTTGAGTTCCCTTCCAACCAAAACCACGCTGGGATTCCATCATTCAGGGATGTTGTGACCTCTAAGATTATCAAGTGCAAACAGTATTGTCAGAAAAGTCAATACTGAGCAGAGTCCTGCCCCAGCCAGTGACACTGACCTCAGTCCCATCCCTCCTTTACCCTGGACACATCTCCCTCCTCCCCCAAAGACAGCTCCCGGGGTAACAAGGAAGCAGAAGTGGGAGGTTCTGGTCTTGCAGAAGGATCCTGGATCCAGGAAAGGCAACAGCTCTCTGACAGGGCACCTTCACTCCTGTGGAAACGCGCAACGGGAGCCACGCAATTACAAATATTGCTGTTGTCTCTCCTCTGATGCCTCACGCATCTCAAAATGCGGCGTTTGGACTGGATTCCCCTTCCTTTGGCTGCAGGAAGGGCTCTGGATGATGCAGCGAGCTCTCCGGGGCGGGAGCTGGGCTCCCTGCGGTTCCTCCTGCGGCAGAGCCAGAGCCGTGCCCGTCCCTGCTGCCAGCACTCCGTGTCCTGGCAGGGCAGGAGCTGCACGGGAGATCTCTCACTTGAGGCTGCACTCAGTGACCTGGGAGGTTTTCTCCACGCCGTGTGGTTCTGTCATTCCGTGGAGCAGAGGATGTGCTGCTGCTGCTGTGCCTCCAACACAGCGCTTGCACCAGGAGCTCCAGGCGCCCTTCCTGCCACAGACTCTTCCCACCCGGGGCTGGTTTCCAGCTGCCCCCTGCACCCCGTGCTGTAACACCCCAGAGTGGGCCCCGAGACACCCCGCACGGCCCTGCCCCACCGTGAGCCCCATCCCACCCCACGGCAGCACCGGGCAGGCTTCGGGGGCAGGAGCCTTCGAGGGGTGCGGCAGGAACCTGGCCCCAGCAGGGCAGGGCTGGGCTGGGCAGCGCCCGCAGCACGGATGGAGCCCAGAGGGTGTCACTGGGAGCAGCGGGGGATGTCCCTGCCGGAGCTGGGGCACGCAGGGGACTCTCTAGGGCTGGCAGGGGAGCAGCAGCACGGAGAGCCCCTTGGGAAGCTCCAGCCCGTGCAGCAGAGATGAGACGCGGACAGCACCACCCGTATGCGAGTGGAGAAACGCTGAGACTTTGGGAGAGTGACTCTAGAGGTCCCTGTGAGGCAAGAAATGGTCCTGCAGCCAGGCAGATGCACAGGGCTCTGCTAAATCCCCGGGATCCTGGTGGCCTCGCCCAGGTGACAGCCCTGAGGCACTGCCAGGCAGGGCTGGCCAGGCTGGGGGGTCTGGCTGGATGCTGAGGAGGAGGAGGAACAAGGAGGAAGGGTCCTGCGGCCTGGCACAGTGGGTGGGACACGAGCCCCATCTTCCTCCAGGAGCTGAGGGGTGTCCATGTCGTGTCCTGCGGCAGCTGACACTGAGTGTGACACTGAGCCCCGGTGTCCCCTCAGGGTAAGGGGCTGGAGCAGGATCTGGCCCCAGAAAAGCTGCAGGACAGGGAGCCAAAGTGGGTCCCAGCACCTGCAGCTGCCCCGCTGCTCCTCGGAGCGCGTTCTCATGGCACTCACACACCCTCACTGCCAGCGGGCAGAGAGAGAGCGGGACCTCCTTCCACAGTGCCCCCAGCACAGACAGCCGGGATGGGATAATGGGATAATGGGATAATGGGATGGGATAATGGGATAATGGGATAATGGGATGGGATGGGATGGGATGGGATGGGATGGGGATGGGATGGGATGGGATGGGATGGGATCCATGGGATGGGATGGGATGGGATGGGATGGGGATGGGGATGGGATGGGATGGGATGGGATGGGATGGGATGGGATGGGATGGGATGGGATGGGATGGGATGGGATGGGATGGACTGCACTGGTCAGGCCCCTGTGAGGGGTCAGCCACGCCAGGCAGACCCTGAGCTGCTGCTCTGGGCTGGGCACACCGCAGGGTTTGGGGTTTTTCTTCCCCCACATGGGGAGCCAAGAATAAAGATGGGCAGTGTCCCTGGGTGGGTGTGACACCAGTGTGTGACACCGGTGTGTGACACCAGTGTGTGACACCAGCATGACACTTGTGTGACAGCAGTGTGACACCTGTGTGACACCAGTGTGTGAGGCAGTGTGACACCAGTGTGTGACACCAGTGTGACACCAGTGTGTGAAGCAGTGTGACACCTGCGTGACAGCAGTGTGACACCCATCCATGGGGCAGTGTGACACCAGCGTGACAGGAGTGTGTGACACCTGTGTGACAGCAGTGTGTGACACCAGCATGACACCAGTGTGACACCAGCATGTGAGGCAATGTGACACCAGTGTGTGAGGCAGTGTGACACCAGCATGACACCAGTGTGTGACACCTGTGTGACAGCAGTATGTGAGGCAGCATGACACCAGTGTGACACCTGTGTGACACCATTGTGTGACACCAGTGTGTGAGGCAGTGTGACACCTGTGTGACACCAGTGTGACACCAGTGTGACACCATTGTGTGACACCAGTGTGACACCTGTGTGACAGCAGTGTGTGACACCAGTGTGACACCAGTGTGACACCAGTGTGACACCAATGTGTGAGGCAGTGTGACACCAGTGTGACACCAGTGTGACACCAGTGTGTGACACCAGTGTGACACCAGTGTGACACCAGCATGTGAGGCAGTGTGACACCAGTGTGACACCAGTGTGTGACACCAGTGTGACACCAGTGTGACAGCAGTCCACGATCGGTGTGACAGCAGCTCTCAGTGGAAGCAGAAGGTTCTCCTGCCCTGGCACTACTGGGAGTGGTGTCTGTGTGTGTGTGCTGGTGGCTCTGCAGGGAAGGGGTGAGTGAAGACCCCCAAAATGAGAGCACCGTGACCACAGGGGCTGCAGGGGAGCCCAGTGCCTGCCCAGAGCCCAGGGCCAGTGCAGAGGGGCCGGGGGAAGGTGCTGGAAGGTGCTGGAAGGTGCAGGCAGGGGGTGAGCAATGGTGCTCCAGAGGGGTCCCCAGCAGCTCCCAGGGCCACACCAGGCTCTGGGCACGGCCCCCTGGAGCTGAGCCCCCCACCACCAAAGCCCCCCTCGCTGAGGTCTGGTTCACGCCAGCTCCCCACGGAACCCGGGGTCCTGCTGACAGTGGGATTTGGGAACCCCAGCAGCCCTGCTGCACACCCAGTCCCCTCCTGCACCCCTTCCCCAAGCTCTGGAAGTGCTGCAGGGGGGAGCTGAGACCCCTCAGAGATGAGGGCCTGGCTGAGCAGGGCCCCAAAGCCAGAGGGTTCCCACAGGAATGGTGTCAGGGCAGCAGAAAGGGCAGCAACAGCCCCCTAAGAGCCTCCTTTGGGGCTCAGCCATGGCCTCAAAGCACCAGATTTTGTCCTTCTCTCCTTTACCCTCAAACAGAGCACCAAACCTTCCCTGAGAGTTCAGAGACCAGCAGGGCTCCGCTCCGCACCGATCCCGCTGGGTAATTTGTATTTTTTCTGCTTGTCTCACAGATTTCGGGGCGCCTCACACCAGACACGGGCTCAGAGGGTCGTGGGGCACAGGGGGCAAGACTGGGCTCCCCCTCGGGTCCTCTCCAGCCGTGCAGCACCGTGGGTTTGCGCTTGTCCCCTCACCTGCAAAACCTCAGGACGGATTCCAGCGTGAGGAGTTTCCTGCCCGGATGAGGAGCGTGGGGAGCGTGGGGAGCGGGACAGGGCGTCACAGCCCATAACAGCCCCGTGCTGAGCCCCACGCGTGCCCAGGTCAGAGAGCACGGGTGCTGGGAGAGGCACCACGGGCGTTCCAGAGCTGCTGCTCGTGCCCCTGGAGCATCTCCCCGCAGGGAGCGTCACCTGCACGCCGCGACACGGCGCAGCCAGAGCAGCTCTCCCTCCTCCTCCGCGCCGGGGCCAGCCCGGGTGTGCTCCGGAGATCGTGGGATCGTGGAACCGATCTGCAGCAACACTCCCGATATCCAGCATAAACCTCCCTGGGCGCGCCTCGCCTCGATTTCCCCGGCGGTGCGGGGCTGCCCGAATCCCGCACCTGGGCGCAGATGCGACGCTCTCGGCTCCAGTTTAACATCCTCCCGCTTCACATCTGTCCTGGTTTGGGACAAATTTGGGAGAAAACCCCTGTACAGGATCCCTCTAAGGAAGCAAACCCAGGTGGCCCCTCCCTCCAACCAGTCCGGTTAAAAAAAAAAAAACCTCTTTGGAGAAAAGTGGAAAAAACTATTTTACTAAACAAATGAAGTGCATACAAGTATAAAGAATGAATAATATGAAACAATAAAACCTCTCATTCAGGAGTGAGGTGGCAAATTGAGAAAGTCCTTGCCGTGGGTGGAGCTCGGCTCTCTCTCAGTCTCTCCTCAGTCCCAGTCCCTCCGGCGCTGCTGGAAAATGCCGAGCTCCAGGCCCCGGTGGGCAGCAGGTGCAGCCCCCAGTGCTCCCCTGGGTTTTCAGTCCAGAGTAGGTTTAAACAGTCCCAAGAAAAAGGGAAAAAAACAGTCCAGGGAACTTCTCTGCCCTAGCTAGCTGAAACTAAAAGCAAAAGAAATCTCTGTCCTGCAGTCTCTCCAAGCCTCCGCCGAACACACCGTCCAGAGGAGAATGTGGAGGAGTCAGGCAGTTTCCTCAAAACAAACTCCGCGCTTCTCCTTGCTCTTAGAACCAGTCTGAAAGGCACAGGACTCAATGTACAGCACAAACAGAACAGAGGATGGGGGATACAAACATCATAAAGTCACCCTAGGACAACATCATTTCGGGAGCAGAGTGGCCGCAGCCCCGAGGGATTCCCGGCACAAAAGCAGCAGGAAGCTGAGGGCAGCTGGGACAAAGGGTTGGCTGAGGCTGAAATTCCCCTGGGACTCCACAAACCTGCAGGAATTTCCCGTCGCCGCCTTGGTGATTTCTGCGGTGGCTCTTGGGGGACCCCTGGCATTGGTGGGGGTAACGGAGATGGGCTGTGGCTGGTAAAATGATGAGCTTGCTGAAAAAAACTACATAATTACATAACTAAGTAATTAAATAACGAATAATAATTAAAGAATTAATTTCCAGAATAACTAAATAATTAAATAATCGACTAATTAAATCACGAACTTACTGAGCAACCAAATCAATAACTAAAGAAGTCAGTAACTAAGTAGCTGAATAAATAAATAGATGGATAATTAAGTGCCTCGCGCAGAAGCAGCCGGCAATTAATTATCTAGCTAATGAATTGTTTCAATCAACTGCCCTCTCTGCCCTGAGGCCCAGGGCAGCAGTGCGAGGGCTGCAGGAACACAGGACCCCCAAAACAGAGGCGCAGGGTGGGCAGAGATTCCCCTGAGCCGCGGGAGCTGCTGCCCCAGCACCCGGAACCCCCCAGGACCACTGAGGGTGGAGAAGACCTCCAAGGTCATGGGCTCCAACCTTTGAACCCCCCGTGAGAGAAGTGCTCCCCCAGCACTGCCAGGGCCACCACGGACCGTGTCCCCAGGGTGTGTGGTGACCCCGGGGCCAGCGGGGCGTGGGGGGCTCCAGGGGCATCCGCAGCAAGGTGAGGAATTCCATGGGTGTCCTAGGGTGACTTTATGATGTTTGTATCCCCCATCCTCTGCTCTGTTTGTGCTGTATATTGAGTCCTGTGCCTTTCAGACTGGTTCTAAGAGCAAGGAGAAGCGTGGAGTTTGTTTTGAGGAAACTGCCTGACTCCTCCACATTCTCCTCTGGACGGGGTGTTCGGCGGAGGCTTGGAGAGACTGCAGCACAGAGATTTCTTTTGCTTTTAGTTAGTTTCAGCTAGCTAGGGCAGAGAAGTTCCCTGGACTGGTTTTTTTCTTTTTCTTGGGACTGTTTAAACCTGCTCTGGACTGAAAACCCAGGGGAGCACTGGGGGCTGCACCTGCTGCCCACCGGGGCCTGGACCTCGGCATTTTCCAGCAGCGCCGGAGGGACTGGGACTGAGGAGAGAGAGAGAGAGCCGAGCTCCACCCACGGCAAGGACTTTCTCAATTTGCCACCTCACTCCTGAACGAGAGGTTTTATTGTTTCATATTATTCATTCCTTATACTTGTATGCACTTCATTTGTTTAGTAAAATAGCTTTTTCCACTTTTCTCCAAAGAGGTTTTTTTTACTGGACCGGTTGGAGGGAGGGGCCACCTGGGTTTGCTTCCTTAGAGGGATCCTATACAGGGGTTTTCTCCCAAATTTGCCCCAAACCAGGACAATGGGAAAGTCCCTGCTCGGGGAAAGGCAGGCTCAGCACGGGCTGCGCCCACCGCAGCAGAGATTGTCACCAAAATGGCAAAGAACTGCGTAGACATAGAATTACACATAATTACACATGATTACATGTAATTACCCTCCCGACTCGTGCTGCAGCGACAGCTGTCCCGGTCCGCCTGGCACGGGGATGGGCAGCAGCTTCCCGGAGCTCAGGAGAGCAGCAATTCCACCGAGGAGCCTGCGCCGGCTCCGGGCTGTGCAGCCTGCGGGCCGGGGCTGCTGCTGGCACGGGGACTCCAGCCGGCAGCTGGGACAGGGGACAGACACCAAACCTGTGCTCGGGTTCCTGGGCAGCGCTGGCACAGCCTGAGACGCTCCGTGGAATGGGCTGGGTTTGCCTGTGCCACTCTCTGCTCAGGGAATTCTGTAAGCACATCCCATGCTGGGTGAGAGCAGCTCCTCCCCTGCCCTGCTCCTCGGAGGGGCACAGCACTCCTGGCAGCGTCCCTGGCGGTCGTGGTGCCCACGCTGGTGCCCCTGCCAGCAGCCTGTCTCTTCCAAAGCCACGGATCTCTCCAGGACCTTTGGCAGCAGCTCCTCCTCACGGGTTTTTATCCGGTGTCTCCGGTGCCACCCCTGTCCCTGTCCCTGTCCCCGAGGGTCCCAGGGCCCTCCCTGCCCCGCTCAGGAGCCAAAGGCTCGTTTCTCTCCAGGCTGTGTGAGAACATCCACCGCCCCGTGTCTGGTCCCACTGACTTATTAAAGAAATCTGGGTATTGATCTAGTATCGATACCCAACTGTGACGGGCAAAAACTCTCTAACAGTTTAAAGTTAGAAAGTGTATGTTTATTACGGCCGGGCAGCATGGAGGGATATTTCCCTAATTCGCACTGCCAAATTCACAGGTAATTACAAAGTCTTTTATTTACAGAAGTGTTGAATACCCAAAATACAAATACATATTCATACCCCTGTCACCTCCCATTCCTCGCTTCGTATACTAATTGGCAAAAAGGCTATTAAGCATGCGTACTTTGTTTCCTGAAATGAGTCGGGGGTCTATTTTGGGGAGGGGTCACTCAAAATGAGGAAGTAAGATGAGTCTTCATCGTCCTGACCTTTCTACCTTTTCAGTGCATTCGTGACAAATGATTCCTTGGTAGAACTTACAGTTTCGTGTGTTTAATGGGTCCTTTAAGCAGGAAATCTGCAGCTATCTTATGTCCTATTTACCACATTTTGTTTTTCATTACAAGCACAACTACATAAACATAAACCTGACAAGAAATGAGTTACAAGATCCGGGGTAGCTTATCCAAGATCCGGCTTCTGTTAACTGCGAACAACGATGACCTATCTACTTCAGCTAATTCAGCAACTTATTATCTTAACTTTCCTAAAAATCCTTAGTTCCTCAAAATTAACGTCTCACCACAAGGGCACCGTGGCAGCGCTGGACCCGGCACTCCCGGAGCTGAAACATCCCCACAGGGCTGGAGACGGAGCAAGACCGACAGCCTGGCGAATTCTGGGGAAATGACGGAGAAAAAAGGGAGTGAGGGAGACTCCAGCTGGCCGTGGGGCCATGGCGTGGTGCGGGACAGGGCTGGGCAGCCGCAGCCCAGGCCGGGGACGGGGATTCCCAGGCGGGAAGCAGCTCCAGGAGAGAGCCCAGCACATCAGCACTGTCACAGTCTGGGAATTCAGTGCCTGGAGCTGGGCTCGGGAGCGGGTCTCCACGGGAAAACCGGGCTCCTCCGTGCACACACAGGCTGGGGAGGGGTCGGGGCGCTGCCCTCGGGGCCCATCCAGTGGGAACAGCTGGAGCCAGGGTGCTCCATCCCATGGCCCGACAATGGGTGGGGAGCTCAGAGGGACCTCAGCAGGCCCTTCCCCATCCCGAGGGGCTGAGTCCCTGTCAGATGGAGCAGGACATTGTGGGATGATGGAAAAAACCACTGAGGATCTGACCCTGCTGCGCTGTCTCGAGCAATTCCTGAGGGATGATGGATGTTGTGCCAGGAGATGATGGATATTGTCCCCAAAAGATGATGGATATTGTCCCCTGTCTGCCTCGGGAAGCATTCAGCAACTCCCATCGTGGCACCTGCAGTGTCCTAACCACAGAATCACGGAATGATTTAGCTTGGGAGGGGCATCTGCCCACTGAGATTTCATGGATTTCCCTCTCCTGGAAGCACCTGTGGCAATTCTTTTCTCTCCCCCCAGTTTGGCTGTGGTGGCTCCCCTCTGCCTCCTTTGGCCACCACCTTCCATCTCCACATCCTGGTGCACCTCTGTCCTGCCGTCCAGGATTGCTTCTTCTGGGACTCAGAATCCAACTTCCCACGGCGGCTGCTGTGTTGGCTCCTCCCCCAGCAGCTCTGGGGAAAAATAGCTGTTAGGAGACATCAGATATTAGGGAAACGTAGGTATTAGAAACAAATTCTTTACTGAAAGGGGGCTCAGGCCTTGGCAGGGGCTGCCCAGGGAGCTCTGCAGTGCCCATCCCTGCAGGTGGCACCTGGAGGTGGCACTCAGAGCTCTGGGCTGGGGACAAGGTGGGCACGGGGCACAGCTGGCACTGCCCGGGCTGGCAGGGATTTGCCAGAATCAGGGATTTTGGGGTTCCTGGTGGCCAAACCCGGGCTGTTTCCAGCTCTGAGCCCCTGAGCTGCTGCTCCCTTGGGTGCCCCAGCCCCGCTCCTGCCGGTGCCTCCGGCCGCTGCTGGGGCTCTCGCTGAACTCCCCGTGCTGAGTGAACTCCCCGGCCAGCGCTCCTTTCATTCTTCCTTGAGGAATTCAATTTGCAAAACCAATTTAATCGGCGGCTCTGCGTGGCTGTGGCTCCTTTGTCGGGTTCCTGGAAGAGCTTTCCCTGTGCTCTCCTGAAGGCCACCGCTGAGGCACACGCAGCCCTGCCCAGGTGCTGAGCCGGGCTCTGCTCCGCCCTTGACTTCGGGGCTCGGGGCCGCCTTTGGCTCCTAAACCTGAGCTCACCCCTCCTGCCGCCGCTGGAGTCTCCCCCGCTGCAGTGTGAAGCTCCACCTCACCTCCCGAACTCCTGCAGCCCGTCCGGAGCTGCCCGTCAGGACTCAAGCAATTCAAAATTCAAAAGGTCAAAGTCTAATAATTCACGTCTTGAAGGAAATTTGGGCTTGAACGGGCTTGGAGCAGCCCGGGACAGCGGAAGGTGTCCCTGCCCATGGCGGGGGTTGGGACTGGGTGGGCTTTAAGGCCCCTCCCAACTCCTGGCAAAGCGGAATTTGGGAGCTCTGCCGTGGAATCACGAGCCCCTTGGATCCACAAATGTCTCTGCATTTGGGAACTTTGGATTGAAAGCAGAGGTGCCATGGTCAGTCCAAGGGTGGCGAATTCTCACTTTGTGGCACGTGTAGGGAGAGTACAAGGAGTGCCTTCGGCAGCTGGAGCAAAAGCAATCAGAATAACTGAGCTGCCTGACAGGGGAACTCGCTCCAAACGTTACCAGCCCTGAGGGAGCTGGATGGGGGATGAGGCTGAGGATGTGAACCCTCAATTAACGGAATGGGGGGGTTTGTTCCATGCTGGCGAGTCAGGGTTGGCTGAGGACCATGGCCATGGGACAGCCACCAGCTCCTGGGGCCATGGACGGCTCTCCTGTGCCAGGCTGAAGCTCTTTGGAGACACAGATCGTGCCAGGTTGGCTCTCCCCTGCCAGGCAGGGCTCCAGGGACATGGATTGTTCCAGGCTAGCATGCCCTGTGCCAGAAAATCCTCCCATCCCCACAGCCCCAAATGCAGCAGCTCCTGCAAAGGAGGAGAAGGACAAAGTGCCCCACTCCTGTCGCAGGAAGGGGCTGGTCCCTCAGCTCCGACACTGAAGTTCCTGTGATCTTTTGGCAGAAGGTAAAACCCAGGAATGTGGGGTCTCCAAGGGGATACAGGCCTCCCCTCGCCACTGCTGGGAGCTGCTTCCCTGAAAAAAACCCAAGTCCAGCAGCTCTGGACACGTCATAAGGCTTTAGGAGGGATTAGAAAGGGATTAAGAGAGAAAGCTTTTAACTTGAGCTGTTCCTGTGCCAGTTCTGCAGGTGCAGCAGGAACATCACCAGGACCCACAGCTCCCAGCAGGGTTCAGGGCAGGGGGAACAGAGGCCACCCCCAGCTCAGACACCCCGATAAAGCCAGTTTGGTGTTAAAAACAGGTTTGTGGGATAACTCACAGGGGAGGCGCATCAGCCAAATAAATCTGCTTAAGGGATTGAAGGAGGAGGACTAATCACTCCGGGATGAGGGCTTGGGATAATCTCCCAAGGAGCAAATAATTGGGCATTAAGGTGTGGAGGATGCAGGCTCCAAGCAGCCTGGGCATTGTCCTGGTTGTGGGGGCTTCCATGTGGGAACCGTGGGGGAAAACACCACAACCCTCAGTGCTGCAGCACTCCCAGGGCTCCAGGGCTCCCCTGCATCCAACCTCAGCTCCACCTGGGAATGGCACTGGAGATTGGGGAGGTCTCAGTCCCACGCTGGCCCTGCCACAGGTGTCCCAGAGACACCCAGCACCACCAGGGTCCAGCACCACAGGCGCCCTGGGCACGGCAGGAGAGGAGGGACAGGGACAGTGAGGATGGGTCAGGAACACGAGACTGCACAGAGCAGCCTGAGCACCACTCACCTGTCAGGTAAAGGTGTCCCTGGGGTCAGGACTCATTCCCAGCTCCCCCAACGCCACGCCCCAGGGACAAACCAGTGGCATTTGGCACCGGGGAGGGTCAGCCCAGGCCAGCTGAAGGCGGTGTCAGCTGAGGGCACAGGAGCTGCCACAGCCCAGGGCACAGCCCTGTACAGGAATCATCACAAATGGGGTTTTCCCAAGGCCAGTGCCCCCAAACCACCAGTGCTGGCAGATGGTGCAGCTGGACAGCGGAGGGTGGATCCTGCAGCAGGACCCCACGACCCTTCAGGGAACCGCTGTGACATCCATGAGGACAGGAGCGCTCAGGTAATGCAGGGGCATGGTGCTCCTGCTGCCCACAGGTAACCCAGGTGCCCACAGGTAACCCAGGTGCATGGTGCTCCTGCTGCCCACAGGACAGCAGTGCTCAGGTAACCCAGGTGCACAGCACTCCTGCTGCCCACAGGTAACCCGGGTGCAGATAACCCAGGTGCATAGCACTCCTGCTGCTCACAGGTAACCCAGGTGCCCACAGGTAACCCAGGTGCACGGTGCTCCTGCTGCCCACAGGACAGCAGTGCTCAGGTAACCCAGGTGCACAGAACTCCTGCTGCCCACAGCCCCATCCCCATCCCAGACCGCATGCACTCGGCAAGGAGCTGGCCATGGAGCTCGTCCTCTTGTCCCCTTGCTGCGGGACACAGGGCTGGTGGCACTTTGGGGGGTTTCAGTGCTGGGATGGCGCACAGGTGCAGTGAGTGCTGGGGGATTCAGCTGCACACCCAGAACTGGGGCTCGCACAGGCACACGCCAGGGAAGGAATGGCTGATGGATGTGCCCTGTCCGTGTCCTCCTTTTCTCCTACACCTGCTCCAGTTTAAGGCAACTGGAGCTTCGTGCCCCAGGCAGTGACATCGCCCGAGGCTAAAGCTGGGAAATGTTCCTGAGACCGGGGATTCCTGGGCACAGGGATCCATCCAATGGAACTCAGGCGGTTCCACGCTCCTCAGGAACTGGGGGATGAACCCCAGGACACTCACAGCACCCACTGGCACTGGACACCAGTAAGATCCTCCCAGCAAACTGGGAACTCTCCTGCTTGTCCCTGGACACCAGGCCCCAGGTCCTCCACTGCTCCCTGATTTCCAGGGCAAACGCGACAGTCTCGTGGCTCTGGCAGGACCAGGAATGAAGGTATGGATGCCACCAAGCCCCAAAAGTCTAAATTTACTGGGGATTGCGTGAACTTACCTCGAACACCAAGGTTTATTTCAAGAGTCTGAGCATGAATGGCTACAGCCCAGCCCTGGAGCTACAGCTGCAGCCCACAGCCGAAGGTGTGGGGCTCCCCTGGGGCAGCCAGAGGCCATGGAATCATAGAACAGTTTGGACTGAGGGACCTTTGAAGCCCATCCAATTCCACTCCTCTGCATGGGCACCTTCCACTGGACCAGGGTGCTTCAAGTCCTGTCCAACCTGCCCTTGGACACTTCCACGTGAAGGTGACACCACCAGAGCTGGCCCCAGATGCTGCCGCCAGTGCTGAACCACTCATTCCTGAGAAGGACCCTCAGGGACACGCCTGCCCCTGCCACCACCAGGTGACTCCACATTGTGAACTCCCAGCACCCAGCACTGCTGCAGTGCCACAGCCCAGAACCAACCAACACCCAACTGGGACACAGCAGGTGACAAGAGCCACTGCAGAGTGTCCCCTTCTGCCTGGTGCCATGCCCTGTGCTCCCAGCACCACACACCTGAGCCCACAGCCCACCCTGCACACAACTCATTTCAGCTCACACAGAGGAGGTTCCACTTTCCCAGCATTTATTCCTCCCACGCTTCTCCCCACAGGTGTCAGAACTTCTGGAACTGTTTCTTGGTGCCTGCAGCCTTGGTCACCTTGAGCACGTTGAAGCGCACGGTCTTGCTGAGCGGGCGGCACTCGCCCACCGTGACGATGTCCCCGATCTGCACATCCCTGCGATGACACCTGCGGGTCAGGGGCTGCCCGGGCCGCACCCGTCCCTCAGAACCGCCCAACCTGCCTGCTCCTCCTGCCAAGGAGTGCCAGGCTCCTACAGGAGGCGCCTGGAACCTGCCCCGGGGTTCAGTGAGTGCCGGTGGCATTGTCAGCAGCCCCGCAGCTCGGGGACTCTGCAGACCATCGTGAGTTTGGACATCATAACCCGTGAGCGGGTTCCAGGCGAGGAGGGGCTGTGAACCCTCCCGTGTCCCGCCCCGGTGCGCCCTCAGCGGTCTGAGCTCGGCGCCAAGCAGGGGCGAGGGGACGGCCGAGGACACGCACACACCTGAAGCACGGGGACAGGTGCACCGACATGTTCTTGTGGCGCTTCTCAAAGCGGTTGTACTTGCGGATGTAGTGCAGGTAATCGCGGCGGATGACGATGGTGCGCTGCATCTTCATCTTGGTCACCACGCCTGGGCACAGGGGGACAGCACACCTGAGACACGGCGGCCTGGGCGCACCAACTCCAGCAGCTCCTCCTTGTTTACTGGCCCCTGGCTGCCAGGCCGCAGCCTCCCCGTTTCTGTTACAAACCCAACGATGGCTCTTTTTTCAAGCCCTCCCAACACTTCCCAATGCTCCTCACACCACGGGCCCCCATGCCACGCCCTCACCTGCCCTCCAGAACACCTGGTCCTGTCACCTGCATCAGTAAAGCCGTGAGGCAGTGTCGTCAGGCCCGCGGTGGGCTCAGCAGACCATCGTGAGATTGGCATCATTTGTGGCTCCAGGACCAGGGCAGCGTACAGGGACCTCAAGGGGGTCGGTTACCTGCCCCAGATCTCCCGTGGGACTCCTCTGGGGATGTTCCAGCTCACCTGAGAGTATGCGGCCCCGGATGGAGACGTTCCCAGTGAAGGGACACTTTTTGTCGATGTAGGTGCCCTCGATGGCCTGCAGAGACAGGTGGGTGTCAGGTGGGGAGATACAGCTCACGCACCACCAGAGTCCAGAGAACACTGGTACACACGGGAATTGTGGAATGGTTCATGGGGGAAAAGCCACCAGAGACCTAGAGTCCAAGCAGCACTGCCAAGGCCACCAGTGACCCTGTCCTGAAATGCCACACCCCCAGCAGCACCATCACAGTCCCAAGCCCGGGCCCCCCTCACCTCCTTTGGTGTCTTGAAGCCCAGCCCCACATTGCGGTAGTAGCGAGGCAACTTCTCCTTGCCACCCTCGCCCAGCAGCACCCGCTTCTTATTCTGGAAGATCGTCGGCTGCTTCTGGTAGGCGCGTTCCGTCTGGGGGTGGGACAGGGCGGGGGTCAGCACGGGGCAGAGCCAGGCCCTGGGACCCCCGGTGAAGGACACGGAGCACCGAGAGTGAGCCCAGCCCCGGCCCCGCGGCACCGAGACCCCGCCGCATCTTCCCTGCAGGACCCCAGGCACCAACACCTCACAAGAGGGAGCACCCAGACCCTTTCCCCGCTCCAGCCGCGGGACACTGGACCCTCGGCCCTCCCCCGAGCCTCGGGGCACCGAGACCCCGTCCCAAGCTCGGAACCCTCTGCTCCCCTTCCCCAAACCTGTGGGACACCGAGACTCCGCCCCCGCCTTCGTCCCACCTGCCCCGACACACGGGACCCTCCCTGCAAGCACTAAATCCGCAGGGCACCGAGATTTCCACACCCCCCAAAACCTCGGAGCACGGGACCCTCTGTCCTCCCCCGAAACCGCGGCGCACCGAGAGCCGCCCCCGTCGCCCACTCCCCAAAATCCCGGCGAACCGGGACACGTCCCCCCTCCTCACCGGCACCGAGATCCCATCTCCCCATCGCCCCACCGACCCCGGGGAACGGGTCCCTCTCCCGCTCCCACACCCAGATCCCCGACACCCGCCCTCATCCCCCCCATGAGGCGCCTAATGGCACCGCCGCCCCTCCCCGGCCCAGGCCGCCTCCCCCGCGCCCCCACCACTGCTGCGCCGATATCACCCTCTCAGGGGTGTCGCGGGTGTATCCCGGGGGTGTCGCGGGGATATCCCGGGTGTATCCCGGGTCGGTCCCGCAGGCCCCGCGCAGCACCCACCTGCGTGTCCGCCATCTTGGCGCGCGCGGCCGGAAAGAGGCCGCAGAGCGCGCGGGGCGCGGGTTAACCCAGGGCGGGGCCAGGGGCAGGAAGTGACGTCACGGCGAGGGGCGGGCCGGGGCCGCGGAGCGGGAACGCGTGAGGCGGTGCGGGGCCGGCGGGGCCCTCAGGGCACCGGCCCGGTCCGCACCCGAGCCCCGCCGCGGCCTCAGCCCAGAGCGCTGAGTGCCACCCCCAGGGACGGGCGCCCCAAACCTCCCTGAGCAGTTCCAAGGCCTGAGCCCCCTTTCCATGGGGAAATTCCTGCTGCTGTCCAAGCTGAGCCTCCCCTGGCCCAGGCTGAGGCCGTTCCCTCTGCTCCTGTCCCTGTTCCCTGGGAGCACAGCCCGACCCCCCCGGCTGTCCCCTCCTGTCAGGGACTTGTGCAGAGCCACTAGGTTCCCCCTGAGCCTCCTTTTCTCCAGGCTCAGCCCTTTCCCAGCTCCCTCAGTCCTTTCCCAGCTCTGTTACCTTCTCTGGACATGCTCCAGCCCCTCAATATCCTTCCTGAACTGAGGGATCCAGAGCTGGACACAGGATTCGAGGTGTGGCCTCAGCAGTGCCCAGCACAGGCCACACCTTAGCCTTGCTGGCCCCACTGTTTCTGATACAGAAATTACCTCATCTGGGGAAAAAGGTCGAGATGAGTGGGAGTTGGTCACAAATTGATTGGCAATTGCGAAAAAGGCTCGTCTGCGGGGTTGCAAGGGCTAAAACTGAAGATAACACAGGCAGCACCCCCAGATTCTAGCCTGAGGGTGGCCCCATGTCCCTTTGCTGGCTGGCTGATGTTCCACACTGCTAGGGAGGAATAGAGATTGGAATACAGCTCACCCCTCTCCTCCACAGAGTATCTGCACCGTGCAGCTGGAGAAAAGCTGCTCTGAAGACATTGACTGGAATAAACATGTGAACTACTGGAACGGGAAATCCAGACATTCTCCAGTCACTGTTCCCACAAGTCACAGAGCCAAGGGGTGTTTGGGACAGAGAATGGAGTCCCAAAGGCCCAGAAGGCTCAGTGACCCCCGGAACCCTCGACAGCCCAGGAGATACCACCACTGTGGCTCCATCCCCCTCAGCCTCATCCCATCCCACCTCCATCCTCATCATCCTCATCCCATCCCACCTCCATCCCTCATCCCAATTTCCATTCTCACCCTCTGTGTGAGGGCCATGAACAGGGTGCTGGGGGTGTCCCAGGCTGGTGCTGGACGGGTGATGGCAGCACCAGGGGGCCAGGGCACCCCACACCTGGGGGGAACAAAGCTGGCACCTGCTCTGGGAGCTGCCTGCTGTCCCCCAACAGACTCACCTTCACTGCAGGGCGTGTGGCGGCCCCGCAGAGCTGCGGGAGCAGACACGGGGCGTCTCGGGCCAGCAGCACGATGCTGTCACTGGGCCCCGCAGGAGCACCCCAGAATCCTGGCCGGGCCCCCCGCACCCCGAGGGCTGCACAGATGCGGGGAGGCCATGCCCTCAATCAGACCCTTTATTCCGAAGGGTTTTACACAGCACGGACACACATCCCCTCCCCATGCACGGCCCCCCCAGCCCCGCACCCCGGGGGTTGCATAGAGAGCGGCCGGGTGGGCACCGGGAACGCCCGTGGGGCCGAGGGGGGCAGAGCCAGCCCGCCCCACGACCCCGCCCTGCGAGCCCCGGGGGCCCCAGGGTCCTGCCCTGCTCCCCCGGGGCGCGAGGCAGGGGGCGGCCGCTGGCCTCCAAAGCGCAGCCCGGCCTCGGCCCGGCTGTGCCCCAATAAATTAAAAAGGTCCGAGTCCGGGGTTCGAAAGGGGGCCCGGGGGTCACTCCTCGGGGGGCTCGGTGAGGAACGGGGAGGTGACGGCGTGGGCCTGGGCGATGGCGGCCAGCTCCTTGAGGAACTCGCTGAAGATGACGGCGCAGTAGACGGCGTTGCGCACGCGCAGGGCCTCGCCGTGGCGCGCCGGGGGGCCCAAGGGGTGCAGCCCCCCGTCCCGCAGCCCCTGCAGCGCCAGCTGCGCCGCGTGCCGCGCGCGGGTCGGGCTGTTGGCGTGGCGCAGCAGCAGCTCCCCCAGGGACGGCTTCCGGCTGCGGGCTGCGGGCACGCGGAGGGGAGCGGATCAGGGGTGCGGGCCTGGGGGATACGGGGGGCACCCGGGCCCCGGTGCAGCCCCCGGCACGCCCCCCAGCCCTGACCCAGGGGACGGCTCGTGGCTGTGGGCACACAGGGGATGGCATCCCGACCTCTGTGCTGCCCTCAGCTTCCCCGGTCTCCAGCCCTCCTTATCACACAATGCACCCACCCCCTGGCCCCCTCCCCAGCCTCTGCGTAGAGCCCACAGCCCACCCAGAGTCCCAAAGCAACCTCCAGCCCACCGTGCACAGCAGCCCCTTCTACAACACAGCGTGCAGCCTGCTGTGCAGCCCCCAGCCCCCTGTGCAGCCTCCACCCCCTACACAACACACTATGCAGACCCCAGAGCCTGGGAAACACACAGGGCAGCCCCCAGCTCCTTACACAACACAGCGTGCAGCCCCCAGCCCCATGTGCCATCCCCAGCAGCCCCCAGCCCCTTTCCAAGGCCGTGTCCTCACCCAGGGTGTCAGTGCGCCGCAAGGCAGGGACAGCCCCGGGCCCCTCGGCCCAGTCCAGCCGCCCCCGGGCAATCAGGTACTTCTTGGCCTTGAAGAGCAGGGCTGGGAAATCCTCTTGACTGGCAGCAAAGCTCTCGATCTTGTTCTTCACCGAGCCCAGCACCTGCAGGACCGCAGGATGGGGGTCCCCTCGGGAACAAGGGTCCCCAGAGGAACAGGAGTCCCCATCAGATGGGGTGTTCCCTTGAGCACAGGGTGCCCCATCAGGAATGGGGGGGTATCCGCAGTACCAGGGCATCCAGAGGGGGTTACGGCCACATGCCGGTGGCACTTAGGGACATGGGGCAGGGGCGGGCTGGGCAGCACAGGGCAAACTCGGTGAGCTTTTCCAACGCCTTCCCACGACTCCATGACGGCAGGGGTTCCCCGGGGGCCGTACCTGGAGCAGAGACTTGACACTGGGCTGGAAGACCATGTTGGTGTTGAGCAGGAAGGAGCGGAGCAGAGGCTGGGGGTAGCAGGCCAGCTGGGCCACCAGCCCCGTCAGCAGGAAGTTGACATAGAGTGAGTTGTGGGGCATGTTCTCCAGCTTCCCAAACAGCACCGACACGAAGGGACCTGAGGACACGGGAGGGTCAGACAGGGCCCCGCAGGGAGCTGGGACCCTCCCTGTGCCCCCGTGCCCACCTGTGAAGGGCTGGCTGGGGGGCGGCCCCACCGCCCGCGGCGGGCTGGCCACCACCTGCGCCAGGGGGTCTGGGGGCCGTGGCGGCGCCCGTCCGGAGCCCGCGTCGCCCTCGGGCAGCGTGGCGAAGCTGGCAAAGGCCTCCTCCTCCTCGTGGGACAAGGGCGGCTCAGGGGGTTCTGCGGAGGTGGCTGGGGCCCCCCCCACGGCCCCGTTCTGCATCTCGGCCTCAATCTCCCGCAGCTCCTCTGTGAAGGTCTCGATGGAGACGCCGGCACCGGGGGGCTCGGCGGGCACGCGGGCCAGCAGCTCCTCCAACAGCGAGTCCACCGAGGGCAGAGGCTCCCAGCCAGGGGGCTGCACCCCAGGGGCCCCGTTCGGAGCCCCCCTGCCGCCCTCCCCCTCACCCTGGGGGCTCCTACGGACCTTTTTAACCACCACATCCCCCTCCGGCCGCCCCGGCTCGGCCGCCCCGTGTGCCCCGTTCACCAGCGTCCCCCCATCCTGGGGGTCGGGGCCAGGCCCCCCGGCGCTGGGCTCGTCACCCCCGACGGGTCCCCCCGGCGCCTCCCGCGCCCCCTCCTCGGGCAGCCCCCGCTTCTTAGTCCGTGGCGTGGGGGGCGCCGGGGGCCGCCCCGGGGGGCTGTCGGGGTCGGGCGCGGGGCCGGGGGCGCGGGGGTCCTCGCCGTCGT
Source organism: Delichon dasypus (assembly GCA_037837765.1). Classification (NCBI taxonomy): domain Eukaryota; kingdom Metazoa; phylum Chordata; class Aves; order Passeriformes; family Hirundinidae; genus Delichon; species Delichon dasypus. Next base: position 120,730,958 of record JBBAXF010000002.1, read on the forward strand.
AGGGGGCCGACCAGACGCGGCAGGCCCAGGCGCAGCGGTCGATGCTGCGCCGCGCGTCCCGCAGGTATTCCAGGTAGTTCCTGTCCAGCTCGGCCACCTCGTCGCGGGGGCCGGGCCGGGGGGGGCTGCCCGCGGGGGGCCCGGGGGAGCGGGGTGCGGCGGCCTCGGCGGGGCCCGCGCCGGCCTGGCGCATGAAGAAGGAGAGGCGGGACGGAGTGGAGGGCTTCGGCGCCGGGGGAGCGTCTGCGCAGGGGCTGCCGGGGCCTGCAGGGACAACGATCGGGGCTCAGCACCCGGCCCGTGCCGGGGCCGAGGGGACGGGCTGAGCACCGAGCTGCGATGGGAACCGTGTCCCAGCGGCTGCAGGGATGGCACAGGGGAGCCCGGTGCCAGGACAGGGCTCAGGTATGCCGGGATAGCATGGCAAGGGGGACTGTGCCAGGATGGGGTGGGGATGGGGCTCGAGTTGCCACAGGAATGGCACCGGGGGCTCAGCGCTGAGCTGGGACAGGGTCCAAGGGGACAGCGAGGCAGAGCTCAGCAATGGGACAGGATGGGGCCAGGGTATGAGGGGGGCCGTAGGGACGGCACAGCTGGGACTCATCAACAAGGTGGAGCAGGGGCGGGTTACAAGCGGCCATGGAGACCCCAGGAGAGGGCTCCCCATCGAGCCAGGAGGGGCACAGGGCCTAAGGGGCCACAGGGACAGCATGGGACAGCTCAGTGAAGGGACTCGGAGGGGCTGCAGGGATGCTGGGAGAGGGCTCAGTGTGGTCCAAGGGCCCAGGGCGATGGTGGGGTGGGGCTCAGCTCCAAGCTGGGGTGTGCAGGGGCTCTGAGGGACCGCAGTGGAATACCCCTGGCCCGGGATGGGGGCTCCTCGTCCCGGTCACGGGGCAGCGGGGGGCTCTCGGGCCGGCAGCAGCGCGGGATGAGTGACAGGAACTTGGCCGCTGTCTTCCCGTAGATGTCGAGGTCCCGCACCGCCCGCTTCTGGCTCAGCATCACGTGGCTGCAGGGTAGCAGGTACCTGGGGGCAGGGTGGCACAGGGCAGCTGCAGGGCAGACACAGGGACGCTGCACAGGACCCCAGCCCCTTCAAATGCGGCAAACAATGCGGCTGCCTCACACTCACAGGCCCGCCCGGGAGCACCTCTGCACGCCTGTCCCAGAGGAGCCCCCAGAGCGGGCCAGCAGCAGGTGACCCCCGGGCCCCCCCAGCACCCCACGCCAGCCCGTTACCTAAGCACCAGCTGCAGCATCACATCCTCGCAGTTGAGGCTGAGCAGGGTCCGGAAGAGGCTCAGGGACACCATGCACAGCTGGGGACAGCGTGGGGCGTCAGAGGGCAGCGGAGCAGGCGGGGGGCAGCGCCACCCAGCCCACGGCAGGACAGGGGAAAGGGAATGGGATGGGACAAGGATGGGGGCACCGGGGATGGGAGAAAGGTGAGGATGGGGACGTCGGGGATAGGGATGGTGACGTGGGGGGCCGGGGGGCCATGGGGCTCACCCGGGAGTTGCTGTTGATGCGGCCCACCAGCGTGTCCAGGATGGTCATGTTGTCGTGCCGGTGCAGCAGCACGAAGCGCAGGAAGGTTTTCAGCAGCGCTGTCTCACTGACGCTGCGCAGGAACAGGTCCAGGTACGCCGTGCTCGCGATCATCTCCTCCACCGAGGTCTGCAGGAGGGGCGTGTGGAGCCGGGCGCCACAGGGACGGGCGCCACGGGGCCCTGCCCACCCGCAGGGGCAGCGGTACAGGCAGGAGACCCCCACCCCACACCTGCTGCCAGGGGACCCTCACCTTGTGCAGCGCCGGCCCCATGACAGGCACGAGGAACCCGTTGTGGACGTAATCCACCAACTGCTTCTGCACCAGTGGGTGGGCGACCTGAGGGGCCGCAGGGGGGTCAGGCAGCCACCTATGGGGCTGGGAGCCCCTCACAGCTCCTCGCAGCCCCTCAGCCCCACCTGGATGACGGCATTGCAGAACTCAAGAGAGTTCATGAAGAGGACGAGGGAGGAGACGCCGATCCAGTCCTCCCGCCGCAGGAAGTGCCAGTCATCTCCTCGCACCTCGATCTTGCGGGGCAGGGAGGAGTACAGGGCGCTCAGGCCCGTGGCCAGCACCTGGGAACACATGTACTCGGCTGCCCTGCAGCCCCTCGGGCCTCCGGCTGCTCCACCCAACTGGCCTTCCCCAGACCCCGGGAGCCTGCCCCACAGGAACCTGCCCCACTCCAGCAACCTGCCCCCCAGGAACCTGCCCCATTCCAGCAACCTGCCCCACAGGAACCTGCCCCACTCCAGCAACCTGCCCCACTCCAGCAACCTGCCCCACAGGAACCTGCCCCATTCCAGCAACCTGCCCCACAGGAACCTGCCCCACTCCAGCAACCTGCCCCACAGGAACCTGCCCCACTCCAGCAACCTGCCCCACAGGAACCTGCCCCATTCCAGCAACCTGCCCCACTCCAGCAACCTGGCCCCCAGGAACCTGCCCCACTCCAGCAACCTGCCCCACTCCAGCAACCTGCCCCCCTCCAGCAACCTGCTCCACTCCAGCAACCTGCCCCACAGGAACATGCCCCACTCCAGCAACCTACCCCCCAGGAACCTGTCCCCCAGGAACCTGCCCCACTCCAGCAACCTGCCCCACAGGAACCTGCCCCACTCCAGCGCTCCAGGCAGGGCAGCTGTGCTGGGCCCTGCATCCACCACTGACCCCAGGAGTGGCTCCCTCATCCCTAGCCCAGCGCTGGGTCCTCCACCATCTCCAAGCCTCCCATCACCACCATGTCCTCCCACCATCTCCAAGCACCATCCCCAAGCCCCTCATCGCCAGGCTCTCCATCATCTCCAGGCTACTCTGTCACCTGCGAGCCCCCCATCACTTGTGACCCTTACATCATCCCCCATCATCTCCCAGCCTTCTCTCCCAAAGCTCTCCGTCATCTGCAAGCTCTCCATCGCCCAGCTTCCATCGTTCCCAAGTCTCCCATAATCTCCACCCCTGCTCCCCACTATCCCCAGGCCGGGGAGGAGGACGCTGCCCCGAGGAGGGGCACGCCGCAGGGGTTCGTACCGGGCAGAAGTAGGAGTTGTCGGTGATGGACTGGGCCACGGCGCGGTTGCTGGCCGACATGGCCATGATGAGCAGCAGCGCGTCGCGCGCCTGCTGGCCCCGCGCGCCCTCGTGGTGGATGAAGGGGATGAGGAGTGAGAAGATGATGAGGTTGGCGGGGCCCTGGTCCGTGTGGCTGTGGAAGAAGAGCTCCAGGATGGCCGGCTCGCGGGCCACGGAGACGCAGAGCTGGTTGAGCAGCAGGACCAGGCTGTTCTCGAGCGGGGCCGAGGCGGGCTCGGCGCAGACGCTAAGCAGGCGCAGCAGCGGCGTCAGCACCGGCTTGTGCCGCAGCAGGGGCTGCCGGGCCTGGCTGATCAGCATCTCATACAGCTTCAGCTGCTCCACCTGGCAACAAGGACAGGCTGGGAGAGGTACAGAGACCGCCCGGTCCAGCTGTTCCTCCAGCACAACCCAGCCCACTGAACCATGTCCCCAGGTGCCACATCCTCATGATTGTGAAATTCCCCCAGGGCTGGGGATTCCAGCACTGCCCTGGGCCATCTCTGACAAGGCTGGACAGCTCTCCCCATGAGGAGTTTCCTCCAGCGTCACAGAGTTTTCAGGATGGCTCGGGCGGTCTCAACCCCAATCCAATCTGAATGTGCCCTAGGGCAGCACGCTACCCTTGGCCTCGCTGACCCTCGACCCACCGCCTTCACCCCTTGGATCCAGCCTGTCCCAACACCCCCCCAAACCCCCACCGCTGCAGACCCCTCTGCTCCCCTCACTCAGACCTTCCTCTCCTCGGTGAAGTCGCCCTGCAGATGCCAGCACAGGAGCCTCTCCAGCAGGTTCTCAGCAGCCACAAACTCCAAGATGGGCCCGCAGGCCATGTCCCCGTCCCCCTGTGACCTGTCCTTGTCCCCGTCCCCCCAGGGCCGGTCCTCAGCCAGCAGGTTCAGCATCTGGTAGGTGTTGTTGCGGACGGCGCTGAGGTCATCGGGGGCCGGTTTGCTCCCGCGCCGCTCCAGGATCCGCAGCACCTGTGGGAGGGGGCTTGGCATGGCACTGGGGGCTGGAGGCCTGGGGGAGCCTCACCGCGCCCCACCCCGCTCACCTGTGCCCAGTGGTTCTTGAAGACCATGAGGCAGGTCTCGGGGTCAGCGGTGACGGGGGGCTGCAGGCTGGCGCTGCGGGGGGCTCGCTGCCCGCCCGCCCGTGGGGTCAGCTTGCTCAGCCAGCTCATCCTCTCCATGGGCACGGGGTCACGGACAGCACCGGAGCACCCCAGCCAGCCTGGACGGAGCCTGGCACCACTGCGGGGGCACAGCGGAGCGGGCGGGACGCCGGGGTCCTTCCTCCATGCTGCTGCCAGCGGCCGGGCTGCAGGGAGAGGGGCCGTCAGAGACCCCCGGCCCAACCTCGCGTCCAGCAGCGGGGAGCGAGGCAGAAGGGAAAGCAGGAGGGAAGAAAGTCAGGAGGAAAGGAAGGCAATCGAGAGGAAGGGCAGGCAGGAGAGACAGAGCAGCGGGAACTGGGCCGGGCAAGCGTGCTGGAGCAGTGGTGGCTGGAGGACTCTGGATTCCAGCCCTGCTCACACCCAGGACTGGACTTTAAACCGGGAACCAGCCCAGCATGGGTGTGGAGAGTACCCGGCAGCCCGCAGGGACAGCGGGACAGCTGGGACAGCTGCCCACCCCCGTGCTCAGCAGCACCCACGGCCGGTGCAGCGCAGCAGTGCTGACAGGATATTTATAGGGCCGTGTGCCCTAGCACCACCGCTGCCTCTGCAGGCGCCAGCGCGGGACTGAGCACTAAGAGGCCCCAGAGCCGGCAGCACCCGTGTGCCTGGGGACAAAGAGACACCGCAGGGGCTGCCCAGTCCCCCACCAGCACATGGGAAAGGCAATGGCTTTGCATGGGGCTTGGGGAAGTGAAAGTGCCATTAAAGACACCCCAAACCACAGGGGCCGGAATGGAAAGTGGCTGAAGCTGGGGCAGTGGGACACAGCACAGGCAGGGCCTGTCTATTTATACCTGGCACAGCCCATCCCACCCACAGCCAGCGCTCATGTGGCTGCTAAAGTTAGACCCATAAAACGCTGGGGCAGTGCCAGCTCTGGGACCTCAGCAGGAACACTGAGGCAAAGGCCACAGTGTGGCACACCGGGGTGTCCCTAGTGCAGGGACCTATGTGACACGCAGTCAGAGCCATGCTCTGGGACAGGGACACCAGCTGTCACCACCTCTGTCCTGGTACCAATGCCCTCTCACCCCAGCCGGGCTGTGCCCGCCACATGCCAAAGAACCCAGCCCCTGGGGCACAGCACCGGGCCGTGGCACCACACCGGCGGCACCGGGATGGGCTGCGGTAGGGGAGCAGCCTCTGCCCGGGCAGCAAGCAGCCACAGCACTGGGGGGTAATCAGGTGCCACCAGGCCAGCGAAAGAGACACTGCAGGCAGGGACACCGAGGGCACAGGATGACAGCCGGGGGCCACCAGGGCAGGGACAGGGACACCGGGGCACAGCCAGCATGGGCAGAGGACGGCACCCGGGGCCAGGAGGTTGTGGCTGATGAGCACCGGCCCCTCCGATGCACCCGGGAAATGGAGCGGGGGGTCACCGAGGGGTGGTCAGGGGGCTGGCCGGTAGACGCCAGTGGTCCGGGTGAGGAGCGGGGCTGTCACAGCCCCGGGCGCGGTCCCCCAGCCCGCGGACGGTGCTGCTCACGCTCCCGGAGCCGTGGAGGCACCGGAACCGGGACAGCCTCCGGGGTCACGCGTAACCGGGACCCTGCGATGCCCCGGGGCCGGGCCGCCTACCTGGGTCAAGGTCGCGGCGGTCCCGTCCCGTCAGCGCCGCACCTGCGGAGGGCACAGGAGGCGTCGGGCGCGGGGCCGGGAACCCTCCGGGACCCCGCGGGCCTCAGCAGGACTGGGCCCCTCGCCCCGCGGCACTGCGGCCCGCTCGGGCCCGTCCCCGCCGCGGCCCCCTCACCCTCGACACCGCCCGGGCCGGTCCGGTCCCTCCGGCCCCGCGCGGCCAAGGGCGGGCGGCGGCCCGGACACACCGGCACCGCGGCAGAAGGGCGGCTGGACCCGCCCCGAGGCTCGCCCCGCTCCCCGCGTGCCCCGCTCCCGGCGTCCCCGCTCCCGGCGTCCCCATTCCCGGTGTTCCGGCGCCCCCCGGCCCCTCCCGGTCCGCGCCGGTGCCGCCGCTCACCGCCCGCCCCCGCCACGGGCCCCGCGCTCCCGACGCCATCTTCCCGCCGCGCCCGACGCACCGCGCGCGCTGGACACGCCCACCGCGGCCCGGGACACGCCTACACGCCCCGATGGGCGGGGCCTCCCGGGAAATCCCGAGCGCTCATTGGCTGTACCGTGAGTGGGGCGGGGCCAGGGCGCGTGGGAACCGGGACTCGGGAGCAGGGACATGCGGTACCGGGACACGCCGGAACCGGGACACCCCGGAATTGGGTCACACCGGCAGCGGGTCACACCGGCACCGGGACACCCCGGAATTGGGTCACATCGGCACCGGAACACCCCGGAACTGGGTCACACCGGCACCGGGTCACACCGGCACCGGGACACCCCGGAATTGGGTCACACCGGCACCGGAACACCCCGGAACTGGGTCACACCGGCACCGGGTCACACCGGCACCGGGACACCCCGGAATTGGGTCACACCGGCACTGGGTCACACCGGCACCGGGGACACCCCGGCACCGCGTACTCTGTACGAGCACCCCCTGGAGCGGGGCATCCCCAGAAACCGGGAACCTGTCTGAGCCCGTCACCGGTAACCCACTACCCAGGTGCTGGGAATCCCGGCACCGAGAGCCCCAGTACGGGCACCACCCGGAACGGGCCCCCCCGCTGTACTGGGACACCCTGAGCTGTGCACCCCAGTACCGGGTAACCTGGTACTAGGACCCCCTGCACAGGATAACTCCTGGACACTGCATTTTCTGGAACTGAGCACCTCGGAATCCGGCTCCCCGGTGCCGGGATCCTCCAGAACCCGTCTCCCGGGCACCCTAAAAACGGGCCCTCCCCGGCTCTGGGCACCCTTGTGCCAGATAACCTTGTACTGGGCGCCGCTGTGCCAGGCAACCCCGTACCCAGCACGGCTCTGGCAGGTGCAGCCGGTACCGGGAACGTCACCGCCTCTGCACGGGGCGCTGCCTGGCACCGTCTGTGGTTACTGAGATTAACCTGGGCCCCTGCACACCTGGCCACGGCTCCGTGCCCCAGCGTGCCCGGTGCACCCGGCACAGCTGCTGCCTCAGCCCAGGTGTCCCAGGGGCCGGTGGCTGCCTGGGGACCGCACGTTGCCAGGACACGCCCAGTGTCGCAGGAGTGTCCCCAGAGGATCCACGCCTGGCACCGGGGCAGGCGGCGGCACCTGCCAGGTGCTCGGGAGCACGGGAAGCGCAGGATCCCCGCTGTGAGGGATGCGGACCCTCGGTTCCCTCCTGTCCCGCCGCTGGGCTTGGCTCCAACCCTGCAGCACCTCTGGACCCACGGCCACAGCCAGAACCGGCACCGGACACGGCATGGGGTGAGCAGGGCACGGCCACCTCCGGGGGTCGGGGGTAGGGGCACTGCAGGGGCTCCCTCAGCCCCACAGGTGCCAGGGGGGCTGGCTGAGCCTTAGAGCCACCGGCAAAATGTGGGGCTGGAGTGACCCTGGGTCCCTATGCGCCCCCCAGCCGCACTGCCACCCCCCGGAACTGGACCCTGGACCCCGCTGGGGACTGGCACTACAGGTGGATCAGCCTCATGGTGCTGCCCATCCTTTACAACTGGGTCGTCCTCATCCTCAGGTGCCCGGCGGTAGGGTCGGGTGGGGGTGTGGCATGTCCAGGCCCCGTGCCAGCAATGCCTCGTGATGCCGCTTGTACCCCAGGTGCTGCTTCCCCGAGGTGCAGGAGGCACACACGGGGCTGTGGCAGGCCCTGGACGGGCTCAGCGATGCCCTGTACCTGCTGGACATCGCCGTGCACTGCCACACAGGTACGGACACACAGACACACAGGTACGGACACACAGACACACAGGTATGGACACGCAGCTACACACAGGTACGGACACGCAGATACACAGGTACGGACACACAGACACACATGGACACACAGGTGTGGACACACACAGACACACAGGTATGGACACACAGATACACATGGACACACAGGTGTGGACACACAGACACACACAGGTATGGACACACGGACACACAGGTGTGGACACACAGACACACAGGTGTGGATACACAGACACACAGGTACGGACACGCAGACACACAGGTATGGACACGCAGACACAGGTATGGACACACACAGACACACAGGTGTGGACACACAGACACACACAGACACAGGTATGTACAGACTCAGAGGTGTGTTCATACACTCACAGACACACAGGTGTACACACACACACACGGTACAGCCACCACCCAGCCCCACATAGAGGATGTCTGGATGGGTGGTCTTGAGTCTCAGCACCCACCACTCCCCCCCTCAGCCCCATGGCAGCCCAGGGAACCACCAATGACATCCCACGGGGTGCCCATCCAGGGCTCCTGTCCCCCGGGTCCTCCCTGTGCCCCGCGCTGGGCACACGCCCGCTCTCCACTGCGAGCCCTCTCCCATCACAGGGAGGTCCTGAGCAGCCCGTGCCCCTCGGCCCTGGCTGCCCGCAGTGCCACGGCTCCCTGGCTGCCCACCCAGGTTTCCTAGAGGACGGGATCCTGGTGCGGGACATCGGCCGGACGCGGCGGCGCTATCTGTGCTCCTGGACCTTTCCCTGGGACGTGGCAGCTGTGCTGCCCACCGAGCTGCTCTGTCTGCTCCCAGGGGTCCCAAGGGTCCCAGGGGTGCCGGCAGCACGCGCCAACCGCTGCCTGCGGGCGCCGCGACTCTTCGAGGCCTTCGACCGGTGCGAGACACGCACGGGATGGCCCAACGCGTTCCGCGTGGCCAAGCTGATGCTGTACCTGCTGCTGGGCATCCACTGGCACGGCTGCCTCTACTTCGCGCTGTCGGCACGCCTGGGGCTGGGTGACGACCCCTGGGTCTGCCCCAGCTTCCCCCGGCCGCTGCGCCGCTACCTGCACAGCTTCTACTTCTCCACGCTGGTCCTGGCCACGGTGGGCGACACGCCGACGCCGCAGCGCGAGGAGGAGTTCCTCTTCCTCACCGCCGGCTTCCTCCTGGCCGTGCTGGGCTTTGCCACCATCACCGGCAGCATCAGCACCGTCATCGTCGACCTCAGCACGGCCGCCTCCGCCTTCTACCCCGACGTGGGCCCGGTGCGGCGGTACCTGCGGGCGCGGGGCGTGGGCGGGCGGCTGCAGGGGCGCGTGGAGCGCTGGCACCGGCACCTGCGGGCGCAGCGCAAGCTGCCGGCCGAGCGGGACGCGCTGCGGCACCTGCCGCAGGGGCTGCGGGCCGAGGTGGCCGCCGGCGTGCACATGGCGGCCCTGCGGCGCGTCGGGCTGTTCCGCAGCTGGGAGCAGGGCGTGCTGCGGCAGCTGGTGCTGCGCCTGCGACCGCAGGTCTTCGGCCCCGGCGAGTTCGTGTGCCGGCGCGGGGACGTGGGCCGCGAGATGTACTTCATCCGCGAGGGCCGCCTGGCCGTGGTGGCCGAGGACGGCGTCACGCGGCTGGCCGTGCTGGGCGAGGGGCTCTACTTCGGGGAGATCAGCCTCATCAACATCAAGGGTGGGCTCCGCTCCGCGCCCTGCTGCTGCCCCACGGCCGCCTTGGGCTCGCGGCCCCCGTGGGCTCACGGCCCCCCGCCCCACAGGCAACGCGGCAGGGAACCGGCGCACGGCCAACATCCTGAGCATCGGGTACTCGGACCTGTTCTGCCTGGGCAAGGAGGACCTGGCGGAGGTGCTGGCCGAGTTCCCCAGCGCCCGTGCCGCCATGGAGGCCAAGGGCCGGGAGCTGCTGCTGCGCATGGGACAGCTCAACACCGGAGCGGAGGCGGCGGCGCTGGAGGCCGAGGCCGAGGCGGAGCGGCGCCTGCAGGGGCTGGAGGTGGCCCTGGAGGGGCTCCAGACGCAGGCAGCCCGACTGCTGGCGCAGCTGGAGGCCGGCGCCCTGCGCATGGCCCTGCGCGTCCAGCGCCTCGAGGGACGGCTGCTCCTGCGGCAGCAGCGACGAGACGGAGCGGTGTGGACAGAGCGGGCGGCAGGAACGGCCTCACCGCAGCGGCCTGACAGGACACAGGGTCCTGCTGGGGGACGGGGCCCCCCCAGAGTGCGGCGTTCAACCCAGGCACACCAAGGTGTCCTCAGGCCGTACGGTCCCCTCAGGGAACGGGGTCCCTCCACGGTGCGGGGTGACCCCAGGGCACAGGGTCCTGCCCGGGGACCAGGGTCTGCAGGAGGCCGGGGTCCCGCCGGGGTGCAGGACCCCTCTAAGGCACAGGGTCCTCACAGAGCACAGAGTCCCCATAGAGGGCAAGGTCCTCCCAAAGCACGTGGCACCCCCATGGCGCAGGGTCCCCGCAGGGCACAGGGCCACGTTGGGGCACGAGGTCCTAGTGGCACGTACGGCCCCAGGGGGGCAGAGGCTCCCCTCAAGGCACAAGGTGCCCCCACTGTGCGAGGTCCCCTCAGGGCACAGAGGCAGACTGGGGTACGAGGTCCCGGTGGCACGCATGGTCCCAGCGGGGCACAGGCTCTCCCCAGGGCACAGCGTCCCTCGGGGTCACAGAGCTCCAGAGGGGCGCATCTCTCGGGGCCCCGGGGGCTCGGGGTCCCACGAGGGGTGGGGGAGCCGCGGGATTAGTTCCCCGGTGCTGAGGGGTGACCGGGAGGGGGACACGGCAGCGACCGCTGTTGTCGGGTGACACCGACCGCGGCTGCTGCGGGACGGGGACCGGGACGAGGAAGGAGCCGGGGCGGGGACGGGTCGGGGTCATGGAGTTTCGGAGCCGTGAGCAGCTCGGGACCCCCGGCCCCGCCGGGCCGTCCCGGGGCAGCCGCAGCGACGCGGTGACAGACACGGCGGTGGCAGCAGTCGCCGTCGCCCGGCGCCTCAAGAGCGCTCCCGGCGAGCCCCTCCAAGCCGCCCGAGCCGCCCAGGACTCCGGCTGCAGCCCCGCGCTCCCCGAGCCCCGCTCCCGCTGCTCTCTGTGGCCCCGCCCGTCCCCCCTCCGTCACCGCCTTCCCCGCGCCCCCCAGCACCCCCCGGGCTCCCCCCGCCGCCGCCGCCGCCCCCCGCCCCCGGCCCGCCCCGCGCCGGGCGCCGCCCCCGCTTATCCACCGGCGGCTCGGAGCGGCTCGGAGCCTCGTCCCTCCCGGAGCCTCCCGGTGCCCGATCCTTCCCGGTGCCTCCTGCAGGAGGAGGGGGCGGGGGGAGGCGGGGGGGGCCCCGCCATGGACCCCCGGCCCCTCAACGAATCGCTGCAGGAGATGCTCTGCCGCTCCGGGAACGGCACCGGCAACGGACCCGGCGCCGGCAACGGGACCAACGGCTCGGTCTGCGACCTCCTCCGCAGGGGCCTCCGCGGGCCCCCGGCGCCCAGAGGTGAGAGCGGGGTGGGAAGGAGCGGGATGGACCCGGGAACGGTTTCCCCGCTTCGTGCCCGGCCCTGCGCTCCCCGGCACGCCGGCACCCGGCTTTCGTCCCGCCGTGCCACCCCGGCGCTCGCCGCCCCGCGCACCGGTTCTCCCGGTCCCTGAGACCGGTGCCGCCCCCGGTCCCCGCCGTGCCCCTCATCGCACCCATCGTCCCCGGTCCCCGCGCCCCGGGCGGGGGCTCGGTGGTCGCGGCACTGCCCGGCGGTCCCGATGCGGATCTCGGCGCTGCCTGGGGGAACGCGCCGGGCTGTGCCGGTGGCAGCGGGAGGGCGGAGGGGACTCCGACGGACACAGACACCGCCCTCCCCGCACCCCTGCCCCGCTGCCGGGGCCGGGACCTCCAACTGGATCCTCGACTGGGACGCTCCCATCCCACCCCACCGCCAGAGCCAAGACCCCTATCCCCATCCCACCCCCAGGCTGAGGCCCCTACTCCGGCTTGTCGCTCCGCTCTCTGGGCTGGACGTCCCCGGTCCCCGCGCTGCCGGGGCAGCCGCGGCTCAGCACCGAGGCGGAGGGTGGGCAGGATGGGGGCACCCACCTGGATAAGGGTCCCTCGGCCTCACAGAACTGAGCCGAGGGGCCCGGGGCTCGCCCCAAATCCCGGTGGATGCCACGCGGGGGGAAACGATGCGCTCATCTAACGGGTCCCCACCGAGCCCGCGCCGGTGACGCCGGAGCCCGGGTGCCCCAGTGCCTGTGCCTGCGTTGGGGTGCCTTTGGGGTGCCTTCAGAGTGTGTCTGGGGGGCCACCGGGCTACCCGTGGGGTGCCATGGGAGCGTCTCCATGGTGGCCTCGGGGGTGCTTTCAGAGCGCGTCTAGGGTGCCACCTGGGCGCCTCTGGGGTGCTCCCGGGGTCCCAATGCAGCGCCGGTGCCCTGCCGCCCACAGAGCTGGACGTGGCAGTGCGCGTGGTGCTGTACGTGCTGATCTTCGTGCTGAGCGTTGGGGGCAATGCGCTGGTGGTGGCTGTGCTGGCACTGAACCGGCGATTGCGCACCGTCACCAACTGCTTCCTGCTGTCCCTGGCACTGAGTGACCTGCTCCTGGCACTGTGCTGCATGCCCTTCACCCTGCTGCCCGGCCTCATGGGCGCCTTCATCTTCGGCGATGTCGTCTGCAAGCTCGTCGCCTACCTCATGGGTAGGGTGGGGCACAGTGGGGGCTTGTCCCTACCTCACGGGAAGGGTGGGGCACAGCGGGGTGGCCTCATCCCTACCTTGTTAGTACGTGGGGGCACAGGGAGGGGGCTCATCCCTACCATGTGGATATGTGGGGGGGTTCGTCCCTGCCTCATGAGTCCACGGTACATATGCATATACCCCCTGCCTCATGGTTTCAAGGTATATATGTATATACCCTATATCTCATGGGTACATGATATATATGTATATATACCCCATATCTCATGGGTACATGGTATATATGTACATATCCCATATCTCATGGGTACATGGTATATATGTATATACCCCGTATCTCATGGTTTCAAGGTATATATGTATATACCCCATCTCATGGGTACATGGTATATATGTACATATCCCATATCTCATGGGTACATGGTATATATGTATATACCCCATATCTCATGGGTACATGGTATATATGTATATATCCCATATCTCATGGGTCTATGGTATATATGTATATATATCCCATATCTCATGGGTACATGATATATATGTATATATCCCATGTCTCATGGTTACATGGTATATATGTACATACCCCATATCTCATGGGTCTATGGTATATATGTATATACCCCATATCTCATGGTTTCAAGGTATATATGTATATACCCCATATCTCATGGGTACATGGTATATATGTATATATCCCATACCCCATGGGTGCATGATATATATGTATATGCCCCTATCTCATGGTTCCACGGTATATATATGTATATATACCCCATACCTCATGCATCTATGGTATATATGTATATACACCCCCTATCTCATGGGGTCTATGGTATATATGTATATACCCCCTATCTCATGGGTCCATTATATATATGTATGTGCCCCTATCTCATGGGGTCTATGGTATATATGTATATACACCCCTATCTCATGGGTCCATGATATATATGTATGTGCCTCTATCTCATGGGTCCACGGGCTGCAGTGGGGGGCTGCTGGAGGAGGTGGGGGCCTGCAGCGTCACGCCAGGCCCACTGACACCCCCGTGACCCGCAGGGGTCTCGGTGGCCGTGTCCACCTTCAGCCTGGTGGCCATCGCCATCGAGCGCTACAGTGCCATCTGCAACCCGCTGCAGTCGCGCGCCTGGCAGACGCGGTCCCACGCCTGCCGCGTCATCGCGGGCACCTGGGCCCTGGCGGCGCTGCTGATGCTGCCCTACGCCGTGTACAGCACCACGCGCCCCGCCGCCCCCCGCCCGCCCCCCGCGCAGTGCACGCACCACTGGCCCAGCGAGCGCGTCCGGCAGGTCTGGTGAGTCCTGGGGAGGGAGGGCCCCCGCGGGGGCGAGGGGATGCCAAGTGACGGGGGCCGCCTGTCCCAGGTACGTCCTGCTGCTCCTCGTCCTCTTCTTCATCCCAGGCGTGGTGATGACGGTGGCGTACGGGCTCATCTCCCGCGAGCTCTACCGGGGCATCCGCTTCGAGCTGGACGTCAAGAGGGAGGTGGCAGGTGAGGGGATGGGGCGGGGGTGAAGCTTGGCGTGACTCCTGTGTGGGCAGAGCGCCCACCCCGGGAGGAGGGGCAGGGCTGAGCCCTCACTCCTGCTCCCCACAGTGGTGCGTTCCTCAGGGATACCCCGCTTTCCTGGGGAACTCCTCGTAGCCTTGGGGTGCAGCATGTCCCCACGGTGCCGTGGCCATTTCCATGTCCCCTGCACCCCATCCCATCCTCCTGGAGGATGCTCCCATGGTGCTGGAGTGCAGCGTGTCCCTACAGTGCCACGGCCGTGACCGTGCCTCCTCACTCCACAGCCCAGCGTGGCATTGGGGGCGACCCGGTGCCCACCTGCGATGAAGGTGACGGGTGCTACCTGCAGCTGTCACGTCCGGGTGCAGCATTGGAGCTGCGGGCGCTGGGGGCGGCCGCGCAGCAAGACCGGGCGCGCATCAACAGCTCGGGGGCCCAGCTGGCGGCCAAGCGGCGCGTGATCCGCATGCTGGTGGTCATCGTGGCCATGTTCTTCCTCTGCTGGCTGCCCATCTTCGCCGCCAACACCTGGCGTGCCTTCTCCCCGCGGGCAGCCCAGCGGGCACTCTCGGGGACCCCCATCGCCTTCATCCACCTGCTCTCCTACACCTCGGCCTGCGCCAACCCCCTCATCTACTGCTTCATGAACCGCCGCTTCCGCAAGGCCTTTGCGGCCACCTGCGCGGGCTGGGGGTGCCGCCGCACCTGCCCCCGCCGCCCGCCCGAGGATGAGCCCCCCATGGCCAGTGCTTCACTCTCCAAGTTCAGCTACACCACCGTCAGCAGCCTGGGACCCCCCTGAGCCGGCAACCCCAAGCTGGAACTCCCCTGAGCCCTCCAACACTGGTGCCTGGGTGAGCAGGACCCCCATGAGCTCCCCACGGCCAGCACCTTTCTCTGCAAGTTCAGCTACACCATCCTCAGCAGCCTGGGACCCCTGAGCTAGACCCCCTTAGACCCCCTAACGCCACTGCCAGGGCCGCTCCCCGAGCTGGCAGCCCCAGCAGGACCCCCCGAGCATGAACCCCTGCCCTGCAAGCACCCTCGTGCTCCTCGTCCCGTGCCCCCACAGCCTCCCGCCCTCCCGGGACAGCCTTGCCCACCATCGCAGCTCGGTCCCGGCTGCGTGGGGGCGAGGGGCGGGCGGGAGGAGCCTTGGGGCTGGGCAGGTCGGAGGCTGAGGGAGGTCGAGGCACCCCCAGCCCAGCTCAGCCCGGGGTCTCCCCGCGCTGCTCCCCGGCTACGGTGACAATAAACTGACCCTGTGCCAACCGCGCCGCTGCTCCCAGCGCTCCTGGCCCGCCGGCACGGAGGCACCGCGGGCACCTCCGGGCGGGACGTGGGGTAGGCACCGCGCGAGGCTCGGGGGGCTGCGGGCACCGCGGAGCCCGGCGGCGGCGGTAGCTGGAACGATGGGAATCCCGGGCCCGGTGCACCCAATGCCGCCCCGGGGCGGGGAGGGGGACCCCAGGGGACCCCAGGGGACGGGGTCCCCAGGGACCGCCGCCATCCCCAAGACTCCATCTCCCATCGTGCCCCGCGCGCCCTACGCAGACCCTGCGCTTCATTTGCATACGGGTCCCCGCCCCGGATGGCCGCTCCCCATCCCCGCCCATCCCCGCGGACATTGGTCACGCCCCCTCGAGGCCACGCCTCCGCCGCTCCCGTCCACGCCAGGGGGCGGGGCCGTGCCCACAGCCCCGCCCATCGCCCATAAATACCGAGTCTCGGCCCCGCCCCCGAGCCGGCCCCGCCCCTCCCTCGGCCATGGCGGCCGGGGTGCGGGCCCCGCCGGGCCCGATGGCAGCGCTGCCGCCGTGGCGACTGCTGCCGCCGTGGCGACTGCTGCCGCTGGCCCTGGCCGCGCTATCGCTGCTGTCGCTGCCGGTGTCGGCGGGGTCACCGCCCGGCCCCGAGGAGCAGCTGGAGGCGGCGGCGCCGCGCTGGGGCTGGCGGAACGTGTCGTGCCCGGCCTGCCGGGTGCTCTTCGGGGCGCTGGACGTGGCTCTGCAGGTGGGCACGGGGGATCGGGGAGTGCCGGGACACGGGGGGGCACCGGGGGGACACCGCAACACCGGGCGAGGCAGGGACACGGGTGGACACCGGCGCGGGAAGAGTGGGGGGTGACAGGAGTGGGACAGGAACGGGGGCAGAGAGGACAGGACGGGGACAGGACGGGGACAGGCCGGGCCAGTCCCTCGTGACGAGCCGGGGCAGGTCGGGGCTTGTGACAGACACGAGACCAGGTTGGGAATGGGGACAGGGCCGGGCGGGGACGGGGAGAATGACAGGCTGGGACGGCTGGGAGAGAAACGGGGACGGGCGGGGTCAGGAACAGGAACGGGGACATGGACGGGGCGGGACTGGGCGGTGAATCCGCCTCAGAGGACGGGGACAGGCTGGGGCGGGACGGGAAGGGGGGGAGGAGGTAACCGGGCTGGGGGACCGTGTGGGTCCTTTCTGGCCTCGGGATATCCATCTCAGTGGGCCGGGGTGGCGGCGGCTGTGGGGCAGTGACAGCAGCCAGGGGCCCTTCCCGGGGAGCTGCTGGGGGCGGCACAGTGATGGCAGCGGGGGTGCCGTGCCCGTCCCGGGGGTGCCGTGCCGGTCCCGGGGGTGCCGTGCCCATCCCGGGGTGCCGTTCCGGTCCCGGGGTGCCGTGCCGGTCCCGGGGTGCCGTGCCCATCCCGGGGTGCCGTGCCCATCCCGGGGGTGCTGGTGGGCACAGGCCAGTGACGGCAGCTGAGTTCAGTGTGTAGGGCCTGTTCTGGGGAGCTGATGGGTGCAGGGCAGCGAGGATAGCGAGAGGTGCGGCACCATCCCGAATGTCCATCCCCCTGCAGATGGAGCCGAATGTGGCACGCGTGGGGCGCGTGGCGTCGCGGCTGTGCCAGGAGCTGCGGCTGGCGCGGCCGCCCGTGTGCCGCCAGGCCGTCCAGCTCTTCCAGGGCGACGTGGTGTCGGCCTGGGCACGCTCCGTGCTGCGCCCGCCCGAGGCCTGCGGGCTCCTGCTGGGCCCCCGCTGCGGTCACTGGGACATCCTGGGCGCCTGGAACCTGTCGCTGCCCGCCGCCCCCAAGCCGCCGGTGCGGCCCCCCGCGCCGCCGCCGCCTGGAGCGCCCACCGCCCGCATCCTCTTCCTCACGGACCTGCACTGGGACCGGCAGTACGTGCCGGGCAGCGCCGCTGCCTGCCCTGACCCGCTGTGCTGCCGCGGGGCCCCCAGTCAGGGGCCGGGAGCGGCGGGGTTCTGGGGCACCTACGGCAAGTGCGACCTTCCCCTGCACACCATCGATGCGCTGCTGGCCCGGCTCCCCGACGCCGTCGGTAACGGCACCGGCAACGGCACCGGCGGCTTCGCGGCAGCGTACTGGACCGGGGACATCCCTGCACACGACGTGTGGCAGCAGAGCCGCGGGGACCAGCTGCGGGCGCTGCGCACGGTGACCGCCCTGCTGCGCGCCCGCCTCGGGGGGCTGCGCGTCTTCCCCGCCGTGGGCAACCACGAGGCCACCCCGGTGAACGCCTTCCCCCCGCCCTACGTGCGCGGGAACCAGTCGGCCGCGTGGCTGTACGACGCCATGGCCGAGGCCTGGCAGGACTGGCTGCCCCCCGCCGCCCTGCGCACCCTGCGGTGGGCACGGGGCAGGGCCGCGGCGGAGGGGTCCCGTCTGTTGAGGGTCCGGGGATGGGGAGTTTGTGCATGGCAGGGGTGGGGGCTGCTAGGCTAATGGGGGCCCGGGTCGGTGGCATTTGGGGTACCAGGGATCGGGGGGACACGGGGCTGGGAGGCTCTAGACTTTGGGTTTCTGGGCTGCTGGGTGTTCTGGGGTAGGGGAGCTGCAATAGCAAAGCCTGGGGGCTCAGAGCTGGGGACTCTGGGCTACTGGGGGCTCGGGACTAGCAGAACACACAGCAATCTCCACGCTGAAGGGGCAGTGGGGGTACCAGGCTAGCTGGGGCGGGCTGCAGATGTCTCAATTTCATGGGGGGATAGGTGCAAGGAGTGGGATCACGGCTGGTTGGGGTACAGAGAGGGCTGTGGGGCAATGGGGGCTCCAGGCTGGGGGCTGTAGGCGAGTGAGCAGTGCGGGTGGCAGAGAGCTGGGGGTCCATGGGGTGGGTGCAGGGTCTGTGGATCAGGGAATGCAGCACTGACCCCCCCTTTTCCACACAGGGCCGGTGGGTTCTACACGGCACAGGTCTGGCCTGGGCTGCGCCTCGTCTCCCTCAACATGAACTTCTGCTCCCAGGCCAACTTCTGGCTCCTCATCAACGCCACTGACCCTGCAGGGCAGCTCCAGTGGCTCATGGGGGTCCTGGCAGATGCTGAGCGTGATGGGGAGAAGGTGTGGGGGGGTTCTGGGGGGACACGGGGGGGTCTCAGTGGGCCCTGGGCAAACCCCCAGCCCCGTCTCATTGCCCACAGGTGCACATCATCGGGCACATCCCCCCAGCCCACTGCCTGCGCAGCTGGAGCTGGAACTACTACCGCATCGTCAACAGGTCAGTGCCTGACGCCCTGCCCAGACCGCCACACCAGGTGCCACACCCCTGACCCTGTGCCCCACCCCACATGCCAGACCCACATTGTGTGTCCTGGCCTCCAACCCCGTGTGCTGGACCCCTGCCCTGTACCTACACCCCTGTGCACGTGCCCTCGACCCCCACCCCACAGACCAGAGCCTGGCTCCACCTCCTGAACTCCCATCCCACACATGGTCCCCCTGCCCTGTATGCTGGACCCCTATGCCAGAACTCCACCCCACACCCTGCACTCTCACTCCATGTGCCGTCTCATGCACCAGACCGTGCGCCCCATGTGCCGGACCCCCACCCCATGTATTCTGGGCCTCCACCCCACAGACCAGACCGCAGGGCCAGGCTCAGGTTGGGGTTCCAGGGTGGGGTTCTGGGGGTCAGGGTGACTCACCTGACTGGCAGGTTCGAGGGCACCATCGCAGCCCAGTTCTTCGGGCACACGCACCTTGACGAGTTTGAGTTGTTCTACGATGAGGAGACGCTGTCACGTCCCGTCTCCATCGCCTTCATCGCACCGAGTGTCACCACCTACATCAACCTCAATCCTGGTGCGCCCCAAACCCCGCCCTGCGTCCCCCCGAACCGCCCCGGTCCCCCGGCGCTGACCGTCCCTCCCGCCGCAGGGTACCGTGTCTATGAGGTGGCCGGTTCCTACCCTGGGAGCTCCCACGCGGTCCTGGACCACGAGACCTTCATCCTAAACCTGACAGAGGCCAACGCGGCGCCCCCGGGGACTCCCCCGCGCTGGCAGCGGCTCTACGGTGCGCGCACGGCCTACGGGCTGCCCATGGCCTTCCCGGCGGACTGGGACCGGCTGGTGCGGCGGATGCAGGACGACGAGCAGCTCTTCCAGCTGTTCTGGTTCCACCTGCACAAGGGGCACCCGCCCCGCGAGCCCTGCGGCGGCCCCTGCAAGGCCGCCCTGCTCTGCGCCCTGCGCTCCGGCCGCGCCGCCGACCCCGCGCTCTGCCGGCCCCTGCGCCCTGCGCTGCCCTTCCCACGCGTCCAGGAGCTCTGGCAGCGGCGGCGGCTCTGCTGACCCGGGGGCCGGGAGGAGCGGGGACGTGGTCACCCAGGAGTGGGGTCAGCACGTGGGGTCACTGGAAGCAGGGCAGGGCCAGCGTCACGCAGGGAGCGGGGCAGGGAGCGGGACTGGCACAAGGTCACTGGGAGCGAGGTGGAGATTGGCACGTGGTCCCCGTGTCCCACCAGTTACACAATAAAGGCACAATGGACACCACCGCCCCCCTTATCCTCTGCCACTGGGACAGGAACTGGGGTCTGGATCAGCAGCGTCCTCATGCTCCCATCACTCCAGCTGTGATGGACCCCACTGCCCTTCATCCTCCTCACCACAGTTCTCAGCCACAATGGCTTAGGGAGACCCAAGTCAGGGATGCTGGGATCCCACCACCCCGCCAAGTCATCGTCCTTGTCCTAATTCTCACCCACGGGGATCACAACTGGGATGAGCCCATGATCCCTGTACCCCCGTCACCCCTCTGATAAGGTGTGCAGGGACCCCACTGCTCCTCTAGGGCAACACCCAAACCAGACACAACACCCTCATCCCTCCTCCTCTTGCTGCTCCTCACTGTGTGAGGCCACGCGCAGAGCCGAGCCGGGCTGGTGGAATGGGTTTATTAATTAATGATTTAGTACAACACAGACCCTCGTTACGCCACATGCATTGGGGACCTTGGGGGGGGCGTGACCCACCACGGGGGCAGTGCTGGGGGCAGGACCCCCGACCCAACGCCCCGGGTAACTCTGTGCCCCGCAGCGTTGGGTCGGCGGTCCCGCCCCCCGCGCCGCCTCGCCTGGCTGCGTGCCCCCGCGCCCTCGCCCCGCTCACGGGGTCTGCGCCCCTCCCCGCCGCGGTTTGAGGGTCCCCAGGAGGGTCTGCACCCCCCGGCGCACGGAGGAGCCCACCCGCCGCGCCACCGAGTCGGCCGGGGGCGCCGGCAGGCAGGAGCTGGAGGCCTGGGGCCGCGCATCCAGGCACTTCTGGTAGCGGAGCTGCGGGGAGCCAAGGGGGTCAGTGAGGGGCAGGGGGAGCCCGGGGGGGCCCGGGGAGGGGCACTCACCATGCAGGCGGCCTGCAGCGCCTCGCTGAGCCCCGCGGCGTTGGGCTCACACCACACCATGTGGCAGCGGAAGGTGCCGGGGGCGCTGGCCATGATGAAGGCGAAGGCGCGGACGTCGCGTCCCACCCCCATGAAGGACAGGAAGCGCACGCGGCACTCGCACAGCACCGCCTCTGTCTGCGTGGGGGGCACGGGGGGGTCACGGGGGCGCCCCAGCGTGGGGAGGGGCACCGCAGAGGGCTTGAAGCAACGCACAGCGAGGGATTGCTAGGGCACCGCACCAGGAGAAGCGACGGACTCGGACTTTGGGGCAGCCGTGGCAAGAGGAAGGGGCCACCGGAGTACACACGTGACGGGGAGGGGGCACCCCCAGGAGCGGAACGGGGTCAGCAGAGCACAGGGGGTGTCACCGAGACGCCCCACCAGGAAGGGTGGGGCTGTCACTCATACCCGGGGGCTGGGGGGGTTCAGCACGGCCTCCCAGGGTGGGAGGGGATCCCCCAGGGCCCCACGGGACGTGGTGGGATGGGGGCACGATGGAAGGAGCCATTGTGGCTCTCTGGTACAAGGATGTGTCTCTGCAGCCCGTCTGGCACGTGACAGGGTCACTTGGAACAGGAAGGGGTCACCAGTGAGGACGGGGGTCAACACATCTCTCCGGAGTGCGAGGGGGGCACCACAGTCCCCCTAGGCCAGGGTGGTGGTCCCAGGTGGGGATGCACCTGGTGGTGGGTGGGGGTCCCAGGAGGACACACACCTGGCGGTGAGCAATGGTGAGGGTGGCAGGGGCCACGCTGACCACCACGGGGGTGGGCGCAGGGGGCTCCCCTGAGCCCGGGGCCAGCGCCGCCTCCAGAGCCGCGTTGATCACATCCATGCCTGGGGGCACAGGGAGGGTCAGGGCAACCCTGCCCTCGCCCCACAGCTGCCCCACGTGGGCTGGAGGAGCCCCCCGAGATACTCCCCCCTTCCCCTCAAGTCCCCCACTCACCCACTGGCTTGGCAACAGGGACACAGCCCAGGTAACACACGGGGAAGCGCTGAACCACCTCACTCTTGGGAGCTGGGAACTCCACTGTGGGGGAGGCACCGTCAGGCACCCCCAGAGCCCCCCAAAACACCCCAGAGCCCCAACATCCCTCCAGAACCCCTTCCCACCGCTCAGTGCTCACCCAGCACCCAGCCCCCCCAAGACCTCTTGGATGCCGTCCCCCAGTGTGAGGGGGACATGGCAGACCTCCCCAGAGCACCCCAGCACTGCCCCAGAGCACCCCCAGAACCCAACACCCCCAACTGCACTGCCATGCTCTTGGGGGCCGGGAGCCCTGCTGTGGTGGGGGACACCATCAGACACCCCCCAGGCCTCCCTAAAAGCCACCCTCCCTTCCAACTGCCCCACCCCAGCGAGTGCAACCTCCAGACACACAAGCCCCCTCCCCGCTGGAGTCATCCTATCCCCTCGCAGGACTCCCCCAGCAGTCCTCCAGCCCATCCTAGTCACTCCCAGACTCGCCAGTCCCCTCCAGGGCACGCCCAGAGCCGCCCCCGTTCTCTCCCAGGTACCCCGCTAACCCCCGTACCCTGCAGGGGAGGCTCCCCCAGCCGGGGGGGGTCCGTCCCCAGGCCGTTGCCTGCTGCCCGGGCACTTCTCCTCTCCGCCGTCAGCTGGGGGACAGGGGGACACGGCCCTCCCGGGTGTCACACCACAGTGACCTCCAGGGACCCCCGTGGTGACCCACAGTCCCCCAGACGTCACACAGGCCCTCCTGGCTGTCACAGGATGGACACCCCGGGGATCCCTGGCCCCCGTGCCCTGCGGCAGGTCCGTGGGGACACTGGGGTGGGGAGGGGCTCACCCGGGAACAGGCCCAGGGGCTGGCTGCAGGGGCCTGGAGGTCTCACCTGCGTGCAGATGTGGTGCAGGCTAGGGCAAGTCCTGGCGGGTTTCTGGGGGTCTCACCTGGGCACAGATGTGGTGCAGACCAAGGAAAGGGAATTTGGGGTGGGTTACCTGGGCCTCGGGGGTCTTGGGGGTGGTCTCACCTGGGCCCAGACCTGGTGCAGGCCAGGCGGGGGGTCCCCGGGAGCTTTTTGGGGGTCTCATCTAGGCAGAGACGCAGCTCAGGCCAAGGTGGCAGTTTTGGGGGGGAAACCCAGCAGAGGGTTCGGAGGGTTTCACCCGGACACAGAACCAGTGCCGGCCACAGCCGGGGCTCCCGGGAGGTTTTAGGGGAGGTGTCACTTGGGCACGGACATGGTGCAGCCACGGGGGCGGTTTGAGGGGAGGGCTGGGGGTCTCACCTGCGCACAGACGCGGTGCAGGCCGGTGGCGATGGCGCTGGCTGGCCCCTCGCAGCGGAACACGTGGCACTTCAGCACCTGCGTCAGGGGGTCCCGGGCCACGTATGCAAAGTCCCTAGGGCGACGAGGGGGGACGCTCAGACCGCCCCAGCCCCCTCCTCACCCAGCCTGAGCCGGGACTGGGGGCACTGGGGGTCTGGGGGCAGGTTGGGGCCATACCTCTCCCTGCGTCCCCGGCAGCACAGCAGAACAGAGCGGGGTTAGGAGGTGCTGGGGGGACACATCCCCCTCCTTAGCCCCAGGATCCACCCTACACCCCCCAGG
This sequence comes from Delichon dasypus, assembly GCA_037837765.1. NCBI lineage: Eukaryota > Metazoa > Chordata > Aves > Passeriformes > Hirundinidae > Delichon > Delichon dasypus. The sequence continues at coordinate 120,754,561 of JBBAXF010000002.1, forward strand.
GGCAGGTCTGACCCTGCTCCACGCCCTTCTCTGCTGGGGGGGTTTAGTGTTTGGGCCCCAAGGCCCCCACCCGCCCAACCCATGGGACCACATCCGCATGTGGGACCCCCCGGTCCTCTGCACACGTGACGGCCACAGCCCCACACCTCACCCACATGGGGATCCCAGCCCCACGGCCCCCTCCACGTGCACCCCACGTACGCAGGATCTCCAGCCCCCTGTCCTGAGCCCCCCGCAGACACCAGAACCCCACGGCCCCCACGCCGCACCCCAGTGCCACCCCGAGCCCCACGCGCGTGGGCACCCCTGCGCCCCCCAGCCCCGGGCGTGCCCCCCACCTGCTGCCGTGCCGCCCCACGCCCCAGACGCGGATGCCGCCCACGGGCTGCGCGTGCAGCAGCGCCCGGTCCTGGGGGTCCACGAGCTTCAGCGTGCGGTCCTCAAGCAGCAGCAGCGCCCGTGCCTGGAGGCCACGGGAGGGTCAGGAGGACGCTCCGCTCCCCCAGATGCCGGGGGGGCAGCGGAGAGGGCGTGGGATGGATGTGGGGGGCACTCTGGGGTCACTCACCTCCCCACAGGAGCCGGGGGGGCCATCACGAGGCCCCGAGAGCTGCCGGATGCAGGCGCTGACAGCGCCGCTGCTGCGGCCAGGACCCAGCTCCTCCTCCCGCAGCTGCACCCAGCCCAGAGAGCGCACCGGGAGGCCCTGGGGCAAGGGGGAATGGGAGTCAGTGGGGGATGCATGGGGCCGGGTGTGGGGCAGGGGCTGTGGGTAGTGTGGGGAAAGGATTGCCTGGGGTGGGGGGCAGCGGAGAAGGGCGTGACATGGGAGAGGAAAGGCACGGAGCATGAGGCAGGGGCCGTGGGGAAGAGATGGTGTGGGGCAAGGGGACAGGGGGCCGGTGTGGGGCAGCCCCAGCTCCCCAGCAGTCACCCAGCCCCTCACCGCCCCGGTCTGTACAGCCCGGGGCCCTCGGGGCAGGGCGGACCCCACAGAGGGGTGGCCGAGGCCGCTCCCATGCAGGTGACAGGGCTAGGGCATCCCTGGGCTGGGTGCCTCAGCCCCCCGGAGCGGGGAAGGGGCCCTGTGGGCTGGGAGGGGCAGGAGAGACCGGCCCTACCTTGGAGTCCAGTGCATCCTCCTCGCCCAGGGCCATGCTAAAGGGGAAGGGTGGGGGGTCAGTGACTGCACCCTGACACCCTGGGGCCGCCCTGTCCCCAACCCCGAGAGCCCTCTGGGATCCCCCACATCCCACACCTGGGTCGCTGCGCCCTCAGTACCTTGGACTTTCCCCCTCAAACCCCTGCCTTGAGATCCTGGGACTCCCCTAAGTCCAACCCCATCCTGGCACCCCATTTCCCTGCCCCACACCTGGGTCCCTGCCCCCCTCAGCTCCCACTTCACACAGACACCCCCTCACCATTCTGTAGCTTGTTACTCAGGGTTTCACATCCCAACAGGGCCCAGGCACAGCCCCACTCATGCCCCACAATTTCCATGTGTCTCCCCAGTCCCTGTGGCCCCATCGCACCCCTCTCCTGGTGATCCTGGGCCTGGTGACAGCATCTCCAGGTCTGACACTCCTGGCTCCTCATCTTCCTCTTCCTCCTCCTCTTCCTCCTCTTCCTCAGCAGTGGGGTCCTAGGGGCAAGAGGGCTCTGTGGGGCCAGGGGGGCACTGACCCCCCACCCTTTCCCATCCACTACCCTCTCTCACCTTCCACAAGTCCCCACCATTGAAGGTCTCGGCCGGGGCAAAGCTCGTCCAGGACAGCTGCAGGGGGCTGTGTCAGGGTGCACCATAGGGCAGCCCCACAGCAGCCCCCCAGTCACCCCACAAGTGCCCCATGGCTCCCCTCAGTCACCCCACAGCACACTATGGGAGCCCCATGGTAACCCCAAGAGCAACCCACACCCATACCGCTGGTGCCCTGCACCCCCACAGCCACGCCACCGTTATCTTCCGGTCACCCCACACCCTGTACCCATCTGCTGTGGCCCCACAGCCACTTCCCAGTCCAACCCCGGCCCTCTTAGTCCCAACTCACGGTGGGCCCCTCGGTGGGGGTGCTGCCATCGGAAGGGGTCTCATGGGGCGCGCCGGGGGGCTCCCACTGAGTGGTACCGGTGGGGACGTGCCAGTAGTAGGTGCCCGAGGTGTCCTGCACCCGCAGCCACCCAGGGGGCAGGTCCCCGTGTGCCCCCGCGCCACACGGCCACAGCGACTCTGCAGGGAATGGGGGGTCAGAGGGGTCAGCCCCAACCCCACACACAGCCCCACACAGCCCCCCGTGCCCAGGGATGCCCCAGGAGGACTCCACAGGGACAGGGAGGCAAGGGGGGGGCACGGAACTAATGGGGCTGGGGACACAGAACAGCGCCCAGAGGGCTGGGGGACCAGGAACGGCACCCAGGGGTGCTGGGAGTGTAGCGGGGGGCAAACAGCCAGGGACCTGGGGAGATGTGGAGCTGATGGGAGCACGGGGGCATGGCAGGAGATTGTCAGAAGCCTCTATGGGGCAGCTGTGGGACAGTGAGAGGTCACCGTGGGACTCCACAGGAGCCATAAATCACTGGTGCTCCACGGGTGGGGTGCCCACCTGGCTCATCGGGGGAGCTGCCGGGGCTGCCCTGGCTCAGCGTGGCCCAGCTCGAGTCCTCGTCGCTGCCGGGGCCGGGCCCCCCGAAGAGGCGGCTGGCACTGCGCCCCGGGGGCTCCCGCAGGCCCCGCTCCGTGCCCAGAGCCGGCGGAGAGACCCCGGCCCCGTCCTCCTCCTCCTCGTCCTCCTCCTCTTCTTCATCGTCCTCCTCCTCCTCGGAGGCACCGATCAGCAGGGCCCGCGGGTCGGCGGCGGCGTTCCGGGCATTGCGGGCCTGCACCCCCGGCTCCAGCGCTCCGGGGGACTCCCCGTGCGCCCCGGGGGATCGCCCCGGCCCCGGCCCCGGCTCGAGCTCGTTGCGGTTCTGGTCCTGCCCGGCCTTCGCCCACCCGGCGCCGGGCAGCTCCTCGGCCGGGGCCCCGCCGGGGCCGGTGCGGGGGTCGCGGGGCGCTCCCAGCCCCAGGCTCAGCCCCGGGCACCGGTTGTCGTTGGCCAGGTCGCTGCGCTTGCTCAGGGCCCCCGACATGGCGCGAGGACACGGGGACGGGCGGGACCCCCGGCGCGGCGGGACCCCCGGCCCGGCCCGGCCGCAGCCGCCGCTGCTGGGGGTGGGGAGGGCAGGGGGCTCCTACAGCCCCCGGGCCGCCTCCGCGTCCATCGGGCCTGTGGGGAGCGGGGGGTAGCACGGGGATCCCCGGCCACGGACGCTCCCAAGGACTCGGCATCCCCCGGCAGCCCTCTCACGGACGCGGGTGGCCTTCGCCGGCGCCCCAATCCCCCCCGACGCCTCCTCCGGGACGCGGGGACCTCCCCCCCCGGCACCGGCATCCCCCTCGGCCCCGGCATCCCGCGCTGCCCCCGCCGCACGGCGCCGGGTCCCCCCGCAGCCCCCTCAACGACCGCGACCCCCCGGGGTCACCCCGCGCCCCCCCCGGCCCGGGGTCCCTCCGCATCCGCCCCACGGCCCTGCCCGGGGACATCCCGCGGGGACCCCGCACCCACGGACCTCTCCCGCTGCCCCCGGCCCGGGCCTCCGGGGTCCCCACGGGCCTCAGCCCCCTCATCGTCCCCCGCTCCCGCCCGCGGCGCAGCGAGGCCGGCCCGCGGCCCCCCCACGCTCTCTGCCCCCATTGCCGGTACCTGCGGCGGCGGCTCCGCTGCCGGGGGGTCGCGGGGGGGAGGGTGGGGGGCTCGGGCAGCGTCACTTCCGCTTCCGGCCGGCGGGGGGACAGCGCCGCCTCCCGCGCCGGGACCTCCTCGGGACCCCTCCGGACCCCTCCGGACCCTCCCCGGCACCACCACCGGATACCCCCGAGACCCCCGAGTACCCCCGGGACCGGGAGCCCCAGGCCCTGCTCGCGGCGGGAAGCTCGGTCCGGCCCTGGGTGGCAGCGGGACCCGGGCGGGATGGGGCACCTTCCCCGCCGGTGATGCTCCCGGGGCCGGCGACCCCGACACTGCCTGCGCCCGCCCCACTGTCCGGCTGTTCCCGGCGGGCGGCGAGACCCCCGGTGCCACGCGTGGCGCGGATCAGTTCGGCCCAGTTGAGCCCCCCGTAACCCCTAGGGCATCCCCCAAGGCACCAGCACCGCCGGGCTCCGCCCTGCTGCCCCCACACTGGCACCGGGACTCCCTGCGGCTGCCGTGGCCCCGGAACCCCCCGAACCCTCGGCTGGACCGAGAGGGTCTTGGGGCTCCCAGCTCTTACCAAGCCCGGAGGGGCAGCACTGCTGGGAGCGGGGGTGCAGCGATGGTGACACAGGGTGTGCGGGGTCCCTGCACCCCCTGTGCACCGGTCTGATCCCGTACAGCGTTACAGTCATGTGATGTGTGGTAAGACCTCCAAGGCCGAGTCCAGCCTGTGCTCCATGCCCACCTTGTCCTCAGCCCAAAGCACTGAGTGCCATCTCCAGTCGTTCCTTGGACACCTGCAGGGATGGGCACTCCAAACCTCCCTGGGCAGCCCCTTCCAGTACATGGCAGCCCTTTCCATGGAGAAATTCCTCCTTATGTCCAGTCTGAACCTCCCCAAGCACAGCTTGTGGCTCTTTCCTCTTGTCCTGTCACTTCTTTCCTGGGAAGGTCCCCCCTGAGCCTCCTTTTCTCCAGGCTCAGCCCCTCCCCAGCTCCCCTCCCTGCCCTGGACACGCTCCAGCCCCTCCAGGGCTCTCCTGCATTAGCCAGAACTGGACACACCCCTCGAGGGTCTCACAGTGGCCAGCACAGGGGACAACCCCTGCCCTGGGGCTGTGCCCACGCTGGGGCTGGGACAGTCCAGATGCCCTTGGCCTCTTGTCCCGCTGGGCACACCTGCACTCATGTCCAGCCACTGTCACCAGCACCCCCAGGTTCTTTCCCAGCTCTCCAGTCCCCTTGTCCCTCGATGTTGCAGGGGGGTTTGGTGACCCGAGCAGAAGACCCAGCACTTGCCCTTGACCCTGACGCTGGTGGCTGTTAGTCCAGCCTGTCTAGATCCCTCTGCACAGCCTTCCTGCCCTCAGCAGATCCACACCCCAACCAACCACGTGTCGCCCATGACCTCAGCGAGGACACAGCCCATGGCTCCATCCAGCTCACTGGTAATTCTGTAGGGCAGCAGTGGCCCCAGCACTGAGCCCCAGGGAGCCCCAGCAGTGCCTGGGCCCCCTGGAGTGGCCCCGTTCCCACCTCTCCCTGGGCCTGGCCCTCAGCCAGGTGTGTTCCCAGCCAGGAGCACCTGTCCCAGCCCGGCTGCAGGTGCTCCGTGAGATGCCAGGGAGATGGGGATGGTGCCAAAGGCTTTGCTGCACTTTGGGCAGGCACACCCACACCTGTCCCAGCAGGGGACCAAGTGGGTGAGGCAGGACCTGCCTCTCCCAACCCCCGGCTGGGTCTGATCCCTGGTTGTCCTGCCCCGTGCTGTGAAACCCACAGGTGATCTGTTCTAGGGCGTTCCCAGCATCAGGGCCAGGAACAGGTGTGGACTTCCCTGGATCCTCCCTCCAGCCCTGCTTGGGAATAGGGTCACTGGGTGCGTCTGGGGCCTGGGAACCCCCGGGGTGCCAGGGCTGGTGGGGAACGAGGAGCAGGGGCTGAGTGAGCTCTGCTGCCGTCCAGGATTTCCCACAGATGGCCAGAGCTGGTGAGGACCAGTCAGAGAAGCTCTGTGACCTCTCCACAGCCCCTGTGGTATCCCTAGGGATCCACCGGCCCCAGGGACCTGCAGGGTCTGAGCGGCTCAGCAGGTCACTGACCGCAGTCTCCTGGGTACACAGACCGGTATAGACGAGTTCCTGCTCCTAGCACAGACCGGTCTGACCCAGTCTCCATACCAGTATAGCCCAGTCTGACCCAGTACAAGTACAGACCGGTCCAACTCAGACCCTGCTGCAGCAGAGACTAGTCCGGCCCAGCAGAGATCAGTGCAACCCTGTCCCCACTCCCAGCCTGTCCCTGTCCCTGCAGATGGGTCGGTGCTGGCAGAACGCCCGGGCAGGGCAGGGCAGGGCAGGCGCCCATGGTGCCACTGAGCTCCAGGCACCGTTCCTGTCCCTGCTTGGCCTGGCACTGTCTGGGGGTGCCCGGCGTAGCCGGGAGGACCCACAGGACGTGAGGGGCTGGACGGGAGGGTGTGTGAAGGACAGGCAGGGCTACGGGGCAGCACGGCGCCCGGGTACTTCCAGAATACTTTATTTTGTACATACAGTTTTGTCAGCGTGCGGCAGCTGCCCCACAACCCCTGGAGCCCCCCAGAGCTGTGGAGCAGCAGTGCAGTGGGGCAGCAGGCACACACAGTCACCCCACAGCTGGGGAGGGGGGCTGAGGAGGTGGAGGGCAGCCCTCAAGGGGCATGGGGGTCTGGACTGGCCACCCCACAGCCCCCCCCGCGAGCCCTTCCAGCGGCTCCCCGTCCCTCATACCCCCCCACACCTTGGGCACCCTGTCAGCTGGGGCTGTGGGATGCCGGCCCTGCCGTGGGGCAGGGTGAGGGGTCAGCCTACGACACCCAGGCAGCCCCCACCCCACGGGACCCATCCTCACCCCCCAGGCCCGGCTGCCCCCTGGGATAAAGTGCACATGAAGCCAGGATGGCGCTTGGGGGGCAGGCGAGGCCACAGGGCGGCCGTCTCTCCGTGCCCCGCTGCAGCTGCGGGCTCCATCCTGCCCGTGGCGTCCCGCCCGTCACTGCAGGTAGCGATAGGCCTTGAAGCAGTGGTTGCCCGAGTCAGCCACGACAACGTGGCCGTCGGAGGTGAGCGCCAGCCCCTGCGGCCCGTACAGCGGGTCAGCCGCCGTGTTGATGTAGGACAGGAAGGAGCCCGCACTGTCGAACACCTGCAGGAGGTGCACAAAGATGTGCCCGATGGCCCCAGGGACGCCCAGCCCCAACGGCCCCTGATGGCCCTGACAGCCCCAGGCCTGCAGGATGCACTCCCTGTGGGGGGATGTGCTCAAGACCCCCCCGAGGTCTATTCCAGCTAAGCCAAAACCCTTCTCAGTTGCTCCCAGGTGACCCCCAGACCCCTTCCCAGTTCCTCTCGGTGCAACTCTTCCCAGTTCCTCCCAGTCGACCTCAGACCCTTCTTTGTTGCTCACAGTTGACCCTAGACCCCTCCCAGTTGACTGTAGACCCTGCAGACTCTTCCCAAGCGACCCAAGATCCTTTTCAACAGCTCCCACTTACACAGAGTCGCTTCCTGGATCCCTGCAGGTGCCCTGCAGCACCTCACAGCAGATCCCACGGGATGGGGGGGTCAGGGGTGGGATGGGCCAGTGCTGGGCCCCTTGGGCTGCAGTGGGGGGTATGTGTGCAGGCAGAGGTGTGGGTACAGGTGTGTGTGCAGGTATCTGTGCAGGTATCTGTGCAGGCACAGATGTGCAGGTATCTGTGCAGGTACAGGTGTATGTGCAGGTATCTGTGCAGGTACAGGTGTGAGCGCAGGTATCTGTGCAGGTACAGGTGTATGTGCAGGTATCTGTGCAGGCACAGGTGTGTGTGCAGGTATCTGTGCAGGCACAGCTGTGCAGGTACAGCTGTGCAGGTATCTGTGCAGGTACAGGTGTATGTGCAGGTATCTGTGCAGGCACAGGTGTGTGTGCAGGTATCTGTGCAGGCACAGCTGTGCAGGTACAGCTGTGCAGGTATCTGTGCAGGTACAGGTGTGTGTGCAGGTATCTGTGCAGGTACAGGTGTGTGTGCAGGTACAAGTGTGTGTGCAGGTATCTGCACAGGTACAGGTGTGAGTGCAGGTATCTGTGCAGGTACAGGTGTGCAGGTATCTGCGCAGGCACAGCTGTGCAGGTATCTGTGCAGGCACAGGTGTGCAGGTATCTGTGCAGGTACAGCTGTGCAGGTATCTGTGGAGGCACAGGTGTGCAGGTATCTGTGCAGGCACAGGTGTGTGTGCAGGTATCTGTGCAGGTACAGCTGTGCAGGTACCTGCGCAGGCACAGGTGTATGTGCAGGTATCTGTGCAGGTATCTGCGCAGGCACAGGTGTGCAGGTATCTGTGCAGGTACAGGTGTGTGTGCAGGTATCTGCACAGGCACAGGTGTGTGTGCAGGTATCTGTGCAGGTGCAGGTGTGTGTGCAGGTATCTGTGCAGGTACAGGTGTGTGTGCAGGTATCTGCGCAGGCACAGGTGTGCAGGTATCTGTGCAGGTGCAGGTGTGCAGGTACCTGCGCAGGCACAGGTGTGGTACCTGGATGCGGCTGTTGCCCCAGTCAGCCACGATGATGTTGCCATTGCTGTCCACGGCCACCCCTGTGGGTGCGTTGAACTGCCCGTTGCCCTCCCCATGCGACCCAAACTTGAACAGGAACTCGCCCTCTGCGTTGTACACCTGGTGGGCACGGGGGGACAACACATGGGGGTCACAGGGCGTCACTGCGGCCCCCCAGCCCAGCGGGATCTCAGCACCTGCCTGTGGCTGCGCTCACCTTCACAGAGTGGTTGTGGAAGTCGGTCACCACGATCTCATTCTTGTTGTTGACAGCCACAAAATGGGGTCCTGGGGAGTCAAAGGGGGCTCAGCCCGAATGGGGCACAGGGAACTCATCCCCAGGACTGCGGGGCTCAGCCCTGAGGGGAACGGCGGGGTTCAGCCCTGGCCCCATGGCAGGAGCAGGATGGACCCAGAGCCCTGAGGCATGGACAGTGCCCAGAACTCAGAGCCCCACGGATGGAGCCACTGCCAGAACCTGAGCCCAGGGTTCCAGCCCAGAACTGAATCTAGAACCCAGACCCACAGTCTGTCACCAGAACCAAACCCAGTGCCCCAATCTAGTAGGTCACAGAGCTCAGGACCCAGAGACCCAAACCCAAAAAAACCCAAGTCCAGAACCTGGAACCACATCCCAGACTGGGAACCAGAACCAAACCCTGAACTCAGAGTCTGGGATCCCAGTCCCAAACCAGAACCCAGAGACAGGACCTGGAACTGGATCACCAGCCCAGAGCCCCAAACCTGATGCTGGACCCTGAAGCAGACCCTGGCCTCCTGTCCAGCCCCAAAACTCAAACCAGAGCTCAGAACAAGTCGTGAGCCCAGAATCTGAACCCACAGCCCAGAATCCAGAAAGCCAGTCTAGAGCTGGAGCCCAGACCTCGCCCCAGCCTGAGGCCATTCCTAGGGGTCCCAGTGCCACCAGCCGCCCCAGCAATGTGGGGCACACAGTCCTGCCTGCCGCGGCCCCTGGGGAGCCCAGGTCGGCCGGGGGGTCCCAGGGATACCTGCAAACTGGCGCTCAGCGGTGCCGCGGGAGCCAAAACGTGCCACCAGCTTCCCGTTGGGCTGGAAGATGAAGACGCAGCAAGCCTTGTTGTCCACCACGATGATGTGCCCATTGCGGTCCACGGCGACGCCCTTGGGGCCCATCAGCCGCCCCGCGCCCAGCTTCGTCTGGGGGGGACGGGGAGTCAAGGTGGGAGGTGCCATGGACCCCCCACCCCCTCAGAACCCAGCATCCTGCTTTCCCTCACCTTGAACTTGCCCTCAGGTGAGAACACGCTGACCCAGCGGTTGTCGTAGTCAGCCACAATGATGTCACCGTTGGTGTCCACCGAGACCCCCGTGGGGCGCTGGAGCTGCCCTGGGGAACGCCCCCGCACCCCGAAACGCAGCCGGAACTGCCCCTCGTTACTGAACACCTGGGAGGGCAGCAGGGTCAGGGCAATCAGGAGGAACACCCCCACGCTTTGTAACGCAGCCAGAACTGCCCCTCGCTGGAGAACAACTGTGGGGGCCAGGAGGGAGCAGGGGGAGTCACTGGGGGTCCCGGGAGAGGACCACATCTGCACACATTGGTTACTGCTGATGGGGTCCGTGTGGTCATGGGGATCCAGGGTTACCCAGGGGGATCCCGGGGGGGTCAGTGGGGGTCTCAGGGGTCCATATCTGTGCGCACTGGTTGTTGCTGTTGGGGTCAGTGGGGGTCCTGGGGGGGTTTGGAGGTCCCAAGGGTGTCCATACCTGCACGCACTGGTTGTTGCTGTCAGCCACGACGATGCGGCCGGCGCTGGACGTGGAGATCCCCTGCAAGTTGGTGAACTCGCCCTTCTCCCGACCACGGCTGCCTGCAGGCACCAGTCAGGGGAGCACATGGGGCCCCAGGAGACCACTCACCAGCCCCGTAAACCCCTGCCACCCTCTGGGGCCCTCCACCACCACCACCATTACCCCAGAAAGCCACGAGGAGCCCAGGGAGACCCCACCGTCCTGAGGAGTCCCTACGGCTGCAGGGAGCCCTAAGGAGCCCCCCACATCCCAAGAGTCCCCTCCTTGCCCCGTGACCCCCCACGCCCCCTGCTCACCGACACGAAAGATGAGCTCGTCCTCAATGGGGTTCTCCTTGCGCTTGGCGCTGCCGTACATGCTGGCGGGGCGGCGCAGGGCCTTCTGCCGCACGTGCCCCCCACCCGGGGACTTGACGCGGCGCTTGGCCTCCTCGGGGGACGGGGGCACGTCGCTGGGGCGCAGGGCGCGCGCGCGGAAGGGGGAGCCGCGCACGGGCTGCCCGTAGAGCAGGATGGACAGCACGAAGTCGCCCTCGGTGCGCGGCGTGTAGGCCAGCTCGTAGGTGCCGTTGCGGTTGTCCTGCACCTCGGCCTCGGCCGCGGCGCCGTCGGGGCCCGTCACGGCGAAGCGCAGGCGGGCGCCGCCGCTGCGCACCAGCGCGCCGTCCTTGTCCTTGGTGGTGACGCTGAGCGAGCAGGGCTGCCCCACCACGGCCTGGCGCAGCCCCTCGCCCGTGGCCACCGTGGTGTGCGCCGTGGCGCTGGTGGTCAGCAGAGCGCCCAGGTTCTGGATGGAGCGGCGCAGCCCCTCGGGCTCGGCGTGGAACTCGAGCTGCGCGTTCTCGTGCGGGTGCTCGGGGAAGGGCCGCGCCGCCAGCTCCCGCAGCCGCTCGCCCATCTGCTTCTGCACCAACAGCACCTCCGTGGCCGAGCCATGGTGCAGCGCCTGCTCTGTGAACGCGCAGCTGCTCAGGATGCTCTCCTGGCCCTGCCGCAGCACCTCCAGCTGCGCCTCCAGCACCTGTGCGACCAGAACGTCACCTGTGGCACCGGGTGGGACCCCGGTGGCGGCACCAACGCGTGAACCGCGTCCCGGCCCTGCCGCAGCAACCTCCAGCTGCGCCGCCGTGCGTCCCGCAGGGGTGGCACGCCTCTGCGGTGTCAGTGAGGGACCCCCACACCCAGCACCCCTGACCAGTGCTCCACATGCACCCCAGCCACGGCCACAACCCCAACCCTGGCACTGCACTGGGACCCCAGCTGCTGCACCGGCGGGGCCACCGGCCCTGGGGTATGGCTGGAGCACCCACACTCCCTCCCAGGAAGTGCCGGTGAAGGGCACCGAGCCACAGGTGTGTTACCTGCTGCTTGGCGGCACAGGTGGCCTCCAGGTCGCGCAGCAGCACCTCCCGCCGCTGCCGCAGCGCCGCCTCCAGCTCCTCGAAGCTGCTCCCGATCTCTGCCTCGGCCTCAGCCCGGCGTTGCCCCAGCTGCCGGCTGATCTCGGCCACCAGTCCCACAGCTGCTGCCAGCTGTGGGAGCCTGGGGAGACACGGGGACCCCCTGAACTGCCAAACCCCACCAAGCCCACCTGAACCCTGAAGCCCCCCACAGCACCCTCATCCAGCTGTGGTATCCTGCAGAAGGAGGACATGGGGACTCCCTGAACTCTCAAACCCCACAGTACCCACGATGCCCTCAGGCACCCCTCCCCCTGTACCAGGTGCGGTTGGCATCAAGCTGGCGCTGTAACCAGCAAGAGCAGGGCCACGGGGACCCCCAGGGACCCCCAACCCTCGTACCTGGCGCGCACAGCGTCGAGCTGGTGCTGCAGGGCTGCCTTGTGCTGCTCCAGCACATCACGCAGCGGCACGGTGCGGTGGTCCCGGTGCTCCCGCCGCTCCCCCTCTGTGCACTCCCGGCACATGGCCGTCTCGCAGGGCTCGCAGTAGAACTCCATCACCTGCCACACCTGCGCTCACCTGCTGCCCCGCACCCCAGCCCACAAGACCCTGCAGCCTGCCCCAAACCATCTCCCGAGCCCACACAGCCTCTCCCAGACCCCCTCTGGACCCTTTCTCCAAGGCCTGCAGCCCCCTCGACCCCCTTGACGCTCACAGCCCTTCCAAATCCTCAAAGACATCCTTAGCCTTCCCCAGATCCCAGGCCTGCTAAAGCCTTTCCAGCTCCTGCAGGTCCCCAGTCCCCCTGAGTCACATCAGCCCCCTGAAGCTCCCGGGCCCTCCCAGACACCTGCAGCCCCACCAGGTCCCTGCAGCCGCTCCCAAACACCCTGAGCCCCTGGAGTCCACTGCAGCCCTCCCAGCCCTCGCTAGCCCCTCGGCCCCCACCTTTCCCTCGTGGTTCGGGCAGCAGAGCGGCTGCCCGGTGGCGGCGCCCAGGGGGGGCAGGGGTGCAGGGGGGGCCCCGCGGGGGTCAGGATCCCGCTGCAGCACCTCCATCAGGTTGGTGATGAAGAAGTTGTTGGGCAGAGCCGGGACCCCCCGCTCGGGCAGGATCGAGGTCTGGCGGCACACAGGGCACGACAGGGACAGGCTCTGGGCCGGAATGTAGTTCTGCAGACACCTGGGGTCACAGGGGTCACGGGGGTCACTGGGGTCAGGGGTCACTTGGGGCATGACAGGGACAGACTCTAGGTCAGGACATGAAGGGGGCAGGGACGGGAAGGGGGCTGTGGGGGCACAGGGGGTACGTGGGCACAGGCATAGGGACAATGGGGGGACAGATGAGGGGCTGGATGCGGGACAGGAGGTGCTGGGGATGGGGGATGGCAGTAGAGGGATGAAGGGACGGATGGACGGACACGGAAACGGGAATGGACAGGCAGGGTGATGGGGGAACAGAAGGGGGAACATGCCACCTAGGGTTGGGGCAGGTAGAGAGTGGGATGGACAGATGAACACGAGGGTCAGGGTGCAGGACAAGGGCACATGGATAGGCCTGGGGACAGGCAGTGGCACAGGGACAGATGGACAGAGAGACTCCACACAGTGACAGTGGGACACGGGCAAGCAGGACAGACAGACAGGGCCATGGGGAACACAGGGAGAGGGGAGCAGTGAGATAGACGGGAGGGTTAGGGTGCAGGCAGAGAGCAGGGGAAGAGATGGCGGGGCCACACAGTGTCACACTGGGGTGCAGGAGGGGGACAGACGGACAGACAGGTGGGCGTGCTGTGCAGTGTCACACTAGGATGGGAGACACAGATGGACAGACAGACAGGAGGGCTATGTGGTGTCACACCAGGCGGGGGTGCGGCAGAGGAGCAGGCAGTCAGACAGATGGACAGGATGGACACAGGGCAGCAGTGCCAGTGCCCCTGGGGAGATGGATGGAGGGACAGACGGATGGAGTGGGGGGCTGGAGCAGGGCCAGAGGGCTCTGGGAGCACAGAAAGAGGGGGCCATCAGCAACAAGGACCCCCCACTTGGGGACCCCAGCCACGGCGCCCCCAGCACTCACACTCAGGGAGCTCAGGGGCTGTGCAGCCCTCGCAGAGAAGTGGGGTGTGAGGGGCAGTGGGGTCCCAGCACTGCCATGGGCTGTGGAATGCAGGGGGGGCCCAGGGAGGCTCAACCTCATCTCCCACTGGGAGGGCAGGGGGGCCTGGCTCACCACCAGCGGGGGCCAGGGGGCTCTGCCCACACTGCAGGTTTAGGGGGTGCAGTGGGGCACACTGGGGGTCCAACCGGCAGCGGTGGGGTACAGGCTCAGGGACACAGGGATGCAGCAGGGCAGACGGGGGCTGGGTGCACTGGGGGCAGAGGGGATGGATGCTGGAGGGGGCAGAGGGCACAGTCAGGACACAGAGGGTGCTTTGGGAGGGTGGCAGTGGCAGGGCTGCAGTCAGTGGGGTGCAGGGCGGCCAAGGGCACAGGGGGATGTGATGAGGTTGAATGCTGGCGGGGTGCAGAGGGCACGGGAGGGGTGTAGGGGTGCTCAGAGACAGGCTGGGGATGGAGGGTGGGTTCCAGGGCACAGAGGGAATACTGGGGGTGCAGTGAGGTGGAGGAAGTGTAATGAGGGGTCCCACCTCTCACGGAAGGGGTACAGGCAGGGATTGGGCTCCGGGGGTGCAGGAGGGACTCAGGAGGGGTTCAGGAGGTCCCATCTCTCACAGAAAGCATGCAGGCAGGGATGGGGTTTGGGAGGATGCTGGGGGGCTCAGCGTGGGTTCGGGAGGTCCCACCTCTCGCAGAAGGTGTGCAGGCAGGGCAGCACCTTGGGGTTGCAGTAGCGGTCGAGGCAGATGCTGCAGATCAGGAACTGTTGGTCAATCTGCCGCACCACCGGGCTGGCGGGCTCATGGCGGGCCATGGTGGTTCCTCAGCCTGGGAGGCACACCACAGTGAGGGGCAGGCACCCTGCAACACCCCATGGGGCTCCACAGCACCCCACAGCCACCCCCAGCACCAACCCACAGCGCCACACAACCCCCACACACCCCACAGGCTCGTGGTGGGTCATGGCTGACCCCCAGCCCGAGAACAGGGGGAATCCAAATGTGTGGGAGGCACTGCATAGCACCCTGCAGCCCACCACGCAACCCACAATGCCCCACAGCCTCGCAGAGGGACATACCGGACACTCACCCTGCGGCGTGAGGGCTCAGCACCCTGGGGCGCCCACAGGCCTGACCCGTGGCACCCACCCCAAGGCACCCCACACTTCCTTGCCCCACAGACACCGTGTGGGGCACACGCGGGGACTCCCCCTGGCCCCCACCATGCCCGTGACCCCCGGGCACCCAAAGCCAGCCCCACACGTTCCCCCTCACCCTCACACGCCACCGTGCCCCACGGCACCGCCCCACCTACCCCCTGGCCCTCGGAACCCGCTCATCCCACAGCCCCCTCCGCTTCTGCCCCGTGGCACCCGCCCCCATCCACAATAACCAATCGTCTGCCCCACAGGGCACCCGCGGCACCCACCCTCCCGCCCCACGGGGCACGCCCCGACCCCACCGCCCTCCTCCCCAGCCCCCCGGCACCCACCCGACCCCCGTCCCGCGGGACATCACCACCCGCTGTCCCTCGCTCCCCGCGGCCCCCCGCGCCCCGCCACCCCCCGGCCCCCTCCCCTCACCGCGGCCCCGCTCACGGCGCTGCGGCGGCTCCGCGCTCCAGGCCCCGGCCCCGCCCCGGCCGCCATTGTGCGGCGCCGCCCCCCCCGCGGCACCGGGACGCGGCGGGGGCCGGGGGGGGAGGTCCAGCACCCCGCGGGCCCCCGGGGGTCTCTGCCCGCAGTGACCGCACCCCGCCCGCCCCCCCGCGCACCCCACACGGTGGACGCGTCCTGCCCCGCTCCGCCCCCCCCCGCGGGACCCCGCGCACACTCACCCCCCCCGCGGCCCCCTCCTCGCTCCGGCGCGCGCCGCGGGACCCCACGGCGCATCCTCGGCCCCGGCCCGGGATGCGACAGGGAGGCGGCCGGGCCGGGCGGCACCAAGCGCGCTCCGGAGGGGGAGGTAAAACGTCGTGCCGCCGCCTCCCCGTTTCGCGGAGCCCGCCCCCGAGGACACCCCGCTCGGGGGGGGGAAGGAGCCGCTGTAGGACGCGTTGTCGCACCCGACCGGGGGTTTCGCGGGGAGGGTCCCGCGGGAAAGCGGGTAAAGCGACCCCTCGGCTCCCCCCACAACGCCAGTGGTCTCGCCTGGGCTGTGGCTCTGCGGCTGGGGGGGGCTCCGCGCATCCAGGGGTACCCGGCTGTTGCCACGGCAACCACATCCTGACCCCGAATTTGGGGGGGGGGGGGCGGGTTTGACCCCAAATTGGAGGGGGAATAGGACCGGGGAATGTGAGCACGCACTGGTGGGTGAGGGCATGGCGGTGCCGGGGGCTACCAAGCGTAGCGTGACGGGCAGTATGAATTGGGAAGTAGGAGGAATATAAAAGGGGATAAAGGGGGAAGAAAGAGAAGGTCAAGGCAAACAAGTGGATATAAAGGGGGCGAGGGGGATGCGCAGGTAAAAAGAGGAGTAAGATAGGGGTTACAGATGGGTGGTTTAAAGAAGGTACAGGCAGGCTACAAAGAGCGGGGGGATAGGAGCCAAACCAGAGCCCAGCAGGCCCATCCCAGCCCCTCGGTGTAGGGAGCTCACGGTTCTTCCCACCTGCCACAACTCCTCCGCCACGTGGGACCCCCTCACCACCCGGCAGGGCAGGGGCCCCACTCCGTTCAGGACCTGGCATCAAGCCCACCTGCAGCAGCTTCCCAGGGAATTCCAGCAGCTCCTGGCTGCTTCCTTTGGGTGAGGCAGGTGAGGCAGCAAGCAGGCTCTCATGGACAGAGCATCCTGCCAGAGCTGGAGCTCCAGGGGTGCAGAGGGGGTGCCCCTATTCCCAGCCAGGTCACTGCAGGAGTGGGCCACGGGGGGAATGATGGACACAGGGATGGGAACGTCCTGACCCGGCCCAGCACGTGGACCCCCAGCCCTGTGGGGATCCATTGGAGAAGCAGCTCTAGGATGGGCCCAAACCTCTGCGATGAACTGGCCCCCCAATAAATCTGTCCCCATCCATACGGGGGGCTCCAGCATGCTCCCCTGACCCTCCACCTTGGCCTCAGTGTCTGGAAGGTTCCACAGCCAGGCCAGACCTGGCTTTTCAGCCAGCACAGTCTGCTAGGAGCAAGGATGATCATGAGGGTGATAGGGGGGTGACCTGCCCTGGAACATGGGGCCCACCCCGAGGACCTTCCACTCCCAGCCAGGCACCACCAGGAGCAGCAGAAGGCGCTGAGGGTCAGCATGTCCCATGGACATCTACAGCACAGTGGAGATCGGGGCTGGGACATCTGCAGCACAGGAGGATCAAGTGGGCTCCCCTCCACCAAGGACCTCCTCTGGCCCTCCACCCTCACCTCCAGCAGCTCCTCACCCCGCAGAGACCCCCAGTCTTCCCCCAGTATTTCCCAGTATCCCACATGGCCTGGTGGATGGCCCCTCATCCCTGGGGGGGCAGACACCCACACAACTCCAGCAGCTCAGTATGGCCAGGGATTGCCCACGTCCATGTCTGGGGAGCGGCAGGACTCCATGGGAGGGTTTCAGTGTTCCGGGGGGGTAGGGCGGGGCAGGGGGAGAGGGTGTCCAGGAGGGAGGTTCGAGGGGGTGGGAATCTCCTGGGGTTTTCTGAATGAGTGTCCCACAGGCCAGTCAGTGTTCTGGGGGGGGTTGTCCAGGGGTCGCAGGGGAACAGCAGCTAGAGTGGCAATAGGTCGAAGGGTGATGGAGGAGGGCACCAGATGCCACTGCCCTGGGGAAGGGGAATTTATTCTGTAGGACTCCCGAGCCCTCAGTGCCACCAGCGGGACAGCAGTGATGGTGCCAGGAACCCCAGGCCAATCCCACCCAGCCTCCCCCTGCGGGGCTCCATCCTGTCCCCACGTACTCCCACCTGGTCCCGGCTCATGCGGGTGCCATGGGGCTGGAGGAAGGGGTGGCTCCGCTTCCCAGACACAAGTGATCAGGGTCTCCCCAAGCCCCTCACTCGCCCCCCAGAGCCATCTCTCCTGTGCTCCAGCTCCTGAGGCCCCCACAAGCAGCAGCCAGTCCCCTTTGCCCTAGGGCTCCATCGTGGAGTCCTCACACGGGGCTCATGCCCCCATCTCCCAGCTGCCCTGGCAGCCCCAGCCCGCAGGGTGCAGCCCTTCCTTGTCCCACCTGTAGCTCTGCACACACTGATCTGTACCATTTATTCGAGGTTTTACAGAAGTCAGAGGGTTCAGGGGGTCAGACCGTCACCAGGGCGGGGCAGGGGGAAGTCGGATCCCGACATTAAATTATGGGTTAAATTAATGAGCAAGAAAAAACAACAGTTTTGTCTCAGGAGAAAGTGCCCAAGTGCGGGGGTGGGTGGGGGCCTCTCGTGGGGTGGGGATGAACCCTGGCCAGGACCCCAGCCCCCCATGTGCAGCACACGTGCCCCCATCCCGGGACACGCATGTGCCTGCACACGGACATGCATGGACACGTGTGCACCCCCCTGTGCCTCCACTGAGGTTTGGTCCCTGCTTGGAGCCCCCCTGCCCTCTCCCAGGGCTCCAGGGGACCTGTGCCTGGCCAGCGACTCCCCCCTGCCACTAGCTGCAGGGCACGGGGGCCCCTCACCAGCCCAGCCCGGGATGCCACAGCCCCGGGGAAGCAGAGGAGTCTTGGAGGGTGCAGCCCCCTGCAGATCAGGAGTGCAAGAGCGGCCACGCTGGAACACAGCTGTGACCAGCCTGGAGGGGGCCAGGGTGTCCCTGGCACGGGAGGGCAGAGCGGGAGCCCCTCTGGGTGCCAGGTGCAGCAAGGAGGCCCCACGGCCCCCTCCCGGCACAGGGGGGACCTGGCTGTTGCGGTGCTGCCCCCACCCAGCTCCACTGTGCCACAGGACAGGGGTCTCCCTGGGTGGAAGCTGGCAGTGGGCCTGGGAGGGGTGCACCCTCATCCTGCCCCGGGGAGGCAGAGGGGGGACAGTGGAAGGTCCTGGCTCACCCCAAGGTGAGTGGGGTGTCTGGGGGGAGCAGCCCAGAGAGGGGGTGTCCCCAGCCCCTTAGGAGTGTCAGGGGCAGGGGGGGCTCCAGCTGTCTGCTGTGTGGGGTCTGCAGCAGGAGCTGCTGCACCCTGCCCTGAGGAGGGGCTGTGGGATGGGGGGTGCCCAGCCCTCTGGCAGCTCCCCACGCCTGGTGCCCCCCCCCAGTTCAAGACCAGGCCCAGGCTGTGGCCCCCACGAGCCCCCGGCCACAACTGAGGTCCATGTGTGCTCCTCCATCCAGGGGGGGCACGGGGCGCTCACTGCTCCTCCAGCCAGGAGGGCTTCTCGGCACCGGGGGTCTTGAGCTTGATGTTGAACTGCTTAAGGGTCTGCTCAAGCTGCTGCTGGTTCCCGGCAAAGTACGCAGAGATGGCATTGTGGAACAGCAGCAGTTGCTTGTGCATCACCTTGATCTGGGGAGGGGAGGGGATCGTGACTGGGGGGGGTCTGACCCCCCCGAGTGCCACCGCTCCCCCTCACCCTTCCTATTCCACCCAATTCACGTCCTTGAGTGACAAATCCAACAGTCAAATCCCTGCAGGGACTCTGTCCCTGTGCCTCCTGTCCCTGCGCTTCCCATTCCCATCCCACAACCCCCACCCCTGTCCCGAACCTCCCCTCCTCGTGTACCCCATCTCTGCATCCCCCACCTTTGTCTTGCATCTCCCATTCCTGTGCCCCCCATCCCCACCCCACACCTCCCATCCCTGCACCCACCTTGTTCTCCTCCAAGAACTTGAGCTTGATGGCCACGTCTGCCCGCAGCTTCTCATACTTGTCCTTGTGGCTCTGGAACTGGCTCTGGGCCGCGTCCAGGCGGCTCACAGCGCCAGCATCCCGTGGGCCCATGCTCAGCTCCTCCAGGTCTGTGCGGTATGCGTCGTACTCCAACCTGCACGCAATCCCCGGCATCAGTGACCTGCCTCCAGATCCCCTGAGCCCCCCCAAGCTCCCTGTCCCACCTGGCCGTCTCATACTGCTTGACAGTCATGAGTGTGTCCTCCATGGTCTTGTTGACCAGCGTGTTGATGCTGGACACAAAGAAGTTGACGGCACCCAGCAGCGTCTCCCCGTTCTTGCACAGAAGCTTCTGCGTCTCCGCGTTGTACCCGAACTCCTCCTGGGGACAGAGGGATGGGTGCACAGGTAAGGGGCCGTGGGTCACACCCCCCTCCCCTCCATCGAGGGCACTGCGGGAAAAGCCCCGAGACCAACCACGACCCAGCACCGCCAAGCCCAGCACCAGCACGCACGTCCACGCCTGTGCAGATCATCTTCCTGCCCCGGCGTCCGTGTGTGACTCCCCAAGTCCTGACCCCCACAATCCCAGTATCAACCCCAGCCGCCCGTCCTCCCCAGCCCTGGTGCCCAGGTGTCCCTGCCCTCAGTCCGGTGTTCCCCTTGCCCTGGCACACCTGGAGCTCAGGGGATTTCTGGCTGAGGTCGGCAAAGGCGTCCCCCAGGGCGTGCTGTGTCTGTACGAGGCTGTAGAGGTGGGCCGTGAGTGCCCGTGCCAGGTGCAGCACGCTCTCGTACTTGCGCTTGGTCTCACGCAGCAGCTCAATCTGAGTCTCCAGCTCCAAGTCCACCGTGCGGGACCCCCGTCCAAACCGCTCGGAGAGCAGCTGCTTAGTGCACTGCAGGAGGGGGAAACCAGGGGGGCCCCCCCAAAGCACGTGTGGGTCCCCCCGAACCATTCCAAGAGCAGCTGCTCGTGGGAGGGGGGCCAGGAAGGCCCACCATGTTCCCCCACCCTGGGGTCCCCTCACCCCTCACCTTGTAGGTGTTGATCCCCCACTTCTTGACGATGTCAAACTTCTCAACGGCAATGCCACGCACGACCTCCTCTCCACCAGGTGGGGGTCCGGGGGGTGGTGGGTGCAGCCCGGGGCCTGGCACAGGGACAGGGATGGGGACAGGACCTGGCACCAGCTCCAGGAGAGCAACAGCCACACAGGCAGGGAAGCCCCAGCCTCTGGAGCCCTTGCCCCGGAGCCGGTGTTTCCACAGCAGCACCCAGAGCTCTGGGCACGTGCCCAGCGCTGGCTCATGGGCATCGTGGTGAGCACCCTGCTCCTGCCAGCCCCCCGAGGGTCCAACACAGGAGCACAGACCCCAGCCCAGCCATGTCTGCTTGCACCAGGCCCTGCCCCATCCTGCTGACCACCCTCACCAGGCCGGGCGCAGGGGGAACGGCGCCCAGCAGCACCAGGAGCCCCTCAGGTGGGCTCTGGGGGCAGGGTGAGCCCCCCCTGGCCAGGACCCACCTCTGAGCCCCCATCAGCGCTGTCCTCTGTCCGAACACAAGGATCAGCACCAGGACCGGGCTCTGGCCGTGACACAGCTGCCATGGGGGCTCTTACCAACGTCCCTAGGGACGCTCTGAGGTGGAGCTCGGGGCGCAGTACCTGCGGGAGCGGCGGCCGGGCGGGCCATCCTACGGGCAGCAGGCGCGCTGGGGGGCACCGGTGCTCCTCGGGGGGGGTGAGGGTGGACAAGAGAGCCTGGAAACGGGGGCGCTGCGGGGGCCGAGCAGGCTGGGGCAGGACAGGACAGGGGGCACAGGGCACGGGGCAGTGGGGCAGCCAGGGCAGAGGGCCGGAGGACAGGGACGAGTGCGCGGGCGGGCGGCAGCGGGAGAGCGACGGCAGCAGGTGAGCGTCGGAACCCAGAGACATGGCTACAGCCACACGGACCGACTCCCCCACCCCAGGGAACCCCCACCTCTGGCCCCTGTGCAGGAACCCCCGCACCCCAAGAACTGGGTAGGCCCAGCAACATGGGGATGCTGGGCCAGCAGCGTCAGTACTTCAGGGAAGCACCCGCACGCGTGCTTGCCCTCTCTGCCCACATGGACCCTCCTCGAGCCCTGGAGGGACCCTCAGGGAGATATCTGGAACAGGGACAGCAGTGCCAGTCTCCCAGGGTGCAGAGCCCAGCTGGCACCACTGTGACCTGGTCTGACTGGGACAGCAAGAAGAGGTCAGTAGGGTGTGGGCTTGGAGACCTTTGCCTGCCTCCTCATCCCCAGCTCACTCCAGAGCTCCCACTGCGTATGGACCAGGACAAACCTGGGACCCTCCACCACAGCAGGGACTCACAATCCCATGGCTATGTCCTGACCAAGGGGATGGAGATTCCCCAGCAGAGACCCCACTCTGTGACAGGGGAACAACCCAGCCCAGGGACAGCAGAGCTGGGGCAGCAGCCCCTCCTCTCCCCTCACTACACACCCCCACACGTTGCCCCTGCACAGAACCTGAGCCCAGTGGGAACAGAGCCCACCCAGGAGACCTCTTAGCTGGGCCATGGCAGAGCGTGCTGACATAAGCCAGGGGCAATGAGGGGAAGCGAGCCCCTTCTTCCCATGATGATCCCCATTCTCCCCCAGCCCAGCCCCGATACCTTTGATGGTGCCAGTGGGGATGATGCCCTCGGCTGTGCCCCCATAGCCGCCTGACACAATGCTGGTCTCATTCAGGTTGGGTCCTGACACCATCACCTGCTGCAGGTCCTGGGGGACAGAGGAGCACAGGGGCTCAGATGCAGAGACAGCATGGCCCTGGTACAGTCCCAAACAGCCCCCTGAGGTTCCCAACCCCCAGACCTGCTCCAGGCCGTCGTCCTCAGGGAGGCTGCTGGTGTCCCCGTTGCTGCTGATGGGGATTTCCATGGTGGCTGCCTTGCTCAGGATCCCGTCCGACATCCTCAGGGCCTGCAGGGACACAGATGTGGTGCTGGGGCCAGCACTGCTCCCCAGCTGGGGGCACCAGCCAGTGCCTGAGGAGGGGCCATGGTGGAAGTGGACAGCAGGAGGTTACAGCGCAGAGCAGGGGCCCACATCGGCAGCTGCTGGCACCGAGCAGACTCTGCCCCCTGCCCAGGGGCTCCTGCAGCCACTGCCTAGCCCGACTCGGCCGTCTCTCGGGACACCCCTGGCTCCCAGAACGGACCCCTAGGGTGGCACATCCCAGAGGCACCCGACCCCAAGCCCGGCCTCAGCCCCGACCCCACTGTGGCTCCTACACCATCACGCCCAGGACTCCCGGGTTCCCCCGCCCCTTGGGCCGCACTCCGTCTCACGAACCCTGTCGGGGATCCCCGCGTCCCGCAGACCGTGCTCCGGGACAGCGGCGCTAGCAGCGCCCCGCCGCCCTCGGCCAGGAGGGCACTGGGAGCCACGTCCGCAGCCGCAGGAGAGCGGGGGGGCCCCCGCTGCGCCCGGACCGGTCCGGGCACATTCCAGAGCAGGCGGGGCCCGGGGCGGGCTCCCAAGAACCCGTTACCTGTGACCTGTCCCCTCCCCGGCGCGGACACGGCCCGGCCCAGCTCTAGGATCGAACCCTGCGGGCAGAGGCCGTCACCGCCCAGGGCCACCCTCGCCGGAGAATGGCCCCACAGACCCCACAGCCTCCAGGGCGGGACGGGGGAGGCGTTGGGATGGACCCCTCCGCGGCCACGCACGGCAAGGCCCCGAGACGGGACCGACCTCCGAGGGAACCCCCGGTGGCTGCTCCCGGCGGGACCGGCCGGGCGGGCCGCAGCGGCCCCGGCCTCGCTCCCAGGGCTCTCCCAGCCAGACTCCGCCGGCCCCGCGGCCGCTGAACCCTGCCCGGCCCCCCCGTCCACCCCCGGCCGCACCTGCGCCCCGGCCCCGCCGGGCCCCCCCGCGTCGCTCCCGCTCCGCCTCGGCCCGGACGCGCCGAAAGTGGCGTCAGCGGCCCGGAAATGGCGTCATCGCTGAGCCGGGCGGAAGTGACGTCGCCGCGAGCTCGGCGGGACCACCCGCCGAGCGCGGAGGGCCCGGGGCCGGGTTCGGGCCCGGGATGGACCCGGCGGCCGAGCACCGGCAGCAGCTCCGCAGCGTGAGCGCTTGGGCCGGGGGTGGGGGAGCGGGGTGTCCCGCGAGGCCTTCGTGAGCGGCCCCGGGACCGTCGGTTTGGTGGCGGGTCCCGGCGTGTCCCGAGGGCTCCGGGTGTGGGATCTAGGGGTCCCGGGTTCGCGGGAGAACCGGGCATCTTGGGCCCGCCGGGGGCCCGCCGGGACTCCCGGACCGGCTCCGCCCCGGTGTGACCCGCGCCTGCTCCCCAGCTGCGGGACTTCCTGCTGATCTACAACCGTATGACCGAGCTCTGCTTCCGCCACTGTGTCTGCAGCCTCGACTACCGCCTGCTCACGGGCCGCGAGGTGAGCGGGGCGCGGGGGGCCGCGGGTCGGGTGTCCCCACGCCCCCTGAGCCCGCGCCGTCCCTCCCGCAGGAGTCGTGCCTGGACAGCTGCGCGGCGAGGCTGGTCCGCGCCAACCACCGCCTGATGGGCGCCTACGTGGGACTGGTGCCGGCGCTGCTGCAGCGCCGCGCAGCCGAGCACGGCGCACCGGCGGGGCCATCCGGACTCCCGGCCGCCCCTGAGCCGGCCCCGGGCTCCGCGGAGTCCTCGCCAGACGCTCCCGATGCCGGCAGGTAGCAGCGCCTGGCCACGGCTCCCCACGGCACTCGGACGCGACTGGCACCACCCCTGCCCTGTACCGGCGGGAGCAGCTGCATCCCTGCTGCGATGGAGCTCCATGCTGGAGCAGCACGGGCACTTGGCCCCGGCAGCCCCAAGCAGCAGCTGGGCTATGCGGGGCACCGGGGATGGGGGTACAGGAACTGGGGGAAAACCCCCCTAGCCCTCGTGGTTGTGGATTGCTGGGAAGTGGACTGTCAGTCCCAATAAAACATCTTTACAGTAACGGCTCAGTGTGACGCTTGAGGGCACCAGAGCCCCGGCCCCTGTTGAGTGTGCTGGGGGAAGCCCATGGCACAACTGGGAATCCAGGGAATTGCACCTCAACGTGAGACAAACATCACCGGGACATTGTGGGGGTGTGAGGGGGCGGGTGTCAGGTTCAGCTGGGTCAGTGCTCACCAGCTAAGGGCATGTGTCTGCATGTCCCTGTGACACCTGGGAGAGCCTGGCCTCTTCTCCCCACCGCTGCAGCCCCTGCTCAGGGCCTGGGGTAGGTAAGCACTAGCCCCAGTACAGAAATAAATTGATATATTCTGTGTACAAAACATGCTCCTGCAGGCCCGGCCGGGCTCTCCCGCGCATATAAATAAGGCCCGGCCTGGCCCTCCCTCTGTCCTGCCCGTGGGGGCCAGCGCCTGCGCCGGGGCCACCCTTCCCACGGGACCCCCGGGCTGGCCGGGGTCACTTAAGGTCCACATCAAAGTCCAGCACCAGCAGCTTGGTCTCCTCGGTGCCATTGCGGCTGCCCACGGCGCACACCAGCTTTGTATTGGAGGCACGGATGCGCCACACGACCCCCCCGGAGCCCCCGCTCTCCAGCGCCACGAGGTTTCGCACGAACTCCCCTGTCTTCAGGTCCCACAACTTCACTGTCCCGTCATCCGAGCTGGTCACCACGAACTTGGAGCTGAACTGCAGGCAGGTGACAGCGCTCTGGTGCTTGCTGGGACCTATGGGGAGACACTGGTGAGTACCAGATGCACCTGGGGCACCGACTGCTGTGTGATGAGCTGCCACATCCGGCAGCTCAGAGCCACCCAGCCCTGGCTCTTCAGGCACATCCACCACTCTCCAGCCACACCTGACAGCTTAGAGCCAACCCATCCCCAAGGGCAGGGAGCCCTCTCTGCTCCCTCCCACCCCTCCAAGGGAGAGAGCTGCCCCTTCCCAGCAGCTCCCCACTGCCCCCAAGGGTGAGGAATCCCCTCTCACCCTGCAGCGTCTGCAGGCACTGCCCCGTCTTGATGTCCCAGATCTTGACAGTGGAGTCGGCGTTGCCAGACACGAGGATGTTGTCCCGCAGCTCCATCCCGCTGGTGAGTGACTGGTGCCCCATGAGTGTGTGCAGGCAGTTCCCACTCTCCACATCCCACACGCGGATTGATGTGTCCAGGGACCCACTGACGATGTGCGTCCCATCAAACTGCCAGAGAGAAGGGCTCCAGCTCAGCATCGAGGACAGGCATGGCGCCTGGTTTGGGGTGCAGCCCGCAGCTCTGGCATCCCCTGGTTGGGATACAGCTCCCCCAGTTCCAGCAGCACCACCTGAGACCCCAGTTCAGCAGCTGCAACATGGGCTCACATGACTCTCGGCTTTTCGGGCTGTAGAAATGCTCCAGGGAAGGGGCATGGAGGAGTGTTTGTGCCCATAGCATGTGCACGTGGGAAGCAGGGTCAGGAAGGCAGAGCCTACCCCACAGGACACAAAATCAGTCCGTGTGTCCTTGCATGGCAGATACGTCCCTACGGGGCACAAACATGGCCCACATGTCCCTGCAAAGCACACAGAGCCTTGCATGACACAGGCACAGCCCATTTGTCCCTCCAGCACACGTGGGATCTTTGGCACAGTTTGCGATAGGACAAGCCAGCAGGAGGGCAGGAGAGCTAGAGAGGCGGAAGGAGCAGGAGGGGATGTGCACAGGGCCATACCTGCAGTGAGTAGACACGGTTGGTGTGCCCCTGCAGTGTGTGGGTGCAGCTCTCGCTCTCGGGGTCCCACACCTTGACCGTGTAGTCATAGGCACCACTGACCACCTTGTTGCCGTCATACTGGACGCAGCGTACGGCTGCCACGTGGCCCATCAGCACGTGCAGGCACTGCCCCGTCTCGATGTCCCAGAGACGCAGTGTGGCATCCCGAGAGCCACTCACCACCCTGCAGGTGAGGGGACACCTGGGGCCCGGCTGCCAAGGCAGCCCGAGGGTAACCAGCCTCACGCCCTGCGGATACCCCCCTCACGCAGCACCCGCCAGCCCGGTACCTGTTGCCGTGCAGGTGCATGCAGCGCACGGTAGAGGTGTGTCCATACAGCGTGTGCACGCACTCACCGCTGTCAGCGTTCCACACCTTGAGCGTGCGGTCAGTGGAGCCACTGATGACAATGCTGTCCCTCATCTGGGAGGACCAAACGCCCCCGGTGTGGCCCACCAGCGTCTGCACACACTGTGGGGAACAGGACACGAGGACAGGTGAGCCTCTCACACCTCCCCAGCCCTCAATCAGCACAGACTGACCCCAGGAGCCAGGGTGAGGCCTCACCGGTGCCTAGCACAGGGAGACGGTCCCTGCCCCAAACCCCTGCAGTGCCAGTGACGGTGCCACGCTCACCTCCCCTGTGACAGCTGACCACACTTTGAGCGTGTTGTCATCAGAGCCGCTCACAATGCGATTCCCGCAGAACTGCAGGCAGGTGATCACATGGTCGTCGTGGCCCTTCAGTACCTGTGGGAGCACAGGAGTGTGTGGGGGGCAGTGTCCCCCCCCAGCTAGCAGGACCCCCTGAGTAGTGGGAAGGCAGCAGGAGCTGTGGGCAGGAAAGACAGATGGGTCTCCAAATCACCTGCACCCTCTGATGCTTCTGCAGAGCAGCAGAGCTGCAGTGTGTGGTGTAGGGCAGCTGCTGCACAGGGGCAGAGGTTACAGAGGAACAGGGAGGGGGCTCAGGAACCCAGGATCTGAAGTAGGAGGAGAAGGGGTGGTGGGGACTCTACCCAAGGGCATGAGGGACCCCCAGGAGGAGATCACCAGGGTTCTGGGACCCTGCACAGAACACAGTTGAGCCCTGCGATGCTGCACCCTCCCAGGGTGCTGGGGCTGGCCTTGGAGAGAGACAAAGGAAGGGACCCCCTTCTCTAAGCCCAGGGAACTCCATTTCTGTTGCCCCCACTGCTCTGAGCAAGCCAGATTCCCTGCAGCATATCCTGCACTAGCTTCCTCATCCCAGTGACCTGGGGTCTGTCCCCAGGGGGACTCCCATCAGTCCCTCAGCTCTCCAGGTCCGCCCCTGGCAGGGACACTCCCAGGCTCACTTGGGGACCACAGCTCCCCAGAGTCTGTCCACACTGGGACACCCAGACCTACCTTGGGGGGCCGCAGCTCCCCACTACGCCAGTTCATGTCGATGCGGTGCTGACGCAGGAAGGCAAATTTCCAGGGGCTGTACATGAATCCAGGGCTCAGCAGGCGTCGCTTCCGCAGGTGTAGGGGCTCCTCGATCCCTGCAGAGGACAACGCGGTGGTGCCTCACCTGGGTCAAACCTGGGGTGGCCCCCAGCCCCCACCTGAGAGGACCCTCACCTTCCTCACGGCACTTCTCCCTCCAGAGCAGATTGTCCTCGGCCAGGACCCTCCAGTAGCGGCAAGTCTGAGCAGCACGGAGCAGGTCCCGTGGCTCCAGGAAAGACAACACATACAGGGCCAGCTACGGGGATGATAACCGTCACAGAGGGGTCACCAGGGGGATCAGGCCAGGCCCTCGGTCCCCCAGCTTCACTCACCTCCTTGGGCAGCAGGGAAATGAAGTCCCGCTGGAACTGGGGCTCGATGACCTGCATCATGTACTTGATCTGTGCGGGCTCACAGCGGTCAATGAGCTCATCCAGGGCCAGCAGCTTCTCAGGGCCACTCCAGCGCTGCAGGGGGACCCCCAGTGACCCCTGACTCTGTGTCCCCAGCTAGCCCAGCCACAGCCCTGGCAGCCAGGCCTCTGGCCCCAGGCCAGGAGCCTGAGGCAGGTGGGAGCTCAGTGGGTCACAGGTGCTGTGTGACAGGTGACACCACCCCTGCCCAGGGCTAAAACCTCCTTTGTGTTTCCTCACACAAGCAAAACTACCCCAAATCCACCATGGGCCCAACCCCTGCCCGTAGTGGAGATCCCTTAGGCTTGGCTCCCTCCCACCAAGCCTGGGACGGCTGCCTGGAGCCACCAGGTGAGCCATACCTGGAAGGTGCGGAGCCAGTCCTGTAGCTCAGGTGGGGGGGCCACCGAGGGGATGCGACGGCGCCGGGCCTGCCCCACCTTGGCATTGCGCAGGTCCCCAAAGGTGGTCGTGGGGCTAGGTGTACAAGGACCCAACGTCCTGGGAGAACGACCGGACACAAGTGAGGCTGTGGCATGGGTGGCACATGCCAGCACTGCTCCGGGCCACACCGTGCCAGAGGCTCGTGGAACTGCTTCCCACCAGTGGGACCCCTTTGCTTTGCCCCCATTGACCCCTTGCCCAGACATCCAGCCCAGCCTGCTCAGCAGACGGCCAACTGGCCAGGGCTGGATCTCACCTGGGCCAACCCCCGCTCAACCCAAGTGGCTCCATCATCCTCCCAGGGAGGGCAGCAGGAGGTATGTGCTGCCCCAGCACACAGAACCCCCTTCACCAGTTGCACTCAGAGCCTCCCCACCCCTCACCTGCCATAGTCAGAGCCCTTACACAGCTTCTTCCCGGGGGACAGGGCTCGGCCATCCGGCCCATTCTCCGACTTCCGCTTCATCTGTGGGACACAGCAGATTAGAGGGCCTGGGATAAACCCCGACAGATCCCTACAGACTCCCTGCCTACAGCTGATCCTTGCAGACCCCTACACGTCACCCACCCAGAACTGACCCCTGTGGGCCCCCTGCCCAGAGCTATGGGACAGACCCCCCTGTTCTCCTGCTTTCTCCCTGCAGGGTCCATATGGCTGGGATCCCCACACAGGGCAGGGGGGCTGCACCAGGGCGAGGCAGGGCTGGGGACTGGGGTAGACCAAGGTAGCACCTCCTTCCCCCACCCTATGACCAAGGACCCCTATGCAGGGCAGGGGTCTGTATGGGGGACCGGGGCAGCTCTCTTTCCCCAGCCCTAGCAGCCAGGCACCACGGAAGCCCCAGCTGTCCATTTACCCTCCCACAGGTGCCCAAAGCGCCTCGGCAGTCCCTGGCCCCGTGGTCACCTTGGGGCGCAGGTGCCGCAGCAGCCCCCCATCCCCAGTGCGCTGCAGGTAGTCGATCCAGCGCTCTCCCAGGGTGTAGTACAGGTACACGTTGCTGCTGTCTTCCCCCTCCTCACTGCAGCAGCTCCCTTCCTCCTCCTCCTCCTCTTCCTCCTCCTCTTCCTCCGCCTGCTCCCTGGTGGACCTGGGGGGCTTCTTTGATCCGTGCCCCCCAGAACCATCAGGGTCTGCTCCAGATCCAGGGGTACCCTTCCAGGGCTGCTCTGGCTCCCAGGGCCCCGGTGCTTCCTCCTCCTCTTCCTCCTCTTCAGCCACCACCTGAACAGGGAAGTGGCAGGGAGCAGAGCTGACTGCACCAGCCTTGGGCTGCTGGACACCCAGAGCGGGGCAGGGAGTGCTCCTGGATGGCTGTCAGTGAGAGCCATGGCCCTGGAGCACAGAGGCTCCACTCAACAGCATTGCAGGGGATTGCAGGGTGGAGAACCCCCAGACCCACAGCAACGAGCTCCTCCAGAATCTGGTTCAGTCTGCTCGCCACGAGCCTGCCCCGAGCCCTCTCAGAGCCAGATCTTCTCCCTTGTCCTTGCACCTGGCAGCAGAGACCCTTCTGCACCTACCTGTGCCGCTGGTGCCCTGTGGTCTTCACTGTCCCCCAGAGGAGTGGGGCTGGCCCGCTGGGGCCCCTCGGGGCCCGGGCACCGCCGGCACGTCATGCGCTGGCTGTTGAGCTCCAGGATGCGCGTAGTAATGCCCTTGACGTGCAGCAGGTCATCCAAGCAAGTGAACCCCTTCAGCTCCTGTGCGGAGGGAAGTCAGCCCTGCCCAGAACAGAATCCCTCCTGCTCCCACAGAGCCCCCTGCCCGAGTGCCCCCCACAGAGAAGAGTCACAGCGCTGTGAAAGGGGGGCAGCAACCCAAAACTGCCAGCTGGGGTAGTAGCACTGTGCTCCCCAAATGAGCAGTGCCAGGATGGGGAGTGAGGCTGCAGCTCCAGGGCAGGCGAACAGCTGGATACATGCGGATACACACGTGTGCGAGGCACCCACCGGCCCGCGGAACCGAGCACTGCCCGGCCCCGAGCCGGGATCAGGTGCCTCCCATCAGCCTGCACACAGGCTTCCGCAGCGCCTGCCATGGGAGGAACCCGGCGGGGCAGGGCTGTGCCGGGGCAGGGCTCGGCGGACAACCAGCGCAGCCCACGGGCCCGGGAAGGGCCCGACTGGCCCTTCTGACCCGGCAGGGTTCGTTTTACAGCGCTGCTGCTTCCCGCAAAGGGCTGCAACAGCAGCACCAACCCGGGACAGGCCCCGCTCCAGACAACCCTCTCTTTGTATTACCGGTTTCTGCCCCTCACCGCCTCCCGGTGTTCCCAGCATATTTTTCCACAGCATTTGGACACCCACTCCTCTACCTCCTTTTCCAGCCCCAAACGCGCCGAGCGCCCCCAGCCCTGCCTCGGCCGGCCGCGGCGCTGACCATCCTCGTAGCATCGGGGCCCGGCTGCCGCACACCCCGCCGCCGGGGCCCGCGGTGCCGCTCCCACTGCTCCGGCCATGTCACCGGTGGCCGCAGGGTCTTGCCCCACCATCGCCGGTGACGGCGTTCGGGACGCGGTGCCCGTCCCGCCAGCACCTGCGTTCCCCCCGTTCCCCCTTCGGGCCCGGGGCGCTGCACCGGGGGCGGCTGCGCTCGCCCGGCCCCGCGGGCTCGCGGCGGGACTCGGAGATCCCGGCCCGGCCCGGCCCCACCTGCCCCGGCTATCTGGACGGAAACGGCACTCTCACGCCCGCACTCGCCCCGCGGCCCCCACCCCGGGACCGACACCGCCACGGCCACCCCCGCCTCGGGATCCCGGGCCCTCTCAGCGCGGGGCGCCGACCCCGCCGTCTCCTCCCCCCTCGCACCTCTCTCTTGCGGACGATACCGCGCGCACGGCGGCGGCCGATGCCGCTGAGGGCACCCTCCAGCTCGGCCACGCCGGCGCGGTTGATGTCGAGCTTGGCCCCGGCGGGGCCCGGCCCGCCCGGCCCCGACATCCCGGTACCGGGGGCTGCCGCCGCGCAGGCCCGACAGCACCGCGCATGCGCAGCCCCGCCCCCCCGCACGCAAAACGGTGAGGAAGAAGTGTTTTTATTGGTGACTGCGCGGGGGCGGGGCCACGGGCCTTGGCCACGCCCCTACCCCGGGGCGGCCCCGCCGCTCCGGTCACCGCCGTTTGTACAGGCACGGCCGCAGGCGCAAGCCGGGAGCGGGGCCGGGCCGCGCCGGGCCCGTCTTGGCGAACTCCAACAGGTAGAAGTATGAACTGGATAGGTCCTGGGGGCGCGGGTACACCCGACTCTGTTACCGGCGCCCCGGAACCCCCAGCCTGCTCCAGCACCACTCAACGCCGCCTCGGAGAAACCCGAGTCCCCCCGCCTCCTTCCGGCCCCCACTGTGCCCAGGGCCCTCTTGCCCCCAGACCCTGGCTCCAAAGCCCTTGTGGGCCCCGAGTACCCCAGCCCTCAGCATATTCTCTAAATGCCCAACACCCATCCATCATCAACCCCGCAGCACAATTCCTCCAGGCCCCAGGACCCTCCTGGGCTATACTCCCTCCTCCAGGCCCCACACTACAAGCCCAGTATGCTCCAGGCCCCCCTCATCCTCTCCCAGCCCCTCACCCTACAGCATCCCAAACTGCCACAGCACATCCCCACAGTCCCCAGCACCTCCAAAATCATCCCCCAGGACTCCACCCCTGTGCATACTGGTGCCCCGTTATCCCATTTGTAGTCCCCTATACACCAATCCCTCCCCACCTCCATGTACTTTCACCAACTCCTGATCTGCTCCACACCAGGCTGTGCCTCAATGCACCCCCTTCTTAGTCTCCTTCCCTGGATCCTGGTGCGCCCAGGGCCCAGCCCTAGGCAAACCCGAGAGCACACCCGGGGACACACCTTGGAGACGGTCCTGAAGCCCAGCTGCGTCATGGCCTTCAGGAAGGCATGGGTGTCCTCAAAGCGGCTGGCCACCTCGGCCACCATCAGGGTTCCCCTGTGGTCACTTGAGCTCTGAGCAGAGCACCCAGGCACCCCCAGGACACTGCTCAGCATCCCCGCTCCTCCCCTAGTCCCCACTGCCCCACAACATCCGCCTACCCGAGCCTGAGAACACGGTTGGCTTCTCCTAGGATCTCCTGCAGGTTGGTGCCCATCAGCGCCAGGCAGAACACGGCCACGTCCACCGACTCAGCCGCCAGTGGCACCTGCCCACCCAGGACACCCCCGGAGAAGGAGGATGTTGACGTGGCCTGGAGACTGCTCCGCGTACCCCCAGGAGCAGGAGGATGGCAATGTTGATAGGGCTGGGCAGTGCTGCTGGACTCCCCCAGCATGTGGGTTCAGCTGCACCCCAGGCACTCACCGAGCTTTCAGATAGACACACCGGGGCTGCCCCTCTCGCATAGGACCCTCGGGGTCACAGTCCCCCCACCTGCAGCCTGTCCAGCAGCACCCACTCCCCGCCCTGCAGGTGCCTCCAGTACCTTGGCCATGTCACAGACGGTGACCCGTGGACTCAGCGGCACCAGGTCGAAGCAGTGCACCTTGTTCCTGACGCTGGCAGCCAGCGTGCAGTCCCCGCACCCGAAATCCGCCACGACGAGCGACGCTGGTCTGGGGCACGGATAGCGGGGTCAGAGTGGGCAGGGGTAGCGGGGTCAGAGGGGCCCGGCCGGGCGCCTTGCCCCTCCCACCCTGCTCATCGTTCCCCCGCTCATCCCCCGGCCCCCCTCTGGCCCCGTGCCCCCGCTCAGCGGCCCCTCCGGTCCATATTCCCCCTCAGGCCTCACCCTCCCGCTCACCGGCGGCGCAGGTAGCGCACGATGCGCTGCACGGGGCGCTCGGGCCAGCGCCGCACCTGCCGCTCGAAGCCTTGGTGGTAGAGGTGGAAAGCGGCAGGGTCGGCGCGGAAGAGCCGCGCCGCGTCCTGGCTGCTCCCGGTGTAGAGCTGCTGGTTCAGATAGCGGAACCGGGCGCCGAGCAGCCGCTCCTCCATCCGCGCACGGAGCGCAGCCGAGCGGCCCGAGCGCGGCTCCGGAGGAGCCTCCGCAGGGCCCGGCGGCTCCGGGGGGTCCGGCGGCTCCGGGGGGCCCGGCCCAGAGCCCCGCTCCCCGTCCGACCCCGCCGGCGTCTCCTGCTGCCGCTGCCGCTTCTGCCGGTTCCGCCGCTGCCTACGGCTCAGCCCCGCCGGCTTCCTGGACCCCTCCGCCGGCTCAGCCGGGCCGTCTGGGGGCATCCAGAGGGGGGTCAGGGCGCGGAGGCGGCTGCCTCCTGCCCCGCGGGCCCTGGAGCCGCCCCGGTACCTGTGTCCGGTCGCTGCCCAACCTCCCGGGGCTCGTCGGGACCGGCCGGGAGCTCCCCCGCCGCGGCCCGCGGCCCGCCGGCCTTCTTCCCCTTCCGGGGCCGCTTCCGCGCCGCCTCGCCGGCCCCACCGGTCCCGGGCAGCCGCCTCTTTCCCGTCGTGGGGCCCTACGGAGAGCGCTGGTCGGTAACTCCCCCGCGTCCAAGCCCGGCCCGGCCCGGCCCGGCCCGCCGCCCCAGCATCACCCGCTAACCGGCCGGCCCGGACCCTTCGGGGCTCCGCCGGAGCAGCGGCGCCGCTGCATCGTTCCGGCCCCGCTGCACGAACGTGGAGCGGGCACCCTCGGCCGGTACCGGGACGCACGTGCTCCGCCCGGGAAGCGCCGCGGGAACGGCCCCTCCTGGCGGCCCGGCGGACCGGGCGGGGGCCTCGGCTGCACGGGCAGCGCCGCGGACGCCGCGCTCCGCCCCCGGCCGGGTAACCGCGCCCGCGGTCAATTGGGCGCGCCCCGTAACCCCGCCTCCGCCCCGTGACCGCGCGGCCCGGCGCCGGCCCCGCCCGGTGCCGTGTGGCGGAGCCGCGGCCGGTGCGGGTTCCGGCCGGCAGGGGGCGCCGTGTCGGGGCGGAGCCCCCGCGCCGTCCCGCGCCCGCCGCAGCCGCCGCCCCGCGGAGCCGCCGGGACACGCAGCCGGTAACGGCGGGACGGCGCCGGCACCGAGCGGGGACAGGTTGGGGAGGCCGCGAGGGCGAATGCGGGAGACCCGGGGCGGGGGCGGGGCCGCAGCCGGGCGGGGTAGCTGCAGGGGAGGGGTGGGGGGCGCAGGGAAGGGACCGGGAGTGCAGGGAAGGGTTGGGGGTACACGGGAGGGGTTGGGGGGGCTGAAGGGGAGGGACCGATGGGGCCGCAGGGCAGAGCGGCGCCACAGCAGCTGGTTCGGGGTAACACGGGGAGACTGCGTCTCCACATCCCGTCCCCTGCCCCGGGTGCTGAGCAGGGCCGAGGTGGGCGCTTGGCCATCCTGGCAGGGCTGGGGCTGGTGGGTCCTGGCAGCCCCGCGGAAATGGGTAGGGGTCGATGGGTGACAGGAGAGCAGAGTTCCGGGCCGAGCAGGGGACAGGGTGGGACCAGGATGGGGCGTCATCCCTGCGGTGTGAGGTCCCACAGGGCCGGGACTGGTGTGACGGGTCCTGGGGACCCCTTTTCATGAGGTGCCCCCAGATGGGTGCGGGATAAATCTCATCCGGGAGTGTGGGTCTTCTGGTGCCAGGACAGGGCCAATACTGCCATGGATGTGCTGGGGCCATTCTAGGGCCTGTGAGACCCTGGCAAGAATCCAGGGTTCTCTGTCCCACCCCTCAGGAGCTGCCTGGGCCAGTGGGTGCAGGCAGGGTCCTGGGGGGCAGCTGCAGGCACTGGCAGCTGGTGGGGATCCTGCCATGTCTGGGTGGGCATCAGGTCTGGGGGGATCCTCCAGCAGCAGGTTTGAGCCTCAATGAATGCATGTCATACTCAGTCTGACTCTGTCCCCACACTGTGAGACTCACTCCAAGTCCCTGTTCCGTATCACTGACCTCCAGGCAGCGGGTCTCACACTCACAGCCGGGGGCTCAGGAGGGAGTTCTGTGCCTGGCTCTGAGCTGGGGTGTCCATGGATCCAAGGGGAGTGCATGAGGCTTTTGGATCCCAGTTTCTGAGTACAGTGCCATGCCAGGCCCAGCCAAGTGGGTCAGGAGGGTCATGGGGCTGCAGGATCCCATGCCAGGGATGCTGAGCTACCCCAGCCCCATTCCCACAGCAGATCTGTGGGATCCCATCTTGAGGGTGCTGAGCTTCCCCAGCCTCACTTCCCCCCAGACCTGTGGGCACTGGGGCCAGCTGTGCCTGGTGATAAGCCTGGGGTGCCAGCCTGGCTTCCTGGGGGTGGCCATGGCCCCTCTGGAGTCACCCGGGATCTTCCCCTCGGGCTGCTGGTCCGGCTGCAGCCCAGACCTCAGCCTGCCTGTGGCTTCCGGGAGAGCGGCATGGATGGGGCGGGAGGGGACGAGGAGGGGGCCCGGAGGCTCCTGTACTTGCTGTTCCAGGGACCTCCCGGCCGAGGGGGATCAGGGGTCCCCACGTCCTTACCCACATCCCCTCCCGCAGCCGCCATGGACGACATCTTCACACAATGCCGGGAGGGCAACGCAGTGGCCGTGCGGCTGTGGCTGGACAACACCGAGAACGACCTCAACCAGGGGTGAGCGGGGCTGGGCTGTGCAGGGCAGGGGGGCTGTGCCGAGGGCTGGTTTCCGCTGGTCTCCATGGAAAGACAGGGGGCAGACGGCAGGACACAGCTCCTCCCCACTGGAGGAAGTGACCGCATCGCTGAGGCACGAGGCTGAACATCCTCTGGCCACTTCCTCACGGCCACAGCCAGGCTCAGCTGGGCTGGGGGTACCTCCCCTGTCCCCATGGTGGCGGCTGTGTCCACTGACGTTACCCTCGTGCCCCATCCCCTCTCTGAGGAGCACCGTGGCAGATGTGTGGGCAGACGGCTGGGACCACTGGGGCTGGGAGTTTGTGGGGGCCACTCTGTGTCCCCAGGTGTCTGCTCCCCATAGCCCGTTCCAGGGGTCTTGCAGGACCACGGGGTCCAACGTGCTCACAGCCATTCAGGAGCCACATTTGGGCCAGGCATGGGGTTTGGAGCATCTGCCTGCGGTGTGTGGAGCTGGCACAGCGTGACCCTGTACCATGACCCCAGCCAGGCCATGGCTGTGGCATTCTGGATATGCTCCAGACAAATGGCCTCTCTCGGTCATGCTTCCCTGCCCCTCCTGGGGGGCCCAGGCACATGGAGCTCTCCCAGACCCACAGAAGGTGTCCAAGGGGCCGTTCTGTGCTGGGTAGCCCCTGCCTGCAGGGCCATGGTGGGGGCAAATGGGGTCTGCTGTGCCAGGAGGCTGGAGGGGGGCCAGGACTGGGGGGAGCCTGGGCTGGAGGGGACCCGGGGCTGCAGCAGCCCCTCTGCCAGTTCCTGATCTCCATTTAAGGCCTGGCTGCCACCTCCTCCCTTACTTGGTCATGGAGTGGGGGGATGGGGACAGGATCCGGCTGTGATTCAGCCTTGGAGGAGACAGGATTTGGCCTGGGTTGGTGGGGCCCTGGTGGGGATGGGGGGGAGCGGGATGGATGTTTAGCCCAGTCCCTTTGCCCTGCGGCTGGTGTTTTGAGAATGATGCCAGTAATGCCTGGGCCAGGGGGCTACAGCTGAGCAGAGCCGCCCCCATCCTGCAGGGACGACCATGGGTTCAGCCCCCTGCACTGGGCGTGCCGCGAGGGCCGTTCAAACGTGGTGGACATGCTCATCATGCGTGGGGCTCGCATCAATGTCATGAACCGGGGCGATGACACCCCACTGCACCTGGCCGCCAGCCATGGTCACCGTGACATCGTGCAGAAGGTACCTGTCCCCTGTGCCAGCACCTGGCCTTCCCTCATGGGACTTGCTGTCCTCATCACCTGCGAGGATCACCTGGCATCCCCCCAGCGCCTCTGAGCTCCCTGCTGCTCACAAACTCCCTCAGAGCCCCACATCAGTTCAGCCCCCTCCCTATAGCTCCCAGTGTGCTGCCCCTGCACCCCCCAGGACAAGGCACAAGGAGGATGGGGGCTGTCCTGGGCTCATGGGGACTGTCTCCTGTCCCCAGCTGATGCAGTTCAAGGCAGACATCAATGCAGTGAATGAGCACGGGAACACACCACTGCACTATGCCTGCTTCTGGGGACATGAGCAGGTGGCTGAGGTGAGTGGGAGCACAGGCAGGAGGGAGGGTGGGGTGGGAGCAGGACTGAGGGGACATCACAAACCACAGTCCTTGCTCTCTGCTCCCACAGGACCTGGTGGGCAGCGGGGCCCTGGTCAGCATCGCTAACAAATATGGTGAGACCCCCACAGACAAGGCCAAGACGCCACTGCGAGAGATCCTGAAAGGTACGAGGGACCCTCAGGACCCCGTAACTGACACAGCCTCCAGCCAGCCACAGCAGGCTCTGGGTGCCACGTTCCTCCTCCTCCCTCCGCAGAGCGTGCTGAGAAGCTGGGCCAGAGCCTCACCAAGATCCCCTACAAGGACACATTCTGGAAGGGCACGACCCGCACCCGGCCCAGTAAGGACTGGGGGTCCCTAGGGGTGTGCCATGGGTCCCCCGTGCCCTGCTGGCACTGCCTCCTGGATCCAGCAGCCATGGGCATATATCCCTGTTCTACTGTAGGGAATGGGACCCTGAACAAACTCGCTGGGATTGACTTCAGACAGCTGAGCCTGAGCCACAAACTGAACGAGAACCAGTCGGGAGAGGTGGGTCCCTCTCGCCCCCAGGCGGGCGCTGTGCCTGTGCCTGGTCCTGCTGGGCACAGCCGTTCTGGAGTCCCATGGCCAGATGCAGGGAGGGAACTCCTGCCCAGCTCAAGAGCCTCCCTTCTCATTGTGGACCCTTGGTCCCATGGGCTTCAGAGCTCCACACAGGGGCCTGGGGACGCTGGGGGCTCTGCACCCCTTTCACGCTGCTCCTCCTCCAGCTTTGGAAGGGGCGCTGGCAAGGCAATGACATTGTAATCAAAATGCTGAAAATCC
Organism: Delichon dasypus; assembly: GCA_037837765.1. Lineage (NCBI taxonomy): Eukaryota > Metazoa > Chordata > Aves > Passeriformes > Hirundinidae > Delichon > Delichon dasypus. The sequence continues at coordinate 120,792,883 of JBBAXF010000002.1, forward strand.
GGGACTGGACGACGCGAAAGAGCCGTGACTTCAATGAGGAGTACCCAAAACTGCGGTGAGTGCTGCACCTGCCTGGAGCTACCCCAGCATGTGCCTGGGATCCCCACCAGTATTTGACCAGGGCCACCCCAGCACCTTCTCAGGGCAGCTCTCAGAGTATGGGGCGGGCAGGAGCCTCCCAGCTCTGTGGGGCCAGGAATGCTCTGGAGTGGTGGTCGAGGACTGGGAGGCCCTGGGGGATGGCAGAGGGCAGATGAGGGGGCGCAGGCAGCCCCTCCTCGTTCTTAGGGCTGGCACTTCTCTTGCAGGATCTTTTCCCACCCCAATGTGCTGCCGGTGCTGGGCGCCTGCCAGGTCCCCCCAGCTCCCCATCCCACTGTCATCAGCCACTGGATGCCCTATGGCTCCCTGTACAACGTCCTGCACGAGGGGACCAGTGAGTGCTGGGGGATGGGGTGTTTGGGGGCAGCAGGGGCCTCTCCAGCCACAGCCCCAGGTGGACTTAGGGTGGGTTGATCCCCTGTCACCCCCTTCCCAGATTTTGTGGTGGACCAGATGCAGGCGGTGAAGTTTGCCTTCGATATCGCGCGGGGCATGGCCTTCCTGCACACGCTGGAGCCCCTCATCCCGCGCCACCACCTCAACAGCCGCAGCGTCATGGTGCGTGGGGGCACAGCCCCTCTCCCGGGGTAGGGGGGCTCACAGGGCAGGGGGGCTTCTGCTGACTGCCTGCTCTCCCCAGATCGATGAGGACATGACGGCACGGATCAGCATGGCCGATGTCAAGTTCTCCTTCCAGTGCCCGGGGCGGATGTACGCCCCGGCCTGGGTGGCTCCCGAAGGTGAGTGCTCAGTTCCCAGCCCCCCCCAGAGCGGCCCCTCCACCCCCAGCCCCGCTCAGCCCCCAGCCCTCCCCCAGCCCTGCAGAAGAAACCAGAGGAGATCAACCGGCGCTCAGCTGACATGTGGAGCTTCGCGGTGCTGCTGTGGGAGCTGGTGACACGTGAGGTGCCCTTCGCTGACCTGTCCAACATGGAGATTGGTATGAAGGTGAGGGGGTGGAGGGGCAAAAGAACCGATTTGGGTCGGAGTTGGGGGAGAAGTTCTGGCCATTGAGGGTGGTGAGACGCTGGCACAGGTTGCTCAGAAAACTTTGGCTGCTCCGCCTCTGGAAGTGTTTAAGGCCTGGGAGGAGGGGGTGTGGCCAGGTGGAAGGTGTCCCTGCCTGTGGGGGCAGGGTTCCAATCCCGACTGGCTCCTCTTCCTGCTTACAGGTAGCACTGGAGGGGCTACGTCCAACCATCCCCCCTGGCATCTCCCCGCACATCTGCAAACTAATGAAGATCTGCATGAACGAGGACCCAGCCAAGCGCCCCAAGTTCGACATGATCGTGCCCATCCTGGAGAAGATGCAGGAGAAGTAGAGGGGAGGTGCCTCCCCCCACCAGTGCTGCCTTGCGCCCCCCGCCACCCCCAAGTGCCTTTAGCCCTAGAGCCAGGGGGAGCAGAGGACACCCCTCACCCTGAGCCAGCCACGGACACACGGTACAGATGGCACTGCCCGCACCGGAGCTCTGCAAGCTCTGGACCCCTACCCAGGGTAGCCCCTCACCAGGGTGGCCCTAACCCAGCCTCTGGGCAGCCCCCCTACCCAGGGCACGGCATGTGGCCTGGCCCTGCTGCCGGGGGATGGGGCTGTGAGGCCCCCTGTCCCCCTTGCTGGGCAAAACCCAACCCAGGACTCAGCCCCCCAAGGCTCGGGGGGAAGGGGCAGGCCAGGAGAGGCCACCTATGGTGCCCAGCACTGCTCCTGCTTCGCGCTTCACTGGCCACTTCCCTCTGGCCCCAGAATGGCCACTGGCAACAAAATAAACATTTGGTATGGAACCAGCTGCTGGGGTACAGGGCAGGGGAACGGGGGAGTTGGTTGGGGGCGGGGGGCTGGAGTGACTGGTGGTCTGGGACTCACAGGGCACATCTAGGACTGAGAGGGGGGTTGGATTGATACGGGGCTGCCTCACAGCCCACAGAGCCTTGGTCACAAATCACCACCCACAGCAACACTCTGATGCCCAGCAAAGGTAGATGGGCATGGGGTCCCCTTGGGAGGTGCCCGGTGCAGGAAGGGTGTGCACAGGGTTCTGTCCCCGGCTCCATTTGTAGTGCTGCCTGTGCAGCCCCCAGGGTATTCCCTGTGGGAGACAGGAGGAAGTTTAAGGAAAGAGAAGGAGGAAGAGCACTGGATAGTTCCTGCCCCCCTAACTCCACTCTGCTCCAGCTGAGTCGGGAGCACCGAGCCCCCTGTGACCAGCAAATGGGGGTGAGCATGTGGAGGACCAGGGCCAGCATTTGTGGACACAGGCATAGGAGCAAGGCTGCCTTCCCACAAAACCCTACTACTAGGTGTTTAATGGCACCGACATGGCCCCTACAAACTGCCCAAGCTCCCCCGTGCTCTATGTGAAGTAATGCGGTTTCTTCACATTGATGCCATACTCGGCCAGCGCTGGTGTCAGGTCCTCCATGGTCAGCGTGTACTTCTTGTCCTGGGGACACAGGGCAGGCTGTCACAGCAGGGCCAGCCCGGGGGCGTGGGACCCCCCCAAGGTGCAAGGGCTGCTGTGTCCTGCTCCCCGAGGAGCTCCTGGGCAGCATTAGGGCATTCCCAGCTCCCCACATTCTGTTGCTCTGTGCCCTCAGACATCCTCAGACGCCTAGCACCGAATCCCATTGGCCTTGCGGAGCCCCTGAACCCCAGATCCCCAGGACCCCCCACTCCAGCTCCTCCCCAAGCCCACAGCTGCAGCCACTGCTGGGGTGGGGGGCACCAAAGCGTGTCCACAAGCTCAGTGCCCCCCTCACGTCCCCACCAGTCCTTCCCCACCTGCAGGGACCCACCATAAGCTCAGCAGGTTTGGGGATTTCTGCACCCCACGTTCCTGCACTCCGTGCCTGCAGACTCAGCCCCATCCCCAGGGAGGGTTCCCCGGTTCCCTCAGTGCCCTCACCTTGCTCTTGCTGCGGGAGCTGCCCGAGGCCGTGCCCTTCATTTTGCAGTGCTGCAGCGCATCGTTGGCAATGTCTGAGATGAACTTCTGTGCCGCCAGCGAGATCAGGCGGATTCTGCGGGACAGGGACCGCGTCGGCAAGGCGACAGGGGTCCACGGGACCCTCTGCCGGACCCCCACGGGGTTCCTGCGACTCTCCCGCACCCTGCAGTCACTCACATGCGGGGGTCCGAGGCCTCAAACCCTGCCCGGTTCAGGTAATACCCTGTCACGGCGTCCGGGATCTGGGAAAGGAAGAGTTGGAACAGCTCCACCGCCGTGCGGGAGCGTTTCCGTATCCTGTATCCCATCGCACAGGAGCCGCCCCGTATCCCAGTACCGCGGGACCTTCCCCGCGTCCCGTCCCGTCCCGTCCCGCAGGAGCCGCCCTGCGTGTCGGTACCGTGGGCGTGTAGTCCTCCAGCTGCATGAGGAAGTCCACGAGCGGCGTGGTGGACACCACGGGCTTCACATCGCCGTTGGCCGCGGGCGGCACGTACACGCCGTTGGACATGGCCCCGTCCGGGGGGGCGGCCACGGCGGCGGACACCGGCACTGCGGGACAGCACGATCAGTGCCAGGGACCCCGCACGCCCGCGCCCCGCCGACGCGGGACAGCACGCTCGGCAGGACCCCGGGACCCCCGCGGGCACCGGCCGCCGCTCCCCCAGCCAGAGCAGCTCAGGGAGCCCCGTGCGCGGGGCCCGGCCCCCGCCGCCCCCCATCTCGACTCACCGGGCCCCCTCCCGCCAGCCGCGCAGCCCTCGGTGGCCCGCGCCGCGCCGCCCCCCGCAGCTGGCGCGGCCCCGGGCCCGGCGCTGCCCACAGCGGCCGGGCTGGGCTTGCTGCCCTCGGCGGGTCCCGGCGGCGCCGCCGGGGCCGCGGGCGCGGGGTCGGGATCGGCGCTGCCGCTCATGGTCCCCGGCGCCAGCCGCCGCTCCGCGCCTGCGCGCGCCAAGCCGCTCTATTGGCCCCGCGGCGCCCTCGCCCCGCCCCTCTCGCCGGCCCATTGGCCCCCGCCCCGCCCCGCTGGCCCCGCCCTCTCCGCTCATCGCCCCGCGCGCCCCCCGGCGGAGGCGCGGACACATGAGGAGGCAGTGGGCGGGGCTTCGAGTGTTTATTGGCCCCGCCCCCGCCCCAGCTCCGCGGTGTCCCAGGTCCGGTCCCGCTGTCCGGTGCCGCTGTCCGGTGCCGCTGTCCTGGTCAGCGCGGCCCTAGCGCCCGCAGCAGGCGCGGGAAGTTGGGGGTGCCCCAACCGGTGACCGGGTCCCAGTCAGGGGTGGCGCAGAAACCCTGGCCCTGCACGGTGCCGTCCAGGCAGGACAGGTGGCAGCCCTGGATCACCTGCGGGGACCAGGCTCAGCACGGCGCCTCCGGGATCCCTTCCCAAGTCCCGGGACAGCGAGCCCCGGGGCACAGGAGCCCCACACAGCCCGAGGCATAGGGACCACCGGGGACAGGGATACCGTGGGCACAGGGACTCTGCCTGCAGCCCCTGGAACCAGGGACAGCTGCCCCCAGCATCCCTGAGACAGGAATCCCAGAGCACAGGGGCCCCCAGACATCAGACACGGGGACCTCCAAATGCCCCCCATGGCACAGGCTGCCACTGCCCAGGGTCCCCTCAGGACACTGGCGATGTGGGACATCATGCCCAGCTGGACCCTGAGACCTTTGCAGTCACTGGAAGCCCCTGCCCTGGCCACACAAGGGGACCCACCCCACAAAACTCATGGGAGTCCGTAAGGGAGCCCTCAATACACCAATCCCATGGAAAGGTCATGGGGAATGCCAGACAGCCCTCCCATGGAAAGGCCATAGGGACTCTCTCCTACGTCTCAGCAGGATACTGCTGGGCCTGCCCCAGGCACAGCTCTGGGAGCAGGAGCCCCAGGACAGCGCCCTCAGGCCCCAGCCCAGCCCTTGGAGCACACATGGCCTTCCCAGCCCCATGGACAGGCCCACCCTAGGCCTCAGCCCAACACTTCAGGACACATAAAGTCCCCTCAGCCCCCATTCCCTGCCCCACTCACATCATAGAACGCATCACCGAGCCCTTGCTTCTGCAGCTGGTAGAGTGCAGGGTTGAGAAAGCCAAGGGGTGCCAGCCCTCGTTGCAGGCGCCGGTCATTGATCAGTGCCACCATGCCTGCCACCACCGGCGTGGATGCCTGCGTAGGTGCAACCCCTCAGCCCAAGACCCCAGCCACCCTGGAGGGCAGCAAGGGATGAGCTCCTTACCGAAGTCCCTGATACCCAGGGCAGTGGGATGCGGTTTGTCACCACCCAGTAGTTGTCAGAGAGCGCAGCCAGGTCAGGGTATGCGCGGCCGCTTTTGTTGTAGTAGGAACTGGGTGGCAGCTTCGAGGCTGAATGCAGGAAACGCCCAACAGCATCAGCCTGGGGATGGCACAGCCCAAAGTCACCCTCAAAGCCCTTTGTTCCCCCTAACCCTGCAGCCCTGTCTGCAGCCCCCAGCCCGGCAGTGCAGGTGTCCCTCACCTGGTACTCAGGCATGGGGAAGACGTTGCTGAAGCCACCCCCACTGATGTAATCCGTCACCTCCTCTGTCACCAGGAAGGGGTTCTTGAAGGACGTGCCACCCACAGTGGTGACGTAGGGGCTGGGGAAACAGGGGGACACCGCAGGTGAGCACACACCTGCCTGGGCCTCGGAAGCCACCAACAGCCCCCTCTGCTACCACAACCTTGCCCCACACACCAAAAAAACAAAAACCCCAGGAGCTGCACAGACCGCAGCTCAGGGGTCTGTAAACGTGCTGGTGAGGACCCTCAGGTGACCCCTGGGGGCTCAGACCCCAACGGGGCCAGGGCCGGCAGTGCCCCTGCAGTTGTGTTGACCCCTCGCATCCAGCTCCCTCTCTCACCCACCTGGAGGCTGGGAAGCTGGGCCGGAATGTGTGGTTCCCACTGTGCACCCGCCGACACCCAGCACCGTCGTCACCTGCCGACACACAAACGGACAACAGGTGACCACGGCATCGCAGCCACCCTTCCACAGCCCTGCTCGGGCCCCACCATGCCAGGCCCTGGCCGCACCTGAGGCAAACAGGATGGTGAGGCCGCGAGCCGCCGCCTTCATGAATTCGGTGTTGACGCGCTCCATGTAGGCATAGGACAGGCTGTCCTCGTCGTCCCCGTAGCTCACCGAGTGCACCCAGGGCAGCGCAGACATGTTGCTGAGCAGCAGCAGCCAGGCCAGGAAGGGCTCCTGGCTCTCGTGGCGCCCTGCAAGGACATTGGGGAAGGGACACGGGGGATAGCTCCTTCAACACCAGGGAACAGGGCGAGAAGTCCTGCCTCATCAGCACCGGCACCCTCCTACGTAGTACAGCCCCAGGTGCTGCTTCCTGTAGGCCATGGACTCACAGCACATCCAGCCTGGATGTGCTGTGATGAGCCTGTGAGCTCATCCTGCGGCTTCTCACATTACATGGCCCCAAGTTTCAGCTCAGCCCATGGGGTTGGCAAGAGGGTCATCCTTAACCCAGGGCAGGGGGCTACACTCACGCCCCTCTCCAAGACTCTGCCCCCGCGCTGCAGCCACGGGGGCACCTGTGGACCCAGCCTCAGCTCCTCCTCTGACAACAGGTCCCAGCAGAGCTGCACATGCGCCACCTCCACACATTCCACCTGCCCAGGTCCCTCCCCGCCCTCCAGCCATCTCCAGTGGGAGGGGAGCAGAGTCCCAGCCACCCCCGCTCACTCTGGGTCACCCATGTCACTGTCCCTGCAACCTTCCCACACCAGTAATTGTGTGGGGGCGGAGGGAAGGACAACACTGGGCTGCTGTCACTGTCACCATCAGGGACAGGGCCACTGTCCCTGTAGCACTCACCTGCTCAGCCGGTTCCCAGTCTGGGACAGGGACACTGCCCCTAGCACTGTGCCCTGTTTGTGTTTGTGCAGGCTGTTTGGCAATATGTTTTCCCAAATTCCCTCACTCTCCCTCATCTGCTCCACTGGGAGACTCGTGGGTGGGAGCTTAGCTCCAGCAAGGTTGGAAAACCCCACGGGATGAGGGCTGTGCCCTCCTTCACGGGAGATGAGCAGGGCAGCTGCTCCGCACGATGCCAGCAATGAAATCTCTGCCTGTGGATACTCTGGAAGTTGAAGGTTCACACGGTTCAAAGTCACTACACAAACCAGGAGTGATGTCCCTAGGAGCTGGGAATTCAGCGCCACCTCTGACTTGGGGAGCACGCAAGGTGCACCTTTCCCAGCAGCTGGGAAAGTACCTGGGGCTGTACTACAGCCACCTGTCTGCTTTGCCCTGCAAGCTCTCCCCTCACTCCTCTGAGCACTCCCCTCTCCTGTTCCAGTCCCTCCCCTCACACCTCCAAGCATTCCCTTCCCTGCTCCGGGCACTCCCCTCTCCACTCTGGGTGCTCCCCCTTCCCCTCAGGGCTCCCCCCAGTACCTGCATTGCTGAAGACCCAGGTGGAGACGTTGGCGCCGGTGCTCATGATGTACTCCACGTCCAGGCTGGCCTCCAGCCCGGCTTTGCCATGGCCCTGGCGCCCCACCACCCGGTCCACCTGCGTGCGGTGGGCAAAGCCACTGCCAAAGAGCTGCATGAACTCAGCCAGGTCAGCTTGGTGGAAGTACTGCTCGAGGAACTGCGGGACACAGAGGGACAGGCTGTCTTCTCTTGAATAAACAAGATTAGCATTTTGATCGTAACCTAGAAAATTGCCCAGCATGGGTCTGTGCTACACCAGGTACTCCCAGCAGCCACCGAGGGACACCCAGCTGTCCCCAAGATCCCCAGAACAGCACCAATCCCTAGGACTGCCACAGCACACGGGCCTCTGACCCGGGCAGCTGTTACCTGTGCACAGGCCTGGCTGTTGTTGGACAGGAGTCCCACGTCCCCCCTTGTCATGTTGTATCTCTGGCGCAGGATGGCCGGTGTCACGCCCAGGTGGAACGTCGCTCTTGCCAACTGTGGGTCCTTCCTGGCCCCGGCTCTGCTGACTGCCTTGCGCTCCCTGGGGAAGCGGTGCATCCCACCCACTGCAGCAGAGCGCAGCGGGATGGGAGAAGCTGTCAGGGCACAGAGCGCCGGGAAGGCAGGACAGAGCCCCTGGGCTCTCCGTCACCAACACCATGTCTACATGAGCAGGCCAACAGCAGAGCTTGGAGAGCCCAGCCCTGCAGCCCTGAGGGAAGAGCCTCCTCAGCCTTCCCACAGCAGAGCCGTGGCCTCAGCTTGGCACCCCCTGCACTTTTTGTGGGATGGTTACTGGATCCCATGTAACGGGGATCTGCAGGAGGGAGGTTTGTCCCCCTAGAAGCAGTTGCACCCCAGCTCCACAGCCTCACCTCCCCCATGTGGGACGTACCGAAGTCCAGGTGCTCTGCGAGCTCTGCAGGGACAGTGTAGGGCAGTGGGGAGCGCACCAGGCTGCGCTGGCCCTGCACGTACCGGTGAAACTCAGCCCCAGGGAGCAGGCGCTCGGCCGTGCTGCAACACAGGGACAGCCACTGTGGGATGCGACAGGACTAGGACACAGGGACAGCCACCTAAGGACAGGGCAGGGCTGGGAGAGAGGGACAGCCACCAAGGACCAGGACTGGTCTAGGATACAGAACAGCCTCCATAGGATGGGACAGCAGTGAGACACAGGGACAGCCACCACAGAGCCACCAGAGGCGGATCCAGCCCTTAGGGCTCACCTTGCAGGCAGGTGACATTCCAGAAAGTCAAGGGTGGTGACACTCTGGCAGTCCTCTACACCATGGCCTTGCAGCCACTTCAGAACTGTCATCAGTGTGGCTGGGGAAGGCTGGACCAAGTCCCTCACCTGCTCCAGGGATAGGTACTGTCCTGGGAGGCGCAGAGTGGTTAGATCCCCTCACAGGCCCCGGGGGTCATGGGGCCTCAGGGATGCGGCTGTTACCGTATCGCGGGGACCGAGGGTCCGAGACAGCTTCGACGAGGCGGGCAAGGCGGACAGTGCCGCGCTGCCGCAGGGCGAAGGTCAGCTGCACTGGGTGCCCAGGATCCACACGGCCAGCATGGGCCCAGCCGGGCGGCACGCTGCAGGGTGGGCAGTGAGCAGGGCTGGCACCGGCACCCTAGCCCGGCCCGGCCCGGCACACCGCCCTGGACCTACCGGAACGGCTGGTCTCCCTCCAGCGCCAGCCCTGGGGCGCAGCTCCAGGCGGCCGCACACAGCGCCAGCACGGCGGGGATCCCCCAACACCTGCAACGGGCTCAGGGGAGCACAGGCACTGGCACAGCCGCGGGAAACCGGGACTGACCGGGGACTGACCCCCGAACCCCGGTCCCCAGGGAGTCCCGCCGGAACGCCCCGAGCTCCTGTGACGGGAGAACCCGCGTGACGAGCCCCTACCCCGGGTCGGGGGAGCCCCGCCCGAATTCTCCGAGTCCCACCACCGGGGAGCCTCTCTGTTACCCTGTCACCGGGGAACCCCACCTCACCCGCGAGCCCTCATCACCGGGGAACCCCGCCTGAGGCTCCGCTCCCCGTTCCCACCACCACCCGGGAGCCCCACCGGACACCCCGAGCCCGCGTCACCCGGGAGCACCGCCGGACCCCTAGGGTCCCCATCGCCCCCGGGGCCGGAGAGCACCCCCGCCCTCCCCCCGGGGAGTGTCCCCGCGTCCCCGTGTCCCCGGGGCCGGGGCGCCCCGCTCCGCGCCCGTTACCCCCGCGCCATCCCGCCGCGCCGCCCGGTCACGTGTGCGGGCGCGTGACTCCCGCCACGTGGGGACACCAAAACAGCCGTCACGTGACCGACAGTCAGGCGGTGGGCGGGGCCGGAGCTCCGGGCGCGGCGGCGGGGCCGGTTCGGGGTACGGGGCACGGGGTACGGGGCACGGCAGCGGGGCGGGCTCCGGGTACGGGGCACGGGGCACGGCAGCGGGGCGGGCTCCGGGTACGGGGCACGGCAGCGGGGCTGGTTCAGGGTACGGGGCACGGCAGTGGGGCCGGAGCTCCGGGCGCGGCGGCGGGGCCGGTTCGGGGTACGGGGTACGGGGCACGGCAGCGGGGCGGGCTCCGGGTACGGGGCACGGGGCACAGCAGCGGGGCTGGTTCGGGTACGGGGTACGGGGCACGGCAGCGGGGATGGTTCGGGGTACGGGGCACGGGGCACGGCAGCGGGGATGGTTCAGGGTACGGGGCACGGCAGCGGGGCCGGTTCGGGGTACGGGGCACGGGGCACGGCAGCGGGGATGGTTCGGGGTACGGGGCACGGGGCACGGCAGCGGGGATGGTTCAGGGTACGGGGCACGGCAGCGGGGCCGGTTCGGGGTACGGGGCACGGCAGCGGGGATGGTTCGGGGTACGGGGCACGGGGCGCGGCAGCGGGGATGGTTCGGGGTACGGGGCACGGCAGCGGGGTGGGCTCCGGGTACGAGGCACGGGGCACGGCAGCGGGGATGGTTCGGGGTACGGGCACGGCAGCGGGGCGGGCTCCGGGCTCGGCGGCGGGCACGGTTCCACCGGGGAGTCCCCGCTTGCCGGAGGCCGAAGAGGCGGCTCGGACATGGCCCTGGCCGCCCCCGCCCCCTGTCCCGCCCCTCTCTCGGGCTTCTCCCGGACGTGTTCCCGGCGGGGCCGCTCGGACAGGGGATTCGGCCGAGGGTTCATGTCGGGCTCCCGGGCTGCGACGGGGCCAGGACTCTGTGCAGGGCTGGTCCTGGGCTGGTGGTCCCAGACTGCTGGGAGCAGGGGACAGAGGCCGCTGTAAGGCGCAGGGTCCTGGTCGGGTCCCGGACCGGGAGGGGTGTTAGGGGTCCTGTGCAGGACGGGCTACTGGAAGCAGTGCAGAAGGCACACAAAAGGTAACAACCATTAACGAACATCAACTCCAGGCATCACCCCTTGCATAAGAAACCAAATACTAAGAACTGCACAGCTTGGGATCAATGAATATTGAGCCAATGAATTGCTGTGTGTTTTTACTGCATAAAATACTTGCAAAATCTAGTAAAAATCATGTGTCATGGAATGATTTTCTCTGCACAACTCGGGACATGTGTAGATGAAACGATTTCTGTTGCATATCCTGGCCAGAACAAAATCCTGGCGATAATAAAGTGATGCATTGTTTCTCTAACACTAAAAATGTTGTTGAGGTTTTTTTTGTTTTCCTGCAGCTTCGGTGACAAGCACACATTCCACTGCTCCAGCAGTTCCCAGCTGTTTTTCTGCTTCTGCAGAGCAGGGTCCAGGCAAGGAAGAGACAGGCAATAGGAAAACCACCTGCCTGGCCCTGGTTGCCGCATCCCCCGCACTGGAGCCATGCCAGAGGTGTCTGTTTCTGCCCCTTGCCCAACTCCAGCCCCACCAGCTGCCCTGGCCTGGCAGCCCCGGCCTCCTCCAGCCACAGACAGAGTGCGGAACCAGCCACCCTGGCCCTAGTAAGGGGCTGGGGTGCTGTCGGGGCTGCACGCCTCATGTCCAGTTTGGGGATGGACTCTTAAAGTGGGATGGGATTTGCAGGGGATGACGTCCTGGATCTGTCTGGACAGCCGGGATTAAGGTAGCTGGACAAAGCTAATCATGTTAATGAGCATCTGCTGCTGGTCTGGTGCCTGGAAGGTCAGGGAGCCTTGGTGTCCCCTGGCTAGAGCCCCTCTTGCCCGGGCACGCTCGCGTGCTGCTCCTGCAGGCAGGGCAAAGCAAGTCCCTGCTGTGGCCAGTTGGATCTTCCTGAGGCCAGGAACACCAGAGGAGGACAGTGGCACTGAGGGCAGCCTGCTGGTCCCACTGTACCCCAGGAGGGAGCTGTAAGGGGTCAGCTTGGGGGATGAAGGAGCAGACGGGACCCTAGGAACGCCATCAGGGAGGGGGGTGGCCCTTTTGCCCTCTCTGCCCCGGCTGTGCTGGCTTGTGCCTAACCAAACACTCCCGCACTCCTGCAGTGTGAGGAGCCCTGTCAGAGCGGGGGGACAGGAGCTGCTCCCCTGGTCCTGGAGCGCTGCCAGCAGGGTTGGGTATGCCTTGAGGGGCTGTGCAGAATAGGCTGGGGATGTGCAGGACACGCTGTGGGGTGTTGCAATCTGAGCGCTGAGGTCAAGGAGTAAACAAGTTGGCTTGGGGAGCAACAAAAAATGGTAAAGCAGGGAAGTCAGGATGGAAGTGGCTGATCACATGTAGGTGGGCGATGGTCACTGCGTGGGTCTGGCCATATCCAACACCTGACAGACACTCCTGGTTCTCAAATTCTGTAACTGTGTGTGCTGGTGGCTGTGATGAGGCCGTGGCTTGGGAAACTTGTATGTCCAGGTGTCCTCAGCGAGGATCCTGGGAATGTGAGGTACCCGCTGGGCAGATAGTGTGTCCAGGTGTGGCTGCTGCAACTCTGGGTCTCTGCACAGCCCTGCCCACAGCCCTCCCCAGAGCGAGGGCAGTGCAATGGGATGGGGTTGCCTGTGGCGTGTGGGACCAGCTGTGTGCACATGTGGAGACATGTCTTCCACAGCTGTGTTTGCACGTAGCCTGCATGGAAACATACTCAGGCTCACTGCTGGACAGCCCCAGGGCCATGGTCCTGCTGCAGCTTCACTGGCCTCTCAGGGAAAGGACTTGGCAGGACGCAGCTGTGGATGTGGGTCCCAGAGCCTGGCCACGAGAGCCCTCCGTGGTGCAGGTCCAGTATCCCCCCTCCCCGTCAGTCCCATGGGAACACGGTGCCAGCCTGGCATGAGCCCAGGTCAGCAGGGATAGGGCTGTGTCTGTACAAACGTGTGGTTTATTAAGGCATTTTTTGAGACGTTGGCACTTGGGTTCAGGCTGCACCGGGTGGCCCCTGCGCGGCCGTGGGCAGCGCTGGTACATGCAGCTCCACGAGACACAATACAAAAAGTACAAACGAGTAAAAACAGGAATTGTAGTACAATGTGTAAAAATAAATAACTGGGGGCTCAGTGACCCCAGCCCAAAGCAGGGTGCATGTGTCTGACCCTTCCTGTGGCATGCAGGGTGACCCATCTGTGTCCCCATCCCAGATGTGCAGTGGAGCTGGGCTGTGTGGGCAGCCCGGGCAGCACAGGGCCGGGGGCATGGAGCACCCCAGCATGGGACTGGGGGGCACCGGGTAGCCCTAGAGTGCCCCCACAGGGCCTGGGGAGAGCAAAGTGTCCCCACAGTGCTTGTGAGCAGGACAGAGAGGGGATGGGGGTGTCTACCCCAAAAGCTTCTGTGGGCTGTCCCTGTGCCAAGGCAGAACTCTCTCCCCCCCCTCCCAGTGCTCCTCAGGCCCCTGTGGGTCCCCAGCAGAGTGGGCACGGCCCAGTGACCCCTTGGTGCCCCTGTCACTGATCCCTGTCCCCTGTCACTGCCCTGTGCACAGGAGAGCACCTGGGACCCACTGGCATGAGCAGAGACCTGATGGCACAAGAGGGATTGAGGGGCTGACTATGACAGAGGGAGCTGCAGCCACAGATGGCTCTTCATGGGAGACGGCGGGGGACGGGCAGAAGTGATGCATTTGTCTGCTGTGACAACACCTTTGGGGCTGGGGCTGCAGCCACACCGCAGATGTGCTGGGTCTGGAGAAAGTGTGATAGGAAGGAGCCTTCCCCCGGCTCTGCTCGGGCATGGGATGTGCTCCCTGACCCCCAAATACACTCATGACCAGAGTGGGCATTCAGGGCTGCTGTAGGGCACTCCATGCTGTTCCTGCCCTCACTGTGCACCCGTGGCCATGTGGGAATGTGGCGCCTCTGGGAGCACCCGGGCTGCAGGGGCAGAACCCCAGGCTCCACTCCCAGGGCCTGCGATGCACGGCTGCTCCCTGTGAGCAGCTGTGGGCTCAGGCAGAGCTCCGCAGGGGGATAAGTGTGCTGTGAGTGTGATGCTGCCCGTGTGACTGGCTGTGCACAGTGCCGGGAGGAGATGGGGACCAGCCCCATTGCAGGGGCTCACAACATGCATAATGGGGTGCAGAGCAGCCCTGCAAGGGGGCTGGGGCCAGAGGCAGGGGGTTCTGGCACCTTGACCGTGTTCTGGAGGTGGCCCAGACGGTCCTGGGGAGCAGTCATGCGACAGGGCCCCAGGGGAGGCAGATCCCCACTGTGGCTGTAGGAGAACATGCTGGGCGGTGTGGCTTTTTGGGGTACCCACCTGTGCCCCTGCAGCTGCAGGCTGCCTGCTGGGCCTGAGGCGGGTGTGGGTCGCAGCAGCCATCGCCACTGCTGCTGAGGCTGGGCTGTCCCTGTCAGCAATTACACAGCCCTGCCAGCCCCACTGTGCTGCCCGCGTCTGGGCACTGTCCCTGCCTGGGACCCCTGCCCAGAGAGGTACCTGGTCCCAGCAACGGGGTTCCCATGCTGAGCACGGCAGGCACCTCCCTCCCAGGACCACAGGAACCATCCTGAAGCTCTGGGCAGGAGATTCCCTGGATGCATCACCTGCAGCAGCAGGTAGTGAAAGGGCTGGAGAGACCTCAAAGGCTCTCCTGTCCCCGACCAGCCACGGACAGACAGCAGGATGTGGGCATTGCTGCCTTCTGCTGCAGCCAGCCCGGTGAGTGTCCCCTCCCGGCCAGGGGTCAGGTTCATTCCCCTACAGGCAGCATCTATGCCCTGGGGCATTGTGTCCTGCCCTGGGACATCACCCCCAGCCATGGGGCATCGTCCCCCTGCCCCGGGAGCTCCTAGGGTCCCTAGGGAAGGCTCGGGGTCCTACTCCACCCAGGCTGCTGCATGGCCCCCGGGGCTGGGAAATGCAGGGTCTGGGCCTGCAGCCCCTGGGCCAGCACCCCTCAGCTCCCAGCCACTCCCGGAGCCCCAAGTACCATGAAGCACTATCCTGCCCAGCACCAATCTGAGCCACCGCAAGCAGCACGCGGACCATCACCCCGGGGTGCCAGCACTGGGGTCAGCAGTCCATAGGGCACCGGCCAGCACAGGGTCTGCCAGGCTGTGGGGAGGGACAGGGGCCGTAGCCCTCAAGGGCACCCGCAGTCCCTGGGGGCCCAGGCCAGGCACAGTGCTGGGAGCGGGATGAGCACCCATTTTAGCAGCCCTGGGCTGGGCCCCGCTCCAGCCCCATGGCTGTGGGCTGGGGCAGAGGAGTCCAGGGGCCTAGCTCTAAATCCTGAGCTCGGCCTCCTCAGGGGGCTCCAGCGAGTGCTCAGCGCTGATGGTGGAGGCGGACGGCCCCTGGGAGATGCCGAAGGGCGAGACCACAGGGGAGCGGGCGGCCAGCGGGGACAGCGATGGGGAGAAGCTGGGCGACATGGCAGAGGACGAAATGGAACCCTCGTGGCTGATGGGCGAGCGGCGCAGGGAGGATGGGTGCGGGAAGGTCCTGCCTGGCGGTGGCTTGGGGGGCACGGACTTGGCACCTGGATGGGCCACCGAGGTGATGAGGGGCGGGGGGTCGATGCGGGGCTTGGGCTCTGCCTTGGGCTTGGCTGGGAAGGGCTTGCGCAGGGAACTCTCATCCTTGAGGCGGGCGATCTCCGTGAAGACGCTGGCCAGCGGCTGGAACTGGGGACACCAGTTCAGCAAGTAATCCCAGTTGTAGCTGCCGCGGAGCTCCTCATCGCTGGCCACAATGGCGGTGAGCGAGCCCTCCACGGAAGGCTTGCCGTCCTCTGGGAAGGCGTAGTCCTGGGGCTGTGAGGAGACGCTGAGGCCGCAGCGGACACCCAGGAAGGCGCTGCCACCCCCCTCCTCACGGTACAGCTGCAGGGGTGGCCCCGGCAGCAGCAGTCCAGAGCCCTTCTTGCTCTTGAACCACTGGGCGCTCTCCAACGCAGCTGGCTCACAAGAGATGTCAGAGAGCTGGTCGGCATCCTGCTGGATGCCAGAGTCAGGGCCGCGGGCAGCGATGTGCTCCTGCATGGAGGCTGTGATGCTGGCCACACGTGGGTACTCATTGATCATCCGTATCTCGTCGTCCTCAGCGGCTTCAGCGGAGCCACGGCCGCTGGAATGTGAGGGGTCCAGCGAGCCGCCCCGCGTGTAGGGCCCCGCCGGCTCTGTCCCATACCCTGGCAGTGCCTGGTGGTAGATGTGTTCAGCCCCGGGCAGCGCTGGCTCCTCACAGCCCAGCTTCTGCAAGGACCCGCTCTGCGCGCGGGCCAGCGCCCCCTCCCCCTCTGCCTTCTTGTGTCCCCGGCGCTGCCGGGAGCGCACCAGGGCCAGCACGATGGCCACGGCGGCCAGCACCACCACAACGCCCAGCGAGGCGGCCACAGCCACCAGCAGTAGGTTGAGGTCAGGGGCCAGGCCAAAGGAGGTGTGTGTGACGTCAATGGTGACCTGCGCAGAGGCCACACGAGAAGCAGGCAGGGGGCTGCGTGCCTGCACCTCCAGGCTCATCTCCCGTGGCTCCCTCTTGGCACGCCCAGCCCCGGCTTGGGGCTGGCTGTCCACACGCAGGTAGATGGAGCCCGTGGTCTGGTTGATGGCAAAGTATGGCGAGGGCTTTGCCAGGGTGTACAGGACAACACCATCAGCCCCCTCATCCTCATCCGTGGCCAGCACCCGCCCAATGGTCTGCCCTTTGCGCGCGCCCTCAGGCACCTCGAAGTTGAAGGAGGGGCTCAGGAAGATGGGATCATACTCGTCTTCCCCTGTCACCAGCACCCGCACAGTCACAGTGGCCGAGGCATTGCCGGCGTCGGTGGCCCGAACCAGGAGCTGGAAGGCTTTGGCTCGCTCATAGTCAAAGGTGAGGCGGGAGCGCAGCTCCCCAGAGCTCCCATTGACGGCGAAGGCATCCCGGCCGTCCCCCGTGGTGGGGTCCCCCACTGACTGCTCCAGGACCACGTACCGCAGCTCCCCAAAGGCGCCGGTGTCGGCATCGACGGCACGCAGTGTGGTGACGAGCGTGCCGGGGGGCAAGTTCTCCCGGATGCTGGCGCTCAGCACCTCCACCGGGAAGTACGGCTTATTGTCGTTGACGTCCTTCACCTCAATGGCAACGGGGACCAGCGCAAAGTGCCCACCCGGCACGTCCGTGGCCCGCACCACCAGTGTGTGCAGCGCCTGGGCCTCCCGATCCAGTGGCCGCACCAGGCTCAGGGCCCCCGTGCTCTCATGAAGCTGGAATAGCCCGTGCTGGTCACCCGAGCTGATGGTGTAGTGAACGCGGCCACGTGGCCCCGAGTCGGCATCGTGGGCTGCCACGCGCAGCAGCTCGGTGCCAGGCAGCGCGGCCTCGCTCACCGCTGCACGGTACTCGGCCCGGGTGAACACGGGAGGGTTGTCATTGACGTCCTGCACAGTGATGAGCACGGGCACGGTGGCGCTGCGCTGTGGCAGGCCCCGGTCTGAGGCTGCCACCGTCAAGTTGTATACTGGTATGGCCTCGAAGTCCAGGGATTCCACGAGCACCAGGGCTCCCTGCGTGCGGAGCTGTGCCCCAGCCCGGGTGACCCGGCTCTCCACCTGGAAGGCGTTGCCGCCGTTCCCACTGACGATGGTGTAGTCAAAGCCAGCGTTCTCCCGGGAGAGGTCGGCGTCACCCGCCTCCAGCGTTAGCACAGTGGTGCCTGGGCGCAGGTCCTCGGGAACGCTGGCGTTGTAGTATGGCTCCTGGAAGCGGGGGCTGTGGTCATTAACATCCAGAACCTGGAGCTGCACCGTGGCCCAGGACGAGAGGCTGGGAGAGCCGTGGTCACGGGCCTCCACCACCAGGTCCAGGGTGGGCTGGCTGGCATTGAACTCCACCTGCCGGGTGGTGAAGAGGGTCCCTGCGGAGCACAAAGCCAGGGTCAGCATGGGAACCAGTGGGAGCTGGGATGGTTATCAGCTGGAGGAGCATTCTGCTGTGTCTGCCTCACCAGCCACACCAGAAAGTGACCTTGTGAGGGTTTGAACGGGGCCAGCACAGGGGAGCTCCCCTCCGCAGGCACCCTTAGATTGACCCATGAGAGAGCCACACAGAGCACCAAGCCCACGCACCATTGCTGGGGTCGATGGCAACATCAGGGCTGGGCACAGCCAGGTGGAAGGTGATGTCCCCATTGCTCCCTGAGTCGGGGTCGGTTGCGCTCACAGTGAGGATGACACTGCCAGCAGGCGTGTGCTCTGGCAGCAGCACCTGGAAGAGGAGGAAACCCCAGTCAGCATCTGGTTCCCCCCTGCCCAGAGCCCCCAGCATTGCTGGGAGGGGGTCTGGGGCTGGCCAGGCAGCCAAGGTCATCCAGCCTCTCACTGGCCAGAGAAACCACAGGCAAGGGGTATGTGCTCCTAGACCCTTCAAGAGTTCCTGGGGCTCCCCAGCCCCTTGCCCGGGCTCCAGCACTGCAGCACACACTGCCCAAACCAGCTTTCAACAGGGACCTGCCCAGGTCTTACCACAAACATCTGTCTGGGCTGTGGCCCATTTCCCACCTCCTCTGGCCTCCCCACTGTGCTCATCCATTTCTGCTGGACCCTTTGCATCCAGCTGTGCCCCTTGCAGGGGCTGGTCCCTGGGTGCCTTGCCTAGTTTCAACTCCTTCTATGCCACAGTGACAGCATGAGGAATGCCAAGATATAGATGTGCATCAGAACGCAGGTCCAGAAGGGGCTCAGACCCATCCTCTGCTTTGTAAGGGCCAGAGGGCCCGGCAGAGGCTGCAGAGGGCATGCGTGGGATGGCCCCTGCTGGCTGGCACACGTGGTGCCTGTACCTGGTAGAAACCCTGGGTGAAGGTGGGCACGTTGTCGTTGACATCCTCCACGAGGACGGTGAGGTTGGCCTCAGTCTCATGGCGCGTGTCAGAGGCGCGCAAGGTGAGGGTGTAGCGGCTGCGCTGTTCATGGTCCAGTGGCCCTGTCAGGGTGATGTGGCCACCGTAGCGCAGCACCCCGAAGGTGTCTGCTGCGTCCCCCTCAAGCAGCAGCGTGTAGGAGAGCGCAGGGCCCGAGTCCACATCGTTCCCAGTCAGCTGGGCTATCTGCGTCCCCAGCAGCGTGTCTGTGGGGAGCAGACATGTGAGTGAGCAGACCCATCCCTGCCCAGCATACCTGGCCCACCTGCTGGGAAACCATTTCAAACCAGAGCCTGAGCACAAGGAAGAGGCGAAGATGCCAAGGGAGAGGGAGATGCCAGGGGCAAGCCGAAGGTCTTGGGGGCTTGGCGGGTCAGGAGGAGGTTGGCATGGGCACAGGGCATACTGGCTGAGGACTGTGAGCAGGCAGGGCACGTGTCTGCAGCCAGAGTCCCGGACATGGGGCAGGGGGCAGGGCCCAGGGTTGAACTGGTAATTCAGGTTGCTCCCTCAGGACACAGCTGCAGCACAGGAGTCATGCTGGAGAGCTCGGGGGGCTTCAGTGGGTCATTGTGACCCAGACCCCGAGAGGAACTGGCCTGGCCTCTCTGGGGGGCTCCTCCCCACCCCACGATGCCCATCGTACCCCAGCTCTGGCCCTCAGTGCTCCAGCACTCACTCTCAGGGACACGGATCTCCCAGGGGACCGGGATGGTAGGGCTATTGTCATTGATGTCCATCACCACCACGGTCAGTGTGGCCGAGCCCATGAGCGGTGGTGTTCCTCTGTCCATCGCTGTCACCACCAAGCTGTGGGCAGGCATGAGGGTCAGATGTGTGCCCACACACATGAGGGAGCACCTCACCCGTGTACAGTTCCTGGGACATGCACTGCACACCTGCATTGCACCTGGGACGGGAGGTGTGCACGGGGCTGGGGCGTGTGCATGTGGTGGGGCAACTGCGCAGCAGCTCAGAGTCTGGTGTGATGGATCCGTGCGGCACATGGTCTCGGGAAGTTTAAGAAAAGACTGGATGTGGAACTCAGTGCTCCAGTCTAGTTGACAAGATGGTGATCAGTCACAGATTGGACTCAATAATCTCAGATGTCTTTTCCAACCTCAGTGTTCCTGTGATTTGGAGAGCACGTGTGGGGCAGTGGGTGTGGTACATGGAGAGCATGGTGGGGCAGGGCAGCACGTTTTTGCACACCGAAGGCACGTGTTGAAGTCTGGAAGCTGTGAGGGTGCAGGCAGAGCACCCTGTGGGGTGCAGGCAGGTGTCTGGGGCTCTCTGAATGCTGGGGAACACTTGGAGCCTCTCGGAATGGCGAGGGATGGGTGGATGGAAAGAATACCACAGAACCCCCCCAGCAGAGGAACCCACAGCCATGGGGGCACATGAGGAGGGGGAGAACACAAACTGAGGGACCTCTCCTGAGCAAGGTGTGTGGGACAGGGCAGTAGGAGCCTCAGATTCATGGTGGGGTGTTTGCCAGCATTTCACATGTGTGGCTAGAGCGGATGGACCTGTCCAGAGCATGCACACATGGTGAGGGGCCCAGAGGGCCTGTCTGGATGCAAGGGGACATCTTGGGGAGCTCAGGCTAGTGCAGGGGTCTGGAGCCATGTGGCAGGACACAAGGGTCCTGTGCTTGGACGTGGAAGAAATTGAGCAGATGCGGTGCAGATTAAGGAGGCAGGAAGGGGAATGGATGAACCTAGAGTTTTCTCACAATCTCCTCAGCTCTGCAGAGACCCGACTGAGCGGTGTGTGGGCTCATCTTGACCATCTGGCTCCTGTGACCTTGACTCCCACTGACCCTCAGCTGTGCTGCTTGATAGAGCCATTTCACAGCCAGGCTGGGACAGCTTTGGGGGCACCAAGAACAGTGTTCCCCATGCCCCGAGGCTGTCCTCCACAATTCTGCTCCTGTCCTGGCATCCCCTAGCCTGGCTGCACTCACCGGGTCTGGGACCAGATCTCTCTGTCCAGGATGGCAGCAGTGGTAATGGTGCCGGTCTGAGGGTCAATGTGGTACAAGCCTGGCATTGGCAGGGACTGGTTGATGGCATATGTCACCTGCCCGTTCGCTCCCTGGTCCAGATCATCTGCTAGCACCTGCAAAGCCACATGAGATTCAGCTGTGGAGTCCCTGAGGCAAGACTTCCATGCTGGTGCCAACCCCAGGCCCACGTAGATCCCATCCCATAACTCCAGCGAGGCCAGGACTCAGGTATCTCTTTTTGTGCCCCGCCATACCTGGATGACAGGTGAGTCATAGCTCTGTGACTCCCAGATGAACGCCACATAGTTCTGCAGCTGGAAGCGGGGTAGGTTGTCGTTCACATCCTGGAGGTTGAGGTTTATGGCCATAAAGCCAAAGGAAGCTGCAGTCTCTGCCTGGATCACCAGGCGCAGCCGGGGGCTGGCCTCGAAGTCCAAGCTACTGGAGTCCTGCACTGAGATGGCACCTGGGAGGGGGAAAGGTGGGAAGGGGAGAGTGATGTACCAGTATGTCCATCCATCCATCCATCCATCCATCCATCCATCCATCCATCTATCCATCCATCCATCCATCCATCCATCCATCCTCCATCCATCATCCATCCATCCATCCATCCATCATCCATCCATCCATCCATCTATCCATCCATCTATCCATCCATCCATCCATCCATCCATCCTCCATCCATCATCCATCCATCCATCTATCCATCTATCCATCCATCTATCCATCCATCTATCCATCCATCCATCTATCCATCTATCCATCCATCCATCCATCCACTCATCCATCTATCCATCCATCCATCCATCCATCCATCCATCCATCCATCCATCCATCATCCATCCTTCATCCATCCATCATCTATCCATCCATCCATCCATCCATCCATCCATCCATCCATCCATCCATCCTTCATCCATCCATCCATACATCCATCATCCATCCATCATCCATCCACCCATCATCCATCCATCCAGCCATCATCCAGCCATCATCCATCCATCATTCATCTATCCATCCATCCATCCATCCATCCATCCATCCATCCATCCATCCATCCATCATCCATCCATCCATCCATTATCTATCCATCCACCCATCATCCATCCATCCATCATCCATGCATCCACCCATTCTTGGGTGGACAGGACAGACACACTGAGCTCTTCCAAGCCTTCCCCACACTGCCAGCTTCCCATCATTCTCAAGAGCTGCCCTCAGTGATAACACCCACACTTTGCTGGGGACAGGCAGTTCCTGCTGACATTACAGCACGCGACAGTCCTCCCATCTGGAGACTCCCCTGAAGGTGTGGAGCAGAAAGAGCTCATCCAGCTCCAAGCCAGAGATGCCTCACTGCAGTTTTGAGTCCAGTCAGAGCCTTACAAAGTGCTCTGAGGACAGACATCCACAGCCACCCTGAGCCATGGGCAGCTAGGCTGCTGGAGCAACAAGGTGCTGCTGTCCCACCTGAGAAGAAGGAGGGCAGCCAGCAGGATGTACTAAACTGTCAACATTCCTGTGGGGACATAGAGACACCTTCTATTATCCCAGGTTGCCCAAGCCCTGTGCAACCCGGCCTTGGACACTTCCAGGGATGGGGCAACCACAGCTTCTCTGGGCAATCTGTGCCACAGCCTCACCACCTCACAGGGGAAAATGTCTTCCCAGAAACCCATCTAACCCTGCTCTCTGAGATTTTGGGAAAAGGTCTCATTATGGGGGATCGTAATTGCACTGGGAGCAGTGCTAACAGCCGGTGGTCAGTGACAGGGCAGTGTCCACATCCCAGTACTAACACCTCTCAACTAACTAGTACAGCGTGTGGATGGTATTCCTTTGCCCTGGGGCCCCAAGCACCTGAGCAGGCATGAGCAGAGCTCCCCAAGTGTTCCTGGAGCTGTACCTGAGCTGGGCTGGATCAGGAAGGTGTTCCTCTCGTTGCCGCTGATGATGCTGTAGGTGATGTGTCCCGAGGAGCCCCCTGTGTGCATGGCCTGGACACTCGCCACCTCAGTGCCTGTGACAGCAAAAGGGTTTGAAAGGACAGTGGAGCAGATGGCAAAGGGTCAGGGCAGCATGTGCTGTACCACAGGACTACTGCTCTGCCTGAGGACGCTGCTGACAGGGGATTGAAGATCTAAGGTTAATGTTGGGCTGGGAGCCTGGTGTCATGGTGCCTATCCATGGCTCCTCAGTGGTCTCACTGTGACCCTGGAGACCTTCCAGGAGCACTTGGACACCTCTGTCTGCCTACAGTGATCTGAACACACTGAGACCAGCCGACAGGGACTCCAGCCTGGACACCACTCAGACCCTGCAGTTCCTTGGGTCTGCCCAAAGCATAATGGGATTTCCCCAGACTCCACAATGCTCTCTAGTCTGAGCTTCCCACAGCGCTGCTCCCACCTCCCCTTGTGCCCTATCCCATTCCATCACTGCACTTCCTGGTCACTGCCAGGGGGTACCTGGGGCAGCATTTTCGGCCAGGGCCACGTCACTGGTGCTGCGGGGAAAGCGCAGGCCCCGGTAGGGCTCCTCCTGCACATGGATCACCACTACCCCCGTGGAGGAGAGCGCCGGCTGCCCCAGGTCCATGGCCAGCACGAAGAGCGTCCGCTGGCGCTGGCTGAGTGAGCGAAGGGGCTGCAGCAGCTGGATGTCCCCCGTGTAGGAGTTGATTGCGAAGGCAGAGCTGGGGCTGGCAAAGCGATACAGGATGGAGGCGTTGGCACCCGTGTCCCTGTCCTCAGCCCTCATGGTGGCCACCACCTGCTTGAGCGGCGTGTGGCGGGACAGGTTGACGGTGAGCGGGCTGTGCAGGAAGGCCGGAGCGTGGTCGTTGACGTCTTGCACCACAACGGTGACACGCACGGCCGTGCTCTTGGGCTCCCATGGTGCTGAGTCCACCGCCTTGGCCAGGAAGCTGTAGGTGGGCTGGCGCTCCCGGTCCAGCGCCTGCGCGCTCCGGATGCGCCCGCTCTGTGGCTCCACCTGGAACATGCCCAGAGACTCATTGCCCAGGTAGTAGGAGACCTGCCCATTGGTGCCCTCATCTGGGTCTTCGGCCACCAGCTGCAGCACCAGGGCACCGACTGGCAAATCCTCCGGCACCTCCACCGTGTAGCTGGCCTGAGCAAAACTGGGTGCATTGTCATTGAGGTCCAACACCTGCACAGTCACCGACATGGTGGCACTGCGTGGGGGGGAGCCGTGGTCCTGCACCACTACAATGAGGCTGTAGGAAGCAATTTGCTCTCGGTCGAGGGGATGTGCAGTGGAGAGGACTCCGGAGACGGGGTCTAGGCTGAAATCCTGCCCAGGGTCTCCACCTAAAACAGAAGAGGTGGATTAACAACACAGCATGCCTGTAACTGGAATGAGAAAGGCCCTGGCTATAGCATGAAGCCTGCCACCATGGGGTCCGGCAGGGTGGACAGAGTGAGCCCCAGTGGGAGCAAACCTCCTCGGGCCAGCTCCACATGAAGAATTGACTCTAACCACTCACAAGCCAATGCCGCTGCCATGGAGAGTCGCCAGACAGTCTGTGACAAGATACAGCAAAAATCTGACTTGGCAACCTGTGAATTAACAGGTCAGAGCAGCCAGGAGAGGTGTGGAACTGGTCCAAGCCTGGGAAGTAGATACAGGCCTGGAGAATGAGCAGTGTAGCCCGTCCAGATGCACTTAGGATGCTCTTTATTGGGGAGAGAGAGCTGAGAGATGGCAGCAATGCCGTGCAGTTTGGAGCGGGAGAGAACTGACGTGGAATGGGACTGCTGCAGATGACGTCCCCAGATCCAGGGAAGCCCAGGAAGAAGTCCTTGCCCAGTCCCATGCTCCAGTGCATCTCACCTGCCACCCAGTATTCCAAGCGTCCGTTCTCCCCACCATCAGGATCAGTGGCCCGCAGGGTGTAGAGTGCCACACGGCTCTGGTTCTCAGGAACCTCCACGGAGCAGGACTCGCTCTCCAGGTGGGGTGCATGGTCATTCTCATCCCCCACTGTGATCCACACCGTGGCCTTGGTGAGGCTGGGCGGCAGGCCGGCGTCCCGCGCGTAGACTGCAGGACACAGTGAGAGCACCAGAGGCTGCCTTGGCTGGGAACTACGGCCACAGCGGTTGTATGCCAACTCCCAGGCACCCACAGGGGCAGCCAAGCATGAGAGCATCGGCATTCCTGCAGCCCCAAACCACCCCACATCCCCGCTGTGCCCCACGGCCCTTCCTCTCTCCCCATGGCCTGCCCCCTCTGCAACACTCCCCACCCCAGCAGCAGGAAGTCCCTGTCTACCCCCACCGACCCACTGTGTGCTGCCTCCCTCGCCTACCTGTCAGCACATGCTGCTCCTGCTCCTCCCGGTCCAGGGGACGTGTGGTGACAATGAGCCCCGTCTGTGGGTGGATGGAGAACGGCCCCCCAGAGAGACCCCCATAAGTCACCTGTCCATTGGCACCTGTGGGAACAAAGGTGGTCTGAAGGCAGCCTAGCAACAGCCCTAGCGCCTCATTTGGCTCCCAGTCCTGCACCTCCCTACTTCCAGCTCTCATCTGGGGCACACAGGCTGGATCAGAGGGTGGGCTCGCTCCCTGTTGGCAGAGGAGTGTGTGGGGGGGTCCCAGCCTAACCCAGCTGGTGGGAGGCCAGATGGGCCAAGGAGAACCCACAGAACAAAGGCGACAGGCCAGGGGACCAAAGGGAGCCACAGCCCTTGTTCCACTCCCACCCTCTCCCAAGATTCAGCCCATCTCCCACCTCCAGGCCAGGTGCTGATCCTTCCCTCTGGTCAGCCAGGCTCTCCAGACTGGCAGAAGGGAGCAGGGTGTGCCCAGACCTGGGGCTGCATCTCCAGAGAGGCCCTCACTGAACTGGGCAGCTCATCCTTGCCTGCATCCTCACCCAGATCCCGGTCCGTGGCCAGCACCTGCAGCACTGGACTGCCAGCCGGCAGGTTCTCCATGATGCGGGCTTCATACTCGGGTTTCTCAAAGGCAGGAGCCTCATCATTGACATCCAGCACCAGGACGGACAGCAGCTGTGTGGCGGAGAGGCGGGGGAAGCCGTGGTCCGTGGCCACCACCGTCAGGTTGTGCTGCGCCACCTCCTCCCTGTTCAGGGCCCGCACAATGGAGAGCGCACCTGTGGACACGGGAGAGGGGCAAGTTGGCACCGGTGGCACTGGGGCTTATGCCTTGGGACTGCTGTGTGGCTGCAGGTACTGGGCCGTGCCAGGACAGATGGGTCTCAGGAGACAGCAGCACCGTGCCAGCAGGATGCTGCGCTTGGGACTCCCTGCACCCCCAGTCTCACTCCTCCAGGCTCCCCGGCCCACGTCGCCCCCCACGCACCGTGCAGCATCCTCGAGCACCCCTGCCCCCTCCTCAGCCTCCGTGCTCCCCGTATCCCTGCCGCCACCGCTGCACCCTCCCAGCCCTCACCAGTGCTGGGGTTGAGGTGGAAGCGGCCATCACCATTGCCTGCACGCAAGGAGTAGCTCACACGTCCGTTCTCTCCCAGATCGCTGTCCTGGGCCACCACGTGCAGCGCCACAAAGCCCGTGGGCTGGTCCTCCATGACGCTGACGGTGGCCGGGGAGAGGAAGACGGGCGCATTGTCGTTCTCGTCGGTCACAAACACGCGGGCTGTGACGGCAGCCGAGCGGCGCTGGCTGACGTTGCGGGCCTGGTCTGTGGCCTCCACCACCAGCAGGAAAGAGGCAGCAGCCTCCCGGTCGAGGCGCTGGCGCAGGGTCAGCTGCCCCGAGCGGCTGTCGAGCTGGAAGGGGGCTCCGGGTGGCTCCAGGTGCAGCAGAGCATAGCGCACCTGACTGTTGGGGCCCACTCCATCCCCATCCAGCGCCTGGAAGGTGAAGATGGAGGAGCCAGCCTGGGCATTCTCAGGCACTACAATGGTAATGGGGTCTTCGGGGAAGGTGGGTGCTTGGTCGTTGCAGTCCTGCACATGGATGTGGACCAGCACCAGCCTGCTGGAGGGATAGCCGTGCTGCGTGTCCTCAGCGCTCACCTGGAGCACGTGCCGTGCCCCAGCTTCATAGTCCAGCTCACGGGCAGCATAAATCTCCCCAGTCGTACTATCGACCACGAAGGTGCCATCCCCACCACCTCCTACCACCGTGTAGATCAGTTGTCCTCGTGCAGGGGCGTCCAGGGGAGCCACTGAACCAATCACAGACCCCGGCTTGACCCCCTCGAGAGGATGAAGGGTCAGCACGGTGGTGTCAGGCCGTGGCAGCACACGGGAGGATGGCAACACCTGGGAAGAGAGGAAGCAGTGAGGGGCACACACAGGGGGACCGTGTGCCAGGGCACAGGCTGGAACACGGGAGGGTCCTTCTGGTCCTCAGAATACACTTTCCCTGTGAGGGTGCCTGAGCCCTGGCACAAGTTGCCCACAGCTGGTGGAGTCTCCAGCCTTGGAGACAGCCGAAAGTCACCCAGACAATGCCCATTTGGGCAAAGGGCTGGAGAAGGTGACCTTCACAGGTGCCTTCCCTCAGCCACTCCTTGGCTCTGTGACTGGGTCCGATACTGCAAAGCCAACAGACGGCAGCAGAAACAATTCTGCAAACATAAGCAAGAGTGAGTAGGAGAGGTCACGCTCATCCTGATGGGAGGCACAGAAAGAGAACCCAGTATGACCCCAAGATAAATAAATACTATCACTAGTTTTATTAAACACATGGGAGTTAATTTGGGGATGAAGTGCACTCAATGGGGGCGAGGATGCTGTAACGGCCACCACAGTATGATCTGAAGGGAAAACTCGCTGAAGAAGCACATTTCTGTCAAGGAGCTGAGGAAAATGGGAGTAACAACAAACCTGTCAGCCCAGAGGGGATCAAACCCAGTGACAGTCAAGCAAATATCTTTTACAGAGATGCAAACCAGCATGATGAGGATGGCCAGCCTGGCCTCAGTGCTCTGGAGGCTGCAGAACTGCTCTGATGTCAAGAACAGCTATAGACATTGTGTAGAAAGGAAATGGTATAAAAAATCTTATTGGTGGCTGAAGGCAGATGTGGCAGGCTAACACCAAGCTCCACTCCTCAAGGGAACATGAGATATCACACCCACCTGGACTAGAACTCAGCTCTGGAGCTCCCACACTAGTGGGGGAAAGGCACAGAGTGGGGATAGCTGTGTGACAGAAAGGACTGAGAGACCAGCTGGCTCAAGGGAGCAATGGGCAGGGCTGGTAGAGACAGCACAGCAAGGACAATCAAATGGCCCTGGCAACTGCAAGGACATGGACAAGAAAATGTGAAACACTGTTTGGTGGGAGTGCCTTGATGGGGGGAACCAGAGCCTCTGCTGTGAAAGGAAGCTCATTACTAACAGCAAAGAAGGGATGTAGCTGTCTGGGCAGCACCAGGCAGGGAGTACCAAAGTGACACAGACACGAGGGACACCCTCCAGGTCAGAACATTGGTTTCAGTAGATGCTGGGAAGAGTCAAGTGTCTGTGCAGGGAACTTCTGATATCTTTCCTTCACGAGCGTATCTAGGACAGGGTCGGCTGTCTAAGGCCTGGAGAAGGCAGAACTGCAATTGGCAGTCCTTTGGAAATGAGAATAGGGGCAGAGACATCCCTTCCCGTCCCAGGCTCTCCACGTGGACTTTAGGGCTGGATCAACAGCTGAGCAGGATCAGAGGGTGCCCAGGGATGAAGGTGGTAGAGGATGAGGAGGTCGGGAGAGAGGCTGCCAGGTAGCTGGATGGTGTCTTCCAAGAGGCAAGTGAGGGGTAGATGGTAGAGGGACAAGAGGAGCTGGCGTGCAGGGACAGGAGGGACAGGAGCCCGGGTACCTGGACACGAACGATGGCCGATGTGCTGCGAGGCACGGCGCCGCGGTCGCTGGCTGTCACGGTGAAGATGTATTCGGCACGGTCAGTCCGGCGCAGAACTGTGGCTGTCCGCAGCTCCCCGGTAGCCACGTGCAGAGTGAAACGCTCTGCCCAGGCTCCTGCAGAGAGAGGGAAACGTGGCTGGGAGGGAGGAAGAGGGAGGACAGGGGAGGGCGCGAAAGAGGGGCAGTGCGGTGTGGGGATCCCGGGCAGCGGGCACCCGTCTGCCTGGGCGACGGCTGAGAGGCAGAGCAGCGCGGATGTGGCAGCTCTGGAGCTCGTACCTATCAGCGAGTAGGTGATGGTCCCATTCTCCCCCTCGTCAGGGTCCTTGGCCTGCAGGGAAGCGACCAGCAGTCCCGATGGCTTCTCTTCCAGCACCTGCAGCATGGCCCAGGGAGCAGTTGAGCGGCACAGAGAACCTCTCAGATCACTCCACAGCCCCCCCAGCATGGCATGAGGCCTGCACCATCTTGCACCACCCCTACACCTTACCCACAGCACAGACTCCCTGCAGGACCCACAGGCTGTGCCTGACGCTGAGAACGTGGAGGACCCCACAGCAATCAGCCAGGGAAGGTTCTGCCTCACCAGCCCTCCTCCCCTTCAGTCCCACTTAGCAACACACTGGGTAGGGTGGGGCACACTGGAGGGCATGGGCAGGGGACGGCTTCACCCGTGTTACACCCAGAGCCCCTGCAGGCAACTGCAGGGCTCCACAGCACTCCTGATTCCCCCTGCCCCGACAGACCTCTTCAGCTGCAAACACCAGTGCGTGAGCCCTGACAGCCCAGTGCCAGCCTCCCTGGCCACACCCAGGGAATCTTCTCAGTTCCCACAGTTAGCCAGGGAGGTTTCCCATCTCTGGAAGTGCAGCTGGCAGATCTTCTGACACTCCGGTATCTCAGCTTGGGATTTTAGCCTTTTCTCCTTTGTTCCTGGGTAACACTGCCTGTCTGTAGGTACTTTAGACCCCATTTTATGCCAGTGCAGTACAAGACCATTGAGATGTCAATCACACGTGCTCAGCTAAAATCATGTTCTGCGGGGAGCTACCTCCTTTGCCACAGAGACCACGCATTACAGCGCTGCACACCTTTTCTGGATAGCTATGGAACTGGATGTGCCCCCATCACTGTCCCTCAGCACCTGTCAGGTTTTGGAATCATCCTCCGCAAACATCCCCTCCCTGCTGCAGACCTGCCCCCTCCAGCACATACCCTTTGGTGGAACAGGATTCCCACTTGGCACAGGTTCTGTTGTTTCTTCCACCCCAGCAGATGCCAAATTCCCCCCTCAAGGGGACAGACCTCACATTTCTATCCCACCAGCACATCCAATGGCAGCGATCACCGTCCCAGACCCAGCTCTGCAGAGCGATCTGTGCCACTTAATGCATTTAGGAAAGGGTCAAGTGGAATCCAAACAGGACTCTGGAGAAGGGGATGCAGGTTTCTGGGTGGGGGTGAGGCCCAGAGCTGTTGTCCAAGCTGCTAGCACTGTGCTGAAGCCCTGGGAGGGGAGATCAGAGGAGCTGGAGTAGTTCAGCCAGGCCAGGCAGTACTGGGACTGTTCTCTGTAAACACTGGGAGAGGGAGGGAAATTCCAGGGAGAGAGGACAGCTTTTTAAGCAAAAACACAATATTGGCACAAGAACAAATGAGTATAAAATGGTCAGAAATTAGTTTAGGCTGGAAACTAAGAGATGTTTTCTAGTACCAGATCAAGGAATCTGGAACAGCCTTTCACAGCAGTGATGGAGGCACAGACCTAAATATAGTCTGGCCCTTGATGAAAGAAGGGTCTGCGTAGACACTTCTACGTGGGGCCACGCTTCAGAGGCCCCTTCCAACCTCTCCCCACCACAGGCTGGGGCAGCATCTGCCCCCACTGCCCTCAACCCAGACTTGAGCGGTTCCTGCTCAGCAGGCAGGGACACTCTCCCCTTCCATAAGGAATCAGACCCCTTTGAGAAAAGCAGACATGTCAGAGGAGTTGCATGAGCAACACCCACACAGCCCCATGTACAAACGCCAGTCCAGTCACACAAACAGGAATAAACAGCAACAGCAGTGGGTTTGCCTATGCAAACTGGTAAGACAGCGGCCACGTGGGCATATCTGGGTCTGCCCACCCTCCCCGAAGGTTGCTGCAAACACCAGCCTGGTCCCAAGCTTACAGAGCCGTTCTGGCCACAAGCATAGCTCTGGCAGGGGCTGGCAATGGATATACAGGAATGTGAGAAACATGGTACGTACGGAACAATCCTCCTGTGAACTTCCCCGGCTCCCAGCCCACTGTGGCGCAGACGCTTCCTGAGCCACAGATCATAGCTGTGTTCATCAGCCTTTGATGGATTTTTTTCTTTCCATGAATTCATCTAGTTTTGAACCCATGCAACTCTGGGCAACGATTTCACAATTTAATTACACTCTGCATGAAGAAGTGCTGCCTGTGTTTATTTTAAACCTGCTGCCTGGTCAGTTCTTACAGAGCTGCCTGGTCTTGTGTTATGAAAAAAGCAACTTCTCGCTTCCCCACGACTCTGTGCATACCTTTGCAATATTCACCTTTGTGATATTACTGCAGCTTTGTCCACGCCAAAGGATATTTTACTTCTGCTTGGAACCATTAACTGCCAGAGATCCTGTTATCATCCTTTTCTAAACAGTTTCTAGCAATTCTGCTCACTTAGGGAATGGAACCAGGCAGACAGTGTGGGCAGAATCTGAGCTGTGTGTGATGATATTTCATTTCATTCTCTGTTTCTTTTCTAATTAAACTCTGCATTTGATTTGCCTTTTTTGCCTGCGCTAAGCCTGGTGTGGCACATTCACAAAGCTCCAGGCTTCTCCCCAAACTGAAGCAGCCAGTTCAGAGCCCACCACTAAGTGCCATCCGTATTGCCTTCCAGCAACTTGCTTGGCAGCAGTGATTTCAGGTCCCATCATCTTCCCTGACTCAACAGTGAAACACAATCCTTTTACAGTTCTTCACAGGGAACCCTCACCTTGAATGCTGTAAACAGACCGGTGACATCAACCATCACACCTTTGAAGGGGACACAGCAAAACACCAGCACCAGGGGCACTCCCTCTGTGAAAAGAGGCACCCTCTTCCTTCCCTTCGCTCTGTCTCCCCTCTCCTCACAATCATTCCCTGGGAGGATGCATTACTGCAGACCCTTTGCAAACACCCCACGTACTGCCAGCCTGTCACCAATGTGTTTCATCTTAGAACCCCACAGCTGATGCTGGAAGGTGCCGACACAGAACCCTCCTCTGCTTTGCCTGATGAACGCTGACACGAACGCTGCACTGAGCACGTCTGCAAGAAATCACGGGGCTTTGCGTTATCATCTAGTTTTCCCTTCTTCCTCCAAGTCTGTCTTCTACATCCAAAATATGGCTAACAGTGGGTTGTTATGGCACTTCACCCTTCTGTATTTCTATTTCCAGTATCTGCAAACTAAAGTACCCAAACCAAAGTGCCCAAACAGGTGTTTGCTCAGAGCTGCTGCAGCATTTACCTGCCCTCAGAACTCTGAACCCATCTCAGTCCTGTGCTGTCCCCTGAAGGATGGATCTGCTTTCGTGGTCTCTCTGTAAGAGCAGAACCCACCCAAGCCGTAGCAGGGCACTTGGAGCGCTTCGTGCCCCCAGACACTGGGATCAGCTGCAGACCCTGCCCTGCGGTGTGTCACAGGTGTCCCCGCACAGGAGCAGGGCTCAGAACAGATACCAGGTGCGAGAAATGCCATAGCGCGGAGCCTGTCCAGTGCTCCCTCAGCCATGCCACGGCTGGCTGGCCACTGGCCTGAGCTGGTCCCAGAGTCTCACTCAGAGAGAGGGCAAGACTGTGTCCACTTCGCCTCCTCCAGGCTCTGGGAGCTGTGCTCACCCAGGCCAAGCCCTGCCATCAGCTTTGACAGCGAACAGGGCATGCAAGAAGATGTCTGGGCAAGGGATGACTGCACGCTAGAACGAGAAGGGAAGCAGCAATGAACAGGGAAGGCCTGGCTGGAGCTGCAGCGTCCCCTGATCTTGTGTCACCCAGGTGGCTACCAACACAGTCCTGTCTGCCCTGAGCTGTCTGGGGTGTGCAGCTCAGGCGGGACGTGTGACAGGGGGCACCTGTCATCATCGTGGTGTTTCTGAACCAGCTCAGAGCAAGGGGCTTTGAGCACACAGCCTGATGCGCAGCAATGGACGTGCAGAGCAGGCATGGCAGTCCAGCTGCAGGCTGTCCCTGCTCTGCGCCGAGCAGACCATGCCAGGGCCTTGGCTTCCAAGCCTGTTTTGCTGCTGCCAGTGCCCCTCAGCTGGCTCCCTCAAGCCCTCACCGCTCGTGACGCTCTCAGGGACGCAGCAGAGCAGAGGCAGGCGGGTGGGGGGCAGTACCCGTGTAGCTGGGTCTGCAGTACATGCAGTGTCCAGTGACTGCTGCCACCAGAGTGCAGAGGGAAAGCTGGGCTGGCAGACACAACAGATTCACAGAAAGCTCTTGTGCATGCCAAGCCCAGCTGGACAATGCTTTCTTGACCTCTCAGAAAGACAAGTGGCTGCACCCAAAATCCCCACACCTAGAGGGAGATAGCCTCCTGCATCTCCCTGCTCATCGCTGTTTACCATGGGTCTTCTCTGAACGTGAGTCAGGTTCAGGGCTCCTTTTGCTGTTCCTCCCTACAGGCATGTGCGACCCAAGAGCTTCTGTCCACTGGCCAGTCCTGATTGTGCCAGAGCCCTCCAGAGGCCCTGCCTGCTCTGTGCACCAGGATATCTACATTGCCCAAGGACATGCCCCTCCTGCCACATCTCAATTTTACCAAACTGTCCTGGCTGCTGCATGGATCCAACTTGTACCTGCTCATCTCCCACCCTGAAATTCTCCTTGGTCCCCCTTTTCCCCAGCAGTACCACCTGCCCCCACATCCAGAGGCCACCAGGCCCCTGCCTCATTGGTGCTCCAGCCTGCCCCCCTACCTGCACAGTTAGCTCCTGACCACTGCCCACGTGGAGGAAAGCAGGAGCGTTGTCATTCTCATCCAGCACAGTGACATAGATGGTTCCGGTGGCACTGCGGGGCGGTGCTCCCCCGTCCTGCACGATCACCAGGAGCTGGAAGCTGGACTGCTGCTCCCGATCCAAGCTGTGCTTGGTGCTGACCTCTCCTGTGAGGGAGAATCCCAGAAGGGTTTGGGTTGGAAGGGACCTTCAAGCCCGTCTTGTTTGTCCCTGCTGCCATGGGCAGGGACACCTTCCACCATCCCAGGTTGCTCCAAGCCCTATCTAACATGGCCTTGAATACTTCCAGGAACCGGGCAGGCACAAGAAGTGAGAACACTGCTAAGTGGGGACACAGCTCAGCCCACAAGCTGCGTTAGAGCAGAGCCTGTGCTCTGCTGTGTTATTCAGGTGTGTTGCTGAAGCCCAGC
This sequence comes from Delichon dasypus, assembly GCA_037837765.1. Classification (NCBI taxonomy): domain Eukaryota; kingdom Metazoa; phylum Chordata; class Aves; order Passeriformes; family Hirundinidae; genus Delichon; species Delichon dasypus. The sequence goes on from JBBAXF010000002.1 coordinate 120,826,952, forward strand.
ACTGCGTGGGCAGTAAGGTGAATATTCTGCTGCTGCACTGGCCTGGCTGCCATCACTGCTGCCCTGACCAGGGCTTTCTCACCACCTGGCCCCACCTAGGAAGCCAGGAGTCTCTCACCTGTCTGTGTGTGGATAAGAAAGTTGGGATCGGGCTGGAGTAGGCGGTAGGTGAGGCGGCTGTTCTGCCCGGCGTCCCTGTCGCTTGCCATCACCCTCCCCACGCTGCTGCCAGGAGCCTGATTCTCAGACACGGTGAAGAAGTACCGCTCCTCGCTCAGCCGAGGGCTGTTGTCATTCTCATCGGTGACGCTGATCCGCACGGTGCTGGTGCCCGTTTTCCGCGTGTCTGCCACAGTGCCAGTGCCTCCCACCGAGGCCAGCACCGTCAGCACATATAAGTCCCGCGTCTCTCGGTCCAAGGCACTCTTGACGTACAGCCAGCCGCTTTCGGGCATGATGCCAAAGCTGGCAGCATCCCCATCCGCACGCAGGTGGTAGGTAAGGGCTGTGGATTCCACATCGTGTGCCAGGGCCCTCACCTGAAGGAAGCGGGTGGAGACGGGAACACCCTCCTGCACCTCCACACGGTAGGTGAGAGTGTCAAAGATGGGCCCGTTGTCGTCCTCGGCTTGTATGTGCACCAGCAGCGTGAAGGTGGAGCTGAGCTGCGGAATGCCGCTGTCCCGGGCCACGATGGCCAGGCTGTAGGCCGAGATGGCCTCGTACTGCAGGGCCCCAAGGAGCCGCACTGCCCCTGAGGCACGCTCCACAACAAAGGCGCCCTCGCCCCCCGACACCAGCTCAAAGGTCACCTGTCCATTGGCACCACTGTCACGGTCCTCGGCCTGCACGGTGTAGACCGTAGTCCCAGGTTCCGTGGCCTCTGGCAGCAAGATGGAGTCAGAAGGAGCTGGGAATGCTGGCACGTTATCATTCACATCTGATATGGAGATCTTCACACGTGTGTTGCTGTAGGCAGGGGGTGAACCGCTCCGGGCCTGGACATCCAGGATGAGAACTGACTGGGACTCGTGATCCAGAGGCAGGCTGGTGCGCAGCTGCCCCGAGGCCGAGTCGATGGAGAAATAGCCATGAGGGTCCCCGGAGGAGATGGAATAGAAGATGTCATCAGCATGACCTGTGGGTCAGAGGATGCGGACAGAAGGAATGAGCTGCCATCCAGCTCACTCCCCCAGCCCCACAGTCAGGAAGCTGTGGTCCGAGGTGTGCGGCAGCACCGTGCCCATGTGCACAGACACACGGGTGTGCATACAACACTTGTGTAAGCACAGGTGCTGAGCTGGGGGCACATTCAGATGTGAGTGTGTGGAGCTCTCAGAGCAGGGCCACTCCATGAGGAAGTGGTGGATGCTGGCCCTGAAGGATGGTGTGGGGACAGGGAAAGTGGTAACATGCAAAAGGACCAAGCCCCTACCTGGTGGGTTCTGGGCCTGGACAGCCCCCACACTGGCACCCTGTGGCATGTCCTCGGGCACGCTGAAGAAGTACTGAGCTTGCTCAAAGACAGGGGGTGAGACTGTGCCCTCCACAATGCTGATGTTTACCCGGGCATTTGGCTGCGTCTGCAGGCCCCCCCCATCCTGAGCAGAGATCACCAGCTGCACCAGGGTGTTGGCTTTGCCACTCAGAGACCATGACAGAGAGATGACACCTGAGGAAGAAAGTAATTGATTGGCATTGTGCCACACGCCTGTCACCTGGCACCAGGGGACAGGTCAAACCATAAGCTGGAACAGACAGACCAGAAGGGGCAGGAAACAATGTGCATCACAGTGGATGTCCACCACAGAGGAGCTGGAGTGAATGAGTGGAGCTCTCCCAGGAAAAGCCTCGCAAAATCCTCCGCAATGAATCTTACACCCAGCTCTGAGTTAAGCAGTGGTACAGGCTGTGGGACATGAGCCTGAAGGCAGGTCTTGGGAGAGGGAAAGGAGGGGAGGGAAGGGAGCTTCCAATCTGGGGCACAAGGGTGAGGGTCATAACACAGCCAGTGGGCCCTGGGCTGGCAGGGAGGCTCTGGGAGGGGATGTAGAAGTGAAGGACCATAATTGATAGGCCCTGCAAAGGAGGTGGCCCTGCATTAGGAGGGCTGGTAGGGCTTGTCTCATTCCAGACACCTGCTGGGAACTTGAGAACCTGTGTGCAGATCCCCCAATTCACCTTTCTGTCCTGCCAAGAGCCCCTGGCACCACACACCCATTTCCCCAGCAGAAACTGCTCTGGCTTCAAGCAGATGCAGCCAATGAGAACAGTGGGATCTAGAGTGACAGAGTTATAGAGGAGAGTTAACTGCTGGGGAAGAGGGGATTGGCAAGGACAAGAAAGGAAGCACGATACAGCCTGATGGGGCGAAGCATCAGCACACAAGAGGAACAGCACAGTGAGTCAGGGATGGGGAATGGGGAGAAGACAAAAGACAGGACAAATGAAGAACAGAATGGGGAGCAGAAACAAAAAGTCAGGGACTGAGTCTGGGAAGGGGTTACCAGAGGCTAAGGAAGTTTAGCAGGGAAAGATGTGGCAGGGAGAAGAACAGACGTGCTCTGGAGACAGACTGCCTTGTTGAGGCGGCCGAGCAGTGACACTCAGGTTTTGACACCTCCCACGTAACAGTGCTCCAACTGCTGCCTGCTCTGGCTGCCTGCCAGTTCTCACCTGTGTCCTTGTTGAGGGAGAAGAGCGGGGGCGAGTTTCCCCGGACAATTCGGTACGTCACTCTCCCATTCAGCCCCTCGTCCTTGTCATGGGCAGTGACACGCAGCACGGCTGTCCCTGGCATGCTCTGTGTGCTGATGCTGGCAGCATACTCCAGCGGATAAAACACTGGCCGGTTGTCATTCGTGTCCTCCAGGAACACCTTCACGTACACCATGGAGTTCAGGCCGCCCTGAGGAGGCACCGGATCAGAGACAGTGCAAGGACACTGCATCCCCTGCACAGTGCTGGGTCAGCAACACTGCGTACGCAGCCTCGCTAGCACTCACCCCATCCACAGCAGTGATGGTGAAGTCGTAGGCAGACGTGCCCTCATCACGGTCCAGGGGCTGCACCGTGCACAGCTGACCTGAGTGCTTGTCAATGCTGAACTGTGTGGGGACAATGCTGCCGATGCCAGAGCCGATGGAGTAGGAAAGGGAGCCAAATGCACCACTGTCTGCATCTGTGGCTGTCACCTGTGTGAGGGAAGGCATCACCTGAACAGAACAGACCACCAGCCAGACCCAGCCCAGCACCACCACCACACCCCAGTGCCACCTTCTGCTCCACGGCCACAGCCACCACACCATGCTCAGAGCTGGCCATCACAACGCAGTGTGACAGCAACTGTGGCTCTTGTATCAGACCATCCTTCTGCAGCTGCTCCTTCTGCAGGACATGCAGCACTGCAGCAGCAGCAGCAGCCCCCGCACCTCTGTTCCTTCTTTTCTGCAAAGACACTCAGGATGGGGCAGGTAGAAAGTCAACCCCCTGTCACCACAGCTCTGTCCTGCTGTCAGAGCTCTGTGTCCAGCAGCCCCAGACACCGGGCATGAGGATGGAGGATGGCACTGCCTGGTGACAGTCCAGTCTCACGTTGCCTGTAGCACAAGAACTGCACCCACTATGACAGACATAGCAGGAGGATGAACGCTGCTCCCTGCTCGCCCTCCCCAGTTCCTCCTTGGGCTCCTACAGAGCTCAGGTCAGCAGAAACCAACTCCTGAATCCACAGCCCTGCCCACAGCTCCTCCACCAGCTGGGAGCTCCATGGAGAACAAAGCTGGGGGACAGAGCTGGGGGAAGGCAGCTGGGCCAGGCTCGGGTGAAGTGGAGTTCAGGCCTCGTCAGCCACAGCTCCTCCCCGCAGCAGCCATGGGGCCTCGGCTCCCGCACGAGGAGTGCAGGAACGCCACGCGCGCGCCAAGTAGAGGGCCTGGCTGGGGGCTGCAAGCCTGGTCATCAGGGATAGAGGAACAAGGGTAAGGGGACACAGAGCGGCTGGGCCTGGAGGGAACAGTCTACTGGGCAAGGGTGGGACCACCCTGTCCTGACCAGGAAGGGGAGGCAGCACCTGTGACACCCCCACAGCCCTGCTGCCTGTGGTCTGAGGGGCTGCCTGCAGGGAGAAACTGAGACTACATCTCCAGTGAGCACTAAGCTCCTGTGCAGAGGATCTGCTCCCCAACCCTGCAGCAGCTGCCAGAAGAAGCGCCATGGAACAGGATCCCCCCTCCCCAGTCCAGCTGCAGAGCACTTGGAAACACAGGTGGCTGTGACAGAACCGGGTCAGGAGGCATTTTGGGGAACTGGACCCACCTAGAGCTCACCGCCCCACTCCCTACTGCCCCAGCCCATCTTGCTGGGGAGCTGCTCAGCAGAGAGTAAAAATCTGACTTTACTGACATCACTGGAGCTCACATGCAGGTTACCTGTACACTGGCTCCATGCTGGCTGTTGTTACTGGGGTACGGTTTGTAACCACACCCCACTGCCATGCCTGGGATACAGCACTGTGCCCACACCCTGGTGTGCCCCTGCCATTCCTTGGGTCAGCTGCCAGCCTCCTCCACTGCGGATGGAAATGCATGAGAAACTGATCACCTGCTGCGGTGACTGGAATAGGTATTATATGGTGTACTAAGACTTTTCTCTCCTTCAAAATGACCTATTTCTCACTCTGAAGGTTATCCAAAATGCATGTCAGCAGTTTTAATCACTGTACAGCAACACACTGTGCTGGAGAGTGAGATGGTAGCTCCAGGCTCCTTAGGCCAGAGGCTCTGATGCTTCCAGAAGAGCCTCGCTTCCCCATCATAACCATCTTCTTCTGGGTGCCACCCTTAGGAACGCCCAAAGGGGGAATACCCAGCTTCCTGCCATGAGACCTGGGTCAGGCTTCAGGAACAGGGGAGCAATAGATGAGCTCTCACTATTGTGTAGTGCAGCCATTTCCCTGGTGGTTTCCTGGTACCCAGAGCCATTTTACAGCAAGATAACTGGTGGAGCCAGCAGTCTGGTATCAGAACCAGCCTGGGCTGTGCAGCCAGGACAAGGTATCCCATGTATCTAGTGCTTCACTGCCCCATCCTGTGCGGGACCACCTGTGGACCACTGGTACAACACAAAACTCTGCCCAGTAAGAGCCTACACGGGGTTTAAGGGAGGTCACATCACGGGTGCACCCACAACTGGAGCCCTGCACCTGGTTCTTGTCTCTCTTAGATGGGTGACACTGAACTGCCTAGAGAAAAGCCACAGGAACAGCAAACACCTGCTGGACCAGGTAACGATGTTGGCTGAGTTTGTGGCCCCTGGACACTTTGCTCTGTGCTCTAGCACTGTGTGCAGAGGGAGGGGGGCTGTGGCTGGTGCACCCCAGTCTCAGCTCCCTGCCTGCAGACTGCTTATATCCCACATGTGAATCCCATGGGATGGGGCTGGCTGACTGCCTGTGGGCAGCTCACGCTCAGCAGGGCCTGACGTGAGACCCAGGGACAGCAGGATCGCCGCTGCAGCCTCCTGGGGAATCTTGAGAGACATCACAGGGGTCCACCAGCCACCAGGTATGGCAACCACCTCATTTCAGCTGGAATGTGTTGCTGCAGACTCAGAGCACATGCGGTCTGGGACAAGAACACATTTTTAGCTGCAAGGGCAAGTAGCCACCAAAAGGGCTCATTAAGGCCTGCGGTGAGTTCACCACTTCTGGAAATTTTTAAACCAAGCATGGACATTTTTCCAGGAACTTTGCTAGAAGCTAATGCAGGGCAGCCCCAGGCTCTGTATTTAGCATCCGCCCCAAATCTTGGATCCACAGCTGGTTTTACTGCAGCTCATTCATGAGACTCCTGATGTTTGCCTGAAAAATAGAGGGAAACGGGGTCAAGCTGCCTGCAGAACTGCCCAGGAAGCTCTCTACTGGGGCTGCGCCAGTCCTGCTGCTCGAATATGTGGGAGCAGGAGCCAGGGCTCGGAGCCTGAATGGCAGCCCCACTGCCCTCTCACCCCTGACTTCTGAACAGAGCCTGCACAGCCACTAAAGGCTTTACGCAGAAGGACATTTATGCTCTGCCAGGAGATCCTGACCTGAAGCTGCCAAGGAGGCAGCAGTACCTGAGGAAGCCAGGATCACAGACCCCTGGTCTCACAAAAAATTCCAACGTCCCTGCCAAGCAGGGGTGGCATGCAGCTGGATTTGTTGTTCCCTAGAAGGGAGTGCTAACTGGGTTTGTGGCAGCTGGCAGAAGCTGTGACTGCAGTGGCCATGAAGCAGCAGATTCAAGATCCTAAAGGGAGCGAGGATGAAGAGAAGCAGAGTACAGCTCCTGGACTGCAAGAGAGACTTCAGCTTTTACAGGGAACTGGTCAATGGAAGGGATCCCATGGGAGGCAGCACCGAAGGCCAAGGCAGCTCAGGAAAGCTGGCAAGCCTTCAGGACAGCACACTCCAGAACAGCCCATCCCAGCGCGCAGGAAAACACAGAGACGTCAGCAGATGGCCTGGGCTACGCAGGGGCCTCAGGGCTAAGCTGCCATGCATAAGGTGATGTATGCTAAGAGAACTGGGTTTGTTCAGCCCGGAGAAGAGAAGGCTCTGGAGTGACCTAACTGTGGCCTTTTGGTACCTGAACGGAGCCAATGAGAAAGATGGAGAGAGGCTATTTAAAAGGGCCTGGAAAGACAGGACAAGGGAGTACAGCTTCACACTGAGAGAGAGTTGGTTTAGATTGGATATTGGGAAGAAATTCTTCCCCGTAAGAGTAGTGAGGCCCTGGGACAGGGTGCCCAGAGAAGTTGTGGCAGCCCACCCCTGGAAGTGTCCAAGGCTAGGCTGGACAACCTAGTTCCAGGGCTTGGAACAACCTAGTCTAATGGAAGGTGTCCCTGCTCATGGCAGGGGTCGAGGGGAACAAGATGATATTTAAGGACCCTTCCAACCTAAACCTAAATTCCACAATTCTTTGAGATCTGCAGGGAGGCAAGATACATAGCAGCAATCTGTAAACATTGCCAGGCATGTCAGGAGTGTGTCAGCAAAATCAAAGTTGAAGCCTGCATGCCAAGAAGAGCCTCCACCACGGCGCTGGTGGCGAGGGCCTGAAGAAGGGCCCATTTCTGAGTGTGGTCGGTGATCCAGCAGCAGCAAGCCCAGATAAGACTGGAGCACTCCACCAGCCTCCCAGGCCTCCATGCTGTTCAAAAGGGTTCAGAGAGCCACCAGAGAGGGGTGAAGATAGAGTCAGTATTTCTTGAAAAAGACTGATCCACACGAATCCATGGGACTCAACAGGCCACATCAATGGATGCTGAGAGAAATGATTTGTAGGGCTGCTCTTCACACGTGGTGCAAATCAGGGGAGATCTCTGACAACTGCAGAAGTGCAAGTATCACGTCCCACCTTCAACAAACGCCAAAAGGATCATCTGAGGGTCTATGTTCTTGTCAGACACACTTGTGCCCTGCGAGAGTCATGGAATGAGTCTTCTTGTAGCATGTTTTAGGCCACATGAAAGACCCTGGAAGGGAAGAGCCATCATGGATTGACCATCTTGTCTGCTCTCTGTGGTAGAGTGACGGGATCTGGGGTCAAAGGGCTGACAGCTGTGAGTGACAATTGCCTTGACTTTAGGAAGGATTTTGACACCTTCTCCCACAGTCCTCATATTCAAGGCAGGATGTTGTAGTTTGGAGGGCTGGGCAATTGGGTGAGTGAAAGGTTAGAAAACAAGCTCAGGGGGAGAGGTTTGTGAGCAGGGGGGATGCAATGAGGGAAAGGATCTGGATGAAAGTGACAGAGGAAATACATCTTTTCTGTCAGATAATGGATGCAAATGAAAAGGCATATGCCCTTGAGACCAGAGGACAACAAGAGGATGGATTCAGTCTCTTCCCAGCTGTGCCCAGTGTCAGGATCAGAGGGCATGGGCACACACTGGAACACAAGAGAGTCCCTCTGAAGATCAGGAAGCACTCTGCCTTTATGGGGTTGCCCAGGAAAGTGGGTATGTCCTGGGTAACTAACTCTGGATGGTGCTGCTTATGCATGGGGGTGTTGTACTAGATTATCTCAAGAGATCCTTTCCAAACTCAACCATTCAGTGATCTCCAGCCAAAGACCCTCCTGAACACCTGAGCTCCTCATTGAGCTCAAATTGTTCTGAGAGAGATGATTTGCTTCCCTGTCCCTGCATGGCAGCCTTGACCACATTGGGCAGCAACATCTGCTAGCTGCCCCTCCTTCCCCGCAGGTGTGGTGAGAAGGCTCTGCTGCTGAGAGTGCCTTGCAGCTGGGCAGAAGAGCATGAGGTGGGTGTGCAATGACCACCACGGAGCAGAAGAGAACAACAAAGGAGAATAGCAAGATGACTCAGGGTTAGGCAGCAAGGAACCAGAGCACCAGACTTTGAAAAGGAAGCAGGGTTCTGGCCAAGTGTGCCTCTCCACTGCATGGAGAGCTGGGAGGGCAGTGACGGGTATCAAGGCCTTGCTATTTCACACCCTCCTCCCAGTCCCCCAGCAAGACAGGAGGGACAAGTGGAGCCAAGGCACAACAGACTTCTTATTTCCCAGAGATGGGGTGGATGAAGTACAGCCCCACACCAAAGTCTCAGCTGCATTGCCTGTGGGAGTGAAAGCTGCCCCTTCCCACAGACCCATCTTGAGCGCATCACGAGAGCCTCTCGCACACACCTCCTGCCTGCAGAGCCCTCCTGCTGACCTGTGTACCCCCGCCCAGCCCACGGCGCCGTAAAGTGATGGAGCACTGTTCAGCAGCTTGGGCCTCCTCCTTCCTCAGCCATCCTCCCCATTGCAGCCAGCGCAGTCAGCAGGCAGGGAGCTCATCTGGAGCGTAGCCATGGCTGGGGCTCTGCTGCACACATGTTATGCTGTGGCTTTGGCAAACATCTGGCTCTGGGGCTCCCGCCCCTCTGAGTGACGGCTCTTGGTGGGAGAGGAGGGGAGGCTGGCGCCAGTGTGGTCAGCGATCCCACGCATGGCTCCCTGCGCCTGAGTGCGTGCCAGGCATCCTGCCCTCCCAGCCCTGGCACGGCCACTGACCAGCTAAAAGCAGCCAGGGAGTGGCCACATGGCTATTTCGAGAGCCATCCCTGGCTCCAGGGCTTTGTCTCAGCCTCCAGCACACTCGGGTCTCAGGGGAGGGAGCAGGGTCAGGGTTTGGCCCAGCGACAGTCCAGCACACGTGGCCAAGGCGAGGGTCAGACCCCATGGCTACCGGAGCCCCCGTCCAGGGAGCCCAAGCGCAGCTGCCAGCACTGCTGGCTCGCCCCGCTGGATCCCCAAGGCCCCAGACACAAGCAGGAGTCTGGCTGGTGGTCCCATAGCTAAGGCCTCCACCCTGCCCAGAGAAGCTGTGACTGCCCCATCCCTGGCATTCAAGGCCAGGTTGGACAGGGCTTGGAGCAACCTGGTCTAGTGGAAGGTGTCTTTGTCCATAACAGGACGTGAAACAAGATGGGCTTTAAGGTCCCTTCCCACCCTTCTCTGATTCTATGACAGACACAGGGCTGCCAGAAACACATGCAGCTGGTCACGGGAAGCAGGGGCTGCTGATGGCCTCCAGCACCGCTCTGAAATGGGGTAAATCCTTCAGTTCAGAGGATGAGGGGAAGTGGGTTAACCACAGGCAGGATATGAATGGTGGGGCTGGGCAAGAGGTGAGGGAGCCTGGGAGTGCAAAGCACCCTTCTGGGACCTCAGGGGCCTCCAAGCACAGGGACAGACCAAGGCAAAGAAGGACAAGGAGTGAGGTCCTGCACCTGGGTTCCTGGGTGTCCTTGCTGGTGAAGTAGCATCTGCAGCCAGGAGCTACAGGGCATAGGGAGCCCCATGGAAGGTACAGGACCTGAACAGGACTTAAAAGCTGGGGAGCAGAAAGAGGCAGGGAATCCTGGAGCAGAGCAGGGCTTGGAAGCTGGGCTGTGCAGGGAAGAGTGCTCAAGGTGGGAGGCTTGAATGAGGCAGCCACAGCACAAGGCAGAAATGGCAGGGCCCTGGGGAACACTGAAGCCAGAATGATCCCAAACCAAGGTGTGCAGAGAGGTTTCAGCCATGTGGAGCATAGGCAGGGAGTGCTCAGAGCAGATCTGTGCAAAAAGATGAGACACAGATCAGCAAGATGCACAGGAGACTGGGTTGGGGTCAGCACGAGATTGAGCGTACCAGGCAGGGTGAGCCTAGGGAGCAAGGCAGGGATGGGGTCCCTAGCATCAGGGAGGATGTGGAACTGCTCTGGAGACAGGCTGGGCGAGATGCGGGTGTTCAGCCTCAAAAAGGCTCCAGGGAAACCTTAGAGTCCCTTCCAGTGCCTAAAGGGGCTCCAAGAGAGCTGGAGGGGGACTGGGGACAAGGGCCTGGAGTGACAGGGCAAGGGCTTCTCACTGCCAGAGGACCAGGTTAGATGGCATACTGGGAAGAGGCTCATCACTGTGAGGGTGGTGAGACCCTGGCACAGGTTGCCCAGAGCAGCTGTGGCTGCTCCACCCCTGAAAGTGCCCAAGGCCAGGTTGGACTGGCCTAGTGGAAGGTGTCCCTGCCCATGGCAGGGGGTTGGAACTGGATCACCTTTAAGGTCCCTTCCCACCTAAACCATTCTGGGATTCCACAGGGAGCAGGGAGAGGCTGGCATGTCCCAAGGGCAATGCAGGTAGAAGAGAACTGTCCTGGGTCACAGTGGCAAGGGTCCCGGGGGAGAAGACAACTGCAGCTGGCGCTGACCAAGGGGTGTGGGGAGAAAAAGAGGGAGCAGAAACTGGGAGGAGAGGTGGGGCATGCTGGTGACTGGGGCCATAGGAAGGGGCAGAAGGACTGGCCCTTTGGAAGGCAGCATGTGTGGGTGGGGCTGTGGGTGGACATGGACCAAGGAGCTGTGTGAGCAAGGGCAGGGGTAGAAAGAGGAGTTCTGAGGAGCCTAGAGCTGAAGCAGAGGTAAGGGAAAAGGGGCAGCTGTGAGGGGGCTGGGGATTGCATGGAGGAAGGAGGGAGCTGTTCGAGGGGGTTGGGAGGAGGAGCAGAGGATGAGGGGAGAGGAGCGCGAGGGGCTGGGGCCTCTCAGCTGCAGTGGAAAAGCTGCTGCAGCTCCAGGGGAAATGCTACTTGAATTAATCATGGCGCTGGCTGCTGTGCCAAGCCCAGGAGGAGGCTGCTGGCAGCGCAAGGAAATAACTTTCACAGGAATTTGGAACAAATGCAGCTCTTCTGGCGGTAACAACAGCACTCACCTCCCCCCACAACCTCCCCATGTACCAGCATCTCCCCCATGCCCACACTCCTGTGTACATGGCAGCCTGCTCCTCAGGATCGTGATGCTCTCCCTCCCCTTGTTCTGCTCCCCAGCACACTCCCAGGCGTCTCCCTACCTCGCTTTGGAAAGCTTGCCTTTTTGTTTCTAAGCGTGGGGGCCTGCTCTATGTTGTGCAAAGGTCTGAAAATAGGTTGATGCTAAATCTCTTGCCTTAAGAACACAACTGCAGACAGCAATGCCCCGCTTCCTCCTACAGCTTTCCTTGACGGCAGTTGGTGAGCATTAGTCCTTGTGCTGTTCCAGTGTCCATGCACAACCACACCCCATGTCCCCACACAGCTGCCCCTTCGGCAGCACAACCAAGGCATCAGGATTAGCCCTCCAGACTCCCTTTCCGTAATACATAGTGTATGTGGCCCAGTGTAGCCTACAGCTATTCATCCAAATCTTCCTCCCTGGGCACAGCCCATGGGGTTGTCCCACTGCTATGCATGCAGCATTGCCCATGAATGTCCCATGGACTCAAATCAGAACCAAAAACTCATCAGACTTGTCCTCAAAACCACAGAGACTCTACATTAGGTGCACTGCTGGTCAGCGTTTAATTTCTGATGTTCCCCAACATGTATGTGTATGGGTGCAAAGAGAGTATGTAAACCCTGGTTCCAAAATCACCGATGCTGGATATATGCAAGGATCAATAATCCACCATTCCGTGTCGTTCAGGTCACAGTCCAATCAGCCCATGCTCATCACATGGGGTTCACAGTCCTCTCTGCCAGAGCACAGATGACACTTGATTTAGCATGAAAAGTCAGAAAGTCCCAGAAAAACACTATCTGACCATGCATGCATGTGCTGGTACACAGTCAAATGTTTAAAACAAATTTAAACCATCAGGGTGAATTTATACCAGAGCAATGCTTCATATCATGGACCACAGCATTGGAACTGTGGCAGAAGCCCTAAAGCTTCTGCATCATCAGCTCATGGCGGCAGAGAGGAGCAAGGCAGCGAGCTGGTGACTATTCTGCTCCATTTTCTGCTGGTCTCATGTTCACTGCTACCCTGGGCTTTGTCTCCACCAGTGTTTCTTTCTCATCTCAGATTTGAACAGCGAGTTTGCTACTTCCTTTGCTTCATGCTCAGTCTGCTACTGTGGGACCTGGCCCACAGTAAACATGAGTAATAAACAGAGAAGATGTTATGAGTTCCTTTTTCTTTCTCAGAAGCTCAGGCCAGCAACCTGCTCTGCTCAGCCCTGTTCATCCCGATACAAAGATTGACCCAGCAGACAGAATGGAGTCTGAAAGGGAGTAGATTATCTGTAGCGATTCTTCAGGTCTCTCCTGCTCACTCAAAGGAACTCCTTCCTTCCCCACCCTTCTGTCCTGTCCACGGAAAGCAGACATCACTGTCTGAAAACAGACCTGGTCCTCCCAGGGTTTTCTGCTTAAAAATGTGGCAGACTGACAGAGAAGCAAACCCACTGGGTTCTGTGCTGACCTGGGTGACTGTCCTGGGTCCTGTAGCTCGTCCGGCAGGGCCTGCCTGTGACCTGAGCGCTCATGACCATTGTGTGGGTTTGGACAAAATCCAGACCGTGACAGAGATACTTTACTGTCCCAAGGCAGGGTGAGCCCCAATGCCTGGAAGCCATAGAGAGATGGAGTCAAGCAGGAGCAATGGTACAAAAGGGCTGTGGGGGCATCACACCTGACATGGGCAGCTTTGTGAGGAACAGTGCCGGGCACCGGCCACCGTGAGCTCTGGCTGCACCCCTGAAGCCTTCTTGTTTGAGGCGACAGGTGTGGTCATGCCAGGCAGCTGCGCTGCAAGCCCGGGGCTCCCTGACCTGGCTCTGCCCAGCTCCCACACTTTGCTGGCTCCTGCTGCATCCTCGATCAAGCCATCGGCCTGGCCAGCCTCCTTTCCCATCCTCTCACACTTCCTGGCTCAGAGGAAGCAGCAGCAGATGTGTGAGCTGTTTGCTTTGTGCCGAGGCCGCACGGGAGTTACCTGCGCTCAGCCCAGACGCTCTGTTTCCAAACGAAACGCAAAGACTAAGCCAAGACCATCGAAACGTAGCCAAGCCTTGGTCACTGCCAGCTGCCAGGCCAGCCCTGTCCCTGCACAGCTCAGAGCCAGGCAGCCATGCACTGGACACTCTTCTGGGTGTGCCCCGCACGCCCCAGCTCCTCCGCAGGGTGCGCTCTCCCTCCAGCCTGGCCCCACACTTGCAGGCAGCAGCCCAGCCGCCATCTCCGATTGCATTTCCAGAACGCCTTCCCACACGGCGAGCAGCACTGAGCAGGAAGGCACGGACAAGGAAAGAGGGGGGCCTCCCTTCGGGGGCTGTGCAGCCCAGGCGCCCTGCACATGCCTGGGGCTGCCACGATCACGCAAGGACACTCAGCATCTCTGCTCTGACCCTGGCCCTGACCCCTTCCCCACCTCTGTCCCCAGACCTACCCCATCCCCACCCACCCCAGTGGGACAGTGTGTAGTGTTGCCCTGCATACACCAAACCCAAATCTCCCCTGACCTACATCTTCCTCCTCATCTCCCACTCCCTTCTTCTGCCCAGACTTCCCCCTAATCCTACCCTGTCCCCAAAGCCCCTGCTCCATGCCATCCTACACTCCACATGTGTAGGATGTCGCCCCTGCTCCACATGCCTTCTCTATTCCACACTTGGCCCTTGCTCCCACCCAATTTCTCCTTCCTGCCACACTCCTACCCCATCCCCTGTACTCACTCCCCAACAAGCCCCTCTCCAGCACTCCCACACCATCAGTCACCTGCATGCAAGCACGCACACACCCCCTCCCCCAGTCCATCCACCCCAGCCCACATTCACATCCCCCCATGCCCCTGCAGTGTACCCACAGGGCACGCACAGACCGTTCTTTCTTGCCAGCTCCAAATTTTCCTCCAGGGTGACCTAGAGACCCTTTTTCCTGGCCAAGTCACAGGACCCCCTCCAGCCTCATCTTACGGACCACAGAATTCCTGTTCTCCCCATCCCCTTGGACACCTCTCACCAACCTGGCACCAGAGCTTCCCACGGTCCCAGCCACACATCCCCATGCCCCACACGTCCAGCAAAGAAGTGCCCGCAGTGCCACAGGTGCTTGTCCCGATGGACAGCCTGGATGCTGCCGTGGTTGCCAGTGCCTCACTGCACCCACACACCTGCCCTCATCCCAGCTCAGGCAGGTGGCATCACCTGTCCCCAGGAAACAGAGCCTGAGCTGCAGCAGAAACACCAAACACAGGGAACACAGAAGACACAGAATCCAAATGGCATTGCTAGCTCACCACAGGGTCACAGAGCTTTTGGAGGCCCTGCAACTCTCTGGCTCCAGCTGTGACCTCTTGCCACACAAAGGCTGGTGCGGCAGCGCGTGTCTCAGCTCATTAGCATAATTAACCCTAATGCTCACAACCAGCCTTACCAACACTGATTAATTTGGGCTGATGACCACACAGGGGAAGAGGGAAGTTCGAAGCCTGGCTACAGGCAGTTTCCCAGAGGCAGTATCATGTTCCTTAGCCCCATTTTGAGTGTCTTGGCCGCAAGGTAGCTCCACACCGATGGAGCTGGCCTGGCACAGCAGGACCCACCTCAAGAGAGGCCCACACCATGCTCTGCATGATGGGCAGCCTTGTGGTGGGCCTGATGTCAGTGGCATTGTCCACTGCTTACACACAGAAAGGATGTACATGACTTGACCCCATTCCAGACTCACGCCAAACGTGGGGATCTCTGCTCCGGCATTCCTGCTGCAAACACTGCCCGTCAAAGCCATGACACCTGCACCAAACATCCTGCAGTGGCAGGTCTCCCACCCCAAGCTGCTCACAGCCCTGGCTGTGCCCCTGCCAAGCTCAGGCCTCAATACCTGTACCTACCTGCAAGAAGCAGGTCCCAACAGGGGTGTTCTCCTTCAGGGACACATTGTAGAAGTTACTCCTGAACACTGGCTCATTGTCATTGACGTCCTGCAAGGCCACACGCACCACAGCTGAGGAAGAGAGGGCAGGGGTTCCCTGGTCTGTGGCCAGCACAGTGAGCTGAGGCTGAGGGTCCTTCTCATAATCCAGTGGGGCAGCAGTGGTGATGATGCCAGTGGCAGGGTCAATGGTAAACCAGCTGGAGTGGGTGTCACGGTCATGCAGAATGCTGTACCTCACCTCCCCATTGGGACCCTGGTCCTTGTCACGAGCTGTCACCTGCAGGACAAAGCTGCCTGGGTACACCACCTCAGGGATGCTCTGCTTGTACTCCTGCTGGTCAAAGAGCGGAGGATTGTCATTAACATCCATCACCTGCAGCACAAAGGCTGATTCTGCCCGGAGCGGGGGTGTTCCTGAGTCAGTAGCTGTTACTCGCAGATCATAGGAGTCTCTTTCTTCCCGATCCAGAAGCTGGTCCACACAGATCAGATAGATGATGTTGTCCTTGGTAGTGAGGGCAAACTTGCCATCTCCTCCCTCCAGTGTGACATTGACATTAGAGTACTCTCCATAGTCTGGATCGGAAACAGAAATGCGTGCCACATACTGTCCGGGCTGGGCTCCCTCGGAGATCTGTGGGGAGCCATCCTCACTCAGAAAGATGATAGTCATGGTGGGCTGGTTGTCATTGTAGTCACGCACGTGGATAGTGACAAAGGCTGTGGTGACCTCTGGATGGACAGCCTTATCCCTTGCCTGCACCACCAGCTCATGCACCTTCCTCACTTCATAGTCCAGACCCTTGTTGAGCTTGATGACTCCAGTCCGGGCATCAATGGTGAAGTACTGGTCAGGGTCGCTCTGCCGTCGGTTGATCTCATAAATCACATCCCCATTGTCACCTTCATCTGCGTCAGAGGCAAAGACCTGCAGGATGCTGCTGCCAGGTTTCAGATTCTCTGAAATGAGTGTATGATAGCGGCTCTGGTTGAAGCTGGGGGCATTGTCGTTGATGTCCTGAATGGACACATCCAGCGTCATCTGGGTGCTCCGGGGAGGAGAACCACCATCGTAGGCTTCCAACAGCAGTGAGTATGACGAACGGTTCTCCCGATCCAGAACGTTGCTGACCACCAGGTCCAAATACAGCACCCCATTGGGTCCTCGACGCGTTTCCAGGCGGAAGGCCTGCCCCACATTCCCTCCCTTAATCATATAGCCTTGTGTGTTCAGGAGGCCACTGTCAGCATCAAAGGCTGGGTCCAAGGGAAACCTGCTGCCAATGGGGGTGTGCTCTGGGATCTGAAAGGTGCTGTGCTGTTTGGGAAATGCTGGGGCATGGTCATTGATGTCATTCACTTGGATGTTCACTTCTACCGTGATGCCCTCCGGGGTGACAGCGATGAAGCTGTAGCGGTCTTGAGTCTCCCGGTCCAGGACACGAGCTGTTTTGATGATCCCGGTATTCTCATCTATCCCCAAATCAGTGGAGACACCACTGCCCTCCTGTGCTGAGATGAAATACATGTAGGCACTAGTTTCAGGGGGCAGGCCAGCACTGATGTCCCCAATGATGGTGCCAGCCGGCTGCTCCTCATCTATTTGTAGATCCAGGGTGCCCAGGACAGCTGAGCCCATCCCTGCTCTCAGGCCCTCAAGAATAAGCAGCTCCAGCAGAAGCATTGTTGACCTCTTCATTCGCTCCATGGCTGGCAACCAGCAGAGTAGAGGGTGGCTTGATCTCCTTTGCAGTTTGCTTTAATCCTGCCTGGAATGCAGACCAGAGGATACTGGTTAAGAGGGAGCAAAGGAAGGACAGAAAACAGCCTGGAGAGGGAAGGCCTGCCAGGTACCTGCTGCCTGATCACTATGTATCGCCTGATCCTCACAAGAAGGAAAGGTGACAATATGTCAGAGACCGCCCAGAACCAAGGCCTGGGACAGCACCTGAAGTCAGCCCAGCAGGTCACACCTGACAGCGCACCAGGCTGAGCAGCTAGGACCGTGTCACATAGGTGCTTCCTACACCCTCAGGTGCTCTTTCCAACCTCTGCCTGCAGGGCAGCACTGGCATCAGCTGCCCCGGAGCAGCATGCCCCTGTGTCTTTAACAGCTAAATGCTTCCTGTGAGGTTCAAAGCCTGTCTGCAAGAGGACAGAGGTTTTCAGGCAAACAGCAGCTTCTCATCTCTCCACCCTGAAAAAAGCCGGTTTCAAATTACGAGATAGCTCAGCGAGTCACTGGTTGAGACCCTAGCCCCCACCCCCCTCTCCCTCCGGCAGTGGTGCCTTTTACGACCTCAGGGATATAGGTGCCAAAAACCCATGGAAGTGCAAATCTAGTGCCCCAGGGAAGGAGCGCAGAACCGGAGCGGGCTTCCATCCAGTGAACAATAAATAAAAAAGGTTGCATTGCAAAGGATGTGCCCACAGCTGGGAATGCCCGGGATAAAAATCAGACCACGCTCATTGTTTAGGCTGGCACGGAGATCTGTGGGTGCCCCAAGCTGGTACCATGGAGGGCGGTGGCAGTGCAGTAGGAACGCAGCGACTCCCTCCGAGCTGCCAGCTGCTCCGTCCCACACCCTCCGCTGCTCGCTCCCCTCCTTTGTCTCCTCGCTGCTCCTTGCTGGCTCCGGCTCCTTCCCTCCCTTTCCCCGGTAACTGCATTTCATTGCAGCAGTGGGGGAGGGACGCACAGCCAGCCACAGCTCCCGCAGCCCTGCGGCCGGACACGGCAGCCTCGCCGGACACACTCCCCGTGCCCACGGGCTGCCAGCCCCCCGCGCTGCCCCTCGCTCCTGATAACAGCCAGAACGACCCCGCGGCCAAGGAGCTGCCCAGGAACACCAACCCCAACACTCGCTCAGCCCCAGCGAACGAGGCTTCGTGGTCTGCAGGGATGGCGGCAGCATGAGCTCACACTTGGACTCTCTTGAAAGCGTTTGCTGCTGGTCCCACAACCACACTCAGGAGCCGCTCATGTCAGATGCAGGAGCAAGAACCTCCCTGTTTTGGGGGATGGAGGTGGCCGGCAATGCCTCGTTAGGGTACTAAGAATATCAGCCCTTGACCAAAGAACCCCATGACGGTGTTAACCCTTTCCAGGGGACATATGATGGTACTCTTGGGTCTCCTTTCCCACCTCGGATAAGCTGTCTAGATTTTTTTTTTCCTCTGGAAATCCTGGGTTTGTGACAGAAACAAAATAATTCTAAAGTATTTTCTACTCATAAAGAAATGTTTACTTCAGTGGGCATCCAGTCTGAGACGTAGCCACACATTCTGAGGTAAATCCACATGCTCTCCTTGCACCCAGGAAGTGAGAACACTCGCAGTGTCCTAGGATCTGAAGTCCAAAGAAGGTGCTTTTGTGGGCTGCGATTTGGGAATCTGCACTAACTCAGTGGTCCTAGACAGGTCTGTCTCTCTGTTGGAGCTATTTCTAATTCCCCAGATGGAGGGGTGACTGCCTACCCCCAGATCATGCAGTGCTGGGGGAACGGAGTCTGAGGTAGCTTCTGTGATGAGACTGCACCATTCCATTGGTGCTCCAGATGCTCAGGTCATGGGAAGGGCCAGGACAGAGGGTTTAAAGCCTTGGCAGGAGCTTAGACAAAAAAAAAAAAAAAAAGTGTAGAAAAGCAGGTAGAGGGCCAAGATTCCCTAGGGCAACCTCAGTGACTAAGGACAGGATGGAGCTAACAGTTCTTTGGTAGTGTCTGGAAGAAATCAGAGCATAGACATGGGGAAAATCCCACCTGGTTTGATTAGTAATGATGCTCTTGAGAAACCAGCGAGATTTTGTGGGCTGCTGGAGGGGAGGAGAGAAACTTGAAAAGCGAATCTAGGGAGTGTGAAGATCAGCTTAGAACACTAACACAACCAGGGAACAAAAATTAGGGTCCCTGGGCTGGAAAACTGGTGATGAAAGCCTGTATTGGCTTCTTCAGTTCTATCCTCCCGGGATGCAAGTGGTTTCACAGCAAGCCTGTCTTTGAGGAAGAGGTGCAACTGAACAATAACTACAGTGCACCAGTCAGAGATGGGCAGAAGCCATCCTTGGTACCAGCAGACCCCTGTTCCAATGAGGTCTGCAGGCTTGGGTCCGAGGGAAACAGCAGTGACCTCAGTGGATGCAGAGTCACAAAATCTGAACAGCTGCTTTCAGTTAGCTGAGAGCTGAGTGCAGGGGCTGGCTTGGCCGGTCCATGTAACGTGAGCTGCACTGCCCTGCTCCCTTTCTGTCCCTCCCACCATCGGGCACCGAGATCCCTCGTGAAGAACGGCAGCAGGAGTCTCTGAACAAAACTGCCAGGATGAGAATCTCTTCATATAGGTCTTTGAGGTCCAAAGCCATAGTGAGCAGGTTGACAGGAAGGGCTGCTAAAATGGAGCGAGCTGAAACATCCATCTAAGCCTAGGGCTGCCAGGTTGAGGCACCAAGGCAGCCCAGCCTACACTTAGCAGACGTGTGACATTTTGAAAGAAAAAACAATGGAATTACATCGGGACCACTGTGTGCACCCTTGCCAGTGGTAGCTTGCACCTCGTGTCAGCCACGAGAAAGAAGTGGGCTCACAGCAGCCCCAGCAGAGGAGCTGGAAAGATGGCACCCACTGTGCATGCCGCAAACAGATGTCAGAGTGCTTGCTGTGCAAAGGCTCCATGAAAGCTGCAGATGCTGCTGATGCCACACACTAGGTCTGACATGAGAGGCCATGACTCGTGTAATGATGTTTTTGAGACTCCAGTCCAGAAGAGGAAGCCCGTTTAATCTTTGCTGAGCACTGGTCACTGACCTGGAATATGCTTTCCTCCTGCACATGCACAGATTCACTCTCTTTAACTTCAGATGATCTGCTCTCGGAACCATGCACAGCCCTGACTTGCCTGAAGTGCAGCCTTGGGCTAGCAGCTTGCTTCCAGCCTACGGCTACCTACAGCCAGCTCTGTGCCCCCTGGCTCTCCTACCATCTCCCACCTGGGCCTTCAGGACCGTTCTGCTCGCTCCCTGCCCGGCCACACAGCCTCATGACCCTCTGACACGGGCCCCGCGCAGAGTGGCAGTGGCAGCCCTTTCCTGCGGATGCAGTTCAGCCCCTACCGCATCCTGGTGAATCCCATTTTTGTGCCACACTGGGGCTCCCCGCGGGCTCTCCTTTCTCTCAGAACACATCTCCCACAAAGGAAAGTCTAATGAAATATTTCCGCGCCGGAGCCAATTCCCACAGTCCCAGTCTCGGGACATGCCCGCGCTGCATCGGTCCCTGCCAGATTGTGCCCACGGCCAAAGGCGCTGCGGGGCCTCGCCCGCTCCCTGTACACTGGCGTCCCCGGCTGTCGGGGCTCGCTCTCCCCTGGAGCTCCGGGCTCCCGGGACTCCTCAGCCGCCCGGCCCAGCGTCCGCTGCCGCTCCCCGTCCCCGGCGCTCCCGGACGTCCCGCACCGGGCGGCCTCGGTGCCGGCGTTCTGCCAGCCCCGCTCCCCGCTCCGCCCGGGCTCGCAGCCCTCGCCCGGCGCCTTCACGGTTCCGCTGAGCGCCTTCCCCTCGGCGGCTCTGCCCTGCAGCGGCACCGTGAGCTGTCGGTCCCGTCCCGTCCCGTCCGTCCCGCCCGGCAGCTGCCAGCGCCGGGGCCGCCAGCGAGCCCGGTCCGGCCGCGGGTCCGCGGTGTTGCGCCGCCTCGGGCGCGTCCCCCCATCACCCCCCCCGCCCTCCCCAGCTCCATTGTCTCCGCGGCGGAGGCAGAACAAAGCGCCTGGACCCGGTTCCGGTCCGGTCCCACCGCGCGGCGATGCCATCGCGAGGGGCAACGGGCGGGGGACGAGCTAGAGCCAGTCCCCGGCGCTAGGACTTACACTGCGCGTCCCGTGCCGGCGGCGTTCACATCCCGCAGCGTCCGGCCCCGCCACGACGTCCCGCAGCCTCCCCCCTGCTCCGGCGCCACGGTCGTTCCGGTACCGCCGGCCGCTCCAGCGCCCCGAGCGCTCCGGTGCTCCCCCGGTGCCGCGGCCGCCCCGGTGCGGCCGTGGCCCTGCGGAGCGCTCGGCGGCGGGTCGGCGTTGGCTCCGAGCGGGCTCGGCGCGAAGGCTCCTGCTGAAACCCGACCCAGCGCCGCCCTCAGCCCCCCTCTGCCTCCGCCGCCCCCTCCCCGCCCCGCACCGGAGCGCGCCGGCGGAGCGCGGCCTCGAGGCGGTCCCGGGCGGGCGAGCGGAGGTGCGGGCGGTGGGCCGGTATGGCCGGGCACCAAGGGGTCGGGGAGCAGGATCGGCACGGAGAGGGAGAAAGGGCTGGACCTGGGGTACAGAAAGATGGAAGGAAGCGGTGGGCGCCAGCAGCCCGAGAAAATTGGAAGGGGTTGGCAGGAGCAGGAAGGAGAAGGAGAAGGAGAAGGAGAAGGAGAAGGAGAAGGAGAAGGAGAAGGAGAAGGAGAAGGAGAAGGAGAAGGAGAAGGAGAAGGAGAAGGAGAAGGAGAAGGAGAAGGAGAAGGAGAAGGAGAAGGAGAAGGAGAAGGAGAAGGAGAAGGAGAAGGAGAAGGAGAAGGAACGGGATGGGACCAGACAGGGAGAGGGCTGGGCAGGGTATGAAATGAGGCTGTGGGCGATGCTGGGGACATGTGGGGACATGATCACAGGCCATTCTTTCTTCTCTACCACAGTTGCTTCTTCAGCACATAACCCAGAGCTCAAATACCTGTGACCTGTCAACACCTTTACTCAGGTCAGGTGCTCCTACGGTCCAGACTGGAAGATGCTCACCCAGTGTGCCTGTGCTACAAAGGACTGGGGCTCCACCAGTCTGTGCCAGGGAAGAAACCAAGACTGATGATTGTCCAGGCATCTCCACCAGCAACTGGCTCCTCACCTCGGCTTGGCCACTCAGTCAGCTCTTCCGTGCTCCAGACAGGTCTCAGCAATGTCTTTGTGTCTGTTGGAGCCATGCAGCCTCTAGAGCCAATAACCACTGCTGGACCTTCTTTTATTTCTTAGTGGAGAAACTGCTGTTGACTATGGTCTGTTGCTAAGATAATCCGCAAAAGGCCATGGCTTGACTCTGAGAGAGTCAAGATGGTCCTTACAATCTTGTGCCTGTTCCAGTTTCAACAACTTCAGGCCTGCCTTAGCTACCATGTCTCATTTCTCTGACAGACCTTTAATAACATTTTGTGTAGAGTACAACAGCTCTCAATCTCCATGTGTGAGAAATCAGGCAAGGAAGGTGAGAGAGGGACACGGCTGAGTCAGGACCTGCTGGTCAAGCTAAAGAGCAAGATGGAAATGCACAGGCACTGGAAACAGGAACAGGTATCCCAAGAGGAGTAAAAGGACCTTGGCCAGCTATGTAGGGAAATTGTGAGGAAGGCTAAGGCACAACTGGAGCTGACTTAGGTGAGAAATGCAAAGAATTATAGAAAGAGTTTCTGCAGGTATGTCAGCCAGAAATGTCAAAGACAGTGTACCCTGCCAATAAACATGACTGGCAAACTGGTAACAAGGGACGAGGAGAAGGCTGATGGGTTCAGCCGTGTTGGGCAGGATCGTTGATCTGTTGGAGCATAGGAAGGCTTTGCAGAGGGATCTGGACGGGCTGATCAGCTGATGTGTGACATTCAGCAAAGCCACGTGCTGGGTCCTGGACTTGAATCACCACAACCTCAGGCAGCACTCCAGGCTGGGAACAGAGTGGCTGGAAAGCTGTAAAAGGACCTGGGGGCACTGGTTGACAGTGGCTAAACATGAGACAGCATGTGCCCAGGTGGGCAAGAAGGCTAAAGGCACCTGGTTTATGTCAGCAATTGTGTGGCCAGCAGGACCAGAGCAATAATTCCTCCCCTTTACTCCACTCTGAAAAGACTCTGCCTGGAGCACTGCTCCCAGCTCTGGAGTCGTCAGTACAGGAAAGACACAGACCTGTTGGATTGATCCAGAAAAGAGCCCCCAAAATTATCAGATATCTGGAGCACCTCTCCTGTGAGGACACGCTGGAAGAGTTGGGGTTGTTCGGCCTGGAGAGAGTGGGCTCTGGGGAGATCTTAGAGCCCCTTCCAGAACTTAAAAGGGGATTATGACAAAGGTGGGGACAGAGTTTTTAGCAGGGCCTGTAATGACAGGACATGATGGTTTAAAAAAACAAACAAAAAAAAAACCCCACAAACCCAAAACCAGTAGATTCAGACTAGGTATAAGGAAGAAATGTTTATGGTGAGGATGGGGAAACACTCAGTGTCAGGTTGGATGGGGCTAGGAGTCACCTGATGCAGTAGAAGATGTCCCTGTTCATTGCGGGGGGGTTGGAGTAGGTGACCCTTAAAGGTGCCTTCCAACCCGTCCCATGCTATGATTCCATTATTCAAACATTACACTCACCTTTAATAAAGGGAGTAAGGAACTCAGAGAACCTCCAGTTTGTCAAGGTCATCACCAAACCTGGAAAATTCATGGACCACATTGTCCCAGAATCCAGTTCTGACCATATGGAGAAGAAAGAGGCAATCAGGCATAGTCAGCATAGATTTAGCAAGCACAAATCATGCCTGAGAAGCCAAATTAATTTCTCTGACAAAATGATTGGTTGAATGGATGAAGGGAAAGCAGTAGATACAAAGTGCCTTGACAGCACTGACAGCTGCTCCCGCTGAATTTTAGGTTATGACCTGAGGACATACGGTCTGAGTGAATGGAGCACTCGGTGGGCTGAAAAATTGTTGCACCTCTGGGCTGTAAGGGTAGTGACCAATGACTCAATACAGGGTTGGTGCCTCGCAGCCAACAAAATGTACCAAGTATTGATTCAGGAGCCAGCATTGTTCAGTGTCTTTGTTGATACTCTGTGATTACATGGAGCACAAGTCTGGAGATGACACTAGGACGGGTCACGGATATGTGGCGCTTTAGTCTAGAAACTCACAGAAAGGAATTAGCAGAAACCTCATGAAGTTCAATAAGGAGAAGTACGAAGTTCAGTAAGGAGAATACAAAGTTCTGCATCTGAGTCAGAATATCCCCAAAATTGGTACAGGTTTGGAACTATCCGGCTAAGTCGCAGTCCTGCTGAAAGGAACATGAGTGTAGGGATGAACATGGAATAAAGTCAATAGGATGCTCTCATTGCAAATCAGGCCAACTCCCTGCACTGCAGTAGGAGAATGGTCAGCAGCAGATCAAGGGAAATAACCATCCCCCCTAAACTGGGATATAGTGAAGACACATCTGGAATCCTCTGTACATTTTTGTCTCTCCCTGTTCATGAGTTTTTCATTGAAAAATTGTAGGAGGTAGGTAGTGGTCTGGGACATCTGATCAATTTATGACAAGACACTGAAGAAGCTGGCTCTCTTGGTCACCAGACAAAGGTGCTTAAGCAGGACAGTTTAATAGCATCCTGCTGCTATCTGAAGGACAGGTTACAAAGATGATGGAACCAAATGCAGACAGAAGCACAATAATAATGACCACACTTAGACCTTGAGAGATTCTGAGTGAAGATTAGAGAAAGTTTTTTTTTTTCCCACTGGAAGAGTAGTGTAGCACTGGAAAAAGCTACTCATAGAGTGAATCTCATCTTGCAAGTTTCCAAGGCTGATCTGACTTGCTATTGTTGATTTTCTTCACATAAGAAGTTGGATTATTCAATTCTGGACACCCCTGTTAACCGTAGGACTGTCTACTAATTCCATTTCTGTTATGCTACTCCTTAATAATAGCTTTTTGCTTTTATGATGTCCCAGTCACTCTCTATACTCACAGTGCCTCTTGACTTAGTGTCACTGAGCTACCTTATCCATATATTTTTTTTTCTGAGACCTTTAGTGAAAACAAAATGAAATAGATGAGCTCTAAAACTGACCTTGAAAAGACTGTGCATTTCCTCAAGCACAAACATCAAATTTATTGGTTTTGTGCAGGTTTTTTTTGCCAGTCTTTCACATTTTAGAGTTTTCATATTAATATCTGTATTCTTCAGTTGAGTAAATAATTTCTCATGTGTTACTACAGCACTGCAGTTTAGTCTGCTCTACCAAAAGGTTGATCCTGGCCCCAAAAGAGTCACTTATCGAGGTGTTTGATGTGCTATTCTGGCATAATTTGGCAAAATCACAGAATATGCTGAGTTGGAAAGCATCCACAAGGATCATCAAGACCCACTGCTGGCCTTGCACAGCACCATCCCCGAGAGTCACACCACGTGCACGACGGTATTACCCAAATGCTCCTTGTAGCCTCTGTTAGGCTTGGTGCTATGACCACTGCCTCTGGCTGGAGGACCTGTTCCTAATATCCAGCCTAATACCCAGCCCCTCTTCCTCCCTGCATGAGGAAACTGTAGACAGTTTTGAGGTCTCTTCTCCAGCTGAACAGACCAAGTGTCCTTAGCTGCTCCTCACACGCCTTCTCTCCTTCACCATCTCTTGCCCTCCTTTGGAGGTTCTCTAACAGTTTAATATCTTTCTTACATTGCAGTGACACAATATTCAAGGTGAGGCCGCCCCAGTGCAGAGCAGAGTGGGGCAGTCCCCTCCCTGGCCTGGCCGGCCATGCTGTGCCTGGTGCCTCCAGGACAGGGTTGGCCCTCCAGCCGCCAGGGCACTGCTGACTCATATTCAGCTTTCAGCTGACTAGGACCCCCAGGTCTCCTTCCACGGCTCTGCCTTCCAGCACCTCATTTCCCAGTTTGTACATACATCCAGGATGCCCCATCCCAGGTGCAGAACCCGGCACTTTCCCCTGTTGAACTTCATCTGGTTGGTGACTGTCTTCTGATTTTTCCAGGTCTCTCTGCAAGGCCTCCCTGCCTTGGAGGGAGTCAACAGCTCCGCACGGTTTTATATCAACAGCAAACTTGCTTAGTATCCCTTCCATTCCTGCATCCAGGTAATTTACGAAGATGTTGAAGAGCACAGGGCCTATCACATTACTGCCATTTTTTTTCAAATTATCATTTCCCTTTAAAATCTGCTTTGAATCTCTTATGCTACTGCAAGCAATCTGCATTTTCCTAGGTCAGTCCTTCCTTCGGTACCAATGATTTTGTTAGTCCTAGGCCCCATGGCATTACCCCAGATCATCAAACAACCTTCCTCTCAGACTTGCAATTGGTTCCCAAGTGCTCCCTCTTCTCAGAGATAGAAATTAGTGGATTCCTTTTGGTGTTCCAGTAAATTCTAGTTTACTAGATACTCTGGGAGCAACTTTGCGAGGGAGGGGAGAACAGACTCACATTATATGCTTGGACATCCATAGAGGCTGTCCACAGTCATTCTGACGTGCATATGTGGACTGGTAGAAAGAGGTTAAGCCAAGCTGTGCTTTGTGAGAGCAACTATGACATAGAAGCAAGAGCAGAAATATGCTATTCACCTACTCAGAGCAGACCATTACTGGTAGTTGCATTTAATCAGTGCTTTGGTGAACTCCCAGAACTGAAATAATGAAGGAGCTGATAAAATATGGCAAAATGAGCCCAAGTCCAGCTGAGATGCAAAAAAAAAATAAAATACACTCTCTGCATGCTCCAAGAGCTGCAGGCAAACACGGTGGGATGCCATGATGCCATCCCTCACGATGCTGTTCTGCCACACCACACCAACCCTGAACCCAGAATCAGGTACATCCCTATCCAGACTGGACTTGCGTGTTCCTATCCTCACCCTTAGCAGGTGGGAAGTGGTTGGGCAGTTTGGCACCTTCCTGCTAGATGGCAACTTGCTCCCAAAGCAGATAGGAGTCACCTGGCCCATAGCGCAGCAGGACTGAGCTCGCTGCTCAGAGGCTTCTGCTTGTGCAGGCTGAAGTGTGGCTCCAAGTCCAAAACAGGAAATCCTTCTAGGATGTGCTTCGGCTCCGATTCCCGGATGTTTGCAGCAAGCAAAGGCTTCCTCCATGCAGAATGGAGGTTAAAAATAAAATAAAGCACCTGCTAGGAACATACATGGCTGGGGCTGGAGGGAAAGTGAGGCGACAGCTCTCCCTAAGACAGGAGAAAGTATATTTTGTGTGAGATCTCAAGTTTGCTTCTGCTGTTTAGAATTCCCTTGAAATCCATGAAAGACAATCCATTAAATCAATGAACAGAGAAAGAGCTGCAGGATCATTTCACCTACAAATGGAGCTGGTACATCAGCTGTGCAGCTTTCTATTCACAGCCAGGACAAGAGGAAATGCTTCCGTGAGCTGCTTCTTGATCTAACCCAGCTAGTGAGCTTTGAACCTCACAGTGGAAGAGCTCTTCTGCATTCCCTGCTTGTCTGGATGGACACAGAAAAGTTGCTGTCACACAAAGTTCTCGCAACAGGCATATTTCTGTGCCACAGGGGCTGTTCTTGAAGCCCTAAATATAAGGTCCTCTCCCTGGGCTGCATGTGATGGGTGCTTTTAAGGTAAAGCAGGAAGAATTCAATTTGTTGATAAGAATGTTTATACCCTTGGAAATTTGGTGAAGCTCTGGCAGGTATTTTCTAAACAGCATAGTAGGGGCAGGTTTTAAACAGAAGAAGAAAGATCTAGGGCTGTCAGAGGATTCATTTCCTCACCTCAAAAAGGCTTCAGGTGAACCCAGGAGCACCCACCATACTTCTCAGATGTGCACCTAGCTAGTTCTAAAAGTCCACCCATAATGAAGATTTCATAAACCTGCCAGTCAATCTATTCAGTGTTAAATTTTATTTACTATTATTTAAACGTTATTTCTTGTACTACCTGTCATGAACACCAGAAGTAGATTGTTTGCAACTGTCCTTTACAAATCAAGGCGTTCATCATACCTTTTCACTCTTCTCTAAGCTAAATTGCCCAGAGCATTTGATCTTTCCATATTGCATTTTCTGAACCTCTAATTGTCACCTCTGGACATTCGCAAATATTCCATATTCTCTGGGGTGCATTGGCTAGTACTGGACACAGTCTGTGACTGTGGGCCTGATCACAGCAAAGCAGAGCCAGAAATGTTGGTTCATGCATCCTGCAAGTCATATTCCTGTTTATACCATCTCATATGATGCTATTTTGGTTTTACAATGTGGCCTCAACTGATTCACATTCAACCTACAGGTCCCTACAAATGAAACCATATAGACTGTTTTTCTCAGTCTATCTGTACAGTAAATTATTCCTATTAAGCAGATAAACTTCCTACCAAGGAATAATAATTTTTAAATTTCTGTCAATGTTTTTAGTGTCTTGACTAATGATAATCAAAGAAATATAAACTGCCTAAACAGAAGGACACAGAACAACAGGGAAATTCTGTTACTGCAGCTTTTGTGATACAAACTTAATGTTCAATATTTACAAAGACTTTAGAAAACTCAAAATGGCCAGCAAAGAGTCATAAGAATGAGCCGGGATCCAAGGAATAAGGTTCCATGTGAAGATCTTTAGTAAGAATTTTAAAAGTAATGATTTCTAAGGATTTCTAAGAATGAAAATTTTTAATTTTTTAAATAATAACGAGGTTTCAGTCTAGCAAATAAAGGTGTAACAGGGGCAATACTGTGGAACTGAAGTTGTACAAACTGAAAGGGCAATAGTGCAGTGGAAGGAGGAATTAATCACTAGAATAACCATGAAAAAGATGTAACAGATTCCTAGCAGTCAAAGTTGTACATCTTGGCTAATAAGGGTGCTGGGCCAGGTCATATGAACCATGCTTTTGTCCAGAAAACTTGCACCACATGACCCCTGAGATCACGTCCAACCTGGTATTCTCCAGTTCTACAAGTCTATGGCCTTTCTCAAGAGGACAGAGCTCTGTCCCAGAGCTGCTGTGAGCTTTGCAAGTCCCAAAGGATGCTGGCAGTGTCATCCAGTCCTGGGGTCTCAACTGCCCTCTGAACATGTGTGCTGCCTGCCCCATGAGACCCTTCCCAATGAGATGGCTGAACTGTGTCAAACCAAGGAGTCGTTGTATGAGAAAAGGCAACGAAATCATGTTAAGAAGGATACTGTCTAATATATGTTCATCTGTGAGCCGAGACAAAACAGAAGGCAACGTTTCCAGAGGGTAAGTTGACTGAGCCCTGTGCTACTGACTGTTCTACTTCCTGTACTGGCTTCTTCCATTCTCCTCTGAAATGTCCTCATCCACGTTTGCAGCAGGGTGACCTCATTTGGCAGCAGTTCTGCCAGTGAACGCTGACTGGAGCGCACCGCTCTCACCGGTGCCTCTTAGAAAGCTGCTTGCTAAGGCCTGGACTTCCTCCCTGGTAGCAAACAAGTCTCCTTCTGTTCCCCTGAAAATCAGCTGGGAGGAAGCAAGATGGGGGGGTGGTTTCCGAAATGCAGTGGATTGTGATTACACACACAGCCTCGGAATCCGCGGGCTGGGGGCAGGGGGTGCGGGGGCTGCAGGGGAAATCCAGGTTATTTTTGCATGCCTTTGGTCAGCAGAGTTCAAAACAGGTACAAGCCTGATAGCAAAGGACCTGCTGATTCTGGTGAAAGGAGGAAAACAGCTTGAGAATTATTCCTTCCTAAAGAACATGGGTTTTGCTTTTGAGGAGTTTTCTATATATAGTGAGGTGATTATTTCAGAATGGAAAAAGTTTGTTCAGGAAGGAAAGGCTCTGAGATCAGTAGAGTCAAATCTCACCCACATGCTGCCAACTCCATTGGACTCTTCTACCCAGCAGCAGGGACTCGGGAGAATTCTTCAGGGATGAGGGTACTGTCCAGGAATTGCCCACTTGAACCAAATTTCTCCACACTTAAGCTTTGGTTCAAGCTCTGGTCTGCCATGGAGTGGCAGGTCTGAAATAAGATCTGATGATTTCTCCAGGAGAAAAAAAAAAAAAAAAAAAAAAGCAGATGGCGTGATCTTCTTTTTCCCTCTGACAAACCATGTTTATCATCCACAACTGTTGCGCACTGGGATGCAACGACGTCCCACAAATACTCTGGACTGCAGATGCCAGCAGCAAGTGGGAGCAGTGCCACGCTGACCAGACAGTCTGTGCAGAATATGCTGTATGAATACATCAGATACCACAAATAGGCACGGGGAGTTGTCTGCGGAGAGGATCACGAGCACACACACAGACACACAGACACACGGACACACAGACACACACACACTGACAAGGCCCGCCAGCCCAGGGGAAGGCAGAATGAACTGGTATGGTGCAGCTCCATCTTGTGGGAGTTTATGTCGGACACAATCCTGAGCCCCTGAATTTGTTATCTGTGGACTAGCATTGTTTATGAGTCTCAGTGTGCCTGCTAAATGTATCATGTTTGAGCTATTAAAAAAAAAAAAATAGATTGTTACCTTGCAGTTACCATGATGCACATAATTTGACAAACATGTGACCATTAGTTAACATCACATGATCTAATCCAAGTCACAATCGCAAAATATCCCATAGGTTAAAAGTGCACATGTGAGCCTACCTTTCACTTTAAAAGTTACTCAGTCTTCCACATTAAATCCCAGCCCTGTTGTTCCTCCAACAACAGAATCAGGCTACAAACCACTGCTTTGCTGATCCTGTTTAACATAACCTAAAGGGCCATAACTGATTCAGAAGGAAGAAAATTTGGTTTATGAGTCAATTTAATTATTCTTAAATATCCAGAAATAACTCAGGCCACCAAGAGGTGCTGTGAGATGAGAGAAGAGACAGGTAATTCAGGAGGAATATAGAGATGTTGTCCAAACAAGCAGAAAAGGGGTGGGGAAAACCAAAGCCCACACAGAGTCAAATATGGCAAGAGATGTGAAGTGCAATAAGAGAGGCTTCTGCAGATATGTTTGTAGCAACAGGAAAACTAAGAAAAACATGGACCCACGAGCAAACAGGGCAAGCATCCCAGTGATGAAGGATGTGGAACAGCAGCCTTCACGGATTGCAGATCTCTAAGACCAAAGGGAAGCTCGAGAGCAAGGAATATATCAGTGGAGCAGACTGACATAGGGACTACTTTTAACAGAGACCTGAAATGAAGCAGCTGTGGGTAGTGAAGGAGCTGGGTAACATCATTTTGAGGCCATTCGTGATTTTCTTTGAGAGGGCATGGTGATGAAGGGAGGTTCCTGATGGCTGGAAGAAAGCAAATATCACTCCGATCTTCCAGAAGGGCAAAAAAGAGGATCTGGGGAACTGCAAGCTAGTCAGCCTTGCCTCTCCCTAGAAAGGTGATGGAGAAAACCTTCCTGAAAAGCATTTCCAAGCACAGGAAGGCACAAAGGTGGTGGGGAGTAATTAGCAAAGGTTTTAGCTCCATTGGTGAGAGCATGGTGCTAATAAGGTTGTGGGTTCAATCCCTGTATGGACCATTCACTCAAGAGGTGGACTTCGTGATCCTTTGGGTCCTTTCCAGCTAAGAAAGTTCTGTGATTTATAAGGAGAAAATCGTGCTCAAGTAGCACAATAGCCTCTTACAAGGAGATGATTTAGTGTATGAGAGGAGATCAGCAGATGTTGGTGGCTCAGCTTTAGTAAGCCTCTAGTCAGGAAGCACAACCACAGTTAAAATTCCACAGTGATTTGGATTGAAAGGGACTTAAAAATCATCTAGCTCCAACTGCCCTGCCACGGAGAGGGACACTTTTCACTAGACCAGGTTGCTCCAAGCCCCATCCAAACTGGCCTTGAACTCTTCCAGTAACCAGATGGGTTAAACCTTTCTCACATCACCTTTATGAACACCTGCATGGGATGTTTTTTCCTCCTTTCCGTTAAATTGAATGACACCTTAGGTAGCTGCAAAGAATGTCAGTTGCACAGTTGGTACACAGAATCACTGATTTTAAAGCCAGGATGTTAGTTTCAATTAAAATTTTTTTTTTTTTTCACAAGCTGTAGTGTGATTTTATATTTAACTTTTCAAAGTTTGTGATACTCCTCTTCTATATGATATTCTCTTTGATGACCAAGAACAGGGTCCTATCTATTACTCAAGATGGAAGTCTTTGGCAGCCACTAATTTGCCACTGGGTCACAAGCTCACAAAGCAGACAAGGTACAATTTCCAGATTATAGCATTTATACTTTTCTGCCTTACAAAATCTAAATACTTTACATAAGCTCATCAGGCAATACTATAAAACCTCTCTGACGGGCTCTGTTGGCAGTGTCCATGAGGTGAGGGATACAGTAAGAAAGGTGTAAAAACAGACATAACTATAAATCAAATCTATATAATGATCTTCAAATAAGTAGATCTGCTTCCAAACAATAAATCCTCCTCATGTAGTCTTTCTAAAAGTATCAGGTCACAGAATATTGAACCCTGACAACTGACCAAACAAGCCAGAAGTTTATTTTCTCAACTGATGGCCCACTATAAAGCAGAGGAGATAGAAAATCTGGATGGATTGCATCTCACCCTACAGCAGTAGCTTGAACTACTGCTTGTTCATGAAAAGCTCTCTCAGAAACCACAGAGAAGCCTGTTTGCTCCACAGCTTCCTCCTCCTCTTAGATGCCCCCACAGCAGTAACCACAGCTCCCTTAGAGCAATCCTGCCCCAAACACTGTGCTTTGCCACGCCACTGGTAGGCTCCAGCATGCTGGCCAAGGTATCTCCTGGTGCTCTCTTTGTAGCAGCAGTTCTCCTTCAGCAGTCTGATTCCCATTCTGTATTTTAACAGTCTGAAATTGCAACCAGTTTTGCTTGTGTAGCTGCTGCTGTTGTTGAACTGAGGCCCAGTGCTGTGCTGTCCTTGGCTAAGGCGTCAGACCTGATTACCTTGAGAAAGGTAATAGAGGGAAATAGAGGGAAACCTAGAATCCACAGAAATTAAGAGCCTGATTCCTATACCTGAGAAGTGCAGTGTTAACAGCACAGGTGCCAGCAGGGTGTGGAAATGCTCATTTCTCTGATGGAAACTACTGGAACTGAATTTTAATTAGATTCTTACATTGTCTCTGCATTCCAGAATGGACATACATAACTGCAGCAATTGATAATGGAAACATTTTTTAATCAATTCTACCACATTAGAGCTGAAATATGTGGTAAAAATCCAATGCGGTAGATATATTTAGGAGAGATTTCTTAAAAAGTGTTTTGAACAATTACCGGTCTGTTAGCTTGAATGTAACAGAATACAAAACTGTCCTGGATGCAATCATAAAACAGACCAATTCAGCTCAAAAGCAGGCTACATAATAAAACAGCCCAAGTAATTAACAATATGAGCAACTTAACTAATGATGTTGTAAATTTCTGGTGACTGGTAACTTCTCAGTGAAAACATGTTTGTGAGGAGCTTTGCTTTCGGTTTCTTTTTGTTTTATGTTTTAATTTTTTGTTTGTGTTTTGGTGGGTTTCATTGGTGGGTTAGGGATTTTTGGTTTTTTTTCCTAATATATGTTATTAAATCAAGGAAAGGATAATCAGTGAAGTTCTATGGCATGTGTTTTACAAGATGACAGCCCACTTCACAGTACTCTTTTTGTCGGTTTGGGATTTATGACTGCTACCAACTGCATAGCAGAGCCATTTAAATCCAACAGTTCTGAAGATAAAACCCACAGTTACATGTGCGTTTAGACTGTAGATCTTATAATTGCAGGACATCATTAAACAAAAGGGTCGAGAAGATTCGAGGAGTAGTGTTTTTCGAGGATAAGAATATTCAGTGTTACATTATCATGGATTGCAAACAGAAAACCCCCCAACCTTAATTATGTGAACGTCTCTGCTATGTCCAATCAAAATCTACCTTCTTTTAGTTTAAAACCATTATTCCATGTCCTGTCACTACAGGACTTGGTAAAACGTCTCTGTTTTTCCTTATAAGCCCCCTTTAAGTATTGAAAAGCTGTAACAAGGTGTCCTTGGAGCCTCCTCCTCTCCTGGCTGATACTCCCAGCTCTCCCAGCCTGTCTCCTCCAGCCTTCAGACCATCTCTGGGGCCTCCTCTGGACTCCCACCAGCAACTCCACATCCTTCTGCTGCTGGTCCCCAGAGCTGGAGGGAGTCCCACGGGGCAGAGGAGAGGAGAATCGCTTCCCTGGCCCTGGACCCAGACCCGATCGATTTTCCAGGCTGCCAGCACACACAGCCGGCTCACGCCCAGTGTTTCATCCACTGGTATCCCCAGTCTTGGCAGGACTGCCCTCAAACTTTCCATCCCCAGTCTCCATTGATACCGGTGGTTGTCCCACTCCAGGTTTTGTGGTTCCTTAATGAAGGCAAAATATGATCTTAAGCAACTGAACATTCTCCATTCATCCTGGATCTGACAAACCTAAAAACGTGTTCAGAGTAAAATTATGTGAGCAGGGAGCACAACAGCAGAGGAATCAGAAAAATCTGTGTTGGTTTTTAACCTGAGCAGGGAGGTTCAGATGACATTAGGAAGCATTTCTTTAACAGAAAGGCTGGTCAAATGCTGTAACAGACTTCCTAGAGAGATGGTCAATGCCCCGGGCCTGACGGTGTTCAAGAGGCATTTGGCCATCGCCCTTAATGCCTTAAAGCTTTAACTTTTGGTCAGCCCTGAAGTAGTCAAGCAATTGGGCTAGATGATCCTTGCAGGTCCCTTCCAAGTGGAACTATTCTATTTTAATATCGAATAATATCTTCATTACTGTCAAAGGTGAAAGGCTCTTCTTAGCACTTTCCCAGGTCTGTTCCATCCTGTGTCCAGATCTGCACTTAGAAAATGCAGATATTCAACATCATTCACCTAAGATACCCCGGGACCAGCAGCAGCTTTAGTGGCCTCTGTCACAGCCACGGGGCAGAATAAACAATATGCAGCTCTTAGAACTCCGCGATTCTGAGAAACATGATCCTTCACCTATATTACACACAACTGCAGATCTTCTGTTTCATTTGTACAATTGATTGTTTCTCAAATAAAGAAGGGTTAAGTGTTGTTTACAGAAAATTAGCACATCTCACAGCACTTACTTTGTGCCTGAGTGATTTTTTCACAGGTTTTACGTTCACCCTGGCTGTAGCCTGTAGCCTTGGAGACTGAGAGACAGAGCCCACTAGTGACTGCAAAGTCACTACTTGCTGTACAAACACCTACAAACTTCGTCTTCCCTTCTACAGCAGTGATTAGTCACAAAAATTCTGCACTTGAAATCCTCAGAGTGTGCTGCTTGGGACTACAATAACAAAATAGGTAAGAAATCTCTGCATTAATGATGTGGAGAAGAAAGAGAAGAATGAATGAAACAAGGCAAACACAAAGAAGAAGTTATTTCCTGTTCCTTTCCTGTGGGAGGAAGCAGAGAGGTCTTAGAAAGAAACAACTGAACACAGTAGGAGGAAAGTGTTTGAGGAATGAGCTAAAACAGGTCAAATTCACCTGCAATGAAGGACAAGGAAGCAAGCCAAACTTTGAACCTTCCCATTTTAAATTAGGAAGATGGCAAAGCGAAAGTGGGAGGAACCAGTACAGGAGGTGAAGGAGATCCTAGAAGTCTTTAAAGGCTGAGGATTTTCAGGATTGTAATGGAAGAGAAGGAGAAAATAATTCAAGGATAGTGAATGAGCATGAAGAGAATTAGCCAATGGAGAAGTGTGAGCCACAGCTGAGCAGAAAAAGAAACTAAAAAAAGAAAGGCTGGCAGGGTAGAACTGATGACAGCAACACCAAAAAGCTGAACACAGCACTGCTCTGAAGAGAAGATGAAAGGAAGCAGGGTAGAGGGAAAGGCAGCAATGGAAAAGCAGCAGTGCAGCACTCCCCTGGCACCTGACACAGTTCAAATAACATAAATTATCAATTTAGACCTGAGAAATGTCAAATAAAGGCATTGACGCTGCTGAAGGACTCAGGATGTAGACAGGGAGACCACGAAGGTGCCAGAGACAGATCCATTTCTTACAAAGTGCATTTCAGAAACAGCAGGAAAAAGCAAGGTGATATTAAAATCAGCAACATGACCAGTTGAATAAGCAGAAAAGATGGAAGGAAATATTAATCAAATTAAGGAGGACAGAAGGAAGCAGTAGCTCTTGCAAATGGATGCAGAATTTAAAGTTATATTTACCATGGGAAAACAAAAACATGGCAAAGAAAGGATCTAGCAAAGGCAATGGGAACTACTAACATAAGGGTAAGAAGATGGAGAAATAGCTTCAGCAAGGTGGGAGGAATAAAAAAAGTTAGAATGGCACATAAACAAGAACCCTTTCTCAAAGCATTTGAAAAATACTAAGCAGACAATTGTCATAGTAGGACCTCAGGGTGCAGGAGTGTACCAGAGGAAAAATGCATGATTGCAGGGGAAGGCATAAAAATTAAGATGAAACAGAGTTTCAAGAAAGTATTCCTACGGGTTAAACTACGGGAGACAGAAGGAAAAGTACTAGAAGTTATAACTATGTATTAACAGTCCACAAAGCTACAAATGTATAAAAAATGTATAAAAAGCAAAAATCTTTAGGCATCACTCCAGCAAGGACCCTTTCCCACAGGATAAGAATGCGCTCCATTCCTGCAGTCCTTCTCCCTGTGACAGACTGGATCAGGACTGCGATGTTTATCAACCCCTGCAAATGCCAGCAAACTGTCTGCTCTGCACTGGTGGGAGAAAATTAAAACCTTCCTGGTGCTGCTTTCTCCACTCAGAATAGAAAGTGCCTTCCTCCCCATTAAGAAACCCATTCCCAGCCCAGAACAAAGGCTGGAAGTTTCTGGCAACTACAGATCTCACCACAAGAAAGCAGGGACCAGCACAATTTATATTGTTTCCTCCCTTGCCATCCATGTGTGGGGCCCCAAAGCGATGACATTGTGGTTCAGATGCTGTAAGGCCGAATTCATAGACCAGAGACTCCCTGGAGACTGAGTAGATGCCTGTGTCAGGTTAGGAGATCCTGGAAGCAGAAACAATAGCAGGGTGAAACTGAAAGAATGAGATGTTGCAGAACTGGGAGTCAGAACACTGAGCAGGGACTTTCCCTTTGCTCGTCCTGTTCATCTAATCCTCCTGGGAATAAATTGGTATATGTGACTCTGGTTTAAATATCGTGTGGACGGGGAATTCTAACATGGGGAAAGCAGCACTATGTCTGCTGACAAACATTACAATACTGGTGAACCTTGAAACATCAGGAAATTGGTAAGAAATAATGTCATCCGCCAGCAGAGTAGAGCTGGGAGCTTGACAAAATCTGTTCACAGTCCAAATACAGACTGGATTTTGTTTTCTGAAAGTCTTGTTGTGGACCCATAATCTCTGAATACAGGGGAGACCTCAAACCACAACTCCTTTCAACTCGTAACCAAGAGGGGTTTGAAATGCTAATCCGAGAACACTGACATTATGCCAGTAATCATTTTTAATGAAAGAAGCATAAGGAATGCCAATCCTTCTTGCACTTGAACTAGGTGATTATTGGTCTCTTTCAATTGTTCTATTCTACTTTTTCATATATGCTTCAAAACACCTCTTGGTCTAGCTGTTTCATTAAAGTGGAACCTCTGCTTTGTTGGTCACCCAATGCAATCACTAATTCCTTGACTTCCTGCTTTCCAGGATACAGACACCAATCTGTACCGATGAACTTCTCTGTGGCACTCTCCTCGAAACAGCTCTACTGCTGACAGTCATCTACTGGAAAATCAGCAACAGGGTTTTAGTCAAAAGTTTAGTCAAAAATTACTGCTCAGTGTTTATGTTCTACTGACAAATGTTGCACAGACATATCTTACTTCTCTCCAATGTGCCAAAATATCCTTTCTTTTCCCTTCATGCTTTTCCCCTTGGAGGTACGAAATTTGGTCTTATCCCTATTTTACAGACCGGGAATTGAGACAGAGGTAAGAAGGAAACAATGAAAGAGCCAGATTTTGGAAAGCTTTCAAGTCACCAAAAAAACGTGAAACAGTCAGTGTGTAACTTGTGCATTTGGAGAGGAGAACAAGGCAGGGTCTTTATCTCTTAAATACAAATGGAGCTCTGAGAGGCTTGAGTCTGCTGATCAGAGCAGCTGCAGGAACAGCACCGCAAACACCAGGTCCCTAAACATGGGCATAAAGGTTACTTTAGGAGCTTCAACTTCCCTCACTGGAAGTTAAAGGCTCCTGTCTTGCTCAATAACTCTTTGGAAAAAATCCACACCGTACAATAACTCAAACTGCAGTTCGGCCTATTCAGAGAGCAAAAGTAAATCGAGCCAGTGTTTCAAGGTCTCTGAACAGCACAGACATATCTGTAACACAGCAGCACGTGCAGTGTCAGTTTATCTGGAGTACCATGCCACGAGTACAATCCATGTTTATTCACAAAATGCAGAGAATCACTGAATGCAAATACAACAGAAACATCTGGTAATGTGTCCTTAAAATAGAGAAAGCAGCAGGTAGCACACCTCTGTGGGAGGTGAGGAGATGATGAGTGGTCCCACTGAGCAAAAGGTAAGCAGGTGGAGGTCGGCATCCCTTGATGTGGAGCTTATGAGTGTCCTCCTGCAAGAAGACATAATTTTCAAAGCTTTAGTAATTTTTCCAAAATTGCTGATTCCAGCAGGGCCTAAAGTCAAGCTCTTGTCCTTCAACATGAAATGGCTAACACAAGCTTTAGGAAGTTCTGAATTATTAGCACATAGATTTTAAAAGACCACATTATTGCGTAAAAATAAAACAGAGAAGCAAAAATATCCTGCGATAGCAACGGACCTCCACTGGTGGTATTCCAAACAGGCATAAATCACATTTCTCAGAAATGTACACTGGATATAGAGTTAACGGCAGTCATAATTCCCTCTGAAATATGTGGCCAGCTCTTTCACTATTCTGTCCAGGGCTAATACTGTGGTATTGAAAAATTTCACAAGGCATATCATTTTTATCCTATAAATATCAGCATACTGGTACTTCCCCCACATCCTCTGGTCCAAGTTCTCTGCAAAACAGAAACAACAGAAAAACAAAAACCCCTATCCTCAACATTCTTGTTCACCACATTTCCTCAACTGTTGAGTCACGAATCTACATCATTATAATACCAGTGCAAACCTATCCCTCCAGGCTAATATTTTAGCACATCTATATCTCACTTCCTCCTTCTCTACTGGAACCTCCACAAGGCAACAAAACAAACCACTCTTGAAAGTCCTCACAAGTGTTTCCTGCACTTCCTAACTTCTATGACAAGACAGAGGATGATTGTTTCTTCTTTCCACTTCTGACATCACTGCCACTATATCTAAGGATACCTTTTAAAATTCCTTTCTATCACTCTTTTTAATGGAGACAAGATTCCAATGAACATGAAAGAATGAGAAAATAACAATATTTTCCTAGACAGTGATGGAGTTTTTTGGAGGTGTTTACATCCATAACAATGACCAGGAAGCAAGTCTCCTGTGACCAAGTCCCTCTGATTGCATTCAGTGATCAAGGTGTATGGGGTTTTAAGCAAATGGATCTAGTGAAGGATGTCCTTGCCCATGGCAGAGAGGTGGACTAGATGATTCTTAAAAGTTTCCTCCAACCTAAACTATTCTGTGATTCTGTGACTGTATCTTATTAATCACAGCCTTTTTGATGACACAGATGTATTTTGCGCAGTATTTATGTTGCATACTCACAACTTCTGTGTGCGTAACTCACAAGTTCTGTTATTTATCTCTGTATTTTACCACACCACCCTTAGACAGATAGGGTCTGAGGCCTCTCTGTGATATTACATTACAATAAAATGATTGAGATCTGAGGCTCAAACCATATGTTCTCCCAGATCAGATCCTTACCACATTGTCCTAGACTGGCAGATTAATCCATTCTTCTACTCTTGCAGTAATGGTGAGCGACAGGACAATATCCGTAATGCTACAACCAAGTATTTTTGGAAGCAATGCTTCCAAGGCACAGCCCTCCTCCTTAGCAAAATCCAGATCTGTAATTGTTCCCCAGATGCAAGCTGATAGAGACACCATGCTGGTAATCAACTGATAACCTTCAGCTTGCACCCAAGTAGTTAAGAAAGCAGAACACGTAAGGGAAAACGCTTATGGAGGATCAGAAGCACAGATCTTGGTGATCTCACAGATCTGCTGGTGAATCAGCCAGTAGAGAGACTCAGATTTCTTCGGTTCACCTGGAATTGAGATGTCTTCATCCTGTGGATCCAGAGTACCCATCTATGGGGACAATACCACCATTCTCCCCTCTCCTCCAGTGGTGCTGGTGTGTCCCTCCGAGGCTGGGTAGCCTGGCTGTGACTCTCTCTGGAGCACTCCCAGTTCCTCATTCGGGGTTCTCTAACGTCAGCTCTGAGGTTAGGCAGGCAGGGCCCCCTCCCAAACACAACAGACTATAGATAGCTCCTGCAGCAAATGCTTTTCATTATGTACCTCCTCCTCTCAACCCAGTGCGAGTGGGAGCAGCATGGGGCCCCCGTGCTGCTCTGCTACGTGTTTTCTGTTATTTGGGGTGAGCTGTGCATTCCTCACATGATTTGAATGTCATGTGGAGCCCTGGGGGAATCCTTAGAGGAGTGGGACGTACAACAAGAAATCTGGAGGAGATTTCTAGCTGTGACAGCAATCAGGCCCCAAAACACCCTTCCAAACTACGAAGGACATAGAAACAAAAATCCCATCTGCTTTCAAATGAGAGCCTGATACAGTTGTGAGTGATTACAGGATTTTACGTCTGTGACAGCTAAGGATCAGACACTCACAGACACAAGAAGGGCTGCACACTGCCTTCTCCACCTTTACCATGGAAATCTGACCCACACTCCCTTCCTGGAGCACAAATGTGGTACCTTGTACTTAGGACAGGAAAGTAATCTCCCAGCTTGCTCCGCTCCCACCCCCTCAAAACAATCTGGGTCTGTGTTAAACCCAATATGCCCAGTTCATGTTTCAGTGTCAGCACAGAGTTTACACAGAAGATTGTTATGGATATAGAAACACAGGACTCAAAGGACTTCCTGGCATGGCTGGAAGCACTGACATCAGTAGCCATTCCCAACTTGCTGCCAGGCATTTTATTCCACCACAATTTTCAGGCTGCCAGTGTAATTGGAAATCCTGCAGGT
This sequence comes from Delichon dasypus, assembly GCA_037837765.1. Taxonomy (NCBI): domain Eukaryota; kingdom Metazoa; phylum Chordata; class Aves; order Passeriformes; family Hirundinidae; genus Delichon; species Delichon dasypus. The sequence continues at coordinate 120,868,133 of JBBAXF010000002.1, forward strand.
TCTGAAGGGCCAGCAGAACAGGCTGGCGTTCCCTGTAAGTTTTAACCTGTAACTAAAGCAAAATATAATTTACACATCCCAGAGCTATGAGAAGATCAACAAATGATGAACAGTTAGGAAAAGGGAACTTGAAGGAAAGGGAAGCCTTCATGCCTGCAGAAACTGAGCACACATCTAGAATACAAACAGAAGTGCAGGAGCTCCCGTAAGGTTCTGCATCCTGCGCTGTAACTGTGGCCGCTGTGCTGGCTACCTCAGAATGTGACAGGAATCACCTGGAAGGCAACACTAATAAAATATACATCAGAAAAACACTTCCACATGGTTGTTGATTAAATCTAGCACTGGGCTGACGACTGAACTTTATGGTCCCAGTAATAAATATACATACTGACCACTCTCTTAAAAAGTGACATTTTGAGATTGTAACTTTTTAAAAGCAAAATACACTAATCTGTGGATTGCAAGATGTGTAGAGACACTGAATACAACAGCACGTGCATCACCCACAGCATCTCATATAGCTGAGACAACCACGGCTCCTCTGTAACTCCCAGTAAATATCCTGAAGAGCAATAACACGAAACATTCACCACGGCTGCCACAGACGCTTTTCTGGCCCTGCCCATTTGTCCTCAGCACAGCCAGCCTGGGAAGCCCAGCTGGGTCCCCAACGCAGCCACGCAGCATGTGGTCATTATTGCCATCTCCACCCTGAACGCCGCGCAGGGGACAGAGCCGGGGCCGAACTGCCAAGGGTCCTCCTGCACAGCATCCTGCACGGAGCCCCGCAGGCCGCTGACCGCGCCGGGACCGAACTGCCAAGGGTCCTCCTGCACAGCACCCCGCACGGAGCCCCGCAGCCCCGCAGGCCGCTGACCGCGCCGGGGCCGAACTGCCAAGGGTCCTCCTGCACAGCATCCTGCACGGAGCCCCGCAGCCCCGCAGGCCGCTGACCGCGCCGGGGCCGCCCGCTGCCCGGGGCCGCCGCGAGGCCCCGCACCGGCGGGAGGCCCCGGCACTGCCGCGGCGGGCCCGCCAGGGGGCGCGCATTCCGCGCTCGCTGCGTCCTGCGCTGCGCGCCCGCATTTCCGGTCGGCGCGGCGTGCGCAGGATGGGCCGTGGGCGTCCCGGCGCCGTGAGTGACCCCCGGGCCGCGAGTGACCCCCGGGCCGCGAGTGACCTCCGGGCCGCGAGTGACCTCCGGGGGCCGGCTGCCGCGGGGAGCGGCCCGGGGAGCGGAATGAAGCGGAGGCTGGGATGGAGAGGGATTCGACGGCGGCGGGCGCTGCCGCCCCCTCCCCTCGGAGCCCTCTTGGGACTGTCCGGCCCCGCCATCCCGCGTCGGGGGGTCCGTGCGTTTCTCGGGACGCGATGTTGGTCGGAAGCGGCAGCGCCGTGTCATTGTCCCGGCAGGTCCAGAGCACCGGCGGCAGCAGCGCCGTCAGCAAGTGCTCGGCGGCAGCGCGGGGCTATATCCAGGACCGGTTCCTGCGGCTTCTGGCGGGGCGGCGGCGGCGGCGAGCGCCGCTTATTCACCGGTGAGGAGCGAGCGCTTCGCAGGGCCTGTAGCTGCTCCCGCTGCTGAGCCCCGGTGCCCGCGGGGCGTGGGAAGGGATCTCGGACTGCGAGAGGGCCAGGAGCGGCAGGACGGGGGGAGGAATGGCTTTAAGCTGAAAGAGAGTAGGTTTAGGTTACGTATTAGGAAGGAGATCTTCCCTGTGAGGGTGGCGAGGCCCTGGCTCTCGGGTTGCTCAGAGAAGTTGTGGCTGCTTCATCCCTCGAAGTGTGCAAGGCCGGGTTGGATGGGACTCGGAGCAGCTTCGTCTGGTGGAAGGTGTCCCTGCCCGTGGCAGAAGGGTGGAATGAGAGCCGCTTAAGGTCCCTTCCAACACAAATCCCCGTGCTTGGAGCTGTCGGTTGGGCAAGGCACAGCTTCTCAAACACATTTTAAGCAAAGTACGCAGAGTGGCAAAGTGGCAACGTGCGGTGCACTGTCTCGCGGTAGTGTTACTTTGTTAGCCTGTTAGTAAACTGATGACGTTGTGGAGTTTGCATAATTCGAGGTGAATAGTTTAATGCAATCCAGATGACTGTGTATTGCCAAAGAAGTTTCATTCAGGGGAAAATCAAGCAGTGGTGTTCCAGCAGAAGCTTGCAGACCTATGAAGATGGATGTGGCTCATCAGGAAACCTGCATTAACTTGTCACTCAACTCTTTTGCATGCCAAGCTGAATTCACAGCAAGGGTTCTGTATTGCATTTATCAACGATTTTGGGACATCTTAGTCTTAGACATCTTAGACAGTGGTCCCTCTGAGGCATGAAGCTGATAACGCGCTTGTTAAAGGGGTGATAAGAGCTGGAATATAGCCAGGTGGATATAGGATGAAACTAACTAAAAGAGAATGCCAAGAAACAAGAGGCATCGGTCCATGCCAGACTAAGGAAACGGTAAATGCTTTCCAGGAGTTAGTCTGACTTAGTTCTGTTTATTCAAAAACCAGAGAACAGAATTTCTCTCCTGACTTTGCTTTTCCTCCCTTTTTTGATCTCTTCTCACTACATTGGTAGATATTCGTTCATTTTGTTTTTACAGCATATGGTTTGGGGCAGGAACTGGGGTATTGGCCATCTGCATTGCCAGGGAGCATCCTCACTGTCTGGATGCATACATTTTCATTCAGCAAATATTTACTTATGCAAAACAGAACAGGTACAGCTGGGGTATCTGCGTGTTTTCTCTGGGTTATCCATTGCCTTGATGGTTAATATGCACACTGATTGCAGGAGGTCTTTATTTATTAGCAAGCTCTAGAGGTGACAAAATCATCTCCCAGCGCAGGTCTGTAAACAGGGAATTATTGGGTAGAGGTTTAGAGAAAAAAAAAAATTTGTAGTTGCCAGTGCTGGAGAAATTGCATTCCTGGACAGTGATTACAAGTAAATTTTTTCTTACAGGGGTTATTACATCCGTGCCCGTGCTGTAGATCACTGTGTTCAGGACTTCCTGCTGAAGACACAAAGCCTACCCAGGACGCAGGTACATTTTCTCAGGCTTCTGGCATCTCTCACTAAATGTGTGTAAAGTCTTTTTGGCATCTGGGCAGTAACTCATTAGTGCATCTGTTGGGATCCATTCCCAACAGGGCACAGAAATCTGACTGGCAGTACTGTGGCTGTCCATGTGTCACTTTGGCAGAAGTGTCTGGGAGGGGGCAATATCCACACAAAATTCTTCTGCCTCTTGCAGGAAGTTGCCTGATTTTGTCACTTTACAGATGATATTTAATATTTTTCACACCTAGATGCTGCTAGAATTGAATATAACTTTTTCTGGTACTTTCTCTGCAGATCCTATCTTTAGGTGCTGGCTTTGATTCCTTATACTTCCGTTTGAAGGATATGGGTCTTTTGCATCGCACTGTGGTATACGAGGTAGATTTCCCAAATGTGGCTTGCCAAAAAGCTACTCTGATCAAAGGAATGAAAGAGTTGTCAGCACTGGTGGGAGACACTGGAGGGGAAGGATTAGGTATGGCATTAATGGAAGATTTTTTTTTTTTGCTACAAAATGTTCAGAAGAAGTAAACATAGCTTCAGCCTTCAAAATGCGAGATTGTGTACTAGGGGAACTATGAAATCATAGATGAAAAGGATGTTCATTTTATGAAAAATGTTGAAACAAGTATTTGTAAGTGTTGGGTGATAACAAGAAGCCAGGATGGATTTGTCAGGAGCTGATTATATCAAACCGAGGTCAGTTTTTTTCTGTTGCAGTTTCTGAAAGGGTGTGTCCAGCTTGGAGCATACTGGTCCAGAAACAGTGGCAAACTGTAGCATGTCCAGTTGGAGATGAGGAGGGTGATGAAGTGATGGAGCAGGTGATGTAGGAGGAGAGGCTGGGAGAACTGGTTTTGTTCAGCCGTATGGGGAAGAGTTTGGGAGGGAGGTGAGTCTTACAGCGCTCTTCAGCTTACCTATTGGGAGAGGTTAAAAAAGAGCCACACTTTTCTTGTGGGCATAAAGCAAATAGTCAAGGAACAATGGTTGAAAGTTGCAAAAAAAGGGAAATTCCTGTGATGTATAATAAAAATGTTGGAGAGGAGGTTGCACCACATGAGTAGTTAAAAATAGGAACAGATTGCCTAGAAAGGTAATGGAATCTCTAGCCTTGGAGATAGAGTTTGACTGGACAAAGCTTTGAGCATCATGACACAGATAATTGCCATGAGGAGGCACTTGGACAAGATGACTTTTAAACATCCCTTTCACCCTAAATTATACAATGATTTATGGGCTTGATGGGTAAGAGAGAAGGTTTGACTCTTGAGTGTCTTGACTGTAATAAAACATTAGTTGTTACGTTTCCTGATAATTTTTTTTTGCCCTGCAAGGCAGGAGAAAATGAGCCTTGTGAAACTACTGCAGAATATTGTGCCAGCTGACTGCTGAGGGGCAAAAGGAAGAATGTAAAGTATGTGGATCACTGGAGGTTTCTCCTGCATCTGTTTTCCTCCAGGATTTCCACTAATGCTCTAGATGACCTGCTGTAGAAGATGAAATGTCATAAACCTGCAGGAAACATGGGGACTTGCAACAAGATGAATGAGAGTAGGAGTTTGATAAAGTACACAAAGGTCTGGAAAACATGGAATGAAATGCAGTAGGGACATATGTAATCCACTGCATTTAGATAGTATTAATAAATTTAAATACGGGTAGTATTAATCAATTTCAATACCGATGGAAAGCAGCTATAGAGTGTGAGTTCCTGACTCCCAGGTCTTAGTAAGTAGCTCTTCCATAAGCTTGTTCATTTTCTTCCTGAATCCATTCACATTTTTAATATTGGCAGAGTCTTGTGGCAAGGAACTCTGTCCATACCAAGAATCTTCAGGTACTTTAAGGAAGGTGTCAGACAGTTGGAAAGACCCCATTCTCTGTGTCCAGAGGTCAGCAAAGGATGGATGGACAAGTCAGAAGAAATTAGGATGTAACACTCTGATGGACTTCTGAAAAAGGCCATTTTGCTGCCAGAAGTGTATGCCTTTGAGAACAATGTAGGTTAACTGTCCTTAGGACAGATACAGTTGTTGGGTTGCAGAGACAGAGCAGGTGATTTCTAGAGGTACTTTACAGTTTGCTTAGTTAATGATGCTGTTTTGGCTGAAATGGTCAACAGGCCATAACTTAGCATATTCTCACGGGGTACAGAGGTATGGTAATGCTTGCAGATCATAAACTGGAACTTATTTCTGAGGCTGGTGATTTGTGAGTCACGTCCTGGTGTTTTGCCAAGAGGTAGCATGTGCAGTTTCAGGACTCAGTGCCATTATACGGAAATGAAATCTGTTTAGCAAACAAACCAGCCAATCCTAGGAAACCTGACAATGACTTTCTGATTGTGAGGGAAACCTTTGAAATTCTAGCAAAGCAATGGGGCTTTCTTAGCCTGAAGTGAAAAGTGCATAAATTAGAGCCCTTTAGGTTTGATTTTGAATTAAAATCTGTGGTTCTAAAAAATTCTTTTAAAGTAAATATAATAAAGTTTTGTTGTTATAGTAAGTGTAATAATTCTATGAGAAATCTGTAGGTGAAATTTGCATTAGGAATGATGGAGTTTTAGACCTGCAGTTGCTAGATCACGTGGAAGTGTCCTTTCATGGGTCATGTAATGATAGGGATTTTCTTGCACATGTTCCAGAGAAATATAGTTGATTGACATAGTCTTATGAGTGATTGCCTGTGGTTTTAATTTTCACGTTTGTCTCTTTTGGTCTCAGTATTGCAGCAGCACCATAGTGAGGTTGTATAATTTTCTGTTTTCCAGGAGCCATTGCCTTTTCTGGAGGGGATTATAAATTACTGGGAGTGGATTTATCAGAGCTGTCTGATCTGGAGAGAAATCTGGAGGAAGCAGGACTGAACAATGAAATCCCCACCCTCTTCATCGCAGAGGTGGTGCTCACCTACATGGAGAACACCAGGTCAGATGGGTTCTCCTCTCTTACCCAGTGGTGAAGGGAAAGCAACGAGCTGATTCCTGAGTACATCGTCTTGGGCTTGGAGACCTTGGAACTAAAGCCTTGGGACTTCTGTGGCATCCCAAATAGCTCCCTACATCATAATTAGGATGATGTAATTGATGTCCATATGATAAGCCTAAAAGGAAGGAAAAAAAGAAGAAAAATCTCAATAGAGCAATTTTGAGGTTTTTGTTTTTCTCATCCCCTGAGCTGTCTGTGCAGATGGGGAGGAGATGTTCAGCACAGCACTCTGATTGGTGTATTGCCACTTGTCAGGATGCCTTAATAGCAGCTTTATGGTGTTGCAGGAAGATACACTGCGTCTGTCATATGATGAGTGGGCCCTCAATTTGATTCCTTAAGCACAATCTCCCAACAGGTCAGATGCCTTGATTCAGTGGGCAGCAGAGCATTTCCCTCAGGCATGCTTCGTGGTGTACGAGCAGGTGCACCCAGAGGACCCCTTTGGACACGTCATGCAGCAGCATTTCAGCCAGCTGAGCACTGCACTGCACTCACTGGCACAGTACCCTGACTGTGAGGCACAGCAGAGGCGCTTCCTGGGGAAGGTGAGCACCTGCAGCTCTAGGGCATGCGTGAAGCATGTTCTGTCTGAGGAAGATTGGGACACTAAGTGCTTGGTCTGTTATGGGTTGAAGCAAACAGGGCTGAGGCTGAGCTACCGCCTTGTCTGGTAGCATGACGCATCATTAGAAGGTGCTTCCAACTAGCTTGCAGCCTACTGTCTCATATGGGGTTAATGGGTTCCTCTGAGGCTTTTGATGTAATAAATTTTTTAGAACTTTAAAGTTGAGAGATCTCTTTTCACCAGGTTTTGGGATGCTCTTGCTTTAGCTAGACAGTCTTAGTGGCTCATGCAGGCGTTTAATTTAGGGTCTTTGTTTTCCTGTGGGAAGTGAGTTTCCGTCCTCCAGGAGTGATAACTTTGAGGGATTTGCCTTTTAGGGCTGGACTGAGTGCAGTGTCATGGATATGAATGAGTTTTTCACCTGTTGTATTCCAGAAGATGAGCAGCAAAGAGTGCAGACTCTGGAGCCTTTTGATGAGTATGAGGTAACCCTCCTTTATTCTGAAGGTCAGGGACCTGGCTTTGATATCATAAGTTTTTAGCAATTTCTTGTGGTTGCAATTCTGTACGGAGCTGCTGAGGCACAGGGGTTCATGAGGGCAGAAAGGACCTTGGATCAGCTTAGTTAACACAGAGGCCATGGGGAGCTCCTTGTAAAGCAGCATGGGAAGAAAGCTCTCCTTGATCCTAGAAAAGCTGCGTGTACCTTCCTTCCTGTGAGCTGTCTCTCGAGGGGACAGGCTTGTCAAAGCAAACCACCTGGTTGTATAAAAGAAGTTGCAGATGCTAAAAGTTGGCATGGATTCAAGGGACAATTACTTTAATGAAAGACAAATCCATTAAGGATTACTGAATACATAAATATGGACCTGATGTGCCGTTCCTGGCTGCAATTGATTGAGAAAGCAGATGCACTTGTACTGTTATCTTCCATTTCCGTAGACTGCTTTATTGTTTGTCATTGTTGGATACAGATTTCTAATTTCGGATATTTTTTCATCAGACTTTGTACAGCCATTCCTATATTAGTGATTGAAATTCAACTATGACTGTTCTTTGCTATTTTTATGTTAACTGCTATCAAAGTTTCCAACTATTTGAAGTCTAGAAGTGAAGATAAGTGCAAGACAGTGAGTAACTTTGAGCTAAATGTCATGTGGATTACTTACTAGAAGTTTCCCTTTTGATTTTATGGTTCTCTGTTTATAATTTTAGAAATCTAATAACTGTAGTATGAAAACAATTGAATGTGCTTGAATCTGTTCTGCCAACGTGGTAGGATCTGCTCTGCTATATGAATGCAAAGGTGGTGACTGAAAGTGGTGGTAGGTTTGCTAAGTGGTTAGAAATGTCTGCTGGAATTTTAGGTCAAGGCCATTGCTCATACAGCAGGAAGGTGCGGAGTTGGTATTGTTTTCCTTACAGAGGAGGTTAATGTGCCTGAGTCCAAGCTGGAAATGTGCACAGGAGTAAATGATGTGATAACAGAGAGCTCTACAATTAGCTTTTGAGAGAAAGATTAAGTAAGATCCAGGTCTTACTGTAAGCAAGCTTGGTCAAATTAGGTAAGAAATGTAAAATAGACACCCCGTGTGGAGGGAATCTTTTTAGAATAATTTGCTTAGGGTCTAATAGTGGATTCTTCCATTTTCAGTATTTGCATTAATTTCTGGATGCTGCTTTTCAAAAGATGCTTTTTACTTCCAATATGAGTTGGGGCAATGAAGCTAATAACATGAGTTCTTGTGCCTTTTAAATTCATGTTTATGCTTGCTAGTCACATATTTGGTCGAAAATATCCCACCCCACAGGAATGAACACACTCAATTCCCTGATGTCCATCAACACCAGAGTGAACTCTGCTGCTGGCTTCCTGTACATACCTTTTGCTTGTGCTTCTGCCTCAGAATGTTTCCAAGGCCAGACTGAAAATTATGTATTACTGTCCAGCACACAGACCGTGTTGCACCTTTTAACATTTGTAATTTCTTTGGAATCACTTATATTCCATGAACTTTAAGAAAACTTAATCCCTCTGGTATAAAGATGTCACTCTTTTTTTATGATAAGAACTGCGAAGCTTAAAGGAAGCTGATTCCAAAACGAAAAGCTTTGCCATGCAATGTATAGTTAAGCTATGGGATACATGTTGGGCACGTTAAAAGTTTATGTGAGTTCAAAGAGCGACTGGGTGGGTTCATGGGTGAAAAATCAGTTAAGGATTGTTCAATGCAAAGACACAGCTTCTTGCTTAGATCATCCCTGGGCTGTAAATTTTTGAAAGCTGGAGAGAGGTATTTACCCACCAGTTCTTTCTCTGATTCAGCTTTACCCCTCTGATTTTGACCATTGATGGAAACAGTGCTAGGCTGGGTTGGTATTTTATTTGGTCACTCTGGCTGTTCTGAGGTCCTTACTACTCTTTGCTCTTAAGATTTTGAAGGGGGTTGGTTTTTGTTGGTTCTTCCTTTCTAGATTTGTTTGTTTATTTGTTTATTTGGGCTTGATACAGGAGTGGCATCTGAAGTGTTCTCATTACTTTGTGTTGGCTGCATCAAAGGGGATGGAACCTTCCTGGACTCCGTTGTTACCCAGTGTGACAGGTACGAACCAAGCAGTATTATCTTATCTCATGCAGGTATCTCTGAGAGGTTTTAGGAGACATTGAAATCCTGGAGGGGGCAGATGGGATGCTGCTGTCTGGTAGCTTTCTCCACTCCTCCACAGTAGTTCTGCTGTCCAACCCAAGGCCAGGGCCGTGGCCTAACACTGCTGGTTCTGATCACTTCATTTCTTTCAGTTTATTGAACCTCTCAGTCCAAGCAGCTTGTAATTTGTTCGTACATGAGCTCCTCCAGTGCATGGCTGCAATGCCAGCCTACCCTGCTCCTCCTCCTGTTTTGGGGATCTCCCTTCGAATTTATTCCTGGTTGCCTTCACATACAGCTCTCAGAGCCATTCTTTCCTTCCAGCTCCCAAAAGGTTGTTCTGTTTTCTTTACTGCCGTGTCCAGCAGACCACTCAGGAGCCTGATGTTTCTGAAATGCTTTTAAATCCATATGTCACTTTTTTTAGACGGGAGAAATTGGCACAGCTGGGGAAAATCCAAGACCAAGACTGTGTTTCCAAGATAAGCAGGATTTGGTGGCAGTAGTAGTCCAAGAAATTCCTGTTTTTAACTGCGTGCTTCCTTTTTCAGAAGGAAAGCAGAAGGGTATTTTTAACCTGTTTTATATCACTAGTGTTCACGGTACAGCACCGCAAGTAGTTGTAGCTACAGGAGAAAGTTGAAATCTGTGTTGTAGGGAGCAGGCAAAGCAGCTGAAAAAGGATAGGACAGGGTGGCATTCCTGAGACCAACAAGGCCACTGAATCCATGTGTTGTGTCTCAATTAGATTTGAAGATGTTGTAAAATTGAAGCTAAACAAATGTAGGTTTGATTTAATATACTGTATGATTGTCACCGGTCCTTAAGTTAAATCCCTGAAGGCTCCTAAAGGCATAGTATCTATCCTTAAATTAAGAAAAAAAAAAAATCAAACATTTGCTTAACGTACTTTATTACAGTGAAGGCATTTGATTAATTGTGGACAGGATTAGAGTCTTTCTGCTGCTGTCTCTTGTATTCAAAACTGAGAGTAAAAGCCTTCCAAGTCTGGTAAATTGTCCATGCTTAGATATATTTTACTGGGAATGCAAAAGATTTGTCCCTAATATTAATAAATGCCCCCAGTTATCCTCTCAGATAGACTTGGGTACCAGTTCAGGAGAGTGCAAGTACTAAATCTTCCAAAGAGACTGTGGTAACCGTACTTTGTGAGATGAAAAAACTCCTCTGTCTTTAAAAGATCAGTCTGTAGAAAGACATTTAAGTCCAAGGAGATGATATCTCTTACTTCATCAGATGATAAAGTCGGGCCTTGTACAAAGCAATGATCAGTACAGGCGATTTTTCTGATTATGCATACAACAGACTGCAAGCTGCTCCTCCTCCACTTTATCATCTCTTACAACACAAGAATAAAGCCCTTGATTAAAACAAAGAAGACACAGATTCCGAACGGATTAAAAGAAAGCAATGTGTAGGTGAGCTGGAGTCCTGTGCTGAAAGTTTGCTTCTTGATAAGGGATATAATATTTAGAGAGAAGATCGTTAGATAACTGGAAATACTCTCCTATAGTAGGACCATTGGAATTAACAGATTACTTCTCGTGCTTCAGAATGTTCTTTCAGTACTTCTGTGAAGGTAGGATCAAAAAGGTAGGATCAAAATCTGGCAAGAAACTTTGAAATCAGCTTCCAGTTCTTTGTCCTTTTTCTGCTGTTCTTAGCTGTTTATGTAGCCAAATATTGTCTTAATCAGACAGGTGCTGCTTTTGAAGGTACTGCAGTGATTCGTAACTTGCTGCGGCAGTTTAGGACACTGCACTTGCTTGGCCAGTCTTACGTCCACCCCATGAAAACAGTCTCAGAATTGCAGGAGCTGAGTGAGCAGAGAAGAAGTTACAGTTGGTACAGCAGTAGGTTTAACCATTGCATCCTGATTTCTAGGGCATGTCAGATTATCTGTGTGCACTGTCAACTTACTTCTCAGTTTTTTCTTTTTGAAAAGATGAATGATCATCTTGAAAAGGTGACATGCTTAATCTTACTTAAAATGTAGTCCTTGTTTTGTATTTGTGTATAAGTTCTTCGGTTCTCTTTCGCTTACAGTTCCCCATCATGCTGGTCCAGTTGGGATGGCTGGGAGTGTCCCTGCAGCAGTATGTGCAAGGCTCTCAGGAATTCCTGGCTTGAGACGTTATGGTCACCACTCTGTTCTTATAAAACCCAACGTGATTCTTACCACAGGAGGCTTTGGGGAGGAGGATGGACAACACTGCCGCATGAGAAATTTCCATGTGCTGAGTAAGCAGGCAGGCTGCTGGGAAGCTGCCTGTGTAACACAGAATATTCCTGATAAAAGATGGGGTGAGTTCCCATACCTCTGGTAAGTGCAAGGGGGATACCTTTGTGCTTAAAGTGGAAGAAAGTCTAGTGGAAAAGTGATGTCATGGCACAGTGATGCTGTCAGTCATAGAGATTTGAAGGTTCTGGTTGCTAAATGCCAGATCCTGCCCTTTGGTCACCACAGCCCCATGCAGCATCCCAGGTGGGGGCAGGGTGACTGGAAAGCTGGAAAAGAAACCTGGGGATTCTGTTTGACAGTGGTTGAACATGAGTCCAGGTGGGCAAGAAGGCAAATGGCACCTGGCTGGTACCAGCCTCGTGTGGCCACGGGCCCAGAGCAGCGATTGTCTGTCTCTGCTGGGCGCTGCAGAGGCAGTTTGAGTGCCATGTCCAGTTCTGGGCCTCTGACAGAAAGAGTGACACTGAGAGGCTGGGGTTGTAGAATGGTTTGGGTTGGAAGGGACTTTAAAGATCATCTAGCTCCAACCCTCTACCTTCCAGTAGACTGGGTTAATCAGAGCCCCATCCAGCATGGTGTGGAACACTTCCAGACAAATGGCAGGCACTTCTCTGGGTAACCTCTGGCAGGACCTCACCACCTTCACAGAGAAGAATTTGTTCCCAATATCCCATTTACCCCTGCCCTCTGGCACTGGGAAGCTGTTCCGCTTGTCCTGTAACTGCAGGCCCTTTTCCAAAGTCCCTTTCCAGCTCTCTTGGAGTCTCTTTAGGTACTGGAAGAGGTGCTAAGGTCTGCCTGGAGCCTTCACTTCTCCAGGCTGAACAGCCCAGACTCAGCCTGGCTTCCGAACACAGGGGCTTTAGCCCTTTGATCAAGCTTGTGTACTCTGAATTTTGTCCAACAGCTCCATGTCTTTACTGTGCAGGGGGCACCAGACTGGGATGCAGAACTCCAGGTGGAGTCTCAGAAAAGCGGGACAGAGGGTGAGAATCTTCTCCCTCGACCTGCTGGCCGCACGTCTTTTGATGCAGCCTGAGACACGTCTGACTTTCTGTGTTGTGAGCATATAATGCCGAGTCATCCTGAACTTTTTGTCCATCCCCAGTCTTTCTCCCCAGAGCTGCTTTTGATACATTCTCTAGCCAGTCTGTATTTGTGCTGGGATTGCCCCAACCCGGATGCAGGACCTTGCCCTTGGTCCTGCTGAACTCCATGAGGCTGGCAGAGTCCCACCTCCTCTGTTCAGGTCTCTCTGGATGACCCTTCCTTTCCCTCCAGTGCACCACCGTACCACACAGCTCCTTGTCAACAGCAAATGTGCTGGGGGTACCCGCAATCCCACTGTCCATGTCACCCACAAACGTGTTAAATAGTGCTGGTCCCTATGGAGACCTGAAGAACAGCACTCATCACTGGTCTTCATGTGGATACTGAGCCAGTGGTTGCAACTCTTTGAGTGAGACCGACCAGCCAATTCCTAATGCACTGAACGGTCCATCTGTCAAATCCATTTCTCTCCAGTTTAGAGACTGGATGCTGGGCGGGTGTCCTGGTTTGGAGACAAATTTGGGGGAAAACTCCTGTATAGGATTCTTCTGGGAAGCAAACCCAAGTGGCCTTTCCTTCTAACTAGTCTAAAAAAAAACCTCTTTGGAGAAAAGTGGAAAAAACTATTTTACTAAACAAATAAAGTGCAAAGTATAAAGAATGAATAATATGAAACAATAAAACCTCTCGTTCAGGAGTGAGGTGGCAAATTGAGAAAGTCCTTGCCGTGGGTGGAGCTCGGCTCTCTCTCAGTCTCTCCTCAGTCCCAGTCCCTCCGGCGCTGCTGGAAAATGCCGAGCTCCAGGCCCCGGTGGGCAGCAGGTGCAGCCCCCAGTGCTCCCCTGGGTTTTCAGTCCAGAGTAGGTTTAAACAGTCCCAAGAAAAAGGAAAAAAAACAGTCCAGGGAACTTCTCTGCCCTAGCTAGCTGAAACTAAAAGCAAAAGAAATCTCTGTCCTGCAGTCTCTCCAAGCCTCCGCCGAACACCCCGTCCAGAGGAGAATGTGGAGGAGTCAGGCAGTTTTCTCAAAACAAACTCCGTGTTTCTCCTTGCTCTTAGAACCAGTCTGAAAGGCACAGGACTCAATGTACAGCACAAACAGAACAGAGGATGGGGGATACAAGCATCATAAAGTTACCCTAGGACAGTGGGACAGTGTCAAATGCTTTGAACAAATACGGGTAGATGACTTCCATTGCTCTTCCCTCATCCGCCACTGCCGTAAGCTCATTGTAGTAGTGGCCAAGGGAACTGGGGTGGGGGGCTCAGCCTGAAGAAAAGGAGGCTTGGGGAAGCTTCTCACTCTTTACGATTACCTGAAAGGAGGATGTCACTAGGTGGAGATCAGCCTCCTCTCCCAGGAGACAAGGGACAGGAAAAGAGGAAATGGCTTCAGGCTGTGCCAGGGGAGGTTTAGGTAGGATATTGATGTCTCTAATGTCTCTAAGAAAAGAGTTGTCCGTGCCTGGCACAGGCTACCCAGGGTAGTGGTGAAGTACACATTCCTGAAAGGATTTGAAAGCCATATGAAAGTGGCTCTTGGGGACATGGTTTAGTTTTGGCCTTGAGAGCGCTGGAGGAATGATTGGACTTGTTAATCTTTAAGGGTCTTTTCCAACTGAGATGATTATAATTTTTTTGGAAAAAAGACCTATGTGAACCGGGACCTTTTTTTTATCTCCACAGGTGAGAGGTTGTACCATACTGTGTCTTGTCTCTCGGACACTCTGGCCCTGGTGGTAGGAGGACGAACATCCCCGTCGAGTGCAGGCTTGGGAATGTTGTGGCTGAAGTTCCCCAAAACCTGTAATGCTTCAGGCTCAGATGATGTTGCAGTGGAGCTTGTAAGTCTGCCACCTGCTGCTGAAGCAGCACTTCTACGTTGGAGACACAGCACGACTGAAATGACATTCAAAGGTAAAAAGCCTGGAAAGAGTGGAAATTACTGTAGGTATGCAGGATCTTGCACTTGACCTTGTTGAACTTCATGAAGTTCATATTGACCACTCCTCAAGCCTGGCAGTAGGAAAGAAATTAAGAGGCTTTGAGATCTCTTCTTGACACTTGGCTCTTTATCCAGAAGTCCTTCAGAAGATACGTTATTTTTCTAGTAGCAATTGACAAACACTCAGTAGTTGTGAACAGTTCTAGAATCAGGTCCTGCAACAGCAAGCTGAAGGTTGGTCTATTAAAAGATCCTGGTTGTAAGGGGCAAAAACTTAAGCAGTGGCATTCAGGAGCTGAAACCAGTCCTTTCCTAAGGTGTCCCATTTCTGCAGCTGGCAGGGAACACTCCAAGAGGAGTAGAAGGGAATTGTTAAGCAGTTGTTAGTCTAGTATGGAGCACACTTTCCGTTTGTGGAGCAGTGTTTAATTAACACTGTAGCATAGTTTAATGTTCAGCCTTCCAGTCAGAATTTTATATCCAAAAAAGTGAGTGCTAAATGAGTGAATAAAATTGTTTTAATAATATGTTGAGTTTTGTCTTTATCAGACTGTATTGTTTCATCGTATTTTTGCCTTGATATTGCTTTGTAGCTGAAGAAAGTGACCAACACTGTTATCTGCACAGTCCATCCTGAATCAGTGAAAGGACAGGGCATAGTGCAGTGAATGCATGTCCTTGACATCTTCCTGAAGTACTGTTGCACCCTTTTTTGTCAGCTTCCCTTCTATGCAAACAGAAATTTTTGCTTTTGTGGCATACCAGGTTCTAACTTCTGTTACCACCTGGTTGTCTGTTTCCGTAGGTGAGCAGTACCTGTTTGTGTATGGTGGCCGCTCTGCTCTGGAGCCTGTGCTTGGGGATTGGTATTTCCTGCACACTCCAGAACTCTCCTACACTGCGGTAAGAATGTACTCCATGGTGATTAGAGTTAGAACTGACTTTTAAACATCCAGCTTTTTTGTCAAATGCAGTCTCTACAGAATAGTGGAGGTTGGAAGGAACATCTAGAGGTCATCCAGTCGAGCACTCTTCCTTAAACAACTCAACAACAACTTAAAACAAGTCTGACTAGAGTAGGTTGCTCAGTATATTGTCCAGGTGGGATTATCACCATAGATGGAGACTCCACAATCTCTTTGGGCAACCTATTCCAGTGCTTGACCATCCTGATAGAACAATATCAGGGGGTTTTATGTTGAAGTGTGTTTTTTTCTACGTCAGTTTGTGCCCATTGCCCTGTTGCTGGATGCTACCGAGAACATACTGTCTCTGTCTTATGTCACCTCTCGCAGACAGACAAGTCCATGATGGGAGCTGGACATTTTTGTGGAATGATACTGTTAGAGACAGTATAAAAAGCTTCGCTACAATCAAAACCACCTCCACATCTGCTGCTTTGCCCTGGTCAGCTAGATTGTTGAATGTATTGTAAAAGGAAATTGAATGAAAGAGGACTTACTCCCTCATTTACTCAGTGGCCACCAGGCTGGTGTAACTCTATCTACTAGAACTCTTTGAGCCCAGTCTTGTACATAGCACAGTTACAGGGTGAGAGATGCATAATTGCAGGTCAGAAGCTAAACATGAGTAAGCAATATCCCACTGTTGTGGGAGGCCTACACTGTGTCTTCAGATATGTAGTCAGGAATGTTATCTGGTAGACACATTAATTGCTTCTTTTATTTTCTACAGTGTTCCTAATCTCAGCAGAACACCTGTAAAATACCCCAAGCTGATTGCTGAAAAAGAGGTGGACAGGTATAGAGGTATGCACCAGGAATGACCAGGCCCACATACCTCACAGGAGAAGGCTTTGAAGGTCTTCTAGCTATTGGATCTGGAGAAGATTCAACATAGAAATAAATCTAATATCTAAAATACTGCTGCAGAGAAGACAAAAATTGTTCTCCATTTTAACTTTGAGTAGTACAGGGAATTAGCTGTACACTAAGGAAAGCTATTGATCATGAAGCTAGCTGAGTCTGCAATAGACTGCCTAAAGAGGTAAGAAATTCTTGTCACTGCAGACTTTTGGAAACTATTATATAAACATCCATCTATCTAGATGATAACAGATGTGATTTTATTTGTTTCAGGGAAAAGGTATGGACCAAGTGGCCTCCAAATTTTTCACCATCACTTATTTGCTGTGATATTACTTTAATTCCTGATCTTAAAATTTCCCGTAGGGCTTGCACTAAAGGTTTTCTTTCTGGATTTTAGCCCTTTTATCCTGCTCTGTGGGTTGAGCAACTGATCACCTGCTTTACTGGTCGCTAGCATTAGTCCATGTGTTTCTAAACAAACTTATGGTTCCCAGATGTATGTCTTGAGCAGAAAGCAGCATGCAAGAATGCAGATAAAGTTACCTCCAATAAATGTGTGGAAATAAACCCTCTAAAGACTGATTATATTAAACATACTGAGGGCCCGAGACAGTGTAAATGGAAGCACGTAGCAGTCCATGCAGGAGCATGTGAAGTCTGAGTGTCAAAAAACTCAGCCACACAGGAAAAGACATTTAAAAGCCTGGACATTAAGCAGACACTTAGTTTGGCAAACTTCAGCCTTGGACTTGTGTTTTTTTAGATTGCTGTTGAAGGTGCAGTCCCAGAAGGCCGCCACTCCCACAGTGCCTGCAGCTGGGAAGGAGGTGTGCTGATTGCAGGAGGTCTGGGAGCAGCTGAGCAGCCCTTGGGTTCAGTTTTCCTTCTGAGGGAGCTTGAACATGGCTTTCAGTGGCAGACAATAGAGACACATCCTCCTCTTGTCCCAAGGTAAGCAGAAGGCATTCATAGCATCACAAAATAAGTTTGATTTGGAAGGGACCTATTAAAGGCCAGCTAATCCAACCTCCCTGCAATGGGTTAGGGGCATCTTTAACTAGACAGGTTTCTCAGAATTCAGTGGAGAATCTTCAGCCTGTCTCTACCAGCCTCCCTTGCTAATGGAGTTCAATCTCATTTTGAACTCACAGGTATTCACATACTGCACATGTGCATGATGGAAAGCTTCTGCTTGTTGGTGGAGTGTGGTTTCATGCATCATCTGTGCCAGGTGTCACTGTCATTGACTTAGTGACTGGTCTCTGCTTGGACTATGTGATTAATGTGGTAAGTAATGAAATTTTTCTTTCAGGTTAAGCAGCGTCCTGTGAAGGAACATGGTAACTTTATGGAGAGTAGAATCTAATTCCAGAGTGCCGTTACCCAGCACAGAGAACATTGCGGTGTTAAGAGAGGGAGAGATGGAATGTGCAGAAGACTGGAACATAGATCTGCTCTGTTTCAGATAAGGGGCAGCAGAACTGAAATGGGCACAAGCATAGTCATTTCAGGATGTCTGTGGAGGAAGGGAACAGATAAACCAGAGGCTAAATTAGTGTTAATGGAGATCCGTGGTATAATTTCATGGAGAGCTTCTTGGTGGAAGCTGCAGCATGCTGTAGCTGCTGCCTGAAATGCGAGAGAAAAAGCAGCACAGAAATACTGGAAACTCCACAGGAACGTGAGAGCTTCCTGTAAGGATGATTGAACACTAAACAGATAGCTCAGAGAGGCTGTCATATTCCCATTATTGGAGATATTTGAAACCTAACTGGGCAAGGTACTGAAAAAACCTGCTTGAGTTGAGCCTGCTTTGAACAGGGTGGTTGGACTGGATGATGCTTGGAGGACCCCTTCCGACTTTTACTATTTGGTGTCTTTTTTCTATGAATCACTGAAGAATGGTCATACAGGTGGTGTCACACAGGAGGATTTTGGCATACTGTCTTGGTGTGAAAGACAAGTGTCTGCTAGGGAGGGGCAGGGCCTCGCTTGGAATGGAAAATTCGAACCTCCCTCCCTCCAAATTATTATAATTTAGAAAATTAAAGGTTTCTCAGGCAGACGTATGGGGATAGGAATAACAGTTCTTTACTACTATGTATAACAAGGCAAACAAACAACAACTACAGCACTAATAATTAACAGAACCAGGAGCCTCGAGGGGCTTTGTTTCACAGAGCCCAGGTCAGTCTGATCTCGGTGCCCCTGCAGGACTCTCAGAGCACCAGGCTGGGACGGTGGAAAATGCCGAGCTGGTGAATGAGATCTGTCAGAAGCTCTGTGGTGGTAGCTGGAAACAGTAGGGATGTCCTGGCAGGGCAGCGTGGGGACACAGAGTAGGAAAAAGCCTCAAGGCAGAGGCAGGACAGGGCCGGGCCAGCAGGGCAGGAAGAGGTGAGCTCAGAGTTCCAGGGCACACGAGCAGATGGTAGATTTCCCAGGACCGGACTTGGTGATGACACTGAACTCTTCCCGCAGCAAGCAACAGCGTGGCAGTCCTCTCTCTCATGCCGAGAGGAAGCTGCCCCCAACCCCGTCATTTTTTTGCCTTCCAAAACTCGTGTTACCTCTTCTCTCTGAGAATAACTCCCAGAGACAAAAGAAGTGTAGCCAGGTGCTACAAGTCCTCTCCTTTGGCCCCTTTGTTCTGCTTAAGTACCTACAAGTACCCAGTAGTTAGTTTCCTAGCAACTTATGGGAAAAAAATCCATAAGTAAAAAAGAAACCAATTTAACCCCCAACACCTACTCTGACAAAACTTAGTCTACATCTCTGAGTAGCCCTCATCTTAGATTACTGCCTCGTGTAAAAGAAAGACATAGATCTGTTGGATGAATTCCGTAGAAGGGCCACAAAGATCATGACAGATGAAGCTGATCTCCTGTGAAGGTGCACTGAGAGAGTTGGGGTTGTTCAGCCTTAAGAGAGAGCCGGGCTCTGGGGGTACCTTAGAGCCCCTTCCAGTAGTTAAAGGGGAGCTTGTAAGAAAGATGGGGACAGACTTTTTAGCAGGGCCTGAGTGGTAGGACAAGGGGTGATGGTATTCATCTAAAGGACAGTAGCTTCAGACTAAGTATATGGATGAAATTTTTAATGCAGAGTATGGTGAGGCACTGCCAAAGCCTGCCCAGAAAAGCTGTGGCTGGGCCCCATCCCTGGAAATGTTTGAGGCCATGTTAGATTTGGCTTGGAGCAGCCTGGTCTAGTGGAAACTGTCCCTGCCCAGTGCAGGGGTGTGGAGTGAGGTGGCATTTTTTAAGGTCTTTCCATCCCAAACCATTCTGTGATTCTAGAAGATAGTTTATTTTGCTTGACGAGTTTTTATTTATCTTTTATGTGAAGAAACAACTTTCTTTTCATAACTATACATATGGACCCTGTCATTAGTGGAACTGGAATTTGTGACTGGTCAGTTTTTTATAGTGGACAGCTTGTGTACATCTGGTTGACCTTGCGTCATTTTGCTATGGGTATAAAAGCATGTAACGTGCTTAACTGTAGCTTAGTTGTCAATTATTGCCTGTAGCAGAAGTTATAAGTGGCCTTGTATCCTTTAGATAAAATAGACTTCCCTTGTTGGACATCAAGGAGGATAGGTACAGGGATAGTAAAGTTGTATCTAAAAGAATATAACTTTTTTGTTTACACTGAATAAAGCAGATGCAGATGGATTGATGTCTTCCTTTGCTTATGAGCTGTTTGCTTTGACTTAGGTGAAACTCTAGGCTTTTGAACCTACCAGTTAGATAGGTAAGCTCTGGAACTCCTTGCCACAGGCCGTGAATGTCAAAGATTTACATTGAATCAAAAACTGACTGGCTACCTTCCTGGGAGGAAAAGCATTAA
The DNA here is from genome assembly GCA_037837765.1 of Delichon dasypus. NCBI lineage: Eukaryota > Metazoa > Chordata > Aves > Passeriformes > Hirundinidae > Delichon > Delichon dasypus. The sequence goes on from JBBAXF010000002.1 coordinate 120,888,335, forward strand.
GATTCAGCGAGTACAAAAATTTTTTCTCTCATTAAAAAATCACTGAACTGCAAGTTGGTGGGTGGGTGTAGTAGAGGAGTACACCTCAGGGGTTACTTGTTCCTGTATTCTCTAACTATCTGTTCCTGCCCACGTTCATGGGTGGTACAGTGGACCATGTGAAGTCCTGTATGTTCAAAATCTCCTTTCATTTTTCAGGAGCACCTGGACTGGCCATTAATGCTACATAATCATAGCAGTATCTTTCTGCCAAATGAGAAGGAGCTGTTGGTCATTGGCGGTGGTGGAAATTGCTTCTCCTTTGGGACACACTTGAACCCAGAGCCTGTCTGCCTGAGCCTCAGCAGCATCCTGAGTGGGACCAGGGAGGACTGAACCATACTACAGCACTGTGGGGAGACATCTATTCACTCTAGGTCCAAAAGCAGCACAATATTTTCCCAAAGGCTTTGCATCCAGAATGCATTTATGAAGGTGGGATCAAGAGGGACAGTTACAGCAAGGAATTCACACCTCACTGGCTGTTGGGCTTTTACGGCTCTTTGTGTTGCTGTAAATAAAGTACCTCAAAAGCAATTGGCAGCAGTAGTCCTTAGAGGTGAAGAACAGTGTGGTCTGGGTTGGAAGGCACTGTAAAGATCATCCTGTTCTACCTCCCTACCATGGGTAGGGAAACCTTCCACTAGACCAGGTTACTCCAAGCCCTATCCAGTCTGCCCTTGGACACTTTCATGGATGGAGCAGCAACAGCTTCTTGGGGCAGCCTATGCCAGGGCCTCACCAGCCTCACAGGGAACAATTTCTTCCCAATATCCAATCTAAACCTATTCTGTCTCAGTGAGAAGCCATTCTCCCTTGTCCAGTAACTTCAGGCCCTTGTTAGTAGTCTCTCTCCATCTTTTTTGTTGGCTCCCTTCAAGTAGTGCAAGGCCACAATCAGATCACTCAAAGCTTCTCTTCTCCAGGCTGAACAATCCCAATTCTCTCAGCCTTTTCTCATAGCATAAGATGCTCCATCCTTCTGATTATCTTGGTGTCTCCTCTGGACTCTCCAGCAGTTCCACGTCCTTCCTGTGCTGGCACCCCAGAGCTGCAGGAAGCACTGCAGGTGGGGTCTTACCAGAGCAGGGCAGAATCCCCCCCTCCCCTGCTGTTCACACCGTGGGATCAGCCAGCACACAAGGGCAGATCCAGCCTCTCATTCACCAGCATCCCCAAGTTCTTCTTAGCCAGGGCTGTTCTTGATCCCTTCATCCCCCAGCCTGGTTTGCTATTGTGGGATGTCTTGATCCCCATGCAGCACTAGCACTTGGTCTTGTTAAACCTCATGAGATTGCCATGGGCACTCTTGAGCCATGTCCAGGTCTCTCTGATGGCATTTGGTCCTTCAGGATGTGGAGCTGCTAAAATGAGTCCAGAGGAGGCCGGAGATGCTCGAAGGCTGGAGCCTGTCTGTTCTGGAGACAGGCTGAGAGAGCTGGAGGTGTTCAGCCTCGGGAAGAAAAGGTTCCAGGGAGACCTTAGAGCCCCTGACTTCAAGAGAGCTGAAAACAGACTTTGGACAAGGGCCTGGAGTGCCAGGACAAGGGGAAATGGCTTCCCTCTGCCAGAGGGCAGGGTTAGATGGGATATATTGGGAAGGAATTGTTCCCTGTGAGGGTCGTGAGGCCCTGCACAGGTGTTCCCAGAGAAGCTGTGTCTGCCCTTTGGAAGTGTTCATGGCCAGATTGAATGGAGCTTGGAGCAACCTGGTCCAGAGGAAGGTGTCCCTGCCCACGGCAAGGTAGTGGTACTTGATCTTTAAGGTCCCTTCCAACCCAACCCAGTTTGTGATTCCATGAGTGTCTGACTGACTCCATATCAGTCAGTTGGGTGCAGAGAAATTGTTAACATTTATTAATTTGCTTTTCTTCTCTGTTTCTTTTCTCTCATCCAATATTTTTGGAATTTGTTTCTATTTATTATCTCACCTCACAAATTTCTCATTTTTTTTTTCCTTACTGAATTGCCAGCTGGGGTTAAAGCACAAGATTGTTCCCCAGGTCCATTGCCCTTCTCTGGACACACTCCAGCAACTTCAATGTCTTTATTGTTGTGTGGGGCCCAAAACTGAATACAGGATTCAAGCTCTAACCTCACCAGTGCCCAGCACAAGGGCATAATCACTGCCCTTGTGTCATGAAGGCTCATGAAATGGAGACAAATCATGTATTCAAAAGAGATCTATTTTATGAAGCATTTAACCTCCTCCCGCTCCCAGCAGTTACAGATCCAACAACAACTGAAGACAGATTCATTATGTCAGGTGGAATTGTTATGACCTGACTGACTTAAAGAATCCTGAAGGTTCCAGCAGAGCAACGTGGAATGCATGGTCATTGTGCCCAAGGCAGCAAGGGCTCTCCCTTGGGCTCCTGTGGGCTCCAAAGGGGGTATCCAAAAGGGGGTACTGACTGCCCCAGGATGACGCATGGGGGCTCTGCCTGTCCCACACTGTCACAAAGGGATTTCTGCCTGCCCCATGATGTCACACAGGGCACTCTGGCAGACTGCCAGGCTATAAAAGGGGTCCCACAGGAGCAGACAGTGCTGGGCACAACAATCTGTCTTGGCAGACAACAGCCTCAGCCTCTGCCACCCCAGCAGGGTTGGATTCCCCTCAATGGGGTCTTGCAGGTCTCTGGGGAGCCTCTTCACTGGCCTGTGCTGGTGACCTGGAGTGCTACGGACAGTGCCATGTGGTTCCTCAACACCTTCACCATGGCTGAGCTGGTGGCAATCACGATGGTGGTGCTGCAGCTCATCTTGGTCACTGTCATGCTACAGGACAAGTGTCTATGGGTAGGTGGCCTCTGATCTGCTGTGTGGGCTGGGCCGCGTGGGTTTGGGGTGTGTTGCTGTGGTGTGCATGGCGTGACTGCGTGGAACGTTCTGGGGAGCCGCTCTCGTGTCACCCATCTGTGATTCTTGCAGAGGATCCATCAGAACTCAAAGCATCCAAGCACAGCGAGAGGCCGGCTGGTGGGGCAGAGCAACGTGGACAGGACACGGAGATCAGCAGGCGTGGAACTGCCCCGTGGCAGGTCCCCACGCGGTTCCATGAGCTCCAGGAGGCATTTCCCAAGGTTCATCCGGAGCTGCCGGGACTCCCAGGCGCTCTTCGAGGAGCACTGCAAGGAGCTGGAGGCGCAGCTGGCCCAATGGCAATGGGGCAGGGGAAGCGGCAGGGTGGTCCACGCTGATCCACATGTTATGCCAAGGCTGCTAGGGGCCAGGGAGTGTACCCAGTGCCTTAGAGTGGAGTTGGCAAGGCCAGACATGAACAAAGTGACAGAAGAGGACAAATGTAAGAACATAAGACGATACAGCAGCAACAGCTCCATTAGGCTGGAACGCAGATACAGCACCAACAGCTCCATTATGCTGGAATGCAGAAGGTCTATGGCAATAGCCAGGTTATTCCCTAGACTAGTGGTGATCATGAATCCCATTGTATTTGAAAGCAACAGCAGCTCAATGGAGCTGGAATACAGCACCAGCACTGCTGCTGGAAGGTTCCTGGGGCAGTTTCATGCCCGCCTTCGGAGATACCTGGAAGCCTGGCAGACACGTCATGTTCAGCACCGCCGGTGCTTCGGCATCCACTTCAAGTCCCAGTGGTGGCGACGGTGCTGGACCCACTTGAGAAAAAGGGTGTAGTAAGAATGAGTAGTCAGGGAGGGGTAGGGGGTTTCAGGAACTGCCTGGGACAGCCCAATCCCTGAGCCTCTACAGATCCCTCTCTAGAGTCTTCCTGTCCTCTGGCAGATCCTGTCCTCTACAAATTGGCTGAGGGTCCCCTCCTCTAGGTCATTGACAGGAACAGGACTGGTCTCTCTGCTGCCCAGGGGAGCCCCACTGGTGACTGGATACCAGCTGAATTGAACTGTCCCCCACCACTCTCTGGGTCTGGCTGTCCAGACCCTTTTTTACAGTGAGCAGTGGACTGTCCAAGCCGCGGGCAGCCAGTTTCTCCACAAGAATGCTTTGGGGAATGGTGTCAAAGGCTTAACAAAAGCCTGGGTGAACATCATCCTCAGCCTTTCCCTCTCCCACCTTGCAAGTCACTTTGTCATAGAAGTAAGGCTGTGGACAATCCAGGAAACTTCATTGCACCCTGCTTTGAGGGTAGAATAAAGGACCCTGAGAACTACCAATCTACCTCTCCACAGTCTTCCCTCTGTGTCTGGGAAGTCCCACTTTGATATCTGCTCTTCCCATGATTCTTACCCATCAGGCCTTGACCCTTTCATCACCATCCCACTGTCAACTGACAGTCAAAACGCTCCTTCATATAGAGGGCTATCCCACGGCTTCTCTTTCCTTGCTGAGTCCTTCTGAAGAGTTTCTCTACTCCCAACTCCTTGTGCAACACCAGCCTATTTGCTGGCAGTATAGTGTGGAGCAAGAAAGGCCTTGATGCTCAGCACTGATTGAAACATTCCAGGGTTATCAAAAATCTTTTCAGCACAAATCCAAACCACAGGCCCATTGGAAGAAATTGAATTCTTCCTGCCCAGCTCGTGTTATCCAGCCTTTAGTCCATGTTGTGTATGTTCTGCTCAGGTTCCACACCATCACGGCACATCCTCACCGTTCCTTTGCCCTGAAATGTCTGGGAAATGTCCATTAATCCCCAGTGCTGGGTAGCAGCTGTTGTGTGGAGCCAGTGAGGAGGAGAGTGATGGAAGTAGAGGATCTTGTAGAGCCAGACAGGAGAAGCAGTTCCATGGGGCTGTGCAGCACTGTCACTATTGCTCTGGGTAGAAGTGGTTCCCCAAGTCTTCTGCTTTCCTCTTTTTCAAAATGGAGGGTTATAATTCCCTTTTTCCAGTCATCAAGGACTTTTAACTGCCACGGTTGAAGAAAAAAAAAAAAAATTGGATAATGGCTTAGCAACTTCTGCTAGCTCCATCAGGTCCTGGGGATGTATCTCTTCAGGTCTCGTGGACTTAAGCACATTCAGGTTCCTTAGATAGTCTTGAATCTGATCCTCTCAGTGGGTTCGGGGTCTTCATCAGTGCCTGCATTTGCCTGTCTCAACTTGGGCAGCATGGCTGGAGCACTTGCCATTGAAGACTGAGGCACAGAAGTCCTTGAGGACCTCAGGCTTCTCTTTGTCCAGAGTAGTCAGGTCTCCTGTTTCCTTCTGGAGAAGGTCTGTATTATCCCAACTCTCTTGCTTGCAACATATCCATAGAAGCCCTTCCTGTTAACCTTAATATCCCTGTCCCTGGTCTCCCCTAAATCTTCACCCACAAGCTCTCAGCTGGCTCCCTGTACTTCCCCAGACAGAATTCCATATCCATAGAGGGCTACATCCCCTCCTCATCTTCCTAGCCTGTCTTTTCTAAAAAGCCTAAACCCTTCCATTCCAGTGCTCTAGTCACAAGAGCCATCCCACCATGTCTCTATGATAGTCTGCTTTCCTTTTCACTTGTTGGTTGTTGCCAGTGCTTGCTTTTACTCAAATGAGAAAATTACCAAGTAGTTTGGTTTAAAATGGCTTTCCCAAGTGTTTGGAGGAAATGAAAGAACCTGAAACTGCTTCATCTGCTAAATCCATAAAGGTGGATTTAAACCACACTGCTGCAACTAGCCAGTAGCTTCCACTGATATTTTAACTATTAAAAATGTGACTTCAATCACGAGTGTGTGTGTAAAATACAAAAAACTGTTGAGCTTTCTCCATTCTATGAGTCTTTGTTCACACATCTACATCCAAGGGAACCATTTGGCCCCAGCCCTCACCTTCGGCTCCAACCCTGGGTTTGTGTTCCCACCCCCCTCACACAACTGCCCCCACCTCGTGGGAGTCTCTACGTCCTGATGTGCAGCAGCCTCAGGAGTGGTCAGTGAGGATGAGGAGGGGGCTGCTGGGCGGATGTGTGTGTCATCTGGGTGCACCTGTTGCAAAGAGCTGCCGGAGCGGGGTAGCTGAGGGGTGATTCCAGGGAGTGGTGGTGAGAGCATCTCAATGGGGCTGGGGAGTACCTACAGCATTGGTCAAAGAAGGTGTGCAGGGACAAGCCCTGTGCCAAGGGGCAGCACCAGAGAGGAGAGCAACACACCTACCCTAACCCACGAGCAGGTGGGGCAGGGTGGGGGCACAAGGAAGTTCTTTTTCCTTTCATATTTTGATTTCATCTCCCTAGTCCGTCCCAAGTTCGTCCCACTGACCCCAGAAAATGGAGGCTTTGTGGGGGAAAGAGTTTAAATTGAGGAGAAACACTTCTTTTCTCTGTCTGTGTTTAAATTGAGGCTAAACACCTTATTTAATCTCCAGTATTTATTAAAATATTTGGAAAAATGTCTCACAGTTTTGAGGTCAGTATTGTCAATTTTTGTAGTCTAAAAAGCAGTAGCACCATCATCAAAACCCAGAAGTTTTTGACAGTTTAAAGTGATGCTGTTCAGGATTTAAATTCATATATACTTGATCTGACCATATTTCTATCTAGTCACACATATTTTAAAAACATGGGAAATCTTCCCCAAGGGACAGTTTTCATTAACTTTGTCTATTATTTGTGCCAATACCTGTAAATTTGAACAGGTGCAGACTGGAATCTTCTGGCTGGATTCAGTGACATGACCAGCAAGATGGAAAAATAGCACTTCACAAATCTTCCCTGAGCACTAATAATTGTACTCCTTTAAATACACATTAAAAAGAACAGATACCAGATCGGAACAGCAAGCAGCAAAAGAGGAGGAAAAAAAACTGAGCTAGGGAACTTCTGGGCTTTTTCTGCTATCAGTCTAAGATTGTGATCTTCCAACCATTAAGAAAGGTATCAGTACCTAAAGAATGTCGCGCATTATATGGAAATAATATAGAGGGAATTAAAGGAAAATGCCACTGCTAAATATTTAATGGAAAACTATGCCTGTGTACCAGACAGAAAAAGAGTAAGCTGTTTCCTGATTAAGCTTACTGAAAACAGTACTCAGTAACTACTCCCAGCTGTGTATGAACATTTGCTATGATGTAACCTACCAATAAGAATTCCCAGGACAGTGCTTTGCAGATTAATAATGAGCTATCACTGTAAAATAAATAGCTAGCACTATAGAACCCAAGAGGAGAGAGGCTTTCAAACTTCCTTCAGGTCTGGCTTCCTCTGCTTGGTAGCAACAAGGCTGGGAAGTGGGCAAGAACTTTGACATGGGTTTTAATTTTTAGGGAAGGACATTTATCCAGGTGCATTTATCTCTCGGCACGAGAAGTGAATTACTGCCCTTCCTGAGCATGACCTTTAGGAATAAATAATTTTTCATCTGTTGGCCCTTAAGTAGCTCAAGCATGTTACATAATTACTAGACACAGGCTAAAACAACCTGTTCCACAAATCTTCAAAACACTTTATGGGTTGCACTAAAGTTGTTCACTACCTTTATGACTGACACTTGTTCCCAATCCACACTAGAGTGCCTTATGGATACTGCTACCAAAACCAAGGAGATTACTTAAATATATATTAAGAAAAAACTGTACCTTAAAGATATATTAAGAAAAAAAAGGAGAATTTTAAAAATAGGAGAAAAACACCCAGTGTTCACCTGGACCACCATACAGCTGCAGCAACCATGTCAGTCATTGCCAGGCCTCTAACAGGTGCTGGCTAAGAAAAAAAACTACTTCCATGGAATTAAATCTTTATAAAACGGGCAAAATCAAGTTCAGAAATGCTGTACAACCAGGTGCTTTGACTTCCTAAAACCCACAAAAAAATTTTATAATTTTATGTATTTTAAAAGCCTATGTATAGGCCTTATGGGTCTCTTCTGCACTTCTCATTTTAGTGTCCTCCTCCAACAACAATAACAAAAAAACCAAACAACACCCCTGCTGAAAAAAAAAAAAAAAAAAAAAAAAAAAAAAAAAGGAAAAAAGGAGATGGGCAAAAATTTAGGGAAATATCTCATGTAGTTTTCACTTAAAACATGTAAAAATAACTTTGCAATGCAAGACACCTTGCTCCAAATATTACTCATTTTAATACAAGACAAAGCAATACAGAGTCTTGAGGGAGGTTAGAAATATGCCAATACTATTTTAATGAGAATGAAATCTTTACCCTTTAGAAAACCAGGCTCATTTAATTCTAATTCTGTTGTTCTGATGTGTTAGGTTAATGAATTCGTATAGCTTAAAAAATCGTTTACCATATAAACAAACAGAAAATTTTCAAAATGAATACAAAAATAGGAAAGTATAATTAATAAAATTAGCAATGTAAAATACGAAAAGTAGTATCAGCAATATAAATAAATACAATCTCTATTGTGACACGCTATGTGTATTATATCTAATATACATAGATACAGATATAAAACAGAAAGGGTAATGATAAACATAAACATAATAAATACTAAAATTTAAAAGATAGCCTAGCATTAAGGGTTTTTTGGTTTGAACGTGGTGAGTGGCAGGGTTGTGGGAGTTGCGCTTTGGGGATCTTTTGGGGCATTTCTTTTAGAGGATTTTTGGGTGGGGATTTTTGGGCACGCTCTTTTTGGCCTCCCTTCTCTGCCTGTGCCCGAGGCCGGGCTGAGCTTCGGGGCAGTGCTGCCGCCGTGTGGACAGAGAGCGGTACTGCAGCTCCCCCCGTGCCCGTCCCCGCCGTGCGTGGGAGCTCCGGGCTGTGAGCTCGGGGCATTGCTGCCACCGTGTGGACAGAGAGCGGTACTGCAGCTCCCCCCGTGCCCGTCCCCGCCGTGCGTGGGAGCTCCGGGCTGTGAGCTCGGGGCAGTGCTGCCACCGTGTGGACACGGAGCGGTACTGCAGCTCCCCCCGTGCCCGTCCCCGCCGTGCGTGGGAGCGCCGGGCTGTGAGCTCGGGGCATTGCTGCCACCGTGTGGACAGAGAGCGGTACTGCAGCTCCCCCCGTGCCCGTCCCCGTCGTGCGTGGGAGCTCCGGGCTGTGAGCTGGGGGCAGTGCTGTGGACACGGAGCGGTCCTGGGAAGTTCTGAGGGGATTTTGGACTTCCAGGGGGGAAATCTGAAGGAAGTTTAGGACTTCTGGGGGACTTGTTGTAGGTCCAAACCTCTCCCTTTTCCCTTTCAGGTCTGGTTCTGTCTGCTGTTGTCATCGTGGCCAAAAAAGAGGGGAGCTGAGGGCGCCAGGACTCACCTCCCCCCCCAAACCCCAAATAAAACCCCTCAAAAAACTACCAACAAACGAACTTGACTTTTGTCCCGTCCCGTGTCGCCCTCCCCAAATTCGGATTTCTGGGGTCTCCCAGTGCCTTTATTGGGGCTCCCTCCTCAGGGCTCCCTGCGCTGCCACCTTCCCACGAGGTCGGCGAGGATACGATGGCCCCCAGACGTGCGGGAGCAGCGGGGCTCAGTTGGGAAATCATGACAGGAAGCACCTGCAGCTGCACGGGTCCGGTCCCCCACCCGCCATCTCTGTGATTTCCGCGTGGCGTAGGGGATTCCCGGTACTCCGAACGAATAACTGTACGATTCCGATCGGGCGGGGGGCGTTTCCGGTCCTCTGCTCCTTATCTCTATGATTTCCGGTGCTCCTCTTTGCTATCTCGATGATTCCGAGAGGGCGGGGGAGCGTTTCCGGTCCGCCACCCCATATCTCTATGGTTTTCTGCGTGGCCGAGCGGACTTCCGGTGCCCTTCTGTGCTATCTCGCTGATTCCGAGAGGGCGGGGGCGCTTTGGTCCGCCACTCTGTATCTCTATGGTTTTTCTGCGTGGCGGAGCGGCCTCTATGGGCCCCCCTGTGCTGTCTCTCTATGATTCTGAGAGGGCGGGGGAGCGTTTCTGGTCCGCCACGCCTATCTCTATGGTTTTTCTGCGTGGCGGAGCGGACTTCCGGTGCCCTTCTGTGCTATCTCGATGATTCTCAGAGGGCGGGGGCGCTTTCGGTCCGCCACCCTGTATCTCTATGGTTTTTCTGCGTGGCTGAGCGGCCTTCAGGGGCCCCTCTGTGCTGTCTCTATGATTCCGAGAGGGCGGGGGCGCTTTCGGTCCGCCACCCGCCATCTCTATGGTTTTTCTGCGTGGCGGAGCGGCCGTCAGGGGCCCCTCTTTGCTATCTCGATGGTTCCTCGAGGGCTGGGGCGATTTCTGGTCCGCCACCCCTTATCTCTATGGGTTTCCACGTGGCTGAGGGGCGTTTTCGGTCCTCCTCGCCCCCCAAAACCCCCCAATTCCTACCTGGATCCCTTCAATTCCCCTTGGGACCCCCCCCCACCCCCAAATTTCCTCTGCCGTGTTTTCCCTCCTCTCCGATTTTTGGCGAACCCCGAGTTCCCCCCGGGGCCCCCCAGTCCCTTCCCTGAGGCCCGTGGCTCGGGGGGGCGGTCGCGACTGGGGCTCGGAGGCTGAACTTCCCCCCGGGTTTGGGGGTGCTGCCCCTCGGTGCTGGGGGGGCCCTGCAGCCGCCGGAGGAGGAGGAGACCCAGAGGTGAATTTGCGGGGGAAATCTGGGGGCTCGGGTGCGGATTTGGGGGTTCAGAGGAAAAATGTGAGGCTTTGGGGGTGGAAATGGGGGGGTTCAGGAGGGAATTGGGAGGGTCCCGGGGAGCACCTGGGGGTTCCCGAGGGGATTTTGGGGTCTCGAGGGGGAGTTTGGGGGGGAATTTCAGAGCTTTAAGAGGGGAATTTGGGGCTTGAGTGGAAATGTTTGGGCATACGAGGGGGGTTTGGGGGATTGCCAAGGTGGGATTTGGGGGACTAAGAATGGAAAATTGGGGTTTCAGGCGGGGGGAGGTTTCCAGGGGAGGTTCGGGGGATTTGCCGAGCATTTGATGGTTCTGAGGTGGTGCTTTTGGGTGTTTTCCTCCGAGCTGCATTTATTTTTATATTATTATTTACTTTACTTTTTGACTTTAGCAATTTTTAAAATTCTCTTTTATTGACTTTTATTTTTTCATGGAATTTCTTTATTTGTATTTTAAAAAGGTGGGTTTTTTTTTATTTCTTCAAGCTTTATAGTTTTATTTTATTTATTTATGATTTTTACTTTTGTTGTTATTATTTTTTCTTTTTAATTCCTTTTAATTTTTAAAATATTATTTAATTTTTATTTTCCTTTTTATTTTGTTTTTTAATTTTTATTTCATATATATATATTTTTCTTTTTAATTACTTTTATTTTATTTTAAAATGTTTTCTTTTATTTCTTTATTATTATTATTATTCATGTTCTCTTTTTTTCTTTCTCTTTTTCCCTTACCCTTTCTTACCCCGAGTATGTGGCAGATTGTCTGCTGGCAACAAAGAAGTTGGGAAATGACGTCCGTGGCCACCGAAGGTCTGGATATAATGGGGAGTGAGAGCAAAACCTCTGTACTTTCTGCTCCATCGAAGAACCCGAAGGGAGAAAGCCGTAAACGCCACGGTGCTGTTTTTTCCTTTCACCCCCTACCAGGTTTCATTCTATCCATGAACAGTGTTAGCAGCAGTCACTGGATGTCGGGGTGTATTTCAGAGGCAGCAATAAAAGAAAGTAGATTTTTTATTCTGTAACTCTCCAAACCTCGTTGATTAGTAAGAAAGAAATCCAAAACAAAGCAAGCAACCAAAATTAAAAAAAAACCAAAACCCAAACCCCACACAAACAACCCTCCACCCCACCCCGAAATAAAGCACAGAAAGAGAAAATGTGCCAATATTATTTTAATGAGAATGAAATCTTTACCCTTTAGAAAAGCAGGCTCATTGAATTCTAATTGTTTGTGGTTCTGATGTGTCAGGTTAATGAATGTGTATAGTTTAAAATATCATTTACCATATAAACAAACAGAAAATTTTAAAAATTACTACAAAAATAGGAAAGTATAATTAATAAAAAGAGCAATGTAAAATATGAAAAATAATATCAGCAATATAAATAAATACAATCTCTATTGTGACACGCTATGTGTATCATAATATATCTAATATGCATAGATACAGATATAAAACAGAAAGGGCAATGATAATGATAAACATAATAAATATTAAAATTTAAAAGATAGCCTAGCATGAAGGCTATTTTGGTTTGAATTTGGCGAGTGGCAGGGTTGTGGGAGTTGTGCTTTGGGGGTCTTTTGGGGCATTTCTTTTAGAGCATTTTTGGGCGGGGATTTTTGGGCATGCTCTTTTTGGCCTCCCTTTTCTGCCTTGCGCTGGGTGACCTCTGGTGTGTCCTTGGTAGGGTGGGCAAAGGCAAATGTGGCAGCTGAGGATGTGCTGGGGACTCTCCCTCAGCTGACCTAAAATCTGTCTAGAAAATGAAAGTGTGCTTGGCTTGACTTGGTTTGTAGCACTTCAAAGGAGTCTTCAACTATGGTTCAATAACTGTGACCTGAATGAAGGCCAGAGTTCTTTTGTGCCAGCATTTTTCTATGGACAGTGGTTGTTCCCCTGGAGTGGTTTTCATGTGTGTGTTTTTTTCTGAAGTTCCTGTTTATTTTGCTGTGTTGCTGTGGATGTTCAGCCTGGTACTGTGGACAGTGGTTGGGGATTTTTTCTTGATTCCACACCTATAATACCGGTTTTTGGGGTTTTTTCCTCCATAGCAGTAAAATTCTCCAAAGCACTCACCTGGCTGCAGAATGGCATTTTCTCAGAGAGTAATGCTGCTTCCCCCAGGCAGCGCTGCCCTGTTCTGGGTGTCTTGGTGCAAATTTTCACTGCATCCTGGAGCCCCAGAATTCATGGCTGTCCCTCAGGGTTCTGCAGGAGCGCTGTCTTTGGATTTTTGCCTTCAGAGTGGGAAGTGCATGATCTAAACTGTGGCATCTCACCTATATTTTAGGAAGCCTGGAAAAGCAAGCTCTTCTTGAGGAGGAACCGCTTCATCTTGAAAGTCCATCTGTCTCGCAAGAGGTGCTGCAAAGGGTGAGATTGAACCTCCTGTCCTTCTTTGTTTCAGTCACCTCTGTGAAACCTTGATAGGCTTCAATAGTTTCTGTGGTTTCACATCTCTTGGCCCTCAAGTGCAGGCCACTGACACGAACGGCTTCAAGCCAGCGATTCCCCTGCTAACCCGGCCCCGGGAGCAGCTGGAGCCTCCAGGCCGGGCTGAAGGAGCGAACACTTGGGGGTGACACAGCTCCACACTGAGGGTACCTGGGCACCATGTGTAGCTTTGTCCTGCATTTTTGGGGTTTTTTTTAGCTTTCTACGAGGTTTCAATCATGGACTTGGTAAAAAGAAAGGGTAAGGACTGAAAGCATGAGGGGCTGGCAAGTTATACGCACCAAAGACAACTTTTTTTAATAGCTGTGAGATTTCTGTCTTGATTTTGGGAGTCTTTTTAGGCCAACTGTATTGTAAGAAGTGTTATTTTAAGGTAAGCTGCTTCAAGAATAAGTTTATTGTACAAATACCCTCTCATGTCAGAAGGTTCAAAGCACTAACACCAACATGTCACGTCCTTAATTTTTAGCAGCAAAACTTGATCTTAACTAAAAGTAAAACTTCATTTCTCTGCTGCTAGTAAGTCAATAAAGGAGTTTATCAGCTTTTGCTGCCCTTTGCTGATACTCAGGGTCATGAAAAGATTGCTCTACAGTTCTGAACTAAATAAGGATATTACACCTCCCTCCTTCTCCCCAGCCTGGAAACACGTGGATTGATCTTTGATCTTCTTTCTTTGTGTGTCTGTGGCTGTTTGAGCTGCACGGAGAAGGTGTCTGTGGCCATGGCAGCCAGGGAATGGAAACTCTGGGAAGGAACTGCTCAGACATCCAGAAGCAGCGGTGGATTGGGAGCTGGGGCTCCTGCCTCAGTCGCACCCTCCTGGACACTCTGTGTCAAGGTAATATTCCCGTTTTCCTTCCTGACCGTGGAGCCGGCCGAGAACAGAACTCTTGGCATTGATGGCAAGGGGAACAGCAGGGAAAAAGTGCTGCTTGTGTCCCCAGAGAGCAGTGGGAAGAGCCCGAGGGAAATGCTGGCTGGCTGAGGGATCCTTGTGTCCCCTCTGGAATAAATCCCCGTGTCTCCTCGGACCTGCTGGTTTGCAGTCCGGTTTGGACACATTTTGCTGCCGCTTTGGTTCTGAAGAAGCGGAAATCCATGGATTTCTGGCTGATTTCCGTAGGTTCCCCTATTTTGGAGGAGCTGCAGGGGGAGGTCAGTATTCTGAGGGAGCATCCAGGGGGCTTCTCCCAGCCGAGTTTCTCCTGGAGCTGGGTGTGATGCCGGATGTCTAAGCCGGCTTTGGGGCGTTGTGCAGTCCCAGCTCTAAGCCTGAGCCCGGGCCTGGCCGTGTCCCAGCACTAAAGCCGGCAGCTGGGTGCGCTTTTCCAGCCCTTCCATCACACAGGGGATCCCAGATTCCCGGAGCTCCCCGGCGCACGGCCTGGGCTCGCTCTGGGGAGCTGTGCTTCCGTCCGCCCGAAGCCAGGGCGTCCTGCCCGGGTTTGAAACTTTATTGCTGTTGTTTTTCCTCTTCAGGGAGCTGGCAAAAAAGGAGAGAGCCGCTAGGAAACAAAGAAGCCGCCCGAAGGCCTTTTCCCAGCCCGGGGTTCCCACTTTTCTCTCTGAGTCCTGGATAATTGCTCGAGCGTAACCAGGGAGCGTCCGTTTGATTTCCTGCCTTTTCCAATAAATCCTTGCCTTCAGCTGGAGCGCGTTCCTGGTGTCCTCCTCCTCCTCCTCCTCCTGCTGCATGGATTTGTAAATAAAGTTCCTGATTTCTGCCCCACTGAATTTTGTTATTCCAGCGATTGTGGCTCTCTCGTTCCACTGAAACTTCCCCGCTCTGCCGAGAGTTTGAGATGTCAAATCCAAGTAAGACTGGAGTTTCTTTGGTTTGCTAGTCCCACAAAACACAGATAATTCTTGGAGAAGTGTAACCTGACATGTTTAGTTCTCACTTCCCTTTAAAATCAGAGCAGAGGAGGCAGATTTTAAATCATCCTTCCATGAACTTCCAGCCACCTCCTCACTGTTCCAAAAGTTTTTGGAATGTTAGAAATTGTTGGAATGTTAGAAATTCCCGAGCTTGTTTTCCAGGCAGGCTGGGATTTGGGTGTTATTCCTTCCTTTTATTTCATGGTTTTCCCCCCTCTGATTTTAGTGAGGGGATATTTATTGCAAATGCCGATTTTCCATCCCAGTTGGAATTTCTGTACCTCTTAGGGCGTTCATTTGCAAGGAAATTTGCCAAAAGAGTGTCGGTAAATCGGCATTGTGGAGCACCGTATCTGCAGAATGCTGTAAATTCCCAGGAAAACTTGCTAAGTGTTTGATTGCCATCATGAATCTCTCTGTAAAGTTCAATTTACTGCATTTCTAATGACATCAGTCCCATGAAAACTTAAATCCTGGCCTAAATGCTGTTCCTTGGACACAAGGGGGAGGTTCTTTCCTGCCTTGGCACATTTGGATGTTCATCCCAAGTGAATTTCCCTCTAAAATAGAATTTGTTTCCAAGCAAAACTGGGAATTGTCTAAAAACGTTCTTGTCTGGGAGGCACTGGGTTTGTTTTCCCCATCCCTGCGTAGTGCAGGATCCTCCCGGAGCTGTGTTAGGCAGTGGCAGGAGAGGAGAGCTGCATTTGTTTTTGTATTACTATTTATTTTATTGTTTACTTTTTTACTTTTGTGATTTTATTTTCTTGAGTTTTATTTTTTCATGGAAGTTTTTGAATTTTTAAAATGGTTTTATATTTAATTTCTTCTATATTTATAATTTTATTTTATTTATTATTTTTACTTTTGTTATTGTATTTTCTTTACTTTTAAATTACTTTTAATTTTTAAAATATTTTTATTTTCATGTTATTTTTATTTTGTGTTTTTTATTTTTATTTTATATATTTTATATATTATTTTATTTTTTTATTTTTAATTTTTTACTTTTTAATTACTTTTATTTTATAATGTGGGGTTGTGTTTTTGGTTTTTTTTCCCATGTTTTCTTTTTTTCTTTTCTTTTTTTTTTTTTTTCCCCTTACCATTTTCTTACCTCGAGTATGTGGCAGATTGTCTGCTGGCGACAAAGAAGTTGGAAAATGACGTCCGTGGCCACCGAAGGTCTGGATATAATGGGGAGTGAGAGCAAAACCTCTGTACTTTCTGCTCCATCGAAGAACCCGAAGGGAGAAAGCCGTAAACGCCACGGTGCTGTTTTTTCCTTTCACCCCCTACCAGGTTTCATTCTATCCATGAACAGTGTTAGCAGCAGTCACTGGATGTCGGGGTGTATTTCAGAGGCAGCAATAAAAGAAAGTAGATTTTTTATTCTGTAACTCTCCAAACCTCATTGTTTAGTAACAAAGAAATCCAAAACAAAGCAAACAAACAAACAACAACAACAAAAAACCCCACAAACACCCCCCACAAAAACCCCCCACCAAAAAAAAACACAGAAAGAGAAAATCTGCCAATATTATTTTAATGAGAATGAAATCTTTACCCTTTAGAAAAGCAGGCTAATTTAATTCTAATTAATTGTGGTTCTGATGTGTTAGGTTAATGAATTCCTATAATTTAAAATGTCATTTGAAATATAAACAAATAAACACAAAATTTAAAAATCAATTCAAAAACAGGAATATAATTAATAAAAATAGAAATGTAAAATATGAAAAATTATATCAGTGATATTAATAAATACAATCTGTTTTATGACAAGTTATGTGTATTATAATATATATAACATGCACAGATACGAATAAAAAATAAATGGTAAAGATGACTATAACTAAACTATAACTATAAAACTATAACTATATAATTATAACTATAACTAGTTATAATAAACGCTAAAAATTTGATCTATGGCCTACAATCAAGGCATTTTTGGTTTGAATTTGGTGAGTGGCAGGGTTCTGGGAGTTGCGCTTGGGGATCTTTTGGGGCATTTCTTTTTGAGGATTTTTGGGCGGGGATTTTTGGGCCCGTTCTCTTTTGCCTGTGTTCTCTGCCTGCGCCCGAGGCCGGGCTGTGAGCCCGGGGCAGTGCTGCCACCCTGTGGATGCAGTGCGGTACTGCAGCTCTCCGCTCGCGCTGGTCCCTGCCATTCGGAGGCATCCCGGGCTGGAAGTACGGTGCAGTGCTGCCACCCTGTGGACGCAGTGCAGTACTGCAGCTCTCCCCCGTGCCCGGCCCTGCCGTGCGTGGGAGCCCCCGACTGTGAGCCCAGGGCAGTGCTGCTGCCGGACCTTCCAAAGTAGGCAGCAAAAAGGGCAGGAAAAAGGCAAGGCCTCCAAGTGCTTCTAGTTGGCTGCCTGCGCAAAACCCTGACCACGATGCCGCCTGGGCGCGATTTTTAGGGGCGTTTTGATGCACATGGGCATGGGCTGGGGGCTCAGCTGTGTCGAGGGCGAGTTTCAGCAGTTGATTTAATTAGGCTCCTGAAGGATGGGCAGAGGGAAGCCTTAGGGATTCGGAGCCACTCCCAAGATGGTGGCTGGCTGAGAAGCACCTGACCTTCCAAAGATGGCGGCAAAAAGGGCGGGAACAACCAAGGACTCCGAGGCTCATCTAGTCAACTGCCTGCATGCTATCCTGACCACAGTGCAGCCTGGATGCAATTTTCTGTAGCACTCCCAGGTGTGCGAACACGGGCTGTGGGCTCTGACTAGTCGTGGGCGGATTGAGGGAGTCGGTTTTAGTCAGGCGTCTCTGATAGCAGCCTATGGGAGCCTTAGGGGTGCCAGAAAAACAAACAGCCACCACACCTGAAATGACTTCGCCCTCAATAACACCCACACCTGTGGCAAGTACTCCGGTCGGCGCCATTTTGCCTCATTTGCATACAGAAATAAACGGTCCAAAAAAACATATTTAGGGAGCAGCTGTGGGCACGCTGACACCCAGAGCCATGCCGCGTACTCCTAGAGGTGCGGGGACACCCCTTATTTGCCCGGAACAATGGCGAGAAACCCCTTTTTTGGACGAAAATATTTCAGCCAATCGGCGGCTGCCATTTTGTTTGGGGTTGCCCGGACGACCGGCCGGCGCCATTTTGCCTCATTTGCATAAAAATAAACAGTCCAAAAAATCGTATTTGGAACACAGCTGCGGGAGCCCTGACACCCAGAGCCGTGCCGGATACTCCTAGAGGTGTGGGGACACCCCTTATTTGCCCGGAACAACGGGGGGAAACCCTTTTTTTGGACGAAAATATTTCAGCCAATCGGCGGCTGCCATTTTGTTTGAGGTTGCCCGGACGACCGGCCGGCGCCATTTTGCCTCATTTGCATAAAAATAAACAGTCCAAAAAATCGTATTTGGAACACAGCTGCGGGTGCTCTGACACCCAGAGCCATGTCGGGTACTCCTGGAGGTGCGGGGACACCCCTTATTTGCCCGGAACAACGGCGGGAAACACCTTTTTGGACGAAAATATTTCAGCCAATCGGCGGCTGCCATTTTGTTTGGGGTTGCCCGGACGACCGGCCGGCGCCATTTTGCCTCATTTGCATAAAAAATAAACAGTCCAAAAAAACACATTTAGAGCACAGCTGCGGGAGCCCTGACACCCAGAGCCGTGCCGGGTACTCCTAGAGGTGCGGGGACACCCCTTATTTGCCCGGAACAACGGCGGGAAACCCCTTTTTTGGACGAAAATATTTCAGCCAATCGGCGGCTGCCATTTTGTTTGAGGTTGCCCGGACGACCGGCCGGCGCCATTTTGCCTCATTTGCATAAAAAATAAACAGTCCAAAAAAACACATTTAGAGCACAGCTGCGGGAGCCCTGACACACAGAGCCGTGCCGGGTATTCCTAGCGGTGCGGGGACACCCTTTATTTGCCCGGAACAACGGCAAGATACCGTTTTTTGGACGAAAATATTTCAGCCAATCGGCGGCTGCCATTTTGTTTGGGGTTGCCCGGACGACCGGCCGGCGCCATTTTGCCTCATTTGCATAAAAAATAAACAGTCCAAAAAAACGTATTCGGAACACAGCTGCGGGTGCTCTGACACCCAGAGCCGTGCCGGGTACTCCTAGAGGTGCGGGGACACCCCTTATTTGCCGGGAACAACGGCGGGAAACACCTTTTTGGACGAAAATATTTCAGCCAATCGGCGGCTGCCATTTTGTTTGCGGTTGCCCGGACGACCGGCCGGCGCCATTTTGCCTCATTTGCATAAAAAATAAACAGTCCAAAAAAACACATTTAGAGCACAGCTGCGGGAGCCCTGACACCCAGAGACGTGCCGGGTACTCCTAGAGGTGCGGGGACACCCCTTATTTGCCCGGAACAACGGCGGGAAACCCTTTTTTTGGACGAAAATATTTCAGCCAATCGGCGGCTGCCATTTTGTTTGAGGTTGCCCGGACGACCGGCCGGCGCCATTTTGCCTCATTTGCATAAAAATAAACAGTCCAAAAAATCGTATTTGGAACACAGCTGCGGATGCTCTGACACCCAGAGCCGTGCCGGCTACTCCTGGAGGTGCGGGGACACCCCTTATTTGCCCGGAACAACGGCAGGAAACACCTTTTTGGACGAAAATATTTCAGCCAATCGGCGGCTGCCATTTTGTTTGTGGTTGCCCGGACGACCGGCCGGCGCCATTTTGCCTCATTTGCATAAAAAATAAACAGTCCAAAAAAACACATTTAGAGCACAGCTGCGGGAGCCCTGGCACCCGGAGCCGTGTCGGGTACTCCTAGAGGTGCGGGGACACCCCTTATTTGCCCGGAACAACGGCGGGAAACCCCTTTTTTGGACGAAAATATTTCAGCCAATCGGCGGCTGCCATTTTGTTTGCGGTTGCCCGGACGACCGGCCGGCGCCATTTTGCCTCATTTGCATAAAAAATAAACAGTCCAAAAAAACACATTTAGAGCACAGCTGCGGGAGCCCTGACACCCGCAGCCGTGTCGGGTACTCCTAGAGGTGCGGGGACACCCTTTATTTGCCCGGAACAACGGCAAGATACCGTTTTTTGGACGAAAATATTTCAGCCAATCGGCGGCTGCCATTTTGTTTGAGGTTGCCCGGACGACCGGCCGGCGCCATTTTGCCTCATTTGCATAAAAATAAACAGTCCAAAAAAACGTATTTGGAACACAGCTGCGGGTGCTCTGACACCCAGAGCCGTGCCGGGTACTCCTAGAGGTGCGGGGACACCCCTTATTTGCCCGGAACAACGGCGGGAAACCCCTTTTTTGGACGAAAATATTTCAGCCAATCGGCGGCTGCCATTTTGTTTGAGGTTGCCCGGACGACCGGCCGGCGCCATTTTGCCTCATTTGCATAAAAAATAAACAGTCCAAAAAAACACATGTAGAGCACAGCTGCGGGAGCCCTGACACCCAGAGCCGTGCCGGGTACTCCTAGAGGTGCGGGGACACCCCTTATTTGCCCGGAACAACGGCGGGAAACCCTTTTTTTGGACGAAAATATTTCAGCCAATCGGCGGCTGCCATTTTGTTTGAGGTTGCCCGGACGACCGGCCGGCGCCATTTTGCCTCATTTGCATAAAAAATAAACAGTCCAAAAAAACACATGTAGAGCACAGCTGCGGGAGCCCTGACACCCAGAGCCGTGCCGGGTACTCCTAGAGGTGCGGGGACACCCCTTATTTGCCCGGAACAACGGCGGGAAACCCCTTTTTTGGACGAAAATATTTCAGCCAATCGGCGGCTGCCATTTTGTTTGAGGTTGCCCGGACGACCGGCCGGCGCCATTTTGCCTCATTTGCATAAAAATAAACAGTCCAAAAAAACGTATTTGGAACACAGCTGCGGGTGCTCTGACACCCAGAGCCGTGCCGGGTACTCCTAGCGGTGCGGGGACACTCCTTATTTGCCCGGAACAACGGCGGGAAAACCCTTTTTTGGACGAAAATATTTCAGCCAATCGGCGGCTGCCATTTTGTTTGGGGTTGCCCGGACGACCGGCTGGCGCCATTTTGCCTCATTTGCATAAAAAGTAAACAGTCCAAAAAAACACATTTAGAGCACAGCTGCGGGAGCCCTGACACACAGAGCCGTGCCGGATACTCCTAGAGGTGCGGGGACACCCCTTATTTGCCCGGAACAACGGCGGGAAACCCTTTTTTTGGACGAAAATATTTCAGCCAATCGGCGGCTGCCATTTTGTTTGAGGTTGCCCGGACGACCGGCCGGCGCCATTTTGCCTCATTTGCATAAAAAAAAAACAGTCCAAAAAAACGTATTCGGAACACAGCTGCGGGTGCTCTGACACCCAGAGCCGTGCCGGGTACTCCTAGAGGTGCGGGGACACCCCTTATTTGCCGGGAACAACGGCGGGAAACACCTTTTTGGACGAAAATATTTCAGCCAATCGGCGGCTGTCATTTTGTTTGCGGTTGCCCGGACGACCGGCCGGCGCCATTTTGCCTCATTTGCATAAAAAATAAACAGTCCAAAAAAACACATTTAGAGCACAGCTGCGGGAGCCCTGACACCCAGAGCCGTGCCGGGTACTCCTAGAGGTGCGGGGACACCCCTTATTTGCCCGGAACAACGGCGGGAAACCCTTTTTTTGGACGAAAATATTTCAGCCAATCGGCGGCTGCCATTTTGTTTGAGGTTGCCCGGACGACCGGCCGGCGCCATTTTGCCTCATTTGCATAAAAAATATACAGTCCAAAAAAACACATTTAGAGCACAGCTGCGGGAGCCCTGACACCCAGAGCCGTGCCGGGTACTCCTAGAGGTGCGGGGGCACCCTTTATTTGCCCGGAACAACGGCAAGATACCGTTTTTTGGACGAAAATATTTCAGCCAATCGGCGGCTGCCATTTTGTTTGAGGTTGCCCGGACGACCGGCCGGCGCCATTTTGCCTCATTTGCATAAAAAATAAACAGTCCAAAAAAACACATGTAGAGCACAGCTGCGGGAGCCCTGACACCCAGAGCCGTGCCGGGTACTCCTAGAGGTGCGGGGACACCCCTTATTTGCCCGGAACAACGGCGGGAAACCCCTTTTTTGGACGAAAATATTTCAGCCAATCGGCGGCTGCCATTTTGTTTGAGGTTGCCCGGACGACCGGCCGGCGCCATTTTGCCTCATTTGCATAAAAATAAACAGTCCAAAAAAACGTATTCGGAACACAGCTGCGGGTGCTCTGACACCCAGAGCCGTGCCGGGTACTCCTAGCGGTGCGGGGACACTCCTTATTTGCCCGGAACAACGGCGGGAAAACCCTTTTTTGGACGAAAATATTTCAGCCAATCGGCGGCTGCCATTTTGTTTGGGGTTGCCCGGACGACCGGCTGGCGCCATTTTGCCTCATTTGCATAAAAAGTAAACAGTCCAAAAAAACACATTTAGAGCACAGCTGCGGGAGCCCTGACACACAGAGCCGTGCCGGATACTCCTAGAGGTGCGGGGACACCCCTTATTTGCCCGGAACAACGGCGGGAAACCCTTTTTTTGGACGAAAATATTTCAGCCAATCGGCGGCTGCCATTTTGTTTGAGGTTGCCCGGACGACCGGCCGGCGCCATTTTGCCTCATTTGCATAAAAATAAACAGTCCAAAAAATCGTATTTGGAACACAGCTGCGGATGCTCTGACACCCAGAGCCGTGCCGGCTACTCCTGGAGGTGCGGGGACACCCCTTATTTGCCCGGAACAACGGCAGGAAACACCTTTTTGGACGAAAATATTTCAGCCAATCGGCGGCTGCCATTTTGTTTGTGGTTGCCCGGACGACCGGCCGGCGCCATTTTGCCTCATTTGCATAAAAAATAAACAGTCCAAAAAAACACATTTAGAGCACAGCTGCGGGAGCCCTGGCACCCGGAGCCGTGTCGGGTACTCCTAGAGGTGCGGGGACACCCCTTATTTGCCCGGAACAACGGCGGGAAACCCCTTTTTTGGACGAAAATATTTCAGCCAATCGGCGGCTGCCATTTTGTTTGCGGTTGCCCGGACGACCGGCCGGCGCCATTTTGCCTCATTTGCATAAAAAATAAACAGTCCAAAAAAACACATTTAGAGCACAGCTGCGGGAGCCCTGACACCCGCAGCCGTGTCGGGTACTCCTAGAGGTGCGGGGACACCCTTTATTTGCCCGGAACAACGGCAAGATACCGTTTTTTGGACGAAAATATTTCAGCCAATCGGCGGCTGCCATTTTGTTTGAGGTTGCCCGGACGACCGGCCGGCGCCATTTTGCCTCATGTGCATAAAAATAAACTGTCCAAAAAAACGTATTTGGAACACAGCTGCGGGTGCTCTGACACCCAGAGCCGTGCCGGGTACTCCTAGAGGTGCGGGGACACCCCTTATTTGCCCGGAACAACGGCGGGAAACCCCTTTTTTGGACGAAAATATTTCAGCCAATCGGCGGCTGCCATTTTGTTTGAGGTTGCCCGGACGACCGGCCGGCGCCATTTTGCCTCATTTGCATAAAAAATAAACAGTCCAAAAAAACACATTTAGAGCACAGCTGCGGGAGCCCTGACACCCAGAGCCGTGCCGGGTACTCCTAGAGGTGCGGGGGCACCCTTTATTTGCCCGGAACAACGGCGGGAAACCCTTTTTTTGGACGAAAATATTTCAGCCAATCGGCGGCTGCCATTTTGTTTGAGGTTGCCCGGACGACCGGCCGGCGCCATTTTGCCTCATTTGCATAAAAAATAAACAGTCCAAAAAAACACATGTAGAGCACAGCTGCGGGAGCCCTGACACCCAGAGCCGTGCCGGGTACTCCTAGAGGTGCGGGGACACCCCTTATTTGCCCGGAACAACGGCGGGAAACCCTTTTTTTGGACGAAAATATTTCAGCCAATCGGCGGCTGCCATTTTGTTTGAGGTTGCCCGGACGACCGGCCGGCGCCATTTTGCCTCATTTGCATAAAAGATAAACAGTCCAAAAAAACGTATTCGGAACACAGCTGCGGGTGCTCTGACACCCAGAGCCGTGCCGGGTACTCCTAGAGGTGCGGGGACACCCCTTATTTGCCGGGAACAACGGCGGGAAACACCTTTTTGGACGAAAATATTTCAGCCAATCGGCGGCTGTCATTTTGTTTGCGGTTGCCCGGACGACCGGCCGGCGCCATTTTGCCTCATTTGCATAAAAAATAAACAGTCCAAAAAAACACATTTAGAGCACAGCTGCGGGAGCCCTGACACCCAGAGCCGTGCCGGGTACTCCTAGAGGTGCGGGGACACCCCTTATTTGCCCGGAACAACGGCGGGAAACCCTTTTTTTGGACGAAAATATTTCAGCCAATCGGCGGCTGCCATTTTGTTTGCGGTTGCCCGGACGACCGGCCGGCGCCATTTTGCCTCATTTGCATAAAAAATATACAGTCCAAAAAAAACACATTTAGAGCACAGCTGCGGGAGCCCTGACACCCAGAGCCGTGCCGGGTACTCCTAGAGGTGCGGGGGCACCCTTTATTTGCCCGGAACAACGGCAAGATACCGTTTTTTGGACGAAAATATTTCAGCCAATCGGCGGCTGCCATTTTGTTTGTGGTTGCCCGGACGACCGGCCGGCGCCATTTTGCCTCATTTGCATAAAAAATAAACAGTCCAAAAAAACACATGTAGAGCACAGCTGCGGGAGCCCTGACACCCAGAGCCGTGCCGGGTACTCCTAGAGGTGCGGGGACACCCCTTATTTGCCCGGAACAACGGCGGGAAACCCCTTTTTTGGACGAAAATATTTCAGCCAATCGGCGGCTGCCATTTTGTTTGAGGTTGCCCGGACGACCGGCCGGCGCCATTTTGCCTCATTTGCATAAAAATAAACAGTCCAAAAAAACGTATTCGGAACACAGCTGCGGGTGCTCTGACACCCAGAGCCGTGCCGGGTACTCCTAGCGGTGCGGGGACACTCCTTATTTGCCCGGAACAACGGCGGGAAAACCCTTTTTTGGACGAAAATATTTCAGCCAATCGGCGGCTGCCATTTTGTTTGGGGTTGCCCGGACGACCGGCTGGCGCCATTTTGCCTCATTTGCATAAAAAGTAAACAGTCCAAAAAAACACATTTAGAGCACAGCTGCGGGAGCCCTGACACACAGAGCCGTGCCGGATACTCCTAGAGGTGCGGGGACACCCCTTATTTGCCCGGAACAACGGCGGGAAACCCTTTTTTTGGACGAAAATATTTCAGCCAATCGGCGGCTGCCATTTTGTTTGAGGTTGCCCGGACGACCGGCCGGCGCCATTTTGCCTCATTTGCATAAAAATAAACAGTCCAAAAAATCGTATTTGGAACACAGCTGCGGATGCTCTGACACCCAGAGCCGTGCCGGCTACTCCTGGAGGTGCGGGGACACCCCTTATTTGCCCGGAACAACGGCAGGAAACACCTTTTTGGACGAAAATATTTCAGCCAATCGGCGGCTGCCATTTTGTTTGTGGTTGCCCGGACGACCGGCCGGCGCCATTTTGCCTCATTTGCATAAAAAATAAACAGTCCAAAAAAACACATTTAGAGCACAGCTGCGGGAGCCCTGGCACCCGGAGCCGTGTCGGGTACTCCTAGAGGTGCGGGGACACCCCTTATTTGCCCGGAACAACGGCGGGAAACCCCTTTTTTGGACGAAAATATTTCAGCCAATCGGCGGCTGCCATTTTGTTTGCGGTTGCCCGGACGACCGGCCGGCGCCATTTTGCCTCATTTGCATAAAAAATAAACAGTCCAAAAAAACACATTTAGAGCACAGCTGCGGGAGCCCTGACACCCGCAGCCGTGTCGGGTACTCCTAGAGGTGCGGGGACACCCTTTATTTGCCCGGAACAACGGCAAGATACCGTTTTTTGGACGAAAATATTTCAGCCAATCGGCGGCTGCCATTTTGTTTGAGGTTGCCCGGACGACCGGCCGGCGCCATTTTGCCTCATGTGCATAAAAATAAACTGTCCAAAAAAACGTATTTGGAACACAGCTGCGGGTGCTCTGACACCCAGAGCCGTGCCGGGTACTCCTAGAGGTGCGGGGACACCCCTTATTTGCCCGGAACAACGGCGGGAAACCCCTTTTTTGGACGAAAATATTTCAGCCAATCGGCGGCTGCCATTTTGTTTGAGGTTGCCCGGACGACCGGCCGGCGCCATTTTGCCTCATTTGCATAAAAAATAAACAGTCCAAAAAAACACATTTAGAGCACAGCTGCGGGAGCCCTGACACCCAGAGCCGTGCCGGGTACTCCTAGAGGTGCGGGGGCACCCTTTATTTGCCCGGAACAACGGCGGGAAACCCTTTTTTTGGACGAAAATATTTCAGCCAATCGGCGGCTGCCATTTTGTTTGAGGTTGCCCGGACGACCGGCCGGCGCCATTTTGCCTCATTTGCATAAAAAATAAACAGTCCAAAAAAACACATGTAGAGCACAGCTGCGGGAGCCCTGACACCCAGAGCCGTGCCGGGTACTCCTAGAGGTGCGGGGACACCCCTTATTTGCCCGGAACAACGGCGGGAAACCCTTTTTTTGGACGAAAATATTTCAGCCAATCGGCGGCTGCCATTTTGTTTGAGGTTGCCCGGACGACCGGCCGGCGCCATTTTGCCTCATTTGCATAAAAGATAAACAGTCCAAAAAAACGTATTCGGAACACAGCTGCGGGTGCTCTGACACCCAGAGCCGTGCCGGGTACTCCTAGAGGTGCGGGGACACCCCTTATTTGCCGGGAACAACGGCGGGAAACACCTTTTTGGACGAAAATATTTCAGCCAATCGGCGGCTGTCATTTTGTTTGCGGTTGCCCGGACGACCGGCCGGCGCCATTTTGCCTCATTTGCATAAAAAATAAACAGTCCAAAAAAACACATTTAGAGCACAGCTGCGGGAGCCCTGACACCCAGAGCCGTGCCGGGTACTCCTAGAGGTGCGGGGACACCCCTTATTTGCCCGGAACAACGGCGGGAAACCCTTTTTTTGGACGAAAATATTTCAGCCAATCGGCGGCTGCCATTTTGTTTGGGGTTGCCCGGACGACCGGCCGGCGCCATTTTGCCTCATTTGCATAAAAATAAACAGTCCAAAAAAACGTATTCGGAACACAGCTGCGGGTGCTCTGACACCCAGAGCCGTGCCGGGTACTCCTAGCGGTGCGGGGACACTCCTTATTTGCCCGGAACAACGGCGGGAAAACCCTTTTTTGGACGAAAATATTTCAGCCAATCGGCGGCTGCCATTTTGTTTGGGGTTGCCCGGACGACCGGCTGGCGCCATTTTGCCTCATTTGCATAAAAAGTAAACAGTCCAAAAAAACACATTTAGAGCACAGCTGCGGGAGCCCTGACACACAGAGCCGTGCCGGATACTCCTAGAGGTGCGGGGACACCCCTTATTTGCCCGGAACAACGGCGGGAAACCCTTTTTTTGGACGAAAATATTTCAGCCAATCGGCGGCTGCCATTTTGTTTGTGGTTGCCCGGACGACCGGCCGGCGCCATTTTGCCTCATTTGCATAAAAGATAAACAGTCCAAAAAAACGTATTCGGAACACAGCTGCGGGTGCTCTGACACCCAGAGCCGTGCCGGGTACTCCTAGAGGTGCGGGGACACCCCTTATTTGCCGGGAACAACGGCGGGAAACACCTTTTTGGACGAAAATATTTCAGCCAATCGGCGGCTGTCATTTTGTTTGCGGTTGCCCGGACGACCGGCCGGCGCCATTTTGCCTCATTTGCATAAAAAATAAACAGTCCAAAAAAACACATTTAGAGCACAGCTGCGGGAGCCCTGACACCCAGAGCCGTGCCGGGTACTCCTAGAGGTGCGGGGACACCCCTTATTTGCCCGGAACAACGGCGGGAAACCCTTTTTTTGGACGAAAATATTTCAGCCAATCGGCGGCTGCCATTTTGTTTGGGGTTGCCCGGACGACCGGCCGGCGCCATTTTGCCTCATTTGCATAAAAAATATACAGTCCAAAAAAACACATTTAGAGCACAGCTGCGGGAGCCCTGACACCCAGAGCCGTGCCGGGTACTCCTAGAGGTGCGGGGGCACCCTTTATTTGCCCGGAACAACGGCAAGATACCGTTTTTTGGACGAAAATATTTCAGCCAATCGGCGGCTGCCATTTTGTTTGTGGTTGCCCGGACGACCGGCCGGCGCCATTTTGCCTCATTTGCATAAAAAATAAACAGTCCAAAAAAACGTATTTAGAGCACAGCTGCGGGAGCCCTGACTCCCGGAGCCGTGCCGGGTACTCCTAGAGGTGCGGGGGCACCCTTTATTTGCCCGGAAAAACGGCAAGATACCGTTTTTTGGACGAAAATATTTCAGCCAATCGGCGGCTGCCATTTTGTTTGAGGTTGCCCGGACGACCGGCCGGCGCCATTTTGCCTCATTTGCATAAAAAATAAACAGTCCAAAAAAACGTATTCGGAACACAGCTGCGGGTGCTCTGACACCCAGAGCCGTGCCGGGTACTCCTAGAGGTGCGGGGACACCCCTTATTTGCCGGGAACAACGGCGGGAAACACCTTTTTGGACGAAAATATTTCAGCCAATCGGCGGCTGTCATTTTGTTTGCGGTTGCCCGGACGACCGGCCGGCGCCATTTTGCCTCATTTGCATAAAAATAAACAGTCCAAAAAAACACATTTAGAGCACAGCTGCGGGAGCCCTGACACCCAGAGCCGTGCCGGATACTCCTAGCGGTGCGGGAACACCTCTTATTTGCTGGGAACAATGGCGGGAAACCCCTTTTTTGGACGAAAATATTTCAGCCAATCGGCGGCTGCCATTTTGTTTGAGGTTGCCCGGACGACCGGCCGGCGCCATTTTGCCTCATTTGCATAAAAAATAAACAGTCCAAAAAAACACATTTAGAGCACAGCTGCGGGAGCCCTGACACACAGAGCCGTGCCGGGTATTCCTAGAGGTGCGGGGACACCCTTTATTTGCCCGGAACAATGGCAAGATACCGTTTTTTGGACGAAAATATTTCAGCCAATCGGCGGCTGCCATTTTGTTTGGGGTTGCCCGGACGACCGGCCGGCGCCATTTTGCCTCATTTGCATAAAAAATATACAGTCCAAAAAAACACATTTAGAGCACAGCTGCGGGAGCCCTGACACCCAGAGCCGTGCCGGGTACTCCTAGAGGTGCGGGGACACCCCTTATTTGCCCGGAACAACGGCGGGAAACACCTTTTTGGACGAAAATATTTCAGCCAATCGGCGGCTGCCATTTTATTTTAGGTTGCCCGGGCGACCGGCCGGCGCCATTTTGCCTCATTTGCATAAAAATAAACAGTCCAAAAAAACACATTTAGAGCACAGATGCGGGAGCCCTGACACCCAGAGCCATGCCGGGTACTCCTAGAGGTGCGGGGACACCCCTTATTTGCCCGGAACAACGGCGGGAAACACCTTTTTTGGACGAAAATATTTCAGCCAATCGGCGGCTGCCATTTTATTTGAGGTTGCCCGGACGACCGGCCGGCGCCATTTTGGCTTACTTGCATGCAAAAGTACGTTATGTGTATCATAATATATATAACTTGCACAGATATGAATAAAGAATAAATGGTAATGATGACTATAACAGTAACTGAACTATAACTATAACTATAACTATGACTATAACTTTAAAAATGCCTGTAACTATAACTATAACTGTAACTATAACTAGCTATAGGAATAATAAATGCTAAAAATTTGATATATGGCCTACAATCAAGGCTTTTTTGGTTTGAATTTGGTGAGTGGCAGGGTTCTGGGAGTTGCGCTTGGGGATCTTTTGGGGCATTTCTTTTACAGGATTTTTGGGCAGGCATTTTTGGGCCCGTTCACTTTTGCCTCTGTTCTCTGCCTGTCCCCGAGGCCGGGCTGTGAGCCCGGGGCAGTGCTGCCACCCTGTGGACGCAGTGCGGTACTGCAGCTCCTCCTGCTCTCAGCCCCGCCATTCGTAGGCATCCCGGGCTGGAAGTACGGTGCAGTGCTGCCACTCTGTGGACGCAGTGCGGTACTGCAGCTCCTCCTGCTCTCAGCCCCGCCATTCGTAGGCATCCCGGGCTGGAAGTATGGTGCAGTGCTGCCACCCTGTGGACGCAGTGCAGTACTGCAGCTCCCCCCCCCTCCCGGCCCTGCCGTGCGTGGGAGCCCCCGACTGTGAGCCCAGGGCAGTGCTGCCGCCGGACCTTCCAAAGTAGGCAGCAAAAAGGGCAGGAAAAAGGCAAGGCCTCCAAGTGCTTCTAGTCGGCTGTCTGCACACGACCCCGACCACGATGCCGCCTGGGCGCGATTTTTCGGGGCGTTTTGATGCACACGGGCATGGTCTGGGGGCTCAGCTGTGTCAAGTGTGAGTTTCGGCAGTCGATTTAGTTGGGCTCCTAAAGGACGAGCCGAGGGAAGCCTTAGGGGTTTTGTACCACTCCCAAGACGGCGGCTGGCTGAGAAGCACCTGACCTTCCAAAGATGGCAGCAAAAAGGGCGGGAAAAACCAAGGACCCTGAGGTTCATCTAGTCGACTGCCTGCATGCTAGCCTCACCACAGTGCTGCCTGGACGCAATTTTCTGTGGCGCTTCCAGGTGTGCGGACACGGGCTGTGGGCTCAGACTCGCCCTGGGCACATTCAGGGAGTCGGGTTTAGTCAGGCGTCTCTGAGAGCAGCCTATGGGGGCCTTAGGGGTGCCAGAAAAAAAGATGGCTGCCACACCAGAAATGACTTCGCCCTCAATAAATATGGCGACCAGTAAGGGCGGAAGTCATGTGATGCTACTCCCAAGATGGCGCCTTGGCGTGACATTCCTGACCTTACAAAGATGGCGGCAAAAAGGGCGGGAAAAACCAAGGACCCCGAGGTTCATCTAGTCGACTGCCTGCGCGCTATCCTGACCAGGACGCGGGCACCTGCAGTAGAAGAGGGTTCCTTATCCAAGCAAGGAAAGGCTGGTGCCCCAGGGTGTCAGGTGCAGCTGACGAGCTGTCCAGGGAATGAGTAGCAAGTCCCCTGTGCCCCTGCCCTCACACTCGGAGGGGCAGCAGCTGCCAGGTGTTAGCTGTTCACTTAATTAGAGCTCAGAGCCCTGCTCAAGAGCAGAGCCAGGTGAAAGCTGTTAGGGTGATGAGGGCTGCTGGAAGTGAGGGGTTTATGGTGGGGTTCTATGGTGTGTCTCACAGAACAGCAGTGAGATCATCTCACAGGGTCTGGGGTAGCAACTGGAAGCACTTGGATGTGGAGCATTGCTTAAAGGAGGTGCCAAGGGACAGACCTTTGTGCCGGGCAGCAGCAGCAGCACGTGAGCCAGTGTGGGCTTGTATGGAGGGAGCTTTTCTCCTTTTTGTTTTAAATTTTGTCTTGCCAATCCCTCCGTGATGCCCTCAGAAAAGAAAAATGAGGTTATGAGGACAAAAAAAAAAGTTTAAATTGAGGGAAGGAAGGCCTTTTCCGTTATTGTCTGCAAAAAAGATAGAAAGCTCTCTTTTCCCCTTGTTTGAGAGATTTAGTTTGAGCAAAGTCTCTCCTTTTCTGTTCTTATCAGGGACTAAATTGAAGGGAGAGTACATTTATTTGCCATTTTATTGGTTTAAGGTGAGACAAATGCCTGCTGTTGCTGCTCCAATTCCAGGCCTAAAATTGAAGGAAACACCAGCCTTTCCAGCATTTGAAGGGTTTATATTCAATATGATATTGTTTGGTGGTGTATATAGTCTTTTGTTTTGATGTTATTTATTGTGTCTAATTTGTTTTTTAAGTGAAGATAACTTTATGGATGGGTTTGTTTGTATTTAAGGTAAAATTGATTTAAGTAGTTTTTTTTAATAGGCGTCTGATGTATGTTATTGTGGTTTTGTTTTTATTTGTTGTATGTGAGCATTCAGATTGGGTAGGGCCAGCCTGGCTGACTGGTGGAGGCTTGGGTGTTTTGTTAGATGCAGCTTTTTGAATTTTTTTTAATTTTTTTTTCTGTTTAGTGGTTTTAAGGTGGTTTTTAATAATTAATTGTGTAGTTTTATTTTGTTTGTGGATGGTTGTGTGA
The DNA here is from genome assembly GCA_037837765.1 of Delichon dasypus. Classification (NCBI taxonomy): domain Eukaryota; kingdom Metazoa; phylum Chordata; class Aves; order Passeriformes; family Hirundinidae; genus Delichon; species Delichon dasypus. Next base: position 120,920,230 of record JBBAXF010000002.1, read on the forward strand.
TAAGGGATATGGTTTGTTTATTTATTTAAAGTTGTGTTTCTTAGTTTCCATGTTGATCAGGTTGGGTTTGAATTTTTTTTTTTTTTTTTTTTTTTTTTTTGGTGGTGTCTTAAGTTTTTAAAGGATTTTTTTTTAAGGTTTACCATGGTGCAATGGGCTGTAGCTTGAGGTATAGGAGAGGTTTTTATTTATTCTGTGATAGCTTTTATTATGGTGAGTGTTTGTTTTGGTGGGTTTGAGGTAGTTTGATGTAGTTAGGGTTTTCTAATGTTTAGAATTGGATTATTGTTTATTATATTATTGTGGTTTATTTATTTGTTTTGTTTGATTGCAATATATGTTTTATAATTATAGATAATTATATCTATACCTATTGTTTATGGTTAAATTGATCTTTTGGCTTTGTGTGTATTTAGAGGTGGTATTTTTGTTTTGATGGTTTGAGGCATGATGGGTGTATTGAATTAGAAATAATGTTTTTTTGGTGTTGTTAAGTTTATTTGTGATATTTTTATCTTTCTAGTTTGATCTGTTAGTTGTTTTGGTGTTTTTTATTAGTTTTATTTTTGGGCACAAGGGCATTGATATGGTTGAATTCCTTAGGCAGTTTTTTTGGGGTAGTGATGTTTATTTTTAGTAGTTCAGATTTACATTGTTAATTAGTTTGCGGATTTTAGTTAATTTTATAGAGTTATTATTTTTTGAGTTAGTGGAGAGATGGATTTTTGGTAATTTTTTTTTTAGCTATGTTTAGGGGCAGTTGTACAGTTTTGAGCTTAGTAAGTGGATTGGTTTGACTTATCTTTTGTAATAGTTTTTGTGAGTTGTTGTGTGGGATTCTGTAGGGTTGGGTTTTATTTTTTGTTCTGTTTTTATGATGCGATAAGAATTGTTAGTGGAAAGAGTGTAGTGTGGTTGCCTTGCAGGTAGTTGGTTGCATGGTGGAGTATTTTAGTTTGTGTTTATTTTTGGGTTTTTTGATAATGCGATTAAAGTTTTTATTAGGATTGTTTGTAATTATTTTAAAGATTTTTAGGGAGATTTAGATTTTTAGTATGGGTGTGCAGTACACAGTGAGTAATTTATTAGTTTTATGTGATATCAGTGATGTGGGTAGAGGGCATTTGTGTAGTAGTTCTTTTAAACGTTAGAAGGTTTTTGGCGCATAAAATATTTGTTTTGGAGGACATTTGCTTGGAATGCCTGGGCTTTTGGATTAGTTACAATGGAATTTTAAAATTTTATTTTTAATTAGCTGCTTTTAGGTTTTATGACAATTTAAATTTGTGATTTTTCTCTTAGGCTACTAATAGAAATAGGTTTGGATTTTGTATGTAGTAATGGGATTACTGCATACAGCATACTAGTGTTGACTGAGGCTGTAAATTTTGGGGGGTTTGATGTGTTAGGTTAATGAATTAATACAGGTCAAAAGACATGGGATCTTTGCTATTTATGGGGTCAGAGGCAGATATTTTAAAGTTTTTTGGAGGGTTTTTAATGGGGATTGGAGATGAGGTTATTTTTATTATATTTTGTTGATTGACTGTGGGTAATAAGAGTTGGCTATTTTTTGGTGTAATTTTTTTTGAAATTTATTTTACAAAATTTATGTAGTTGAATGGTTAGGGTAGTGGTGTTTCTGCTGCAGCTCTAAGCATCCCTTGTTGTTTGTGTGTTTTAGGTGGTCCGCTCATATTACACTGAGCCTCCTGACCAGCCAGCCAACAGATCTGCTGAGATGATGCTTTGATGTTCGGTTTTCCTTACGGTAGGAAATGGTACATCACTGGACAACAGCCCAGTGACAGCAGGACTTTCCCAGAGGGCGAGGCGGCCTTCCTTCACACCCGACGTGGATTCTGATCCCCGGACATCCAGAGATAAGTGAAGGGCTCGAGCCACGGAGGGGTTGAAAGTGGGGTGCTGGGTTAGGACACGCCGGGGGGGATTTTTGAGTCAGGTTTGGATACAGAGATGTCCAAGATGTGATGCCTTAGGCCACATCAAGGGAAGCTCTCACAGCGCTGAGGTGCGCAGGGCCGAGCACTCCCGGTGCGTGTCGTGTCACTCGTCTGTCATGCCTTCCGTGTCTTTTGGGTATCCCGTGTGGCAGGTCTTTCGCCTTAGCCCTTGGAGGCGCCTCTCGGAAATGCCAGGCATCGTTCTGAGCATCTCCCTATTCCTCAGCCAGGTGCAGATACTGCACCGGAGCTCTGGCTCGCATCGGAATCACGTCTCTCTTCAGAAGCATCCGGTCCAATGCCTTCTCAGGTCTTGTTCTGAGATGTATCGACAGCTGTGTGCCACAGCAATCCATTACGGTGGGTTAGGACTTGTAAGAATGCAAAGGTAGGGATCAGATTCTGACCAGAGGACTCTCGGGCATCCATCTTTGTGTTTCTCGGAATGAGTCACCTCGTTGGCATCATCTTCCTGCAGGGTTCTCTGAGCCTGGCCAGCTCGCCTTGGGTCTCATCTCGGTCATGCCATTCCGAGTCCTCGCGGTCGTTCTTCTTGCCAAGAGCTTTTTGTTCTTGTTGTGTCCTCTCGTTTGCGGTCTCCTGTGTCACGGGTGTTGGTGTGTCTCTGGCCCGGAGCTGCTCTGCCCTGCCTCCTAGCGGGCTGTAGGGGTAATAGAACAAGCCCCAGGGGCCTGAACCTGGTGATGTGGGGTGTGGTTGGACTGTAGAGGGCATCCCTAGGTCGACATAAAATGCCTGGAGCTGTCACGTTACCTTGAAGCACTCTGATTTTTTTCCTAACTTTCTTCCAGATGCAGATGGATTCAGTCCCTGGCAGATTGGCCCATCTTGGGTGAGGGGGTGAACCCTGAAGAGGTGTGTCACTGTTTGTCTTTGCAGGGGTGGTGTGAATGGTGACTATATTGCAGCATGGTTCTTTCTCTTGACTTTCAGGAAGTGATGCTGGATATCAGCAGTCAAGGTGAAGTGGACAAGGTGAGCCATAGCCAGTGGACAGAAGCAGTTGCTACTGCTCAAGTCTCACTTGCTGGTGCAACTCAAAGCATTCATTATTGCGTGTTTTAGGCGCTCTGCTCACATTACACCGAGCTCCCCTCACCAACCAGACAGTGGATCCGGTTTGCCCGTCTCATGAGCCCTCCTGGGGAGCAGTACAGGACTCCGTGGTGAAGCCATGATCCTTTCCATTTGAAGGCAACATTGAGGAAGAATTTAGTAACAGCGCAGGAGTTAATGTGAGTCAGGGACATAGGGAGGAAGAGTGAGGGTCTACTCTAGATTGGCATGCCAAGAGAAGCCAGGGTTCCAACATGTGGCAGCTTGGATAGGGAGAAATCCTGCATAATTTGGAACTCCAAATTCTCTCCAAACTCTCCAAATCCTCTCCAATTATTTTCCCTTTATATCCTCTCCGAATCCTCTCCGAATCCTCTCCAATTATTTTCCCTTTATTTTCTGTCTAATTTCTGTCTAATTTCTGTCTAATTTCTGTCTAATTTCTGTCTAATTTCTGTCTAATTTCTGTCTATATCCTCTCCAAATTCTCTCTAATTATTTTCCCTTTATATCCTCTCGAAATCCTCTCCAAATCCTCTCCAATTATTTTCCCTTTCTATTCTGTCTAATTTCTGTTTAAATCCTCTAGAAATCCACTCTTGATCCTCTCTAAATTCTGTCTAATAATTTTCCCTTTATAGTCTCTCTAAATCCGCTCCAAATCCATTCTAAATCCCCTACAAATTATCTCCAAATTCTCTCAAATTTTTGTCCCTTTATATCCACTCCAAATCCTCTCCAAATCCTCTCCAATTATTTTCCCTTTATATCCTCTCCAAATCCTCTCCAAATTGTCTCCAATTTCTCTCCAAAACCTCTCTAATTATTTTCCCTCTATATTCTCTCTAATTTCTGTCTAAATCCTCTCCAAATCCTCTCTAACTATTTTCCCTAAATATCCTCTCTCTCCAAATGCTCTCTCTCCAAATGCTCTCTCATTATTTTCCCTTTATATTCTCTGTAATTTCTGTCCAAATCCTCTTCAAATTCTCTCCAAATCCTCATTAAATTATCTCTAATTATTTTCCCTTTATATCCTCTCCAATTTCTCTCCAAATTTCCTCTAATTATTTTCCCTTTATATTCTCTCTAATTTCTGTCTAATTTCTGTCTCAATCATCCCCAAATTCTCTCGAAATTCTCTCTAATTATTTTCCCTTTATACCCTCTCCAAATCCTCTCCAAATCCTCTCCATATCCTCTCCATATCCTCTCTAATTATTTTCCCTTTATATTCTCTGTAATTTCTGTCCAAATCCTCTCCAAATCCTCTACAAACCCTCAATAAATTCACGAATTATTTTCCCTTTATATCCTCTCCAAATCCTCTCCAAATTCTCCCTATTTTCCCTTTCTACTCCCTCTGACGTCAGTCTAATTTCTGTCTAAATCTTCCCCAAATTCCCTCTAAATTCTCTCTAATTATTTTCCATTTATATCCTCTTTAATTTCTGTCTAAATCCACTCCAAATTCTCTCCAAATACTCTCCAAATCCTCATTAAATTATCTCTAAATATTTTCCCTCTATATCCTCCCCAAATCCTCCCCAAATTCTCTCCAATTTCTCTCCAAATTCCCTCTAATTATTTTCCTTTTATATTCTCTCTAATTTCTGACCAAATCCTCTCCAAATCCTCTCCAAATCCTCACCAATTATTTTTCATTTATATTATCTCTAAATCCTCTCCAAATCCTTTCTAAATCCTCTCCAAATACTCTCAAATTATTGTCCCTTTATATCCGCTCCAATTTCTCTCCAAATTCTCTCTAATTATTTTCCCTTTATATTCTCTAAAATTTCTGTCTAATTTCTGTCTAAATCTCTCCAAATTATCTCTAAATTTTCTCTAATTATTTACCCTTTCTATCCTCTACAAATTCTCTCCAAATTCTCTCCAAAATTCTCTCTAATTATTTTCCCTTTTTATTCTCTCTAATTTCTGTCTAAATCCACTCCAAATCCTCTCCAAATCCTCATTAAATTCTCTCTAATTATTTTCCCTTTATATTCTCTCCAAATCCTCTCCAAATTCTCCCCAAATATTCTTTAATTTATCTCTAATTATTTTCCCATTATGCTCTCTCGAAATCCTCTCTAATTATTTTCCCTTTATATTCTCTCTAATTTCTCTCTAAATCCTCTCCAAATCCTCTCTACATTCTGTCTAATTATTTCCCCTTTATATTCACTCTAAATCCTCTCCAAATCCTTTCTAAATCCTCTCCAAATCATCTCCAAGTTCTCTCAAATTATTGTCCCTTTATATCCGCTCCAAATCCTCACCAAATCCTCTCCAAATTGTTTCTGATAATACCCTCTCGAAACCCTCTCGAATTATTTTCCCTTTATATCTTCTCACAATCCTCTCCAAATACTCTCCAAATCCTCTCGAATTATTTTCCCTTTATATTCTCTCTAACTTCTGTCTAATTTCTGTCAAAATCCTCTCCAAATCCACTCCAAATTCTCTCTAATTATTTTATCTTTATATCCTCTCATAATCCACTCGAAATTCTCTCCAAATCTCCTTTAAATTATCTCTAATTATTTTCCAATTATGTTCTCCCCAAATCCTCTCCAAATCCTCTCAAATTATTTTCCCTTTATATTAATTCTAATTTCTGTCTATTTCCATTTATATTCTCCCTAATTTCTGTCTTCAGTCTTAAATTCAGTCTTAACTTCAGTCTAAATCATCCCCAAATTCTCTCTAAATTTTCTCTAATTATTTTCCATTTATATTTTCTCCAAATTCTCTCCAAATTCTCTCCAATTATTTTCTCTTTATATTCATTCTAATTTCTCTCCAAACCCTCTCCCAAACCGTCTCCAAATCCTCTCCAAATTCTCTCTAATTATTGTCCCTTTATATTCTCTCTGATTTCTGTCCAAATCCTCTCAAATTATTTTCCCTTTATATTCTCTCTAATTTTTGTCTAATTCCTGTCTAAATCCTCTCCAAATCTACTGCAAATCCTCTCCAAAATCCCTCTAATTATTTTCTCTTTATATCCTCTTGAAATCCTCTCCAAATCCCCTCTAAGTCGTCTCCAAATTCACTCTAAATATTTCCCCTTTATATCCTCTCTAATTTCTGTCTAATTTCTGTCTAAATTGCCCCAAATTCTCTCTAAATTTTCTCTAGAAATTTTCCCTTTATATTCTCTCCAAATTCTCTCCAATTTTTCCCCTTTATATTCAATCTAATTTCTGTCTAAATCCTCTCCAAATCCTCTCCAAATCCTCTCTAATTTCTCTCTAATTATTTTCTCTTTATATCCTCTCATAATCCACTCGAAATTCTCTCCAAATCCTCTCTGAATTCTCTCCAAATCTTCTTTAAATTATCTCTAATTATTTTCCAAATATGTTCTCTCCAAATCCTCTCCAAATTATCTCTAATCATTTTCCGTTTATATCCTCTCAAAATCCTCTCCAAATTCTCTCTAATTATTTTCCCTTTATATTCTCTCCAAATTCTCTCCAAATTCTCTCCAAATTCTATCTAATTATTTTATCTTTATATCCTCTCATAATCCACTCGAAATTCTCTCCAAATCCTCTCTAAATTCTCTCCTAATCTTCTTTACATTATCTCTAATTATTTTCCAATTATGTTCTCCCCAAATGCTCTCCAAATCCTCTCCAAATTCTCTCTAATTATTGTCCCTTTATATTAATTCTAATTTCTCTCTAAATCCACTCCAAATCCACTCCAAATCCTCTCAAATTTCTCTCCAAATAATCTCTAATTATTTTCCCTTTATATCCTCTCTAATTTCTGTCTAATTTCTGTCTAAATCCACTCCAAATCCACTCCAAATCCTCTCCAAATTCTCTCTAATTATTTTCCATTTATAGTCTCTCTAATTTCTGTCTAACTTCAGTCTAAATCATCCCCAAATTCTCTCTAAATTTTCTCTAATTATTTTCCATTTATATTCTCTCCAATTATTTTCCCTTTATATTCATTCTAATTTCTCTCCAAATTCTCTCCAAATTCTCTCCAAATCCTCTCCAAATCCTCTCTAAATTCTATCTAATTATTTTATCTTTATATCCTCTCATAATCCACTCGAAATTCTCTCCAAATCTTCTTTAAATTATCTCTAATTATTTTCCAATTATGTTCTCCCCAAATCCTCTCCAAATCCTCTCCAAATTCTCTCTAATTATTATCCCTTTATATTCTCTCTGATTTCTGTTCAAATTCTCTCCAAATTCTCTCCAATTATTTTCCCTTTATATTAATTCTAATTTCTGTCTATTTCCATTTATATTCTCCCTAATTTCTGTCTTCAGTCTTAAATTCAGTCTTAAATTCAGTCTAAATCATCCCCAAATTCTCTTTAAATTATCTCTACTTATTTTCCAATTATGTTCTCTCCAAATCCTCTCCAAATTACCTCTAATTATTTTCCGTTTATATTCTCTCAAAATCCTCTCCAAATTCTCTCTAATTATTTTCCCTTTATATTCTCTCCAGATTCTCTCCAGATCCTCTCCAAATCCTCTCCAAATCCTCTCAAATTATTTTCTCTTTATATCCTCTCATAATCCACTCGAAATTCTCTCCAAATCTTCTTTAAATTATCTCTAATTATTTTCCAATTATGTTCTCCCCAAATCCTCTCCAAATTCTCTCTAATTATTGTCCCTTTATATTCTCTCTGATTCTGTTCAAATTCTCCCTAATTATTTTCCCTTTATATTAATTCTAATTTCTGTCTATTTCCATTTATATTCTCCCTAATTTCTGTCTTCAGTCTTAAATTCAGTCTTAAATTCAGTCTAAATCATCCCCAAATTCTCTCTAAATTTCTCTAATTATTTTCCATTTATATTTTCTCCAAATCCTCTCCAAATCCTCTCTAAATTCTCTCCAAATCTTCTTAAATTATCTCTAATTATTTTCCAAATATGTTTTCTCCAAATCCATTCCAAATCCTCTCCAAATTCTCTCTAATTATTTTCCGTTTATATCCTCTCCAAATCCTCTCCAAATCCTCTCTAAATTCTCTCTAATTATTTTCTCTGTATATCCTCTCATAATCCACTCGAAATTCTCTCCAAATCTCCTTTCAATTATCTCTAAGTATTTTCCAATTATTTTCTCCCCAAGTCCTCTCCAAATCCTCTCCAAAATCTCTCTAATTATTATCCCTTTATATTCTCTGATTTCTGTCCAAATCCTCTCCAAATCCTCTCAAGTTTTCCCTTTATATTAATTCTAATTTCTGTCTATTTCCATTTATATTCTCTCTAATTTCTGTCTTCAGTCTTAAATTCAGTCTTAACTTCAGTCTAAATCATCCCCAAATTCTCTCTAAATTTTCTCTAATTATTTTCCATTTATATTTCTCCAAATTCTCTCCAAATTCTCTCCAATTATTTTCTCTTTATATTCATTCTAAATTCTCTCCAAATTCTCTCCAAAATCTCTCCAAATTCTCTCTAATTATATTCTCTTTATGTCCTCTCATAATCCACTCGAAATTCTCTCCAAATCTCCTTTAAATTCTCTCCAAATCTCCTTTAAATTATCTCTAATTATTTTCCAATTATGTTCTCCCCAAATCCTCTCCAAATTCTCTCTAATTATTATCCCTTTATATTCTCTCTGATTTCTGTCCAAATCCACTCCAAATCCTCTCAAATGTCTCTCCAAATCATCTCTAATTATTTTCCCTTTATATCCTCTCTAAATTCTGTCTAATTTCTGTCTAAATCCACTCCAAATCCACTCCAAATCCTCTCCAAATTCTCTCTAATTATTTTCCATTTATATTCTCTCCATATATTTTCCCTTTATATTCATTCTAATTTCTCGCCAAATTCTCGCCAAATTCTCTCCAATTTTTTCCCTTTATATTCTCTCTAATTTTTGTCTAATTCCTGTCTAAATCCTCTCCAAATCTACTGCAAATCCTCTCCAAAATCTCTCTAAATTCTCTCTAATTATTTTCTCTTTATATCCTCTTGAAATCCTCTCCAAATCCCCTCTAAGTCGTCTCCAAATTCACTCTAATTATTTCCCCTTTATATCCTCTCTAATTTCTGTCTAATTTCTGTCTAAATTGCCCCAAATTCTCTCTAAATTTTCTCTAAAAATTTTCCCTTTATATTCTCTCCAAATTCTCTCCAATTTTTTCCCTTTATATTCAATCTAATTTCTGTCTAAATCCTCTCCAAATCCTCTCCAAATCCTCTCTAATTTCTCTCTAATTATTTTCTCTTTATATCCTCTCATAATCCACTCGAAATTCTCTCCAAATCTTCTTTAAATTATCTCTAATTATTTTCCAAATATGTTCTCTCCAAATCCTCTCCAAATTATCTCTAATCATTTTCCGTTTATATCCTCTCAAAATCCTCTCCAAATTCTCTCTAATTATTTTCCCTTTATATTCTCTCCAAATCCTCTCTAAATTCTCTCCAAATTATCTTGAAATTATCTCAAATTATTTCCAAATATGTTCTCCCCAAATCCTCTCCAAATTCTCTCTAATTATTGTCCCTATATATTTTCTCTGATTTCTGTCCAAATCCTCTCCAAATTCTCTCAAATTATTTTCCCTTTATATTAATTCTAATTTCTGTCTAAATCCACTCCAAATCCTCTCAAATTTCTCTCCAAATCATCTCTAATTATTTTCCCTTTATATCCTCTCTAATTTCTGTCTAATTTCTGTCTAAATCCACTCCAAATCCTCTCCAAAATCTCTCTAATTATTTTCCATTTATACTCTCTCCATATATTTTCCCTTTATATTCATTCTAATTTCTCGCCAAATTCTCGCCAAATTCTCGCCAAATTCTCTCCAATTATTTTCCCTTTATATTCTCTCTAATTTTTGTCTAATTCCTGTCTAAATCCTCTCCAAATCTACTGCAAATCCTCTCCAAAATCTCTCTAAATTCTCTCTAATTATTTTCTCTTTATATCCTCTTGAAATCCTCTCCAAATCCCCTCTAAGTCGTCTCCAAATTCACTCTAATTATTTCCCCTTTATATCCTCTCTAATTTCTGTCTAATTTCTCTCCAAATTCTCTCCTATTTTTTCCCTTTATATTCAATCTAATTTCTGTCTAAATCCACTCCAAATCCTCTCCAAATCCTCTCCAAATTCTCTCTAATTATTTTCCATTTATATTCTCTCTAATTTTTGTCTAACTTCAGTCTAAATCATCCCCAAATTCTCTGTAAATTTTCTCTAATTATTTTCCATTTATATTCTCTCCAATAATTTTCCCTTTATATTCATTCTAATTTCTCTCCAAATCCTCTCCAAATCCTCTCCAAATCCTCTCTAATTATTTTCTCTTTATATCCTCTCATAATCCACTCGAAATTCTCTCCAAATCTTCTTTAAATTATCTCTAATTATTTTCCAAATATGTTCTCTCAAAATCCTCTCCAAATTATCTCTAATCATTTTCCGTTTATATCCTCTCAAAATCCTCTCCAAATTCTCTCTAATTATTTTCCCTTTATATTCTCTCCAAATCCTCTCTAAATTCTATCTAATTATTTTATCTTTATATCCTCTCATAATCCACTCGAAATTCTCTCCAAATTATCTTGAAATTATCTCAAATTATTTTCCAAATATGTTCTCCCCAAATCCTCTCCAAATCCTCTCCAAATTCTCTCTAATTGTTGTCCCTATATATTTAATCTGATTTCTGTCCAAATCCTCTCCAAATTCTCTCTAATTATTTTCCATTTATATTCTCTCTAATTTCTGTCTAACTTCAGTCTAAATCATCCCCAAATTCTCTCTAAATTTTCTCTAATTATTTTCCATTTATATTTCTCCAAATTCTCTCCAAATTCTCTCCAATTATTTTCTCTTTATATTCATTCTAATTTCTCTCCAGATTCTCTCCAGATTCTCTCCAAATCCTCTCCAAATCCTCTCTAAATTCTCTCTAATTATTTTCTCTGTGTATCCTCTCATAATCCACTCGAAATTCTCTCCAAATCCTCTCTAAATTCTCTCCAAATCTCCTTTCAATTATCTCTAATTATTTTCCAATTATGTTCTCCCCAAATCCTCTCCAAATCCTCTCTAATTATTATCCCTTTATATGCTCTCTGATTTCTGTGCAAATCCTCTCCAAATCCTCTCCAAATCCTCTCAAATTATTTTTCCTTTATATTAATTCTAATTTCTGTCTATTTCCATTTATATTCTCTCTAATTTCTGTCTTCAGTCTTAAATTCAGTCTTAAATTCAGTCTAAATCATCCCCAAATTCTCTCTAAATTTTCTCTAATTATTTTCCATTTATATTTCTCCAAATTCTCTCCAATTTTCTCTAATTATTTTCCATTTATATTTCTCCAAATTCTCTCCAAATTCTGTCCAATTATTTTCTCTTTATATTCATTCTAAATTCTCTCCAAATTCTCTCCAAAATCTCTCCAAATTCTCTCTAATTATTTTCTCTTTATGTCCTCTCACAATCCACTCGAAATTCTCTCCAAATCCACTCGAAATCCTCTCCAAATCTCCTTTAAATTATCTCTAATTATTTTCCAATTATGTTCTCCCCAAATCCTCTCCAATTTCTCTCTAATTATTATCCCTTTATATTCTCTCTGATTTCTGTCCAAATCCTCTCCAAATCATCTCTAATTATTTTCCCTTTATATCCTCTCTAAATTCTGTCTAATTTCTGTCTAAATCCACTCCAAATCCACTCCAAATACTCTCTAATTATTTTCCATTTATATTCTCTCCATATATTTTTCCCTTTATATTCATTCTAATTTCTCGCCAAATTCTCGCCAAATTCTCGCCAAATTCTCGCCAAATTCTCTCCAATTATTTTCCCTTTATATTCTCTCTAATTTTTGTCTAATTCCTCTCTAAATCCTCTCCAAATCTACTGCAAATCCTCTCCAAAATCTCTCTAAATTCTCTCTAATTATTTTCTCTTTATATCCTCTTGAAATCCTCTCCAAATCCCCTCTAAGTCGTCTCCAAATTCACTCTAATTATTTCCCCTTTATATCCTCTCTAATTTCTGTCTAATTTCTGTCTAAATCCTCTCTAAATTTTCTCTAAAAATTTTCCCTTTATATTCTCTCCAAATTCTCTCCAAATTCTCTCCTATTTTTTCCCTTTATATTCAATCTAATTTCTGTCTAAATCCACTCCAATACTCTCCAAATCCTCTCCAAATCCTCTCCAAATCCGCTCTAATTATTTTCCGTTTATATTCTCTCAAAATCCTCTCCAAATTCTCTCTAATTATTTTCCCTTTATATTCTCTCCAAATTCTCTCCAAATTCTCTCCAAATTCTCTCCAAATTCTCTCTAATTATTTTCCATTTATATTCTCTCTAATTTCTGTCTAACTTCAGTCTAAATCATCCCCAAATTCTCTCTAAATTTTCTCTAATTATTTTCCCTTTATATTCTCTCTAATTTTTGTCTAATTCCTGTCTAAATCCTCTCCAAATCTACTGCAAATCCTCTCCAAAATCTCTCTAAATTCTCTCTAATTATTTTCTCTTTATATCCTCTTGAAATCCTCTCCAAATCCCCTCTAAGTCGTCTCCAAATTCACTCTAATTCTTTCCCCTTTATATCCTCTCTAATTTCTGTCTAATTTCTCTCCAAATTCTCTCTAAATTTTCTCTAAAAATTTTCCTTTATATTCTCTCCAAATTCTCTCCAATTTTTTCCCTTTATATTCAATCTAATTTCTGTCTAAATCCACTCCAATCCTCTCCAAATCCTCTCCAAATCCTCTCTAATTTCTCTCTAATTATTTTCTCTTTATATCCTCTCATAATCCACTCGAAATTCTCTCCAAATCTTCTTTAAATTATCTCTAATTATTTTCCAAATATGTTCTCTCAAAATCCTCTCCAAATTATCTCTAATCATTTTCCGTTTATATCCTCTCAAAATCCTCTCCAAATTCTCTCTAATTATTTTCCCTTTATATTCTCTCCAAATCCTCTCTAAATTCT